>OY294058.1:51987786-53237786 GCA_958510865.1 Myrrha octodecimguttata | reverse complement strand
CGGTTGTTATTGTGATAAATCAAGATTAATTGTGCAGGTTGAAAAAACACCCTGTACATAGCCTTTCCTAAACTACGCTATCTGTTTACGATTCTACTATAATAAGTCATGATTTGAGAGTTTCTAATTTTTTTGGCACACTTCTAGTTTTCCGAGAAAATTTTTTCAAAAAATGATAATGTCGAAATTTCGCTCCAATCGGTTCTACTTTTATTGATAACTTTGGTATGGCTCATCCAATTTTGATGAAATTTGCAGTGTAGAACAATCTGAATGAGTTAATTCAATAATCGCAACAATCTCTCAAAATACAGTGTTGTAATTGTGATAATTTCAGAATTTCAGATTAATTGTGCAGTTGAAAAAAAAACACCCTGTACATTGCTTTTCCAAAACTTTCTTGTTCGATGCAGATACTTCAATAATATGTCATCATCCAGTGGTTTTCAATTTCTTTGGCACACCTCCGGTTTTCCTAGAAAACATTTTTGTAGAAGAGCATTACCGAAATTTGGCTCACAAGCAGGGAGAGTATGCCGCACTAGGTAGGAAAGCTACAAAGCTGCAAAGATGCAAAGTTGTTCGTCACTTCCAAAAATATTATTTTCAAATTCGAAATATATTCTGCATTCAATGGTTTCATACAAAATATCATCAATTAAATATGAATTTGGAATTTGAAAAGAATATTTCAGAACTTAAGAACTGCTTTGCATCCTTGGGCAATAGGTACAGCTTTCCTACCTAGTGCGGAATACTGTCACTGCTTGTGAGCCAAATTTCGATCATGCTCTTCTTCAAAAATGTTTTCTAGGAAAACCGGAGGTGTGCCAAAGATATTAAAAACCTCTGAATGATGACATATTATTGTAGAATCTGAAACGAATAAGAAAGTTTTGGAAAAGCAATGTACAAGGTGTTTTTTTTCAACTGCACAACTAATCTGAAATTCTAAAATTATCACAATTAGAACCCTGTAGTTTGAGAGACTTTTACGATTATTGAATGTACTCGTTCAGATTGTTCTACACTGCAAATTTCATCAGAATTGAATGAGCCATACCAAGTTATCAATGAAAGTAGAATCGATTGGGGTGAAATTTCGACATTATCATTTTTTGAAAAAATTTTCTCGGAAAACTAGAAGTGTGCAAAAAAAATTAGAAACTTTCAAATCATGACTGAAAATTTCATTGAAATCGAATAAGCCATACCAAAGTTATCAATAAAAGTCAAATCGGTCGAATCGGACAAATCACCCTGTATATTCTCAATAGAGGCCCCCAACCATAAAACAAACATTGTTTCGAAACTGTCTTGACTCGTTTACACTAGTCAATTCTTATCCTAAAATCTGACGGTCTCCTCCGGAATCACCCTGTATGGAGTAGGGGTTTGAAAAAGGCGACAAAGTTTCAAGAGGGTTCTCTCGTTGAACCTTGCAATATGGGTGTGTATCAGTAAAAGAAAGTACATAAGATGCAATCACCTACACCTTGTGGACAATCTTCAACAATCTAGGCCTGCTCCAGAAGCTCTCTGGACAAGGCAGCAATGAAGCAGAGATAACCTTTTTGGACCATCATAATTCAATGGTATGTCAACAGTAATTATTTACGCATTAGGTGCAAAACCACAGGGTTAAAATAAAAGAATTAACAAATTCTTCGAAGTTTCACAATAGAAGTGCGTAGCAGTATTAAAAAGATTTTACGATCTTCTTCTCCTCGTGAATCAGTGATTGCTTTTTTGCGCTATCACTGCACCAATGGTGTCTTGTGGTAGATGAGAGCTATTCAGGAAGCTGCTGAGGGAGGCTAAGAGCGTAGAGATGGGAAGAAGATCGCCAATTCTGCGTTTGGCGGGGTAAATACATAAAATGGTGACTTCTTTGGTAACGAATTTTAACATGAGCGCAAAAGCAGTGTTGTGCTAGAACTTTTTGTTGTCTTTCTCTACTCTTCAAACTTGTATTCAAAGAAAGGAGTAATTTCTCCTAGTAAAAAATATTCAAAGAATCACAGTCAGTGGCTCCTGAGAATCTTGTGGCTGTATATCCATCTCACAGGCCCTGCAATGCTTTCCCCTTCAACTTCTTCAATTGATACTGTACTTATTTGCTCAACTGAGTATTTCAGAGAACAGGAAACTGGCCAGTGATTTATCATAGCGAAACCTCAAGTATTATCGGGCATGGCGTAAATTCGTGACGACTCTTTATTGTTATTATAGCGTGGTTGAATCAGCCAACTTTGCCTTTTTCTTGTTGGCTGGCGTTGTTTCGCAGTCGGATTCGTATCTGGATCACGGAAACCTTTTCAAGAAGTTTGAAGTAACGAAATGGTAGGTTCTTGGGCCAGAGTTAGATTTCAAGATATTCTGACCTATGGAAAATGATAGGGTTTCTGATAAATTTCTTTTCTTGGAATGTGAGCATAATATGACTGAATTTTGTACGAAAATATAGATTTTCCGGGTGGTAAAATACGTTGGAGATATAATCTTATTGGAATAGGTAAGTGTTGAGAATTGAGTCGCTGACGTGGAATTCAAGTTCATTTCGCCAGTTCGCTTTTAAGTTATCAAGATTTTGATTCAAACACGCTTTGCATTTTCTTCTTTCAGCCCTTGGAAAGTAGGTCTTTCATTACTACCGCTTCGACCACATCTCTGCAGAAGAATTTCATCAAATAGGTCTCAAGATATATTCATTGAATTTGACAAACCTTACGCTTACATACACAAAGGATCTAATATAACTCTGTTTTTTGCGCGCATGTTCTGGGGAACAGCGTGCTATCGTTTTGTCCAAATGTCTGCAATTTTGGATGATTGAGCCGAAAATGGTCTCAATCGACTAGGTTGGACTCACTGATGAAAAATCCGGTGTCAAAATTGATTCTGTCCGGCCGGCCGGCCGTAGACACGCTAACTGTCGACAGAAGCAAGCTATCAACTTGAAACTTTCAGGATAGGTTGCGCATCAGAATGCCGCGGTTAAGTTCGTTAATGGGCCAAATCGGTCGAATAGTTTCGGAGTTACAGGCAGTTGAAGTTTTGAAGTTATTTATTTTTTATTTCAGAAACTACTTGAGAGATTAGATTCAAACTTGGCAGTTGGGTGGAGTATAACGGCGCGCAACACTTTGAGCCAAATTTCGTCAGGATCAGATTTTCAGTGAATTTTAAAAAAAAATTTTTTCGAAATTTTTTTCCAAAAATTTTTTTTTCCGGAAACCATTTATCATATTCGAAAAAAAAGTCCACCCACACTTTGAACTTCATATTTCACAGCAGTGTACCAAATTTCAGTTCGATACGATCATAAGTTTCGGAGATATCCGGAAAAAATGTGTCAAATTTCGAGGTTTTCTTCTCGATATCGTTTATTTTTTCGGTATAACTCGAGAAATACTGATTCAGTCCTGATGAAATTTCACAGCTAGTTTTGAGATGCTGAAAGACAACTTCATGCGAAATTTCATGATAATCGTGTCATCAGAACAATTTGAAAAAAAAAATTTCTATGATTTTTCTTATCATATCATCCTCATCAAATTCTGTATGAAACTTCGAACTGTTATTTTTCGATGAAGTACTGGATTTCAATTCGATCTGATCTGTATTTTTGGAAATATTGAAAAAATAAAATTTTGATTGGGTATATCTACGGAATCATTGGGTGGATTTTACCCATTCACGAATTCGGCCTTCGTAATTTAGGTCCAAACCTTCTCTACAAATATCGAGTTCCTAAGTTGTTTCCTTCGGAAGTTATTGTGTTTACGCAGTCGGCCGTTAGGCTGACCGTAAACAGAATAACTTCCGAAGGAAACGACTTAGAAACTCGATATTTGTAGAGAAGGTTTGGGGCTTAATTACGAAGGTCGAATTCGTGAATGGGTAAAATCCGCCCAATGATTCCGTAGATATACCCATTCAAAATTTTATTTTTCCAATATTTCCAAAAATACAGATTTGATCGAATTGAAATCCAGTAATTTATCAGTAAAAATTTCAAAAAGTACTGCCGTGAAGGCAGCAGCTTTTGCGTGCATGTTCAAATTCGTTGCTGAAGCGGTCATCTACATTGAACATGCGCGCAAAAGTTGCTGCCTTCACGGCAGTGCTTTTTGAAATTTTTTTTTAGGAAGTATAGCTGCATTTATCAGGTATATCCCTTTGAAAATTAATCTTTCCATATTCTTAAAACTACAGATCTGATATTTCATTTTCATTAAACTTCAAATTTCTCTGAAGGTGAATTCCTAAGTTGAAAATTTCGGGCAAATAATTTCCGAAAATTTCCAAAATATTTCCAATAATTTGATCCACATGTAATTCTGCAAGAACGTGTAGGCGTTTTACATCTCGTCGCTAAGGTCGAATTTAATCAAATTAGTATTGTTTGGGTTGTTGGCGAAATAACATGAAGAATCTAGAAAACGCACTTGTTCAAATTCTAACTACTAGATCAACACGAAATTTTGAACCTAGTTGTGCATTGATATTCTTCAGCTGGTTACGAAGTTCCAATCCGATTGCTTTCATACTTTTTGAAATAACGCAGAAATAACATTAAAATTTCAAATAACAACCAAGTTTGGCAAATTTTTTTTCCTTCTATTCCGAAGAGTAAATATCGGATCGAATTGAAATTTGAAACGCTGTTGTAAATACTTACTCTAAGTTTGTGCCTAATAACGTTGAAATCTAATAGATATTTGTGAGAAAAAAACTTTCTATTGAAAATTTAAAAATTCTCGAATGAAATTTTTCTGGAAATTTCCTAACAACTTAAATCTCAAGAAATTTGCGTGTTGGTATTCCGAAACTGTCCGATCTGTTTCAATCCGATCGATTCAGTATTTTATGAGATATCGAGCAATCTACCTTAAAATTTCAAGTGGGCCGAACTCTTCTTAAGGCTATTCAACCCAATCTTTCAAGACCATTCTCGGCGCAAAACTCGATGATTACAGACATTTTGACAAAACGATTACGAGAATACGAGCGTGAAAATAACAGATCTACAATAGTAGTGCTTATTTTATCCGTTAATAAACTAATGAAGTACTTAAATTTGAAAACGTATTCTTCATCAATAAGTCTGGCCTACTACTTATCTCAGACCAATTGAGGCTCAAAATTCAAGAATAACAGACCTTTCGACAAGATGAAGGGTTTTCCAATAAGAGGTGTTATTTTGAATAGCCCGCTATTTCGGTAGATGTTACTTTTGAAGCTGTCATTTTTTGACATTTGACAAGTGGAAACTACGCCATTAATAAAAATGGAACGATACACGCTTCAACAACGCATTGAAATTATTAAAATTCACTATAAAAATGGTGAAAATTTGGCAGAGACGGTTCGTGAAACTCGAATATTTTTGGGTCGTCGTGAAGCACCTTGTCGGACCGCAATAAAGAAATTGGTGGAAAAATTCGAGCTGTTGGACAAGTAAGTGATGTGAAGAATTAAACCCATGCACGTCGCTCAAGAACAGCCGAGAATATTGCTGCTGTAGCCGAAAAAGATGAAAAAAACCCAGGTTTGTCCATTCCTCTTCGTTCTTTGGAATTAGGCATTCCACAAACGTCATTACACCGTATTTTGCATAAAGATTTGGGTCTCAAGGCTTATGAAGTTCAGTTAACACAAGAACTCAAGCCAACCGATCATCAACAACGTCGTGTCTTTGCTGATTGGGTCGTTGAAATGCATCATCTTGAGTGATGAGGCCCATTTCCACCTCGGTGGCTTCGTCAACAAGCAAACCCGGGAGTTATTGTTGAAAAGCCTCTCTATCCTCAACGTGTGACTGTTTGGTGCGGTTTATGGTCCGGCGGAGTCATTGGACCTTACTTTTGCGAAAATGAGGCTGGAGCAACAGTTATGGTGAATGGATTGCGCTATCGAGAGATCATTCATGATTTTTCATGGCCGGACTTTGATGGTATTGATCTGGACAACGTTTACTTTCAACAAGAAGGAGCTACGTTCCACACAAGCAACGAAAACATTGATCTTTTGCGGAAATAGTTTCCGGATCGTGTTATCTCTCGAAGAGGTAATCACAATTGGCCATCGAGATCTTGTGATTTAACACCTTGCGACTTCTTCCTTTGGGGCCGCGTGAAAGGGGAGGTCTGCGCCAGTAGCCCGGCGTCGATTCAAGACCTCAAAGATGGAATTGGTGAGGCTATCGAGGACATAGGGCAGCCACTTTGCGATTTGGTTATGGAAAATTTCATTAAAAGGATATGGTCCTGTAAGCGTGGTCGTGGTTGACATTTCCCTGATGTTATTTTCCACTATTGACGGCATAGCTTCTTCTTTATAATGAAATAAACATCCGATCAATTGAATGGTATTGATCTGGACAACTCTCGAAGTGGTGATCACAATTGGCCACCGAGATCTTGTGATTTAACACCTTGAGACTTCTTACCTTGGGGCCACGTGGAAGAGACGGTCTAGGCCAATAGCCCAGCGTCGATTCAAGACCTCAAAGATGAAATTCGTGAGGCTATCGAGGACATAGGGCAGCCACTTTGCGATTTGGTTATGGAAAATTTCATTAAAAGGATATGGTCCTTTAAGCGTGGTCGTGGTGGTCATTTGCCTGATGGTATTTTCCACTATTAAAGGCATAGCTTCTTCTTTATAATGAAATAACCATCCGATTATTTATATTGAAAAATGGCATTTTTCTTTGAATATCAAAATATCACCTCTTATTGGAAAACCCTTTAATACCGCTTCTGTTCCCTGAAAGCAGCGCGTAAAAAATAACCTCCAGTGTAAAGATTCTTCAGCCCTACATGAAACCATCTGAATGAGTGTTAATTAGGGAATAAAATTGGCGGCTCCCTGGAGAAATCAGAACAATGTGAAACAACAGTTACGCCTCACCCAAATTTCGCATTCAATCGCGAAAAAACATTCCACAAGGTAAAGAACTGTCTTCCCAAGGGTTCGCATTAATATTTGGGAAAAGCGAAAATTTCGTGCAGATGAATGGCTGCAATTATAGTAGGCTGATTGTTGCTATTGTCCACAGAGCTTTCGGTAATTTACAATTCTATGTCTTGACTACATTTTCGGACAATTCGTAGCATTGATTCGTGAATATCGATAGTTTTCGAATCGGAAAGTCTGAGGTTTTTTCTGGTCATGTTGTATTCACCTTAAGATGTTGTTATTGATTTCTACGCGCTTGTTTTGGGGAACAGCGCGTCATCATTTCGTCACGATGTCTGTAATTTTCGAATTTTGAGCCGAAATTGGTCTCAAACGACTAGGTTGGACTCACTGATAAATAACCCTTGATCGTAATTGATTCTGTCCGTCCAGCCGTCCGTCCATGTGCGCTGTAGCTTTCGAAAGAGAGGACCTTTATAGAGTCTTGAAATTTTCAGGTTAGGTTGAGATCCTGAATATCTCGGTTAAGTTCGTTAATGGGCCAAATCTGCCGAACGGTTTTTGTGCTACAGCCATTGAAATTTTGATTTTTCAATAACTCGAAAAATATTCATCTGATCGAGATGAACCTTGGTTGGAAGATGAACAGTGTCAATAAGAAAAATTATCCATGGAAAAATTCGAAAAAAAAAATTTTTTCCTTCAAAATTTTCATATTTCATTGAAATTTCACCGAAATTCCTAAGTCACCATTTCGCAATGTGAACAAGCGCGTAAAAGCTGCTGACTTCACGTCAGTGCTATTTTCAAATTTTCAGTGAATTCAAGCGTTTCGATACAGAATTCAAGTAAATTTTCTTTCATGAATCTGTGAAGAGGAAATTGCGATTCCAATATGGAATTTTTAACAAAAACACTGAAGTGTGAAGTCAGTGGCTTTTGCGCGCATAATCAGATTAGTTGCCAAAGCAGTCGACAATCCACGTGCTGGTCCCTCCAAACGGAGTTTTACTTCCTGATCGGAAGATTTGGCGATATTTTGGCGGTCATGTTCTAGCGTGATGTCGTTTTGTACCAATGTCTGTAATTCTCGAATTTTTTCCCGGAATTGGTCTCAAATGATCAGAGTGGACTCACTGATGACGAATTCCGGCCGGCCGTGGACACGATAACTGTTCGTGAACGGGCAAAATTAAAGTTCACACATTTGAAATTTCGGATATATTTTCCTTATATTTCAAAAACTACCAGAGTGATTGAAATCAAAATAGGCAGTTACTTGAATCATAATAAAGCGAAATTTTGTTGAGATCTCATTGTTACTAAATATAAAAAATTACCGAAATTTATTTCGCACTTCACGTATCCTCAAATTCCTTTGAAAATTTCAAATAACGAAGTTTTTTGTTTTATTTTCATCTTCCACAAAAAACTTTTTTTTACCAAACTCGGTGAAATCTTACCGTTTTTTGTTCCGAATAGGTACACTGTATTACTTTTGATCTAAAATATTTATTTGTTTGCATTATTTCGACCAAATATCGAAAAATCACCCTTATTTTCAATCGAAAAGTATCACGTCAAAATATCTTCTTTTACAAAAAAGTGGGATTTTTGTTCGTTGAAACCTCTTATTTCTGATAGTGTCAAAAAAATATACATAACTCTTGTGAACTTTCTTGAAAAATATCATGTGGTGAAACAAAGGCTAGGAGGCTAGCCTCTTCCCCACTTCTCTATGTAAACCTTTTGACGGGCTATAATTTTCCGTTACACTAAGGTATATAAACTATTTTGGAATAGCAAATAGCTTTTGATTTGAGGAAGAATTCACAACTTCCTCAAAATAATGTGAATGTCTTATTAGATATTAACTGCTCAATTTATTTGATTGTCAATAACAGTAGTAGATTTTTGCATTTTCTGAGAGGATTTACCCTGCTGATAGTTATTCTTTTCACACCATCCGAAGGGGAGATTTCATTGAACAAAAAATATTTTGATGTGTGACTTTTCGATTGAAAATAAGGGTGCTAGTCCGATCAAAATGAAGCGAACAATTAAATAATTTGAATTGAAAAAATAACAGTGTATTTGAACATGACAAAGTAAGTTTTCACCGAATTCAGAGAGAAAAGGTTTTGTGGAAGATTGAAATAAATTCCAAAAATTTGGTTATTTCAATTTTTCACATGAATTTACAGGTTATGTGAAAAAAATACGACTACAAAGGCTGTAGATCTCTTCATGTACTAGAACTTTTTTTTTTCATAGTTCTGCGGGAAATCGAGATAAATCATGTTTTACCCTTAAGCACTCACCCTCTTCCGCTTCCCGACCTAAAATAACCACTAAATTATTTTCATATTTGTTATATTCTCTTCATCTTCTAATGAGTTTCATTCTACTTAATTCTTTTTCACTTTCAAAAATTTTATAGGTCTAGCTCCTGTCACAAAGTGATCCCTATGTAACGTCATCCGACAAGAAAAAGTCAAAGTTGGCAGTTTCAACCAGGATATAATAACAATAAAGTCACAAATTTACGCCATTCCGATAATCCTTGCGATTCCGGTGTAATAAATCACAGGAAAGTTTCCCTCTGCCTGAGCCGAGCCGGCAATGAAAAGCATTGTTTAATTCTGACTGACACATGAGTCAGATACATCCTGAGGGTGACGGATCCCCCCTTTAGTTACCCAGAACGGCATGCGGCAAGCGGCGAGCCAGAAAATTTTAATTATGATTCATCATTTGCGATTTTCGTTCGTTGCTTTCGGCATGAGTAGTCTGCAGGATATTTGGATGATATGTAAACATCGATTACGCACTTGAGGGGATTGATGGGGTGGAATTGATAGGGAGGCGTCTGGGTGGTTATATGTGGTATGTTTTTTTAAGGGATTGTTGTATGGTTTCCTTTTTGAGCGCTTGTTGTGGGTAGCATATGAAATTTTGGTTCCATTTCTTCTGAATCGCTATAAATATTGATAGGATAAAATTAAAACTTGGTAATTAGCTGACAGATAACTAAGTGCAAGTCTACGATAGATTGCGTAAGAAAATTCCATCAGTTTGTCCATTTAGGAGAATCTTCTGAGAATTATATCATGTCCGAATTCTTTAAGATGTTACGCGTAGGTTGAATGTGAGGAATTCGAAGTGTAATTCCTCTGGGACCCTATTCTTGAATGTGATGGAATGAACATTTTCTACCAGTCAATCGAAAATGCACAGCGTTTTCTTGAAAACAGCGTGGACACGCCTATTTTCTCCCTTTCCCGATTCGAGAATAGGGACCCTCGTGTTCGTGGATTCTTTTTGCGTGCATAGGTTTACAGCGTGCTATCCTTTTGTCCAAATGTCTGTAATTTTGGATGATTGAGCCGAAAATGGTCTCAATCCACTAGATTGGACTCACTGATGACGAATCCGGTGTCAAAATCGATTCTGTCCGGCCGTAGGCACGATAACTGTCGACAGAAGCAAGCTAGCAACTTGAAACTTCCAGGATAGGTTGCGCATCAGAATGTCGCGGTTAAGTTCGTTAATGGGCCAAATCGGTCGAAATTTAAATTTATTTGAAGTTCACGATCCATCTCAAAAAGGAATTTGACACAGAATGAATTGCCTCGAAACCATCGTCAAATTTATATATTGGACAACTATTAACTAAATGTTCTATTGTTTCCTCTTCTTCTCCTCACTCGCACCTTGGACTTTTTACCGAATTCCATTTGAAGAAGAAACTATTACAGCGGCCATTACCGGTTCTAAGTCGATTCAAAATGCAGCAAATTTTCCTAGGAAGGTTGAAACCATGAACTTTTTCTGAAGGATCGCTGATCAAACCTTTGTTGAAAACATTACACGAATTCCATTCCGAACGCCAAAATTCTTTGTCACTTTTATTGGTGTAAAAAAAATCGTTAATCCATAAAGGTTTACGAGAGTTCAATCTAGCAATTTAAGAATCCGGAATATAAGACATGATTGGGAATAAATTCGGAAAGGAATAATATTTATCCCAAGACTTTATCACTGCAACCTGTCTACGAATATGGGGCGGTGCAATATTTGAGAGAACTGGTAACCACTGTAAAGGTGTAGATCTTTCAGTGAAGCAACTGAACTTATTTATGAAGTGGGCAATTTCAAACCAGTTATTGCCAGACCAGAAACATCAGTATATGTCTATGATAGTGATTTCTATATTGGCACAACAATCACAGAAGAAAACCTCAATCTATGCACTGTACTTGTAATCTGTGACTACACTAACTTCCAATATGTCCGCAACGGACAGAGTGCAAGTTTACAACAGAACATACCGAATGGTATCAGTGATACACTATCTACACTGGTGTATAATAGTGTAGTTCATGTAGACACAAGGTCATTGCCTGTAGTGTCTCCAGTTTCTGTATTCTCGTTTCGTTCTAAATCACTATAAACCAATCATTTTAGTATCACCCTGACATCTCATCACAAAAACAATATTAAATATACCTACTCCCCTTTTCGTTGTCACCTCATTTGCCGGAGAAAAACACCAACACATAATCCTATCCTGTACAGAACTGTATCCAATTTTGCAAAAATCATCAACCCTGTTTATTACAGCGACAGAAAATACGTGGGCCTATTTTACAGTCGAGGGTGGCAAACAGGAAATAGACCCGAAAAAGACATTCACTGTATTTATACATCCAAGATGTAACAGAGCTTTGCTCGCCCTCAGAAGGGAGACAAAGGAAAATATTTCCAGTGGATTACAAAACTAATTTGTTAAGTTCAAAGAACGAATTAGGTGGATCCCCACGAAAATGGGATAAGTCAGAAGGATCCGGGATTCCTAAAGGCAGCCTGGAGCACATTTAAAATTAGCAATAAAATCCGAACTCGTATGTATTCTTTCAGTTCATGAACAGTTTGCAAGATGGAGGAAATATATTGCTTTTGTTATATCTGCCTTTGCTGAAGGGAAAATTATAAAGTATCCAAATGCAATTATTTCTGGATATTTATATCATGAAAACCTTCTTCTTTCTCCTTTCTGAACGATCCTCATTTCTGAGAGAACAATACCTCGAATATAACGAGGTGAGTTTTGAGGGAGTTCGTTTTTTTTTCAAAAAATTTTTGAGTGCAGATGGTTCGAAGAAATTGTAACAATGCGCAGGGGGGGTACTTTTTGCGCGCATGTTCTAGGGGAACAGCGTGCAATCGTTTTGTCCAAATGTCTGTAATTTTGGATGATTGAGCCGAAATGGTCTCAATCGACTAGGTTGGACTCACTGGTGACGAATCCGGTGTCAAAATCGATTCTGTGCGGCCGTGGACACGATAACTGTCGACAGAAGCAAGCTAGCAACTTGAAACTTTCAGTATAGGTTGCGCATCAAAATGCCACGGTTAAGTTCGTTAATGGGCCAAATCGGTTGAATAGTTTCCGAGTTATAGGCATTTGAAATTTTGAGGTTATTTATTTTTTATTTCAGAAACTACTCAAGCGATTAGATTCAAATTTGGCAGTTAGGTGGAGTATAACGACGCGCAACTTTGAGCCAAATTTCGTCAGGATCATATTGTCAGTAAATTTAAAAAAAAAATTCCGGAACCATTCATCATATCCAAGAAAAAATTCCACTCACACTTTAAGCTTCATATTTAACAGCAGTGTACCAAATTTCAGTTCGATACGATCATAAGTTTTGGAGATATCGGGCAAAAATATGTCAAATTTCGGGGTTTTCTTCTCGATATCGTTGATTTTTTCGGTATGACTCGAAAAATACTGATTCAGTCCTGATAAAACTTCACAGCTAGTTTTGAGATGCTGAAAGACAAGTTTATGCGAAATTTCGTGATAATCGTGTCATATGAACAATTCGAAAAAAAAAGTTTCTGTGATTTTCTTATCATATCATCCTCATTAAATTCTGTATGAAACTTCGAACTGTTATTTTTCGATGAAGTACTGGATTTCAATTCGATCTGATCTGTATTTTTAGAAATATTGGAAAAATAAAATTTTGATTGGGTATATCTACGGAATCATTGGGTGGATTTTACCCATTTACGAATTCGGCCTTCGTAATTAAGGTCCAAACCTTCTCTACAAATATCGAGTTTCTAAGTTGTTTCTTTCGGAAGTTATTGTGTTCACGCAGTCGGCCGTTAGGCTGACCGTTAACAGGTTTAAACTTGAATGTAGCTGTGTTGCCGAAATGCGCGAAGCCCTAATTTGCGAACACGTGGTAGTGTTTGCTGTTAAGAGCTCGATAATTTTGAATAATAATACAAGACATAAATATTATTGGAATTAACTTTCAATACTTGAATCTGGTATATTATTTCATGCCATTTATTTTTCAATCCATTCGAGCTAAGTAGAGGGGGGGTTAACTTGCAGTTATTTAGGGCTGCCATCGCTTGTTAAATTGTCACCTAAGAATAAAGGCTCCAGTATAAGATCGCCATAGAGACGCTTCAATTTGTATTTTCCGATTATCGTAGACTCCCCAGATGCTTAAAGCTTCTGTGAGTTAAGGTAACGGGGTGTTTTGTGTGGGCTTTGTCATTGTATCCTTACGCCACCTTAGGCCCGGAACTGTTAATTTTTGGCAGTGGAATTTGGCCGGTACTAGTCGATCACGAATCCAACGCTCAAAACACTGAGATACCGACGCATTCAATGAAACAACTAATTTACCTGCCACTTGATGGCATCGTCTGAAATATTATAGTTGCTTTTCGGATCCAAATCTCGATTTCTCCGTAGTAAAAAATACCTTTTTCATTTCAATATATCACCCTGTTGAATGAAAAGGTTATTCAATTTCTATAAAAAGAATACCTACATGAAATATAGATGGCCCACTGAATTCGTCTGGGTATTTTGACATTTAAGAAGTGTAATCTATGACGTTTATGAAAATGGCTTCGTACACGATACAACAACGTGTTCAAATTGTTTAATTATTTTATGAAAATCAGCGTTCTGTGAAAAGTCTTTCTAGAAAATTTCGTGAATTTTATGCTTCACATAATTGTCCATCTCGAAGCACTAGTGGTCGAATTATTAAAAAATTTCAAGAGACCGGGTTCGGTGGAAGATCAAAAAAGCGAAAAATACAGCCGTAGCGGTAGTTCATAAGAAAATACTGATTTGGTTCATGAAAGTGTTACTGAAGACTCTGGAATGTCCATTAGACGTTGTTCACAAGTTGGACTGAGTGGGTCCACAGCATGGCTTATTTTACACAAGGATTTAGCTCTGAAGGCATATAAGGTTCAAATAACACAGGAACTAAAGCCATTAGATCGTTTAAATCGTCGTGATGTCAATGGTGATGGCAATTGGCTACCAAGATCATGTGATTTGACACCGATGGACTATTTACTTTGGGGTTATGTGAAAAGCCAGGTCTATAAAAATAATCCACAATCGATTCCTGAACTTTAGGTTGGAATAATTCGTGTGATTAGTGAGATAGAGCCTTAATTATGTCGAAATGTCATTGAAAATTTCAACAAAAGAGTAGACGTCTGTAGAGCTGCAAGAGGAGGCCATTTGACAGATATTATTTTCGTATGTAAATGTCATAAATGATACTTCAATTACCAATAAAAAATTTTTGAAAATGAATGCAAATTATGTGTTTATTCATTCTTGAAAAAAAACGCGCAATTTGAAACACCCTTTAAGTCAAACATATATAGTAAATAGGTCTATACAACAAAATGCATGTAGTTACCTACGTATATAATCCGTATATGTTCGGGTTATATTCTCGTAGATTCTGCTTCTCTAGCCTTCCGACTTTACCTTTCGACAAATATATCGGTTCCCATAAAACATCTTCCAACTTCCTTTCGTATCTAAATATTAAATTATCTTCACCGCTATGCATTATATCCAGGTATCTCAAAGCCATCCAAAATCCCAGTAGGCATTCCCGATTATTGGATTAGGAACAAGAATTCCTCTCTCGTTGAATATCGATCTTCACTATACGCACATATCTCGAAACAAAGCAGGTACAAATCCCACCGCACAAGACTTCGAACAAGCAACTTTCCTTCGCGTACATGTTCATTCTGAGAACGAATGATGTTGCTGAACAAAACACGTTTATGGTTCATTAGATATATGTATAGTCCATTCACTTTTATACAGTCAGTCGCATTCGGTTAGCTATGATGTATAATGAAAAAATTTTTCTTCATAGTAATTTGCAAATTCTCTCAATTGTCTGATTAAGGCTTCAGATTTCTACCCTGAAACGTCACAGTTTGCATTGGGTTTGTTCGTTGTACCTGCATGAACTACACTAATTCCACTGATACTGTTCGGTGTGTTTGTCGCTGTAAACTTGCACGCTTTCGTTGCGGACATTTTGGGAACTACTGTAGTTACAGATTACGTGTGCAGTTCATAGAGTGAGACTAGCTCCTGTGATAGTTATGCGTAAATATAATTCATGATCATAGACCTCTGTTTTTTTCTCTTGTTCCTGGTTGGATGTGGAATTTTTTTCGCGACGACTTAAGAAAAACTTTACTACAGATCAAAATCACCTCGAAACAGTAACCAAAAAAAAAGCATAGAATTCTGTCATCTTGAATTTGCTAAAATCATCTATCATATATTTGTATTTTGTCACAATTATAGAACAGATTGAACTACACTTACTACACTCGTTCTGTAATCTGTGACTCTACCCAAATACACTCAGCTTCACTGAGAATTGGGAGTCAGTGGAGTTTGTGTATACTCCATTCAATTAAAAGACACAAGTGTGGTTGATTTCTACTTTATTATAAACACATGTCGCGTTTCACTACATTGTAGTTTCATCAGATGCTGAGTTGCAACTGTCTCAAAAAGTGTGTTACAGTTTTACATAAACCAATACAGGTACAGAGATATTTCCAACGGATCAACCTTGGAAAAACCAAACCGGGCTCCTAGCTGAATAGCTTTAACAATGGTGAATTTGACAGTTCCGTCTGGTCGTTTAATAAATTCCCAGAATTTCTCAAACGGTTTTTCTCTAGAGCCTCCAATAAATGTAACTTCCGCCCTTTGTTCTCTATGTGTAGAATCTTGAGATTTTCGTCGAATTCGTGTTTTTCTATTATTAAATGTTCGGCGTACGTGGAGTTTAATTTATTTTTCAAAAAAGAACACAGAAGTTCTGTGTTCGGTTTGGTGTTTCCATGATTGACCCGTTGGAAATATCTCTGTACCTGTATTGTTTTATGTAAAACTGTAACACACTTCTTGAGACAGTTGCAACTCAGCATCTGATGAAACTACAATGTAGTGAAACGCGTTATGTGTTTATAATAAAGTAGAAATCAACCACACTTGTGACTTCCAATTGAGTTTACAATGGATTTCTATCAAGTAAAGGCCACCACAATACGAAGTATACTCCATTCACTTTCATAAACTATCCCGGTTGACCATGACATTCTGACACATTCCACCGTGTATATTTTGACAATGTTAGGTTATAGTCATTTTCCTGTCAGATAACTAAGCAACGTTGTCTTTCCTACATACAGGTCGTAGTAATTACGTATTTATCAAAATGTTCATCTATCACAAATCTGAGATTGTAATCCAACGATTTATACTGTAGAAATTTGCGCAGGAAAGTAAATTCAGCAAATACAACATGTTTTTCTTCACATAAAATTTTGCGTTCATTTACTCTTTTGTATTTGTAACCCATTGATTTATAATCTTGAAAAGTGATGTCCATCCTCCGTTATATTCCAAATGTTCCTTAGCAAAAGTGAGGAGTGTATCAATCGAAAAGTGTTTATTTTTCAAATAATAATTCCAAATTTGTCTTTGCAGATCTTTTTTCAAAATGAAGTCTTCAGTCAGTGTCTTTTTGGGTGCACAAATAGAAGGAAATTCTTTGTCGTCACTTTCACTTAAAATCTTTCTCATTGTGATAATTTGCAGCTAAAAAATAAATATCAGTTCATATAAAATATAATTCAACAATTAAATACAGATTTTTCTGTATCAACCTTTACATAATAATATCTTTCGATATTGATTTGATATCTTTCGATATACTTTTAATGTCGTCGACGTACTACGTCTTCAATGACAAAATTGTTATATCAACTGGCATATAATGATCAAAGTAAAAAACTTTAGAAAAGGGTAAAAAAATTAAATACAACCTAAAAACAATACTAGACACAGTGTTTCATCTTCTATCTTTCGATTTAGAATCATCAGTAGCATTTATTCTATATTATATATCAAAAACTTACCACGTGTTTCAACTCACATTTCACATCAACGGAAATAACCAGATTTAAGTCCATACGCATGCTTGTTAGAATTGTGCATAGAAAAACAATAATGCCACAGATTTTACTTAAACCTTCTTTTTTCCTTGACAAATGAAATGCAGTAAAAAACATTTTCCAAAATCTTTATAACTTCAAAAATTAAATGACAGTTGATATTGACCTTTGAAAACTATAAGTTTTCGTTCAAATATTAAATTCAAAAAAGTCTACTTGTCAAAGGCTATTGATACAACAATTAAATACAGATTTTTCTGTATTAACCTTTACATAATAATATCTTTCGATATTGATTTGATATCTTTCGATATACTTTTAATGTCGTCGACGTACTACGTCTTCAATGACAAAATTATTATATCAACTGGCATATAATGATCAAAGTAAAAAACTTTAGAAAAGGGTAAAAAAATGAAATACAACCTAAAAACAATACTAGACACAGTGTTTCATCTTCTATCTTTCGATTTAGAATCATCAGTAGCATTTATTCTATATTATATATCAAAAACTTACCACGTGTTTCAACTCACATTTCACATCAACGGAAATAACCAGATTTAAGTCCATACGCATGCTTGTTAGAATTGTGCATAGAAAAACAATAATGCCACAGATTTTACTTAAACCTTCTTTTTTCCTTGACAAATGAAATGCAGTAAAAAACATTAAAAGTATATCGAAAGATATCAAATCAATATCGAAAGATATTATTATGTAAAGGTTAATACAGAAAAATCTGTATTTAATTGTTGTATCAATAGCCTTTAACAAGTAGACTTTTTTGAATTTAATATTTGAATGAAAACTTATAGTTTTCAAAGGTCAATATCAACTGTCATTTAATTTTTGAAGTTATAAAGATTTTGGAAAATGTTTTTTACTGCATTTCATTTGTCAAGGAAAAAAGAAGGTTTAAGTAAAATCTGTGGCATTATTGTTTTTCTATGCACAATTCTAACAAGCATGCGTATGGACTTAAATCTGGTTATTTCCGTTGATGTGAAATGTGAGTTGAAACACGTGGTAAGTTTTTGATATATAATATAGAATAAATGCTACTGATGATTCTAAATCGAAAGATAGAAGATGAAACACTGTGTCTAGTATTGTTTTTAGGTTGTATTTCATTTTTTTACCCTTTTCTAAAGTTTTTTACTTTGATCATTATATGCCAGTTGATATAATAATTTTGTCATTGAAGACGTAGTACGTCGACGACATTAAAAGTATATCGAAAGATATCAAATCAATATCGAAAGATATTATTATGTAAAGGTTAATACAGAAAAATCTGTATTTAATTGTTGTATCAATAGCCTTTAACAAGTAGACTTTTTTGAATTTAATAAAATATAATTCCTTGGTTTTCACTCACATACGTCGAAAATGTTGGATAGCTTGTGATGAATTATTGATTCCAAATTATCAGGGTTACTATCAGAAAAAGCATGTTTCAACTCCACATAGCACTTCCTGATACTTTGTCTCTGCTTCTTCAAAACTACCTTCAAGATTTTCAGTTTCCAATCGTGATGATTATGTTGAGATTGAGATTAGAAATTGGCATTGGCATTTGGCAACGTCTTCTTGAATTAGTTTGATATTGCCGATATTTCACGAGTGCCAACCTGCGTCAGTTTCAAGTAAAAATCTTGATAGACCTAAATCATGGCCAACCGGGATAGTTTATAAAAGTGAATGGTGTATAGTTAGTGTAGTTCATGCAGATAAAATGATCCTTTGTTCATCGTTTGTATTGTTCCGGTATTGTTTATCTAGCAACCTGTTCACCAAGAACCTGTCCTTGATAAATAGTTCAACCCTGCAATCCACAAAGGCGTTTACCCTGAAAATTCAATTTTATTTAATTTCTAATAGTTCTGTCTTGAACATTGTTGAGAGAAACCCAGAAAAAAACTTACAAAATCAGCTTTAAAGGGTAGCTGTATCTAATGTCAGATCCCATCCAGACCCGGTCCCTATTCCAGAAACTCGATCCAGGACTCCATGTATTTCCCAAGTTGCCAAGTTGGAATGTTCCGGCACAATTACGAGCCTCACACAGCCCACTCTTGTCTGGAGTACAGAAGAGTTTCTGTCGATTTAGAGAGCACAGAAATTACAAGAGAGCAACAATGTGAACCTGAGCCTCGGTATTGAAAGGGATTTCCTGCAAAGGAAGATTAAAGCAGAATTGGTTGATAGACCGAACAGGGCCGGGCTCAATATCACATAGACATAGGGCGTTTGGTATTAGGGACAAAAGTGTATTTGCATGTATATTTATTTTCGCGTCAAAATATTTATTAGTTATACTCCATTCACTTTTATAGAGTAGCCCAGTTGGCCATGATTTAGGTATATCGTGTTTTTGTAACTAAAACCAAGGCAGGTTGGCGCTCCTGAAATATCGACAATGTCAAAATAATTCGACGCGAGGTTGCCAATTTCTACTCTCTTTCAATAACAAATAACAATTCAGCTTCAGCAATAATAAACTAATACATTAACATTTCGCTTTGATTGTATCGTATTGAGCCTTAAGTAGGTAGTCATGTTTGAATTGAACAAACGAATAATTTCAAAAGTTATATATTTCGTGAAATTGTTTCGATAGGAAGTAGTACATTGAAAATGAACTTGGTATATCCTATGTTGGCAGAATATTGAATTTTTATGCACGAAAATATTATATTATATTATTTGGGAATATTCAATGTTCAAGCTCCGATTTTAATCAAAATTGCTTTAAACTGTAGGTATATTTTGAACAGTATAGGTACTTCCGTCGTGCCATCGAACCTTGTTCGATGGATCGAATCAAGACATATATATGATGTTACATTTTTACGAGCTCGTTCTGGAGAACAGTGGGTACGTTATTGTTTTGACCAAATATCTGTAATTCCCGAATTTTGAGTCTCAGCTAGTGACAAAAGATTAGGATGGAATTCCTGAAAAAGAATCCGTGGTCGAATTCAATTCTGACCAGCCAGATGGCTCTGACTTTCGACGAAAAATGCCTAGAACCTTGAAATTCTCAGGGCAGGTTTGGAGCGTGAATATCTTGGTTAGTTCGTTAATGGGCAAAATCTGCTATGGTTTTGATATTTTGTTTTCTCGATAACTCTGAACATACCTATCCGATTGAATAGACGACTTCTGCCCAAGTTGCCAACCCACAATTTTCTTCACAAATTCACTATTACTGGGGAACAGGAATTTCAGTTCAAATTTGACATGATAAGGTTTGCGTTATATATAAATATCTGTAAAAGATGCCTCGGCTCCTCAAACAAGATAATTCCTTCCGAATATAGGGTTTTGTTAAGATCATCTCTGATTGGCTGAAATTTGAGTTGGGATTCCTGATTTCATGTTAATAGTGTCAAATTTATATAGGATATGTTCCGCAATTCAACTTGGTTATTTCGGTTGCTGGTTTTCCATTCCGTAAATATGAAATATTCGGTTGGTTCCTGACAAAAAAGTTAATTACGGAATTTGGATGATGAAAAAACGTTCTCTCTGTCACCAACCGACTGTCAATGTTCTATGCTAACATATCCATAGCATAGAAAAATCTTTATTTACTTTATGATCCATAGAACATAGAAGAGACAACAATCAACAATGGAAAAATTACTAGGTATGGTCTATGGATCTCAAGGTAAATGAAGATTGTTCTATGCTATGGATATGTTACCATAAAACTTTGATTGTCGTTCTGGTGCATAGGCTTAATATGTCTTTGTTCTGGTGACAGAAAGATTGCTTTTTCATCAATCAAATTCCGTAATTAACCTTTTTATTTCAGGAACCAACCGAATATTTCATATTTATAGAACGGAAAACCGACAACCGAAATAACCAAGTTGATTTGCGGAACATATCCTTTATAAACTTGACACTATTAACATGAAATCAGAAATCCCATCTTTAATTTCAGCCTAACAAAAACCTTTATTTGGAAGGAATTATCTTGTTTGAGGAGCCGAGGCATCGTTTACGGATATTTATAATTAACACGAACCTTATCATGTAGAATTTGTCCTGAAATTCCCGTTTTCCAGTGATAGTAAATTTGTGAAGAAAATTGTGGGTTGGCAACTTGGGCCTAAGTCGTCTATTGAAAGTCGGTATGCAGTTACAAAAACCACAGTGGAGTGGTATGCATAACTTTGTGAGGATCATATCTTTAAGAACATGCTGAAGTTTTGTGTCTTTATAGCAGGCATATATAAACTGAGGTATATGAAAGATCAGCCCCACACCTGATCAGATTGACATTTGAAAAAGTATTTTGCAACACGGAACTCAAGGTCTTTGCCGAATTTCAACGAAATCTGGTTAATGAATTCCGGAAAAATATTTTTTTCGATATGGATGTGGATAATTTTCGGAAAAAATTCTTCGAAATATTTTTGCGTGGGATACGCACGAAATTCTGCAGTAAGTTAATATTCAACTAATTACAAAGTTTCGATGTGATCGCATCTGTACTTCTCGAGATATTGAGAAACTAACCTCAACATTTCAACTTCAAAATTTGACATAATTTCTCCATATATCTCTGGAAACGAACATCGTAAAGAACTGAAATTTAAAAGGTTGTTGTTGAATACTGATTTTGAAATATGTACCAAATTTTGTTGGAATTCGATCAACTTTTTCTGAGATAAAACACTTTTCAATAAAAATTTCAGAAACTTTCGTATAAACATTTTTTTAAAATTTTGAAACCCTTAGATCCATACGAAATTCTGCACAAAATTTTGCGTTGGTATTCAAGAACTGATTACGAAGGTTCAATTCGATCCAATCAGTACTTCATGAAATATCGAGGAATTTATCTCAAAATTTTATATAAATATTACTCCGAAACTTTTCGGCCCGTTTTGCCCAATAACAAACTTGAGTCCAACCCAGTGATTTGAAACCAATTTCGGCTCGAAATTCGGAAATTACAGACATCGTGACAAGCGCGTAAAATCCATCTCCACCAATTCGCTCAGTTGAAACAGCCTCAGATAAAATAGTTCTTTCGTCGCAGACCGTACGTGCCTCAGAAACCTCAGATGAGCTCCGCCGTGACCAGTCTTAATCTCTAAAGTGCTGCATCATGTCAAGTCTTGAATTTGTTTTGCAAATGATGCTGCGGGAACACGAATGGGAGGTGGAGCGTGTCATTTATATTTATAGACAGGGGAAGAATCCCGTTTCTACCCCTCTTTGGTTCCTCAGTAAATACTACAGACCGTATTCAATTCGATGTTAAATAGAGCGGCGCTCCGTGATTAGACGAAACATAATTCTTCTTACTCGTTGAATATTTACTTGAAATGGAGAAGAGACCAGGCTTTATTCGGTGAGATTATGAATTTAATTTCCTGCTCATTTTTTCGGGAGAAGATGAGGTCTTTGAAGAAACGATGTGGCTTCTCGAATGGTTTTTATTTGCTCCTTTATGAGAGACTTTTCATTTACACTCTGTGTATTCATGAACTTCAGGTAGTTAACAGCTCAGTAGCGGTTCTATTTTCTAATGATACAGAATGGTGGATGATCCGGTCTATAATCTTTGAATGCATTTCCGGAATTTTAATGTCCATGAAGTTAGCTGAGCCACTTGCACGGAAGTCAATGAAAACCATCTCATTAATTGTTGTATATTTGTCGAGAATTTGTCGTGAAAGAAAAAAAATTGTCGCGCTTCTAGTTTTTTTTAAGGGGTGGCTCTGCTAACTTAATATCAAGTTAGCAGAGACATTCTGAAATATGCATCGAATTCGATCAAAAATGTTATGAGTAATTGTCAAGTATTTGTCGTAGACCCTCTAGCCGGAAAAAATCAGAAAAAATTATTTTTTTATAGCTTTTTTATAGGTTTTAATGAAATGTTCTGGTTTCTCAGGAAAAGCTATAAAAAAATTATTTTTTCTGTTTTTTTCAAGCTAGATGGTCTACGACAAATACTCGACAATTACTCATAATATTCTTGATCGAATTCGATGCATATTTTAGAATGGCTCTGCTAACTTAATATTAAGTTAGCAGAGCCACCCCTTTTAAGAAAAACGAAGAGCGCCACAAATTTTTTTCTTTCACGACCAATATGTTTTGGTGGTCCTTCAATCGTTCAGCTCATTTCCAGAAGAAAAGACGATCATCTAATCAACTTTCATGTATCACAAAGTCACGTCGATATATATCCGTGAGAATGGAATATTTCCATTATTCAGCATTGAAACGAAAATTGTTCACCTCGAGAAATTGAAGTTTTAACATATACAACCCAATATCAGTCAATAATGATACGGAAAACATACCTGAAATATCAATTTACCAATGCAGTGTTGCCGGATATGACAAATTTCCTAAGAAACCAGAACATTTCATTAAAACCTATAAAAAAGCTATAAAAAAATTATTTTTTCTGTTTTTTTCAGGCTAGATGGTCTACGACAAATACTCGACAAATACTCATAACATTTTTGATCGAATTCGATGCATATTTCAGAATGGCTCTGCTAACTTTATAACAATTTTTTTTCTTTCATGACAAATTTACGACAATTAATGAGATGGTTTTCATTGACTTCCGTGCAAGTGGCTCTGCTAACTTTATGGACATGGAATTTTAACATTCTCATGAAAGTTCGAAACGATTTGTAAAATCTAGTAATCAGTTAGTTATTCTCGATAAAAATCGTTAACTGGTTCAAAATCATACAATCAAAAAAATTTCAAATTCCTGAAAATAGTTGATGTGAGGTGAAGAAATTGAAGAACAGGTTCTGTACATGAAACGAGAATGGTCCAAAAGGATTTTGTTATTTCTATAAAAAATTACTTAAAATTCAAAATTGCAGTAAGATCCATCTTCAGGTCCAACGATATGGTAGTAACTGCTCACAGCCATATTGAATTTTGATTTTTCTATGAACTATAGAGGTATTTGTGAACTTAACATGGTATCTCATGTGAAACTCAAAACAATAAACAGTTGTTCCAAATTCAGAGGTACGAACGAAAAAAAATATTCTTTTGCATAATTTAACGATAAAGAGATACTGCAAACGTTTCATTTTCGAGTAGTGTTGAAGCCTGAATTTTTTTTTCATAGTTTCTGCATTTTACAAGACGTTCAACCAAAGTCTGGCATAGATGTAACAATTTAAAGTTTACCTGCTTATTTCGATTGCAAGGTGGTATTCTTGCCCGAGTACTGTCCCCTGTTTCACTACACAACCTTTTGTTTATTATTTGATAAAATCAAATAATAAACCTTAATGATCGACGAAAGAAATTATTCCCCCTGAAAACTTCACAGTTTACATTTTAAAGTATGTAGATATGAATGAACTTATAAAAAAAATCCGTGTGTCCCTCGAGATAGATTCTCTAAGCTTTTCAGCAGGATTGGTGTACCCTAAGGGCTCAGAACGGGGGGTAGGAAAAAAAAATAATTTTTGGAAAAATTACAGAATTTTCATCAAACTCTCAACTTCAATTACTGTTGCATAACTCAACCTGAAAGTTCTCACCCGGATGATTTCCGACCAGTGCTCCTTGAGTTATGAATGAAAACGCTGCAACCTGTGTTCTGAAAAACCAATGAGTTGTGAATAATATACATGTTTCATTTAAGATATCAATGGTGTTGTGAAATTTGCAGATTTTTTTTGTGTGCCACTGTTAGTTTGAAGAATTGTGGAAAGAAGCTTTGCTGTTATACTGATTGTCATGGTTTTTTGAAGTTTCGTCGTATCTGCCTTGGCCTTGATCCTGAAGTTGACAACTTCCGAAAAACTTTTTACTTTTCTTGGTTTTAGAGGAGAGATGAAACAAATTATGAGACTATCAGCGATATTCTCCACGTATTCAAAATCCAAGAATGTGACTTCCGATTTAAATAATTCCACTTCCCTCCCCCCTCCCCCCTCATTCGCCATTTTGCAACACATCGAGAATAGAACGGCTATATACAGGGTGAGTCTTTGACTTTGCAGAATATTTTAACAGAAGATTCTTGAAGCCAAAAGAAACACTTTTTTCCCTCACCATTTTTTCCGATTCGGCTTGGTTTGTAAGATACAGACTGTTGAGAATCCATAAAAAATTTAATTTTCGATTATATCTCGCGAACGATCTCATCGAATGAGATGATTTTTGGAATTTAGTTTTTATTGATACGATAAATGTTCCTGAATTAGAAAATTACATCCACATCCTCCAGTTTCCTTAATATGACCATAACATTTCATAAAAATACCAGAAACTCAAAGAATCTGACTTTTAAAAACAATTTCAATGCTATTCAAGGAATTTTTGACCATTTTAGAAAGTAAAAGTATTCTTTATTTTTTTTCGTATGATGCGCCGTTTTCGAGTAATCTGAAATTCAAAAATTAAAAATATCTGTGAAATTCCGAGAATTGGGTACTTTGGCTGAATGCAACTCTGTTCAAAAAATTCACAGAATTCAATTTTTCCGCGTTGCCACGTCTAAAAGTTGTTAATTTTCTGTTTTTCCATTGCCTATCTCGTTGACAATGGGATAGTTGTCACGATCCAAACGCTCCTCATTTTATACAGAAATCTCTTCAATCTGAATGAACTATCACATCTTGAAGTAATTTGTTTTGTATCCATACAAATCCAGTGATTTATTCATCAGGTTTTCCATACTACGATTATTATCACCAAGACGGAATAAGAAGTTTCTCCAAAATAGGCTTCTATACCTATATATCTGTGTTATACAGTGGTGATTCGGTCCTGAATCCATTCATGAAGCTTCCTTTTCAATTTCGAGCTAATTTGTGTAGTATAATTGATTGACTTCTCACTTTTCCATGATAATGGGGATTCTTATTGGTTTGAATGCAATCTTTCTGCTGACCCAAATTTCTTGAAATTGTGTACAGAACTTTGATGGTATTTATTTTGAGGTATTCTTCAAATGCGCAATGCGCTTTCATAACATAACAACCCATGATGGAAGAAAACCACCATGACATAACCTTGAAACCACGGAGCCACAGATTTATAGTTCAGTTCAGAATCATAGACTATACAAGTGTATACATAGAATTAGCAAATTGTGCGTTCTTTGATTTCGAAGAGTCCTTTCTTTCTGTTCGTCAATTTGGCAACGTTTGTACGTTCATAGATAAATTAGGAATATCTGTTTTATTTATTTATGGAAATGAAAGTTTGAATGGGTTATGTCTGAATCTGTTAATTCTTGGAGAAAATTAAATAAACAAGGAAAATTAATAATTACAAATTGAAGATGAATCTCAAAGCTGATATGAGTGATAGCTAGATGAATTCCTCATTATCGAAAATGAAACCAAGAGAAGAATATTCAACTTTTATCGCCCACGAAATTTGGAATACCTAACTTGTTTATTGTACTATAAATACAACTTTTTTCACCAACTGGAATGTAAAAAGTAAGCTGACGCTTGTTTTCATAACAGAGTTGCTTATTTCGAAGATTAGAATGGTATATCTTAGGCTTGGAAAAACTTCAGTGTTCAGGTTTCCATGGGCGGCTAGCCTATTATGAAAATTGATAATGCCTATTTTTTTTATCTAGGCCGAATTGAAAAAAATGGTAGAGGACAAATATGTTTCTTCCAGCTCCAAGAATCTTCTGTTAAAATATTCTGCAAGGTCGAAGACTCACCCTGTATAGAATTGATCAAATATTTACTTACTTCAATTTCGAACTTGATCTGGATTAAAAGAGAACCCACTCAACATCATATTGTTGAGTATATTTTCCTGAGTACTTCCAACAAATTATAAAATGGATACAAAAAAAAAATCGGTGCCGGCTCATTCATCATTTTGCAACCCACAAAAAACTTATCGATATAATACGTAGATTCAATTAGTCTACACAAAAACAGAATTTTAATGACGTCGTATGATACCGAATCATTCTTCAATGCTCTCAACCAGACTAATCCACTCAAAACCTTTCCCCAAAAAACCTAAAATGATATCACAATACCAGACACCGCAATAACCCTGCATTTTTTTAAACAAACAGAATTATTTAGTCCCTGAATGAAGCCGGCGAATTCGATAACTGTGTTCATTCTGGCGCACAGTCAACCTCCTCGTTATACGTAACAGCGGGGCGAAGAGGAGAAGGGGGAAAAGGCTACAAACATGACATCGCCTTCGCTATAAATGAGACCGTGTAATTAAGCAGATAACCGGCCGAAATTAAAATCGAGTATCTAACGAAACGCAAATATATAAAATGAACATTTTCCGCTGGAAGAGTCGGCAGTAAAAAGGCGATTCGTTCGAATGAGGGTAGTGGGGGAATGAACCCCAATTTAGGTTTTCATCGGGGGTTATAGAGGTCGCTCGGAACGTTTCCGGACAAAAATGTGGAAATATAGTCGGTTTTGATCATAGACATATTAAACTCTCTGGACACGGCGTACGAATCCATTTCTGAAGAGTCGAATGTGGATAGTTTACCAAGTGAGAGGTCCGAGAGAGAGATGGAACTGGATCGGGCAGACCATAGACAAGATGCACGATTAAAATAACATGCGACTAGTGACAGGGACATGAAGGAAATCGGCCGATCAGAGAAAACACGGAATGGCGGTAATTTTGAACTTCACAACATGAATGATGACTGTTCTATATGGTGTGTCTTTGGTTCCGTGCAGTATTTTATCTCGAACTGATATTCCTCATTGATTTTGATCATCAGAGTGTAGCTTTCGAGTAATTATGGAAAAACAGATGATCAGCCGGCCATAACTACGAAATCTTAAGGGAGCATGATATATCTATAATAATTAACGAAACTTCGGACGAGTATTATAAAAAATGTTTTGACCCCTAGAAGCAGTTGAGTCCCATTTTTCATCCACAATCAAAATAGTTCTTCGGGGATTTAGTTCGTTAACGAACATAAAACCAAGACTGCAGACCTGCCAGGCGGACGGACAGAATCCAGTTTGATCACAAATTTTTCATCAGTAAGAAAATTTTTTGCTCAAAAAATACTGACATTGTAACGGAAGGATATCGCGCTCTTCTTTCCAACAAAAAGCGCGCAAAAAATGAACAAATTCACAGTCATGCAAGGTAAACTCACCTATGGAATTTCACGTTTTCCCCTTTTTTATATCTCCTCGTACAATTAATGGCACAACAAGAATTCACCATTATTCGTTTGCCAGTGAATCCGGTTTTAAATGAAAAGTCTCAAACTCTATTCAAAAACTTACGAAAACACAAAAAACGAAAACAACACGAAAATTATATATTACATACAGTCTTTATACTATAATTGAAAATGAAATAATACAAAATCTGCTTTAAAATACTTTGGAAAAAACAAATGTGAGTTTCAAAACTTTCGAAAAAATTTATTTCAAACATAGATTCATAATTATAGTCTATGGCTTCAAACTGATTTGTCTTATTTTTGCCGTATTCTATGATGGATTGGCCAGCCCTAGTTCCCTCTTTGTCGGCCCGCTTCCTCTCTCTTTAAGCCATGTCCATATAGTTTTATAGGTCTATGGTTTTGATCAGTACTGGCGGACATTCTTCCTTAAGGTGGTGAGATATGTTAAAGGGTGTGTTCCTTGTACCTGCTTGAAATTGTAATTGTTTTTTTTGGTTCCACAAAAAGGAATTTTTTCGAATCAATACAAACGAACTGTGACGTTTCAGAGTACAAATCTGACTTATTCACCAGACATCAAATCGACAGGAAATAATTCTTCAAAGTTTCTCGTTTGTCTGATGAAAGAGTCAGATTCGTACTCTCAAACGTCGCAGTTCGCTCTGTTTATCGTTTGTATTGTTCATTAGGCAATCTGTTCTCCAAGAAACCGCCCTGGACGAATAGTTCAAGCCTGCAATCCGCAAGGGTATTTTCCATAAAAATAACAATTACATTACATTTTTGCGCGCATGTTCTAGCGTTTTGTCCGAATGTCTGTAATTTTCTAGCTTCGAGTCGAAAATGGTCTCAAACGACTAGGTTGGACTCACTGATGACGAATCCGGTGTCAAAATCGATTCTGTCCGGCCGGCTGTGGACACGATAACTATCGAATGGAGCCAGCTAGCGACTTGAAACTTGTAGGATATAGTTACGGAGTTATTGCAGTTTGAAATGTGGAGATTATTTCCCTCCTATTTCAGGAACAACTGGAGTGGTTGGATTGAAACTTGGCAGTTAGTTGAAGCATAACGGCGCGCAATTTTGAGCGAGCAAAATTTTGATGAAATTTTATGGTCACTCAATTTTAAAGAAATTTTTTCTCAAAATTTTTTCCGAAAAAAATTTTTTCTTGTGAAACCATTGTTCATATTCGAAAACCTTTCTAGTTAAACCTTGAACTGTATATTTCATAGCAGTGTACCAAATTTCAATTCGATACGGCTATTAGTTTTGGAGATATTGGAAAAAAGTATGTACAATTTCGTGATTTTCTTCTCGATATCGTTGTTTTTTTCGGTATAACTCAAGAAATATCGATTCTATCGTGATGGAACTTCACAGCTGCCTCGAAGATGTTAAAGGACAACATTTTGCAGAATTTCGTGATCTTGTTATAAAAACAATTTGCAGTTTTTTTTTCAAATATTCAATATTCTGTGATCTTCCCATCATACTATCCTCATTAAATTCTGTGTAAACCTTGAAACTGTCATTTTAATGATAGATGAATCGATAAAGTACTGGATTCTAATTCGATCCAATCTGTATTTTTGGAAATATTGGAAAAATAAAATTTTGAATGGGTATATCTGCGGAATCATTGGTTGGATTTTACCCATTCACGAATTCGGCCTTCGTAATTAAGGTCCAAAACTTCTCTACAAATATCGAGTTTCTGGGTTGTTTCTTGTGGAAGTTATTATGTTTACGGTCTGATCGTAAACACAAAAACGAAGAGAGAAACGACTCAGAAACTCGATATTTGTAGAGTTGGTTTGAGGCTTAATTACGAAGGTCGAATTCGTGAATGGGTTAAATCCGCCCAATGATTTTGTGGATATATCCATTTAAAATTTTATTTTTCCAATATTTCCAAAAATACAGATTAGATCGAATTGAAATCCAGTAATTTGTCGAAAAAATCTAGGAAAGCACTGCCGTGAAGGCAGCAGTTTTTGCGTGGATGTTCAAATTCGTAGTCGAAGGAGTCATCTACATTGAACATGCGCGCAAAAGCTGTTGCCTTAACGGCAGTGCGTTTCTAGATTTTTTCGATAAATTACTGGATTTCAATTCGATCTAATCTGTATTCATGGAAATACTAGAAAAATAAAGTTTTGTATGGATATATCCACAAAATCATTGGGCGGATTTAACCCATTCACGAATTCGACCTTTGTAATTAAGCCTCAAACCAACTCTACAAATATCGAGTTTCTGAGTCGTTTCTTCCCGAAGTTATTGTGTTTATGACCGGACCGTCTTTTTCAAATATTGAGAGTGAGAATTCTGAAAAACAAAACGAAACTAGTTTGAAATGTTAAGAACTTCTTCCATGAAAGTTCTCCCATTGAACTCATTGTCAAATAAACATTTCTGAAGATCACAAAAACGCAGATTCACTCAACCCAGAAATTTTCAAATTCCATGTCGGATGTCCGATGTTGATAAAATATAAGAATCAAAAACCTTTCTTCAGCTTTCGTCCTTGTAGCAACACAAAAGACTAAGTTAATTCGAAGCCAAGAGACGTCTCTTAAAACCCCCCCCTGTCAGAAATAATGAAAGCTTTCTCCTGTAGACAGAAGAAATTCAACAGGGTAAGTCCAAACTCGATCACTACTCCACATATACGGTCCGAAACATCTATAGCTCTTGAGGGAATACCAAAGTTACGTCGCTAATACCTTCCGAATGTGAAGTCGATAGACTCCACCATTGCTGACGACAAGAAACTTTTTATCGAATTTATGCAGGGTACGTTTAACTCCTCCGTAGAAACTACATTTAACGAATTTACCGGAATGTAACAAACCATTTATAACATGTTTTAGCATTCTTCCGTTTGCGAATAAACAACATTGAGCACCTGCAGGGATGAGGCTCTTCACCATCGGTTTTATAGGGTAATATAAAATTATATCTTCGTACGCCATTAAATTCTCGGTTTATCGGAGCGAGAATATGTACATTCATTTCAGACAGTGAAAAATTTGAGACTTTGCCTCGGATGAGATTGAATCAGGTGTTTGTAAATATTTTGTATGTTTCTCGGAAATGTTTTCACGTTTTGAGAAGCTATTCGAATGATTCTTTGAGGTTTTGTTTCTTGCACAGGGTATGGAGATTTGTTTGTCAACCGCTGAGATGCATACTTACATCATTATACAGTGCGCGTCAAAATTACGGAGCAAATTCATTTTCTCGGAAGAAAAATATATGGCAACAAAATCCTGAAACAGGTCAATCTTGTTTCACTTTTACGCAATTCTAATCCATTTTTGAAGGATTTTTGTTGCACCCTTTGCCATCCCCATCAACCCTGTAAATTTCTTGAATAGGGAAAGTAGGTCATGTGGTACTTTTTTGGCAAGATATCTTTTTTACAGGCGTGCAGTAAAAATTTTTTTTGAAGAATTTGTTAGTTCAAAGAGGTTCAGGGTGTATCTGAATTGGGGGTACAAATGAAGATATTCCTAACGTGATTTTAAATAAAAAAGTCACATTAACATGGGACTGCACACGTTTCGTTTTCGAGATACAGGGTGTATATGCATTTCACAAGATATTCAACTGAACTTTGGCATAGATGTTACATTTCAGAGTTGAAACAACGTGACCTGTCAATTTAGATTGCAAATCTACAGGGAGATATTTTTTTCTTGTTATACACCAGAACTTTCTTTGAAACATAAAAAAAACTTCGTCGTTTGAAATGCACTAGTTTTTATGGATATTTTCCGATCCCATGTTGATGGGTCTCCTTTTCCTTGAATTTTGGCGATAAATCACCCCCTATCGACCGTACTTGCAATTATGGAACATCGTCTACAAATATTCGAGAACAATTTCCATTGAATTTTGAAGTATATACATACTGCGTGACAAAAAGTAACGTATTATTTTTTACAAAAGTAACGTAAGTTGTCAATCATTCTTGTACGAAAAATTATTGAGGAAAATCCTCGCATCCTTCGATTTTTGATTTCCATTTTGAATTTGATATTTCTCACACACTACTTTATTTTTTCAAATCGGAATACATGGATTGTAAAACAACAAATGGAAGGTGATTTCATCACCTATTCAGCGATGTGGCTTAAAATGGAATCGGTTTTGCCGTTTTTGCGCGCATGTTCTAGGGGATTAGCGTGCTATCGTTTTGATCAAATGTCTGTAATTTTGGATGATTGAGCCGAAAATGGTCTCAATCGACTAGGTTGGACTCACTGATGACGAATCCGGTGTCAAAATCGATTCTGTCCGGCCGGCCGGCCGGCCGGCCGGCCGTAGACACGATAACTGTCGAAAGAAGTGAGCTAGCAACTTGAAACTTTCAGGGTAGTTCGCGCATTGGAATGCCGCGGTTAAGTTCGTTAATGGGCCAAATCGATTGAATAGTTTCGGAGTTATAGGCATTTGAAGTTTTGAAGTTATTTATTTTTTATTTCAGAAACTACTTGAGCGATTGGATTCAAACTTGGCGGTTAGGTGGAGTACAACGACGCGCAACTTTGAGCCAAATTTCGTCAGGATCATATTGTTGGTTATTTTTAAAAAAAATTTTTTTCGAAATTTTTTTCCAAAAAAATTTTTTTTTCGGAAACCATTTATCATATCCAAGAAAAATTATACTCTCGCTTTGACCTTCCAATTTCACAGCAATGCACCAAATTTCAGTACGATACGATCATAAGTTTTGGAGATATCGGGAAAAAATATGTCAAATTTCGAGGTTTTTTTCTCGATATCGTTGATTTTTTCGGTATAACTCGAGAAATACTGATTCAGTCCTGATTAAACTTCACAGCTAGTTTTAAGACGCTGAAAGACAACTTTATGCAAAATTTCGTAATAATCGGGTAATTAGAACAATTTGAAAAAAAAATTATATGATTTTCTCATCATATCATCCTCATTAAATTCTGTATGAAACTTCGAACTGTTATTTTCGATGAAGTACTGGATTTCAATTCGATCTGATCTGTATTTTTGGAAATATTGGAAAAATAAAATTTTGATTGGGTATATCTACGGAATCATTGGGTGGATTTTACCCATTCACGAATTCGGCCTTCGTAATTAAGGTCCAAACCTTCTCTACAAATATCGAGTTTCTAAGTTGTTTCTTTCGGAAGTTATTGTGTTTACGCAGTCGGCCGTTAGGCTGACCGTAAACAGCAACTTTTGTGAGTCCAATCTAGTCGTTTGAAACCATTTTCGGTTCAAAATTCGAAAATTACAGACATTTGGACAAAACGATAGCACGCTGTTCCCCTAGAACATGTGCGCAAAAATACGTACAAGCGAAAGCTAAGGTTGAGCACACTCAAACTTTGTAAACATAGGTTCTTTGTAAGGAGAGAAATGAATAAATTTTTATTATTATATCCTCCTACCCGCTGATTTCTATTTCGAAGTTTGAGCCGAACGCGTTATGTTTCACCCCAAACTAAATAGAAATCAAGACATGTCTGTTTCATTTGAGTAATACACAATGGATTTCTCTGAAGAATCGGCTTACACAATCCGAAATAAGGACTCGCCTTTTGCCGTGGATAATCCCCAACACTTCCTCGGAAAAACTGCATTCCCCTTCGTACTTAATCAACTTTGTTCGAAAGACTTCCCAACATCCGTTATCATGCAGTCCGAGAAGTGGAAGAAATCAGAAGCATCGGCATCAATCCTACAAGGAACGAGAAGTTATAATGAAAAAGCGAGAAACAGCGCTCCTGCCGTAATCTATGTTCAACCATTTATTTCGAAAACGAATAAACGTCAACTCGTGTTCGCATGTTTCGATATCTTCTTGTCACCCCTTTTCGAAGAGAAATATATATGTATCAAGGATACTGATCTAACAAATCTATGTGACATGATGGCTTATATCAAGGAGCGAACACTATAAATTCATCTGTTTCCCCTTCGTGTATTTCTATCCAACCAACCAATACGAAATCTCCTGTGATTTATATAAATACATACGTTCTTGAACATTTCTTTCTGGGGTCGTGGTTTTGTGCTGATATCAGTGGTTTCGACGTTGAATGGATCCGTTTGTGTTGGAGTTTTTCAATGTCGCAGTGTTTCACGGGAATCACTTTCGTCTCAATGTTGGTATCTCGCGTAGTACCAACAGGACGTTATCTCATTACATAAATGAAGGGTTTTCCAATAAGAGGTGTTATTTTGAATAGCCCGCTATTTCGGTAGATGTCACTTTTCAAGCTGTCATTTTTTGACATTTGACATGTAGAAACTGCCATTAATAAAAACTGAACGATACACGCTTCAACAACGCATTGAAATTATTGAAATTCACTGTAAAAATGGTGAAAATTTGGCAGAGAAGGTTCGTAAAACTCGAACATTTTTGGGTCGTCGTGAAGCACCTTGTCGGACCGCAATAAAGAAATTGGTAGAAAAATTCGAGCTTTTGGGACAAGTTAGTGATGTGAAGAATAAAACCAGTGCACTTCGCTCAAGAACAGCCGAGAATATTGCTGCAGTAGCCGAAAGTGTTGAAGAAAACCCAGGTTTGTCCATTCCTCGTCGTTTTTTGGAATAAGGTATTCCACAGACGTCATTACACCGTATTTTGCATAAAGATTTGGGCCTCAAGGCTTATAAAGTTCAGTTAACACAAGAACTCAAGCCGGCCGATCATAAACAACGTCGTGTCTTTGCTGATTGGGTCGTTGAAATGGATGAAAATGATCCGGAATTCCATCGAAAAATCATCTTGAGTTGTGAGGCCCATTGCAAAATGCAAACAATGTAAAATTGTCGCATCTCGGGCTCGGAAAACCCAAGAGTTATTGTTGAAAAGCCTCTCTATCCTCAACGTGTGACTGTTTGGTGCGGTTTATGGTCCGGCGGGGTCATTGGACCTTACTTTTTCGAAAATTAGGCTGGAGCAACAGTTACTGTAAATGGATTGCGCTATCGAAAGATGATTATTGATTTTTTATGGCCGGAATTGAATGGTATTGATCTGGACAACGTTTACTTTCAACAAGATGGCGCTACGTGCCACACAAGAAACGGAACCATTGATCTTTTGCGGGAAAAGTTTCCGGACCGTGTTATCTCTCGAAGAGGTGATCACAATTGGCCACCGAGATCTTGTGATTCAACACCTTGCGACTTCTTCCTTTGGGGCCACGTGAAAGAGAAGCTCTACGCCAATAGCCCAGCGTCGATTCAAGATCTCAAGGATGGAATTCGTGAGGCTATCGAGGACATAGGGCAGCCACTTTGCGATTTGGTTATGGAAAATTTCATTAAAAGGATATAGTCCTGTAAGCGTAGTAGCTCTGAGGGGCATTTGATCAATAATCAAGTTGGGTAGGTAACAAGGTATAAAGTTTATTATCTTGCAAATAACATGCAACATATTACCACATGCATCTTCCTGAACACTTCTAGCTTCTATGCCTTCAAGATACTCCAAATAATTCGAAATTAATCTTGCCATTCAGAGTTGAAATAAATTGAAACTAAAATACTTGTAACAGTAATTGTAGCATTGCTACTCTGATCCAGAATAGATCATACATAACTCATTCATAAAAACTAAATTATGTATACACAGAATTACTTCTGTTAACTGAAAAACTCTTTGATCAAATTGTGGAATCTAATTTCAATCAATCAAATATACAAGCAAACTTTTATCCCTCTACCTAAGGTTCTTAAACTGGCCACGGTAGCGCTGCAATCTTGAATTCAGACGCCAATAGGTCGTTACTCACGCAAGTAATTTCTCACAAATTAGGAAGCATGCAGTGTTCCTAGCTCGACGGAGCATCGCAGATGACCTCTTTGTTATGTTCTGTAGACATTGAGCGCGACTCTACTAGTACCTGTTAGAACCCCAAGACCAGTCTTCGTAATCAACAAGTTAAAGTAACTTCAACTAAAGTCACCTTAGGGTTTAATTGAATTCAAATTAACGTATCTTTCACCGAAGCACTCGGGAAATTATGTCAAAAACGATGAGTTCTAGACCTGTAAATAATAGAGGGATGAAAGACCTGTACTTCTACGAATATTGAAACGAAGAAGGAAATTTCTTACTTCCCAAATGTAATTTCCTGAATAAGGAGAGGATACTTCCAGATGTTGAGAACTCATCATGAAACGTAACCGAAACTTTTGCGCCAATATATTCGGAGGCAACTGAACTCATGACTCCCTTCTCAGATGGAACAGACAGTGAAAATATTAATTTCGGGAATCAAACGCAGGGGGTTCATCAGATCTGGCTATGAAATTCAGTTGAGGGGAAAATTGGGTGGACCATTAAATGGATCTTTCTCGTTGATTCCCTGCGTCTTAAAAGGGAATTTATTTCTGTATTATCTACAGGGAGTGTGATTGGAATTAGTCAACAATTGGTATAATTTTATATTATATAATTTTACAGGGTGATTCAAAACAAGAAGGAAATCGATAAATGGAGAGTAATTCACTAACGTTGATCTTAAAACAAATGTTGCTAGTTTACTGAGCACAAGGTGCGATTTTTACGAAAATTGAAATACTGCTTCAATTTTGATGATTTTGGTAGTGGCAGTATGAAAATTGACACCTTAGAAATTTTCGTATGTGATAAATCTGAATGTTTAAGTTATTTAAATGTATTATCTCTCACGTACTTTTCTATTTGAAATTAAATTGAGACTGTTATATTTATTGAAAATGACCTTGAGTATTATTGAATTGAAACTATTTGTCAGGGGCAATTTCTAGGAAGAATGTTGCCCAATTAACAATATATAGGATTCTCCGTATGCCCTCAAACGTGCATAGGGACGGTCGGCCGGACAGAATCGATTTTGGCACCGAATCCGTCATCAGTGAGTCCAACCTAGTCGTTTGAGAGAATTTTCAGCACAAATTTCGGAAATTACATACCTTTGGACAGAATGATAGCACGTTGTTACCCTAGAACATGCGCGCGAAAAAGGGTTGAAAGTTTTTTTCCTAATATTTTCAAGAATACACATTAGTTCGAATGGGGGTTTTTTCTAAATTTGGGTTATTTGTGCAAATGCAAATTCGAACATAATTATTAGGGGTTTGAGTCATCATTCTCCCAAATTCAAAATCCGATTTCAAAATTGGGGTTTGTGATTTGCCAGGCATGCACGAAGTGACAACGGTGTTTAGTAGAATAGCTCTGTCTGCTATAGAATAATGAAATATTTATTCCCATTCTGTGGTACATACGTGCTCTTTGTCAATATAACCAAACAATTTCCGTTTGCGATTTGTCAGTAATATGACAGTATGACAGTCTGTGCTCTTCTTTTCCTATTCCTTGATCGTTTTCTTCTACTCTAAGCAGATAGAAGTACAGCTATCTCTGTTTTTCTGAGCGAAGTAACACATTTGACGTCCTTTTCTTTCCGAGAAAGCTGAATTCGACTTTGCCAAATCGTGCACTCCAGACAAATCCCTTTTAATGCAAATCCATATTTTTATTTTCCATGAAAATTACTGCATATTCGTTTGAACAAAAACCCCCCTTGAAATCCTGTACTCCATCAGAAAATGACATTTCAAATGTTGATGCAGATTTTCATAAAGATATTATGATCAGAAGATCACAGAATATTGAATATTTGAAAGAAAAAATTGAAATCGGTATTCAAATTGTTCTTATGACACGATCATTACGAAATATTGCATCAGCAATCCGAACTAGCTGCCATGATTGAAATAGTATTTTTTGAGTTATAACGATAACTTGAAAAAAAAACAAATTTGAAATATTTTTTTGAAATATCCTTCAAACTTATGCTTGTATCGAACTGAGATTTGGTAAAATGCTGCGAAAAATAATGTTCTAGGTACGACCAAATTTTTTCGCAAATGTAATGAATAGTTTCGGAGAAGGAAAATTTTTTCGGAAAAAATTGGAAAAGAAATTTCTTTCTGAATTTACTGAAACAACGATCTCAACATAATTTACAAGAAGTTGCAGTTCCTTAAGCTCCGACGAACTGCTAAGTTTCAATCGCTTCAGTATTTCTCTAAATTACGTGGAAATAACCTCAAAACTTCAAACGGCCATAACTTCGAAATCATTCGACCGATTTTGCCCATTAAATACCTCAACCATCGCATTTTGAAATGCAACCAACTTTGAAATTTCAAGTCGATAGATCCCTCCGTACGCCTGTAATCGTGCGTATGCGGAAGGCCGGACAGAGTCGATTTTGACACCGGAATCGTCATCAGTGAGTCCAATACAGTTTGAGACAATTTTCAGCTCAAAATTCGAAAATTACAGACATTTTGACAAAACTACACCAAGCTGTTTTCTTAAAACATGCGCGCAAAAATAAAATATTTTCACACAAAACACTTCTGTTAACTGAAAAAATCTTTGAACAAATTGTAAAATCGAATTTTAATCAATCAAATATACAAGCAAATACTATCAAACCTAGCTCATATATGACCATATAAGGTTCTCAAACTCGCCACCGTGGCGTTGTAATCTTCAACTCAGACTCCAATACCTATTTGGAACTTCTGCAAAGATATGCCAGCGCCCTAACGGAGAAATTTGGAACCTGTCCAAGCTCGTAGTTTTATGAGAACAAACCTTAGAAATGTGTTGGAGAACGAATATTTATTAAGCAGAGCTTGAATATTTAAAGAAATTATTATAATTTTGTGTAAGATTTTGAAAAGGAACTTTTCGTTTGGATCACGATATAACATCGTACTTTAAATGGTTCCTGGAGGATAATTTCGGTGTTATTTTAGTGTATGTTGCTTGGTGGATCAGAATCAACCAATATCTAAGTTTTCTTGAATTTCTGGAAGAATATGTACCTCAATAAGTAATTCAAGGACTCTTATTTATGTGAAGAAGTGCTGAATGTAGTCTCTATTATGTGGTGAATCTAGAATCAGTCCAAATGATATGACTTGTTCTTTGTTCACAAACGAGTGAATCAATAAAATGAAAACAGATTTTCTGCTTTAGTTCTTTTGCATCGTATTTCTAAAGAAGACGAAACAGATAGGCATATAATTGATTTCATTTTCATATTACAGCAGCTCAAGATTCAAATACAGAATGAAAAATGTCACAGCTGGTTCAACTTATCTATATATAGAAATGAAAAGTATTAATGTATTTATATGAATAACTTCAGCTATTATCAACTCTAACAGTATATCTAGTTTTTATCAGTTTTTCAACCAGATCACTCTTTTTGAAAATGATTTTGTGTAGTATGTGAATTAGGTAGCTGCAGAAGCGCTCGAAGTTTCTCCGCAGCATTTCTCTTCAAAATTGTCTTGTTTTTTTTTACACCTGAAAACATCCATGACATGAAGTTGTTTCGAAATGAATACATTGTAATGTACCTTCATGAAAATAAACATCTTCAGAGAAATGCAGTGAACATACTTTCATGTTATTCGTGACCTGTTTTCCAATCTTCAATTTCTAAAGGTAGGCCTTTCTTCTATCATTGAGTTCCCTGCCAAATGCTGTTTCCAAATTAACTTTAATTTCATTTGGCTTTGGAAAAAATGAAAACTAGACTAACTAGAGGCACTAGATGATCCTTTCTTCTTTGACCATGAATAACATTGAGTTGAGGCACATAACAATAGTCATTTCGGGAGGATGCCATTTCCAATTAATACAATCGAAAAATTTAATCGGAAAGAACGGAATCGATTGATGAATATTACAAACACCTTCGGTATACCAAAATTTCAACTCGGAGAACAACACAAAAGCTCGAAAATGGACTCCAAAAGTAAGCAAATTACGTTAGAATAACAGGCACGTCGAAAAACTACTAGCTTGGAAGTGTTCAAATTTCTATCGCCAGAGGGCGTATCGCTTAGCAGTAGTTGTGAATGAGAAAACAAATATTTTCGATTTGAAACAACACACCCATCAGTTCTGCCAACGAAACAACAACTAGCACCAATCTTTGCTTGTGACAGAAGCCGAATGTTAACTAAATCGAGAAACGTCATATTCTTCATTTTTCCGTTGCTTCCTCCTATTTATTCTTTATCTGCATTCACAGTAGAACGCTCTAGTGAGTCCTCTATTCAGTCGGAGTCCCAGTGAGATAGAAACATCCATAAATTTCATTAATATCCCCTAAAACCAAAAGAGTTCCAGATGCCTTCATCGTTCAGCCACTGTTTACACTTCCGCGAGTACGGCAGTGAGATATTGATCTTCAGCTGGGGTTTTGTGAGTTGTTTTTTCTCTTGCCGGGCCTTTTATTCCCTTTCAGACGGTGTATTCAGTCGTTGTTTTTCCGGTAAGGGAAATATTTTGAGAATGGAGGAGTCGGGGTATGTTTTTGTTCGAGAGTAAGACCTCCTTGTGGTTCTTCGAAGGTTTCATATTTTATGTTATTTCCTCAGTGATAATTTGGTTCAAGAATACGGTTGTCGGAAAAATATGATACAGGGTGTACTGGTTATTATGTATCGATTGAAGCTTATTTTGGGAGGATTTCGCATCATTTTTCAGGTTTTTCTCGGTTTTCACTTCCAATATCTGGAACAGAACTAATAAAAATCTAGAGAAGCACTGAAGTGAAGTCAGCATCTTTTACGCGCTCGTTCACATTGCGAAATAGTGACTTGAAAATTTCAATAAAATTTCAGTGAAATGTAAAAATTTTCAAGAAAATATTCAAAAAAAAATTTGAAAAAAAATTTTTTTTTAGAAATTTTCCATGGATTATTCTTCTTATCGACACTGTTGATCGTCCAACTAAGTTTCATTCCGATCAGATAAATATTTTTCGAGTTATTGAAAAATCAAAATTTCAAATGGCTGTAGCACAAAAACCATTCGGCAGATTTGGCCCATTAACGAACTCAACCGAGATATTTAGCCTAACCTGGGAATTTCAAGACTCTTGGTCCTTTCTTTCGGAAGTTACAGCGCACACGGCCGGCCGGACGGACAGAATCAATTTTGACCACGCATTCCTCATCAGCGAGTCCAACCTAGTCGTTTGAGACCAATTTCGGCTCGAAATTCGAAAAATGCAGACATGGTAACGAAATGATAACGCGCTGTTCCCAAGAACAAGCGCGTAAAAATTTAATAAAGAATGAATGTTTCAGATTTAAAGCAAAATCAACTTATTTTGAATTTTTTGTCTTCCATTACTTTCAAAATGTAGTTTAATTCCAAGAAGCTTTGGAATTACTTTTTACGCGCTTGTTTTGGGGAACAGCGCGTTATCATTTCGTCACGATGTCTGTAATTTTCGAATTTTGAGCAGAAATAGGTCTCAAACGACTAGGTTGGACTCACTGATGAAGAATCCATGGTCAAAATTGATTCTGTCCGGTCGGTCGTGTGCGCTGTAACTTTCGGAAGGAAGGTCCTAGAGTCTTGAAATTCTCAAGTTAAGTTAAGATCCTAAATATCTCGGTTAAGTTCGTTAATGGGCCAAATCTGCCGAATGGTTTTTGTGCTACAGCCATTTAAAATTTTGATTTTTCAGTAACTTGAAAAATATTTATCTGATCGGAATGAACCTTGGTTGCAAGATGAACAGGTTCAATAAGAGGAATTATCCATGGAAAAATTCGAAAAAAAAATATTTTTTGTTGAAAATTTTATATCACCATTTCGCAGTGGGAACAAGCGCGTAGAAGCTGCTGACTTCACGTCAGTACTTTTTAATCATTTTTTATTTCTGCATCTGCACATGAAAGTGAGGCTGTTTTCTGTGTGTAATAGTTTCTTACATAATTCTTCCAAGTTTCTGAAACGAACGATAGAGGAAGACCAATACCTTGCTTTCAAGTATCGATAAAAGCTTATTTTGGAAGGGTTTCACGTTAATTTTTAATTTTTTCTGGGTTTTCACTCTCAGTATCTGAAACAGAAAAGACATTTTCTTTTAATTTTTATTAGTTCTGCTTCAAATATTCTGTTTGTCCCACCCTGTACATCAATGCAAAAATCTGATCAGTATTGCCACGACTGGAAAATTGCTAGGTTTACAATACAATGTATATCGAAACATATCTTCGTAAATAAACACACATAGAAACATTCCTCAAATTAAGTAGCTAAACATAGTAGTCTAAGATCCGAACCTACATCGACCTTCATCGAGCTGATAATAGAATAAAACTTTTTTATAATAAACTTTGGATATTAGAAAATGTACTCAAAATGCATTGCTTGAAAAAATCCTGAACAAAATAGATTTTAATTATTTTTTGAAGAATCTATAATTGACCTGGACAAACTACTGAGTTACAAGGTATAACAGGTTAATTTCACTTGATAGGATAATAGTAAAACTTATGTATATGCATAAGCGCTGTTTCATTGTGAACATGTTGATGTAGGTTGTCTTCCAAGAATTTGGTCCTAATAGAGGTTGGCAAATTTTCGAGAAACTCTAATATTTTGAATTCTTCATTGTATTTATTTCTCTAAACAGTTACTTCATACGTGGTACGGTAACCATAAAAATCGAGTGCTGCTTTAGTTAGTTCAGCTTCATGATATTCACATACTCACAAGTCAGCTTTAATGAACAATTTTTGAAACGTTTTTTCAGTAAATATTGAATAATCGTTCATTTTTAAGCCATTTTTTTTACAACGATATCGAACACACATGTTTTCGATGCAATATAATATTATAAGTCATAAGCTACTCCAAAATAACGCGTTTGGTTTCCAATATGTTTACGTACCGAGCATGCACGCTTTCTTATATTCAGGTTACCTTCAGCTAAGACTGAAATGTTCGGTGCTTTATTATAACTCAGTATAGTATACTTACCTCGGATCTCTCTGTCACCCACTTACACACGCGTTCAAATCGAAAATTCGCAAACCTCTATTAGGACCGAATTTTTTGCAGACAACCCTATATCAACGTGTTCGCCTATAAAACAGCGCTTCTGCTATTTTCCATTATCCTATCAAGTGTAATTATCAAACCTGTTTATACCTGGCAACCCAATAGTTTTTCCAGATAAATAATAGATTCTTTAAAACAAAATTGATAATATTCCCTCCAGAATTCTTTTAGGGAACCCATTTTTTATATATTTTCTAATATACAGGGTGGGCAAAATTCGTTGTCTTCTGAAGGGATATCGAGAACTATAGCAGTTAGAAGAAAACTGCTAACACATTCTAGAGCTCTTTTTTCCTGACTAATCCGAATCTGAAAACAGATCCAGCTTATCGTTCATAGAACTTGAGTTATGAGCGAAAATTGAGAAATTGTCATTTTCAATAATGCTGAATAACTCGCTTGTTTGAACTCGTATTCGAAATCTGTTGATACATTATTCAGGCACTTTTTTAGGAGGAATTCAAATGTAATATGATTGAATTTTTAATCCAGCCATTTTCGAGAAATGAGAAGGATTTTGAATTTTTAAATGTTAACTATAGTCGAAAGATCTTTTATCTTGCTACAAAATTTTTGCTGATTTCAAATATGTATCATATGTCGCTATCCACATAAATATTAAATGAGAAAATATTCAATACTTTTTTCCTGCTTTTCTATTCACTGTTGAATTATGAGAATGCTCACGTTACCATAGCGACGATTCAATGTGCATTAACTTTGTGTGAACTTGCGCCTTTAGGATTGGAATCAGCGATTGCTGAAAAAATATTTCTATGATTAATATTTCATAGTTCTTAAGATCAGCAATATTTCGGGTCATTAGGGATAATAAACAGATTTTCTATTGCTAATCTTGAGAACTATGACAAATTAACCATAGAAATATTTTTTCAGCAAACGCTGATTCCAATCCTAAAGGCGCAAGTTCACACAAGGTTAATGCACATTGAATCGTCGCTATGGTAACGTCAGCCTAATCATAATTCAACAGTGAATAGAAAAGCAGGAAAAAAGTATTGAATATTTTCTCATTTAATATTTATGTGAATAGCGACATATGATACATTCTTGAAATCAGCAAAAATTTTGTAGCAAGATAAGAGAGATCTTTCGACTAAAGTTTACATTTAAAAAATTCAAAATCCTTCTGATTTCTCGAAAATGGCTGGATTAAAAAATTCAGTCATATTATATTTGAATTCCTCCTAAAAAAGTACCTGTAGAATGTATCAACAGATTTCGAATACGGGTTCAAACAAGCGAGTTATTAAGCATTATTGAAAATGACAATCTCTCAATTTTCGCTCATAACTCAAGTTCTATGAACGATAAGCTGGATCTATTTTCAGATTCGGATTAGTCAGGAAAAAAGAGCTCGAGAATGTGTTATCAGTTTTCTTCTAGCTGTTATAGTTCTCGAGATCCCTTCAGTAGACAACTAATTTTGCCCACCCTGTACTGAATTAATTATGAAATAAGTTTCATTCTATTATCAGCTCAGTGTAGGTCGACTTATGTTCAGATCTTCTACAATAGTATTTGTGAATCTTGTTACGCCAGCTATCAATTCCACCGCACACTTCATACCTAAACACATAGAAGGCGCACCGCAATTTCTAAAATTGATGGCCCGTTTCCTATCTCCACAACCATACGTTCCGGGAAGTTCCTAATCAGGCAATATAGATATCCCGACTGTTGACAACGCACCAGACAACCACGCCACATTTCACAAACACAACTTCGGTGACTAATTCAGCCACGTCAACGTTTCCAGATAACGAATTCATGACAATCGCTCGGTCTCTAGTTATAACCCGAACATCTTCCTGTGTCCTGGCATGACCTGAATCGTCGACATCCACCCTTATCTGAGGCCGCATCTCCCATGTACGTTTCCTCAGATGTCATACGTCGAAAAGGATGCGGATAGGCAACAAGTTCTACAACAATGCGGGACGGTATAATAATTTTGAGGTTAGGGATAACTGAAGTTGTTACAAACTAGTGAAGGTCATTAATCTTAAAGTGTTGCAAAATGGCGCAGGAGCCGGCACCGATCCCTAACTGGGTCGAATTTAAAAATTCTTCAGAAATACTTGGAATCGTCTGAAGACCACAATTTTTAGTTTACTTATCAGCTCTGTCTGGCAACTTTCTCCCAAAGAAGAAGAAAAGTGGGGCGGTATAATTTTAAGGTTAGGGATAACTGAAGTTGTTACAAACTAGTGAAGGCCATTCATTAATCTTAAAATGTTGCAAAATGGCGCAGGGGCCGGCACCGATTCCTAACTGGCTCGAATTTAAAAATTCTTCAGAAATACTTGGAATCGTCTGAAGACCACAATTTTCAGTTTACTTATCAGCTCTGTCTGGTAACTTTCTCACAAAAAAGTAGAAATGTCGGCTGAATGTTCCGGTTTCGAGTTTTAGCACGCCTATACTCCATTCACTTTTATAAAGTATCCCGGTTTGCCATGACATCCTGACAGATTTCACCCTGTATATTTTGAAAATGTAAGGTTATAGTCATTTTCCTGTCAGATAACTACACAACGTTGTCCTGTCCACAAAGAGGTCGTAGTAATTACTAGTTTTTCAAAATGTCAATCTATATTTGGAAAGTAATGAGTTGGAGAAAATATTATGTGAATTCAATAATTCCAAAGACCTGGCGAATGTTGAAGAAACTTTTTTCTCTGTTAATATTGGAAATATTTCACTATGTAAAGATGGTTGGAAGATTCAGTAATGCTTATTTCTTGTACGATCAAGAATCGAATATTTTGGAATTTTACTGAAAATGATGGATAGAGTAGGTAGTCCGTTACTTCGAATTCCCTACTTTTCTGAATTCTCGAGAAATAAGCCTACAGAAGTCTTTTAAATACCTTGTTGCTCAACTCGAAATATTCCAGTATGAAAATGTAGTATTACTTCGAAACCTGTGTCACAGTTTAACTCAAAAGAACTAACTCCATTTACAAAGGTGTTGGGAATCTTTGCGAATGATACATACACTGGATTGGGATCAACATTTTTCTTAAGTGGGATGCAGCTTAGCTTCAGTCTGTTATCTTTGGGTGTAATGACAAGATATCTGGATGAATTCTCCATGAAAACTACCTATCATGCAGTACTCGATTCAAAAGCAAGATATGGAATTATGTTTTACGGACAAACTTTGAAGTCAACTCAAATATTCAATTACCAGAAAAAAGCAATTCCTAAAATATTAGAAAAAATAGCATTGAATGAGATATTGTATAATTCATTTTATTTTCGTGCATAAAAAATAAATGTTCTGCCAACATAGGATATACCAAGTTCATTTTCAATGTACTACTTCCTATCGAAACAATTCCACGAAATATATAACTTTTGAAATTATTCATTAAGGAATTTGTTCAATTCAAACATGACTACCTAATTAATTAAGGCTCATTACAATACAATCAAAGCGAAATAATGATTTATTAGTTTATTATGGCTGAAGCTGAATTGTTATTTGTTATTGAAAGATAGTAGAAATTGGCAACCTCGCATCGAATTATTTTGACATTGTCGATATTTCAGGAGCGCCAACCTGCCTTGGTTTTAGTCACAAAAGCATGATTAGACCTAAATCATGGCCAACCGGGATACTTTATAAAAGTGAATGGAGTATATGTAATGAGTGAAAGGTCAGTTTAAACTCAAACCGAAAGAACAAAGAGCAGGAGCATTCTTGTTGATTTTTCAGCGTCAACGAAAGCTGTCATCATTTAAACATTACATAGAATCTTTGCGAACGCAGATAGAACGACGAATGAAGGGTCCTCGTCTGTTCACATTGGAAGAATGAGATCAAATGGGGATAAAATGAGCATTTGCTCTTCTTGTGTGAATCGGCCTTTACAGTCAAATGAACAATTCCGAAAATACGAAATTGACACCTAGTTGCGTGTTGGTGATCACCACCTAATTACGAAGTTCCAATCTGATTGCATTTGTATTTCTTGAGATATTGCGGAAATAACTTTAAAATTCCAAATAACAACGAAATTTGGTAAATTTTTTTTCCTTATATCTCCGAAAGTAAATATCGGATCGAACTGAAATTTGGAACATTCCTACTATATACTGACCATGAAGTTTGTGCCAAATTCCATTGAAATCTAATCAATGTTTCCAGAGAAAACAAAATTTCATCAAAAATTGAAAAAAAAAATTTTATTTTTGACAACTGGATCTTCCCGAAATTGCACTGAGTTGCGCGTTAGTATTCCAAAACTGTCCACGAAGTTTCAATGTGATCGAGTCAATAGTTCATGCGATATCGAGGAATTAACCTCAAAATTTCAAATATGCCTTACTCCGAAACTGCCCAAACGATTCCACCAATTAACGAACTTAATCCAGGTATTTTGACTCCAAACCTAATCTGATAATTTCAAGTCGCCAAGTTTTTTCCTCCGAAAGACAGAACTGAATTTGACCACGGAGTTCAACCCAATCATTTTAAACTCAAAATTCGAAAATTACAGACATCGTGACGAAAGGATAATGCGCTGTTCCATGGAAGAAGCTCGTGAGAAATTAATGCAATGAAATCATAAATAATAAAAAAGATTCATCCCAAGAATATTTCTGTCTCATTATATTATTCGAAATTACCAAGCTTTCGAAAATCTTTCTTTATCATCCGAATGTCAGCCTGGCGGATAATTGATGTGGGTTATGGGGCACAGATACCGCGAATATTGATGAGATTATTGATGTAGAAAACCGAGTCGACCCTACTTCGTTATTGCGAGGTTTTCCCGAAGGACCAGAATTGAATTGGACTCATCCCGAGTGAGCATTCAGCAGACTTGATTAACAAGCTGACGACGTTAAATAAATTGGCTGTTAACCTATTATTGCTCACAAAGTGAGTCACAACAGATGAGGCCTTCCCAGGAAGACACAAAAGGCCTAACCCTTGATAGTGAACGCGATAGCTTCCGAAAGTAAAAACTTAGAAACACGATATTCATAGAGTTCAATCTGATCAGAAGATCGCCGAACATGAAATCTTGAAAAAAATGTTTTTCAACTTGTTTCAATTACACGATCATCACATTATCTGCACGAAGTTGTGCATCAGCATTTGTCAAGTATTTACGAACTTTCATCACGATGGGATCAGTATTTTTTAAGTTATTTCGGAAATAACTACTTTTGGCGTCTGAATTTAAGATTGCAGCGCAACGGTGGCCAGGTTTAGAACCTTAGATACAGACATAGATTTTGTTTTGATAGTCGATTTTGTAGTGTTTGTTAGTGTTTGGTTTGATAATTTTTTATTTCACAATTCATTCAGAGACTTTAGACTTTTATAGTTGACGAGAGTATTACTAGGAGTACATATTCCATTCTTATAGAGTAGGTTTGTATCATTCTTCAATCTTATTGAGTGTAGCAACTCTGAAATTACGGGGATATCTTGACTTTGGTGGATTTCTTAGGCTGTCTTGAAAGTTGAAAAAGTATTGTAAAACATACTTTTTGGAATAATAGACAAATACTCATAACATTACTATTTTTATAGGGAAGGAATTAATACTCGATATATCGTGAATAAAATGAATACATTCACATGAAACTAATGCTACTTGTACCGTAAGCCTTATTCATTATGGAATGACAAATAAATTTTCCAACATTCATATGATTGGTCTTGAAAAAGCTGTAATAAATAAGCCTTGTACAACTTTGCTTTCATCGGCAGAAGCACTTTGAGTGAAGAGTAGTCATCACCAGATATTTCCTTGTTGAGGCTCTTTTTCTTCAATAGTCTGTTCTATCACTAGAACATTTACGTTGTTCCTTAATGATCAGTTCAACAGGCAGATTTCTGGAAGGCATAGCATTCCTCTTAGGTAAATTTCTCTACTTGGACCTGGAAAAAAATTGTCTTCATGAATGTGATCTAATATTCCATGAGCAATTCGTGCTTACCACTATAAAAATGATCATCATCGGTAGAATGCAGGCAACAGACTCTCATAAATCTTTTTCGTTGGTTTTTTTCGATTCTTCCACACTTTCAGGCCCGACTTGTTAAGGGAAGTTTCTTTCACCCAAACTCGAAATTTTTCACTGCGCTGTGGAAATCTATGGGAAGGGTCATTTGAGTTGGCTTTTTCTCAGTAGCATCACTTGTAAAATCACACAAACACCAAGAAAAATGCATAAACTTCCTCATTTTCTTGACATTTCTTTCAACTTGTCAATGATAATGTCTGAACCTCGGATTACTCTGGTAGCCACCAGAGGGAGTAGCACTTATCTTCATTCACCAATAAATCAGGAAATATTAACACAAAAGTAAACCAGCGTAACGAATCACCGTACGTCATTCACATACCGGCTTAATGTGCTTCGTCCTATTGGCCAGCCGGCTTCGATCCATTGTACGCAATTGATTTAGTTGATTTTTTTCATTTCGTCCTTGTGATCGCTGGAATGCAACAATACCGTTTAATTAAAACACATCCATTTGAAAATCTATCCAATATGGCCGGTAGGGGATGTTTTAAAAGGTTGCGGATTGATAACTTACGACCTATTTAAGCCTATTTCCGAAATCCGACGCATTGGCGCTGTGGATTATTTTCGATTATGCTACGTGTACACTGTTCGATTAATGGCGTTCTAGGTCGCGATGATGTAGGTTTCGCTTCGATTGTTGCTGAGTTCGGGGCTTATTTATAGGGGGATTCGGTGGTTGGAACTGCTACCCTAGATTGGAACGCGAAAATGTATTAATTCTCGATATGGCAGTGTGGCCGAGCGATCTAGACAAAATAATCCAGCATTAGAGTGTTTGGAAAAAGCTTTTCTTGAAAACCCAGTAAAAAAACTACAAAATCAATACAGACTCTCCTTGGGATATAATACTTATCATTTTTTTGACTTTTTCAGGATAATGATTATTAGTTTCCGGAGAAGAACGAATACTCTTTCCCGGAAACTAATAATTAATATATTCCAAGGAGAATTTGCACTGATTTTTACGCGCTTGTTCTGGGGAACAGCGCGTTATCATTTTGTCACGATGTCTGTAATTTTCGAATTTTGAGCCGAAATTGGTCTCAAACGACTAGGTTAGACTCACTGATGAAGAATCCGTGGTCACAATTGATTCTGTTCGGCCGGCCGCGTGCGCTGTAACTTTCGAACGGAAGGACCTAGAGTATTGAAATTTTCAGGTAAGGTTAAGATCCTGAATATCACGGTTGAGTTCGTTAATGGGCCAAATCTGCCGAATGGTTTTTGTGCTACAGTCATTTGAAATTTTGATTTTTCAATAACTCGGAACATTTTTATCTGATTGGAATGAACCTGGTTGGAATGTGAACAGTGTCAATAAGACAAATTATCCATGGAAAAATTAGAAAAAAAGTAAATTTTTTTTTTGAAATTTTTTTTTGAAAATTTTCCTTTTTCATTGAAATTTCCAAGTCACCATTTCGCAATGTGAACAAACGCGTAAAAGCTGCTGACTTCACGTCAGTGCTTTTCTAGATTTTTATTTTTTTCTTGGTTTTCTCTCCCAATATGTCAAACAGTCCTATTAGAAATTTTATTCCATATTGATATATCACAGACAATTAAATCCTCAGTTACCGTAATTATAAACATGACTATAACTCCCTTGAGAGTTATACTGAGCAGTTATGAATCTTTATCTCCCTCTAATATAAACAAAACAAACCGACAATTGTCGAATTATAAAGTTCATGAAACTCACTCACATATGTACAGTGCACGTCAAAATTATGGACCAAATTCAATTCCTCAGAAGAAAAATATTTGGCAACAAAATCCTGAAACAGGTCAATTTGTTTCACTTTTACCAAATTTTTATGCATTCTTGAAGGATTTTTGTTGCACCCTGTTCATTTTTGCGCGCATGTTCTAGGGGAACAGCGTGCTATCGTTTTGTCCAAATGTCTGTAATTTTGGATGATTGAGCCGAAAATGGTCTCAATCGACTAGGTTGGACTCACTGATGACGAATTCGGTGTCAAAATCGATTCTGTCCGGCCAGCTGGCCGTCCGTCCGGCCGAGGACACGATAACTGTCGACAGAAGTACGTTAGAAACTTGAGACTTTCAGGGTGAGTCGCGCATCAGAATGCCGCGGTTATGTTCGTTAATGGGCCAAATCGGCCAAATAGTTTCGGAGTTATAGGCACTTGAAATTTTGAAGTTATTTATTTTTTATTTCAAAAACTACCTGAACGATTAGATTTAAACTTTGCAGTTAGGTGGAGTATAACGACGTGCAACTTCGAGCCAAATTCCGTCAGGATCATATTGTCAGTAAATTGAAAAAAAAAAAATTTTTTTTCGGAAACCTTCATCATATTCAAAAAAAAATTTCACTCACACTTTGGACTTCATATTTCACAGCAGTGTGCCAAATTTCAGTTCGATACGATCATAAGTTTTGGAGATATCGGGAAAAAATATGTCAAATTTCGAGGTTTTCTTCTCGATATCGTTGATTTTTTCGGTATAACTCGAGAAATACTGATTCAGTCCTGATAACACTTCACAGCTAGTTTTGAGATGCTGAAAGACCACATTATGCAAAATTTCGTGTAATCGTGTCATTAGAACAATTTGAAAAAAAAAATTCTGTGATTTTCTTATCATATCATCCTCATTGAATTCTGTATGAACCTTCGAACTGTTATTTTTCGATGGAGTGCTGGATTTCCATTCGATCTGATTTGTATTTTTGGAAATATAAGAAAAATAAAATTTTGAATGGGTATATCATCGGAATCATCGGGTGGATTTCACCCATTCACGAATTCGGCCTCCGTAATTAAGGTCCAAACCTTCTCTAAAAATATCGAGTTTCTGAGTTGTTTCTTTCGGAAGTTATTGTGTTTACGCAGTCGACCGTTAGGCTTATTATGTCAGGATTTTTTTTTCAAAAAGATGTTGCTTGTTGAAAAAGATTCTTGATTGTCATCGTGACAGTATGTGGCACCAACTAAAAGAATGCAAATATAACGCTTTGAAGCCTTGAAAAGATTTTTTTCTCCCTTTTCACTGTGGGGAAGTGAGGAAGGATCACCTCCTTGAACCATTCTGTGAATTTAAAAATTTTTCAACAAGATTACTCTCGACAGTCACGGGAACTCATTCCAGCTGAAAGTTTTCGAATGATTTTTAAACAAGGTTAACTGAATATTGTTTCATCGAACAGTTGGCAAAACTATTTTTCCCTGTTCGTGGAATTACCAGATGACTCCTAAATTTTTCCTACAGATTATAACACTCCGCCATCGGACTTTTGATTTTACAATGAAAGGGGAGTAAAAGTCTGTATTATGTTTATTTTATCTTTATTGTTTTCAATTTCTTTTAAGGAACAACTTGAAGAAGATTCGTGTATGTATTCAATAGAAATCACATTTGTTGCGCGATAACAAAGAAATCGAGAATAAAAAAATAGCTCAAACAACTAAAAAAGAAGGCATTACAGGGGACAGTAGACTGTACCACAGAGTCACTAATATCGAAGATCGTCAAAGCTCAGGAGGATGATATCATTTTCAGACAAGGCTTTTTGCTTTGTCGGACGCTTCAGATCTGGATGACGCCCTTGTGGAGATTTCGTGGCACTATGGCCACTATGTATACTCTATATTCACTCCACGTTCCCGAGATGTCGACGTCCGTGATTCCACTTTGCGAAGAAGCTAACCACACTGGCTACTATGTCCCAGGTCATACATCCCAAACAAAGATGACGATTGTATGGTTACCACAACTCGCACTAGATGTTGACGACTTACGTGCTTTCACTTGAAAACGCACTATGGCACACCACACAACAAGAAGATTTGCACTAGCCTGTATAACTGCAAGACCGACGGCTCAACGGAGATGACATCCGAATTTATCACTGCATTTCACACCTAGATTAACGAAGGAGCTTCCACCCGCACTAACTTCTATGCTCCAGTTCCGACGAAGATGAAGACCACTTCACGAAGGAATTCCCGCACTAACACTGATTTCCTATGAGGTAAGAGGCCATGGTTACCAATTCACTCTGCACTATCGAGGGATTGTACGCACTCTGGCCATGAACACCAAGACCGACAGCTCTGCGAGGGTTATTTCCCTGGGATTCACAAGAGACGGCTTCTAAAACTTCGTTGGTTCACTGCCCATATAATTGAACACCACATCGTCGAAGATGATATTTACTACACTCACGGCGCACCAGTAACCTTCGGTCTGCGATAATTGTCGAAGGGGTACCCGCACTAGCATTTATACTCCAGGTCCGACGACGACGATGTCCATTATGTATTCACTGCCCTCCGCACTAAATTTGGAAGATTACAGTGTGTCACTTCCCGAGGAGATTCCCGCACTATCTCCATATTCCGAAAAACACGCACAACACTTCATATCACTTCGACGATTCCTGTTGGGTCACTTCTCCAACTAACCCATGTATCTCCAGGACCAAGTGACGATTTCGATCACAGCAGACGGCTTCGGTGACTACTCCCGTTGCACACAATCTAATCAGACTCCAAGATCAGCTACTTAGTAGAAGTTGTCACAACACTCCGAACTTCACGAAGGGGTTGATCTCACTTGCTCACTATTACACCCCACGTCCGACGGCGATCGTTGTTTTCACTACATAGCCACTAGGTTACCTCGAGAACTCGAAGGAACTTACGCACTAGGTCCACTAACAGCTCCAGTATTGTTTACACAACACTCACGACATTTCCGCGAGTTCACTACTCGAGGAGTTTTCCGCACCAACTCCATATTCCAGTGAAAACGCACACAGTTGATCTTGTTGGCACACTTCTGAGAGGAACAGCTGATGATGGTATATACTTCCAAGTCGGTCGAATAAGGTTGCTACTCTTACCAGAACTCCCTTCTCGAGGATATTCCGTTATCTGGTGCCCCAAATCTGGCGACTCCTTCGAAGAAGACATCCAAACCCGGGGATATTCGAACATCTGGTGTTCCAAACCTGGCGACTTCTTCGTAAAAGACATCCGAAACTATCACTACATTTCCGCACACCCGATTCATAACTCCGACTCCGGACAAGATGATGAACGTTGGCAACACAACACTTCACACGATGAAGCTGCACTAGCTCCGATTCTTCACATCTTCGCGCCAGCTTTGACTACCACGCGACGGCACCTCCAACTTGAAGAAAGCATCGCAGATGGGCTTCCGGCGACTTCTCGACCAACCAGATGCTGTCGTCCTAGGAGGCTGCCGACGATGAGGGCTACCACATTTCACTTCACTACGAAACGCTTGACCGCACTAACTTCTGCAACATAGGGTCGACGGAGATGAGGCCCACCGCACTACACTCCGCACTCGAGAGGATTCCCGTACAAGATTGAATCTCTTCCGCACCAAATATTACCGTTGAAGACGGCGTTGAACAACCGTGGCACACAATTGAACGCCCGCACTGGCTCTGCCACGATGGTTCCGATCCCGAATATTATGGAGGGGATTCCATCATTAGATCCCATTATCACAAACGACCATCAAGTAGCAAACATGACTAAGATCATATGCTACCAGACGGTTTAAACAGCCACGAATATCGGAAATCGGCCGAATTTAAATTTATTCAATGGACCTGTCCACTTTGAACTTACGTTGATCAGGTAAAAGGTTCCTAGTGATATATATTTACTCCTTACTAGTGGCTCCCTCTTCAGGTCTGCCATTGCGAGTTGCAGTCTGACCTCTTAGGCTTCCCCAATACGACTAAAGATGGCTGTACTGAATTTATAGTAGAGAACTACAAGGCAAGAAAGGAGCTCTAAAACAGATTTTCGTGTGAACCTCTTTGCTTGAATGTATGAACCACTTAGTGACATTCCCCACAACCTCCCAATGCAAAATCAACTTGTCGTCAAGAAATCGTCATGGGCAGGAAGTGGTGGGTGGCATTTCTCCAAAAATTGATGAAAATTTTTTTTTCTTTCATCTTCATCTACATTGTGTATAGATCCAATATACATATGTATAACATATGTTTTAACATGAACTGAAGTCATATTCATCGTCACTGACACATTAAGGGCAGGTATTATGAAACTATTTCGACAGATAATTAGAAGTTATAACTAGTGAAACCTTCTTCAAAAATCTAGAAAAGCACTGCCGTGAAGGCAGCAGCTTTTGCGCACATGTTCAATATAGATGACCGCTTCTGCAACGAATTTAAACATGCGCGCAAAAGCTATTCCCTTCACGGCAGTGCTTTTCTAGATTTTTTGAATGGGGAAAGTGGGTCATGTTGTACTTTTTTGGCAAGGATTTTGTATCTTCTTCACAGGCGTGCAGAAGTTTTCAAGAAAAAAATTTTTTTTTTTTTTAAATTAGTTAGTTCAAAGAGTTATAAAATAATGATGGTGCATTTCATTATGTCTACAATTTCGCCATCGAGTAAGTTTTTTCGATGATTAATAACCATGTACCACTTGTTCCAAACTCCATTTGAAACTGATTCAATGGCGCCAATCTTAATGGTATTCGATAAATAATAAATCTCAACAAAATATCAACTATCATTGCATAGTCATTACCTGGAATATGAATGAAGCGCCATTATAGGTATCATTAAATAATCATTAGTATATGAGTATATTTTTCGAAGACATCATGGTTGTTAATTCATTTAGATTTTATCCTTTTGATTTAGTAGTCTCCAAATTGTGTTTCATCATTGCGCGCATGTTCTAGGGGAACAACGTGACATCTTTTTGTCCAAATGTTTGTAATTTTCGAATTTTGAGCCGAAAATGGTCTCAAAGGACTAGGTTGGAATAAATGATGACGATCCGGTGACAAAATCGATTCAGTCCGGCCGCCCGTATGCATGACTATGGGCGATTGTGGGAAAACCTCTCGCAAAATTCTGTTTTGATCGTGCTGTTAGTAGATCGAAAAAATTTTTTTTTCGAAACTATCTATCGTATGACCACCTTGTAACCACTTCAAGGAAACTGTAGTATTCATGTAGTGGGATAAGTTGTCTTCCAATTGAGGTATACCTCACCCTCTGTTCCCTATCAAGAATTTAGGGGTGACGACCCCTACACCTAGGGTTGAGGAGATTTTAGCTCACAATTATACTCAAATTTGTCTTACTGCGAATAAAATTGACCTGTTTCGGCATTTTCCCAAAACATTTCTTTCTTGAGATAATTGGCCAGGCAAGTTTTCAAGTTGACACCCTGTATAGCAGCCCGGCCTTCATATGTTCATATATTACTTTTAGTCTCTCAGCTTCGGGCGACATATATTATTAATTATGGAATGAGAATGCAGTGAATGTCAGGCGATTTTGAACATATTTAGACAAAACCGACGCAATTAAATTTTTCACTGTTTTCTGGATAAATATGCATTGCCCCTGGATCTGCCCAACTTTTGAGGTGGTCTGCATCGATCATCACCCTTATCGTATAACATGACACCGCATCTGCGAATTTCTTCATCCCATAATAATATAAATTTTTTCCTTCATTTCAGATATTTTCTGCCTACAGTTGGAAGAACTAAGGGTACCCACACACGCAGTGAGAAACCAGAGCATCACGCTAGAGTGTTATTTCGACTTACAGGGTGAAACATTATATTCTGTAAAATGGTACAAAGATGGTAACGAATTCTACAGATTTGTACCGAACGATGTTCCCCGAGCACAGTGGTTTACTCTTCCCGGAATTACAGTCGATGTAAGTATTATATTGAAAATAGTTGGATTAGAATTTGAATTGATAAAAAGTTCTTCGCAATTCGACCCTGTTTCCTAGTCTGAGCAGCTTTACTACGAGGTAGCAATTCTTGACGGAGATATAATAGAAGTTCTCTATTGGGCACTTTTGCAAAGATGTCAGCGCTTTAACGGTGAAATTTGGAACTAGGGCAATCTAGTAGGAATATGTGAACGAGATCGAAATTTTGACAAGGATTGATATTCCTCAAGCATAACTGAAATATTTGAAGAAATTATTATAATATATAACTTTGTGTATCAAATTTCTTGCGCCTGAACTTTCATTTTAGATCACGTAATAAAATCGTGCTCAAGATCGTCCTGGATGATAATTTCGATCTTATTCTTAGTGTATGTTGCTTGGTGGACCAGAATGAAGCGATTTTCGAGTTTTCTTGACAGTGTGATCTCAACAAAACTTTGGTAAAAGTTGTACGTTGTTACGCTTCAACTAACTGTCAAGTTTCAATTCAAACGCATAAGTAGTTCCTGAAATATCAGATAATCAATCTCAAAGTTCCAAACTCAAAATACAAAGAGTTGTTTATTATGTGCTTTGAATTAACATGCAAATTCAAAGCACAGAATAAATAACTTTGATTTAAATCTTGCCGACGTCACTCATTTTTTCAGATGAGCACACCATGTTATTTACATCATGCGGGGTGGGGTGGTGGTGGTGTATTTAATGTTGAGGAGTATCGCCGTAAAAAATTGACAGTTATGAGGCTGCCTTATTTAACATAAAAAGGACCAGGTTCAGAGTGATAAGTATGTCCTAAAGTATGGTCCTCTCACCTACGCCAACGCTTTTACGCAGATCTGTGAAGAAGTTCCAAGTGATATGTAAACAATCGAGGACCAATCTCCTACGTATGGCATTAGTCTAATGTAATTCCAGGACGATGTTTCTAGTGATATGTAAGCTCATCGTAAATACCTAGGGTATTTCTACCGACGCTTATAGCGCTCTGAGAATTTTTCAAAATTATTCACAGATCATTACTATGAAGAATATTTGCTAAAAGGTATGAATTTTCATCTTCGATTGAGCTATTGGGGACCCTATTATTTACCATCTTTGTTTATAGCGAATAGATTATATTAATCCTCTCCTTATCTAGGCTAACTGTAGCTCTATCAAACCGAGCGTCGTGAAAATGTTTGAATATCTTATCAGCAACAGCCCAGCGCACACCGGGATTTTATTCTTTGTCTAAAATACATACAGCGCACACTAGACCGCCACCACCACGGCAAAGCAGTAGGGAAATAGGTTTCAGTTTTGCTGTAGTCCGGGCTGATGTCGAAAGGGAGCGTTGACCTCATGGTGTAACTTAATCATGTTGTGCTCATCTGCGATCGTAATTGCCAATGAGGACGTCACTTTTTTCAGTTTTATCATCCAACAGCATTTAAATTAATAAATAAATTTTCTGTTCATAAAATTTGAATTAGACCAGCGACATCATCATAGGTAAGTACGATCACAGATGTGCACATCACATGGTCCTCACATCATGGATGTTAATACCACAGACCAACAAGACAAATCATTTCATCGTTTGCGGGAATCGCGTTTCTCCGACCTTGAGAAATATAACAGACTTAACCACACTTTCTTCTTCCTCGAAACAGCTGTCAAATTGAATACTTGATTTTGGAATATCTAAAATCGAAATGTAAAAACGGATTTGTCGGGATTCAGGAATCACAAAATCAAAATCAGACTAAGATTTTTCGATGAAACCATTTGAAAAGTAAATTTCCAATACCAAAGCGAGTATTTTGTCACATCTTAAACTCCTGTAGAAGAACTCGGTTGGAGTAAATGAAAATTTTGGAGAAATGTTATGAAAAACCCGTTTACCTTAATCAGAGAATCTTTGTAGTTTCACATCAAATAAGATTCATTTCAATATAAAATCAAACTATGAATAGACCAACTTTGTTCGATTTCAATCCTAGTGTTTGTGCAATCATATACAATTTTATTAGACATCCCATCGTTTTAATTGAATAATAGAGGTTGTAATGCTTCTACTTCAGTTGCGATTCCTTTATATTATATAAAATGAACATTATGAATGAGTCCACCTAAGTTCGATTCCAATTCTTGTTGTATTATTAAAACATATAATGAGGACTGTCATCATAAAATAGAACCTCAAAGATGACTAAACAATTGATTTGGTTGTAAAAAACTGTTTGGATTATATTCCAAAATGGAACAGATACGAAATTATTCATCAATTAATAGGATGAAAAATTTATTTCAGTTTGTTTACATAACCTCTTCATAGATTTCCTAAGTAAATGACGCGAGTGGTTTATCTGGTTGATCTGTGTTAATACGTTCCAAAATACCATTATCAAAAGAGTCTTACATGAATTCGGAGCGATGTATTGAGTGTTATGTAAGCTACCGAGGCCAGATTTAATTCATCCGTAAAAGCTATTGAGTAAATCTGGGAAGACGTACCGAGTGATATGTAAGCGCATCTCGTACGTTGTTCTGCCTAGTAGATTAACCAAAGCCGTCTCTAAAAAGACTGCTGTGAATAAGCTGAGGAAGTTTGTAGATTTGATTGCGTCTTTTCAATGCATGAAATATTTGTTCGTATAACAAATATAATATTTGATTCATTATGAGGACATATAGATTCTTGGTCACTGAATAAGGAGTCCTCAGTCCATCCTTATTTATTCTTTGAAATTTCTGATATTATGGCGTTTGTGAAGCGATCAGTATTGACACAGAAAATGAAGACGCGGTTCCTAGATGTTTCTTGAATAACTAAAGAAGTACTGAAATGATCCGATTGAAACTTGGTTATCGGTTGTAGAACATAAAGATTCAAAATTCACCTATCCTATCGATAGAAATCCTCCATAATCGAGAAATTCCTATCCGATTTTCTGATTCACTGACTTCAGAGTTATTTGAAAAATACCAACGTGCAAATTGGAGCAAAAGTTCATGAAGAATGTCACAACAAGAGAAAACACAAGATTCCTTCCTCAAAAAAGCGACTTTTCAAGAAATAATTACCTTATTGAATTCAAACGTTGCGATTGTGAACGTTATCGGTGCTGTGAGTGCAAGTGCGTGAAAATCGAAACGCCTTAGATTTCTCATAACTAAAATAGAAAAAGCCTGGAAAATGAACAAATTTGAATTTTCAGCCGGCGAGCCTAAAAGTATCAATCTACAAATGAAATACATATCTGTTATTATGAGCAAATACCCCATGTATTGAAAGACGCAGCTGACGCTAGCAGCTTCTTCAATTCATCGGTCTAGCCATTGGGGCGCTGCTAGTGGGTACTGTACGAGATCAATCTAAGGCGCGCTTACATATCACTCGGGACGTCTATTCGAAAATCGATAGGGGTGATCTGATGACACGAGTTCATAATTGTCGTCTGATTGATAACATATCACTCGGAATATTCTTCCGGAATTATGTAAATAAATACTTTGTCCTGTTAGAAGAGATTGTGATGCCAGAACTTCAACCGTGAATGAGAGTCAACTAGGGAAATTTGTATAACCTTGGTTGAAATTCTGAATATTTCTAAATTGTAAATAACCCAGAGAAATGGGGTTTGTACAATATCGATGAATTGCTTTCGTTGGAAGAGTCTGTTGATCTTCCAATGGGTTTCGTTAGGGACGCCCATCGACAGTTATTTGATTATTAATTCCGCTTTCCACATCTTCAATGTCCTCATTCTTCGATTCAGCATCGAAAGAGTAGAGATAATTTTATAACCCCATTCAGTTTTCAACAACTTTGACTCACACATTTCATAACCTTCGAAAATAACCCGAAACATAACCTAAGAATGAGCGTTCCCTATTTTATTCTCTCACAAATCGTGAGAGTTGCATCCATTGTTCTCTAGAGATCACTGTTCTATTACCATTCTATTTGAGAATGCAAAGCCTTAGTGCAGTCGCGTTTTCTTCCATTTGTTCTACTTCCACTTTCTTCAAAAATCACGATTCAGAAGAGGATTCAGGAATAGGGTGGTTTTGTAATGGGCAGCAGTGCTCGTGCAACACTTCTATAAAAGTATGTCACCTACCGATAATTCTATTTAGTTGGAATTTTAACGAAATACGACCTTTATACTCAAAAGCAACCCTGAAAACTGTAGCCCATATGTCTTCAAAAGCATAGAGTTCCAACAGGACGAAATAGCGTATAGCAATTCAGGAGAAAGCCTCGCCGAAGGTCCGCAGCCAACCAGGAAGCAGGGGCGTAAGTGGTACGATTCAAAGAACAATTCCACTCCATGTTTCACAATGTTACTCCATCGGGCTGCCATTCTCCCTATATCGGTAGAAGATTATGCTCCCAGTTATCCACATTTAGGCCATATCCATTTGCGTTACGTCGTCGTAGCCAGAGTGCACGATCCGGGACTCGATCACCAGGAAACGTTTCTACTTCTTTCCTGATATTAGAATAATCGCTTCCTGAAAACGATAAATTTTTTACTGGAATTCAATAAGAGAAGCTCTTTATGGACGCCAATTCCGTTTCATCGACATTTCTTGCCGGTATCATTTGCGTGAGGAAGTCTTTGACATTTTATGAGGAGCTGTAGGGGTGGAAACCTGGAAAAATTGCAGAGGACGGAATGAATTGACTTCTACTTCTTTGTGATAACTGATGGCGCTTCTAAGATTTCCTGTGGAAGTGAGTTTTATTTGGAGGTTGGCCTTTTGAAGTGGAAATCATTAGGCAACATGAAAAATTCTAGGAGCTTCCACGACTTCGTCAGAATTCGTAGCTCGAGCGGTCATCCTTCCATGCATTGGCTCCAACCAACGCTGCTTGTATTCGTTGTTGATCTGATAATCGTAGGATCCTCACTGAATTCTGCATGAACCATCAAGCCGTTACAGCCGAATTCTAGATTGTAGTTTCGAGAATTATTGGCATGACAATCGACTGGTCTTTGGGACGATAACCCCCGAAAACTAACTTCTAGACTGTAAAATTATAGAGTAAAGGGTTTTCCAATAAGAGGTGTTATTTTGATTTTCAAAGAAAAATGCCACTTTTCAATATAAATGATCGGATGGTTATTTCATTATAAAGAAGAAGCTATGCCGTTAATAGTGGAGAATACCACCAGGCAAATGACCACCACGACCACGCTTACAGGACCATATCCTTTTAATGAAATTTTCCATAACCAAATCGCAAAGTCGCTGCCCTATGTCCGCGATAGCCTCACAGATTCCATCTTTGAGGTCTTGAATCGACGCTGGGCTATTGGCGTAGACCTTCTCTCTCACATCCCCCCAAGGGAAGAAGTAGCAAGGTGTTAAAGATCTCGGTGGCCAATTGTGATCACTTCTTCGAGAGATAACACGGTCCGGAAACTTTTCCCGCAAAAGATCAATAGTTTCGTTGCTTGTGTGGCACGTAGCGCCGTCTTGTTGAAAGCCATGAAAAATCATTAATCATCTCTCGATAGCGCAATCCATTCACCGTAACTGTTGCTCCAGCCACATTTTCAAAAAAGTAAGGTCCAATGACTCCGCGGGGCCATAAACCGCACCAAACAATCACACGTTGAGGATAGAAAGGCTTTTCAACAATAGCTCTCGGGTTTTCCGTGCCCCAGATGCGACAATTTTGCTTGTTGACGAAGCCACCGAGGTGGAAATGGGCCTCATCACTCAAGATGATTTTTCGATGTAATTCTGGATCATATCCATGCATTCCAACGACCCAATCAGCAAAGACACGACGTTGTTGATGATCGGCCGACTTGAGTTCTTGTGTTAACTGAACTTCATAAGCCTTAAGACCCAAATCTTTATGCAAAATACGGTGTAATGACGTTTGTGGAATGCCTTATTCCAAAGAACGATGAGGAATGGACAAACCTGGGATTTCTTCAACGCTTTCGGCAACAGCAGCAATTCTCGGCTGTTTTTGAGCGACGTGCACGGGTCTTATTCTTCACATCACTAACTTGTCCCAACAGCTCGAATTTTTCCCCCAATTTCTTCATTGTGGTCCGACAAGGTGCTCCACGACGACTCAAAAATGTTCGAGTTTTACGAACCGTCCCTGCCGAATTTTCACCATTTTCATAGTGAATTTTAATGATTTCAATGCGTTGTTGAAGCGTGTATCGTTCCATTTTCATTGATTGCGTAGTTTCTACTTGTCAAATGTCAAAAAATGACAGCTTCAAAAGTGACATCTATCGAAATAGCGGGCCATTCAAAATAACACCTCTTATTGGAAAACCCTTTATGTTCTAAACCACGAAGGCCGGACTTGGGAATGGGTAAAGTTCAACCAATTGTTTTTTATATATTTTAATTCGAAATAAAGCAGATGCTACTGGAGTTCTCCCCCTCCTTAACTCAAAATAATCCACATCTATCATTCTCATTCCCTGTTACAGAATATACTATTCTGTCATTTCGCGAATTCACATGCATCAACTTCCCAGTTCAACAAATGTTCCATGAAGAGAGGCAAAACTAACTAGAACTAATATTCAAATAACGATAATGACGCGGTACAGAACCCTAATAACAAGCGATATGCAGCGTACAATTTGCGAATAACCATAAAAGCTAACAAAGGCTTACTGGTAATGATGAATATGCCTGTTTTCTCCCGCAAAATAGATATATTAGTCCAATTCTCCGGCTGCTCCATCTGGCACCCTAATGAGGACAAAGCTCAGTGTTTCATTTGACGAATGAATTTTTAAAACTTTCGAATTATATGATATAATATGAGGGGCTCGAGGGAGTCGCTTGGTTCAGGAGATCTCGAAGAAATAATGAGCAGGCAGGTTATTTCGTTGAATTCGAATAGGGATATAATGCGAACAAAAATAAAGGATAATATAATCACAAATCTGTCAATATAAAATATCTCTGCCAAACGCTTCATATAAAGAAAGAATGTGAAAAGGAGTACATTACCCAAAATCACATATCACGATGGGGGCCGACGCTAGAGTTTACGGGGCAAGAACCTAGTGTACAGGGTGGGCAAAATTCGTTGTCTACTGAAGAGATCTCGGGAACTATAGCAGCTAGAATCTGAAAACAGATCCAGCTTATCGTTATAGAACTTGAGTTGTGAGCGAAAATTGAGAAATTGTCATTCTCAAGGATGCTGAATAACTCGCTTGTTTGAACTCGTATTCGAAATCTGTTGATACATTCTACAGGCACTTTTTTAGGAGTAATTCGAATATAACTGAATTTTTCAATCCAGCCATTTTCGAGAAATGAGAAGGATTTTGGATTTTTTGAATGTAAACTATAGTCAAAAAATCTCTCATCTTGCTACAAAATTTTTGCTGATTTCAAAAATGTATCATATGTCGCTATTCCCATGAATATTACATGAGAAAATATTCATTACTTTTTTCCTGCTTTACTATGTTGAATTATGAGTAGGCTGACGTTACCATAGCGACGATTCAATATGCATTAACTTTGTGTGAACTTGCGCCTCTATGATTGGAATCAGCGGTTGCTGAATGAATATTTCTATGGTTAATTTGTCATAGTTCTTAAGATCACCAATATTTCGGGTCATTAGGGATAATAAACAGATTTTCTATTGCTAATCTTAAGAACTATGACAAATTAACCATAGAAATATTTATTCAGCAATCGCTAATTCCAATCATAGAGGCGCAAGTTCACACAAAGATAATGCATATTGAATCGTCGCTATGGCAATGTCAGCCTACTCATAATTCAACAGTGAAAAAAAAGCAGGAAAAAAGTATTGACAATTTTCTCATGTAAATAGCGACATATGATACATTTTTGAAATTAGCAAAAATTTTGTAGCAAGATAAGAGATCTTTCGACTATAGTTTACATTTGAAAAATCCAAAATCTTTTTCATTTCTCGAAAATGGCTGAATTGAAAAATTCAGTCATATTATATTTGAATTACTCCTAAAAAAGTGCCTGTAGAATGTATCAACAGATTTCGAATACGAGTTCAAACAAGCGAGTTATTCAGCATTATTGAAAATGACAATTTCCCAATTTTCGCTCATAACTCAAGTTCTATGCGCTATAAGCTGGATCTGTTTTCAGATTCGGATTAGTCAGGAAAAAAGAGCTGGAGAATGTGTTATCAGTTTTCTTCTAGCTGCTATAGTTCTCGAGATCCCTTCAGTAGACAACGAATTTTGCCCACCCTGTACAGTATCGTTAGACCCCTACTCGATTGACTTTCAGGCAGAAATACTTTTGTATTTCTTTCGAAAGATGCATGGACATGAACCTGGAAAGAAACTATTGGGAACTTCTGCGACGATGCCAGCGCCCTAACGGATAGATTTGGAACCTGTCCAAGCTAGTAGTTTTATGTAAACAAACCGTGGAAATGTGGTGGAGAACGAATATTTATTAAGCAAAGCTAAATTATTTAAAGAAATTATTATAATTTTGTGTAAGATTTTATGCGAAGGGAGTTTTCTTTTGAATGAAGTTATAAAGTCGTGCTCAAATAATTCCTGTAGGATAATTTCGATATTATTTTAGTGTCTGTTGCTTGGTGGATCAAAATGAACCAATATCTAAGTTCACGTGAATTTCTGGAAAAATATGCACCTCAATAAGCAATTCAAGGACTATTATCAATGTGAAGAAGTACTGATTGCAAGTCATATTGTGGTAAATCTAGAATCAGTTTGAATGACATGGGTCGTTTGTTTACAAACAAGTGAATCAATAAACTTAAAAGACAGTTTTTCTGCTTTGGTTCTTTTGCATCGTATTTCGAAAGAAAGGAAAGGCAACCGATAGACATATAATTGATTTTATTAACATATCACAGCAGCTCAAGATTCACATACAAAATGAAAAATGTCACAGCTGGTTCAACCTACCTATATAGAAATGAAAAATATCAACGTATTTATATGAATAACTTTGGCTTTTATCAACTAAAACAGTATATTTAGTTTTTTTCAGGTTTCCAACCAGGTCACACTCTTTGAATATGATTTTGTGTAGTATGTAAATTAGGTAGATGCAGAAGTGCTCGGTAGTTTTTCTGCAAGATCAGCATTTTTCATCAAAATTCCATTATTTTTATTTACACCTGCACATGAAGTTGTTTCAAAATGAATACATTGTAATTCACCTTTATGAAAATAATCATCTTCAGAGAAATGCAGTGAACATACTCTCATGTATTTTGGTACCTATTTTCCAATCTTCAATTTCAAAATCCAGGCCTTTCATCTATATTGAATATCACAAACATTTTCGGCATACCAAAATTTCAACTCTGAGAATAACACAAAAGCTCGAAAATGAATTCTCAAAGTAAGCAAAATACGTTAGAGTAACGGGCACCTCGAAAAACTACTAGCTTGGAAGTGTTCGAATTTCTATCGCCAGAGGGCGTATCGCTTAGCAGTAGTTGCGAATCGAGGATCTGACATTTGCGAACGAAGATAAGCGCTACTCCCTCTGGTGGCTATCAGAGTAACCCGAGGTATAGACATAATCATTGACAAGTTGAAAGAAATGTCAAGAAAATGAGAAAATTTTTCTTGGCGTTTGTGTGATTTTACAAGTGTTGATACTGAGAAAAAGCCAACTCCAATGTCCCTTGCCATAGAGTTCCACAGCCCGGTGAAAAATTTCGAGTTTGGGTGAAAGAAACTTCCTTTAACAAGTCGGGCCGGAAAGTGTTGAAGAACCGATAAAAACTTTGGCAACTTGTAACTCAAAATTGGTAAACCAGCAAACAAGGTTTATTAGAGTCTGTTACCTGCATTTTACCCATGATGATCATTCGTATAGAAGTAAGCACGAATTGCTCATGAAATATTAGATCACATTCATGAAGGCAATTGTTTTCCAGGCCAATAATCCAAGCACAGAAAGTTACTTAAGGGGAATGCTATGCCTTCCAGAAATCTGCCTGTTGAACTGATCATTAAGGAACAACGTCAATGTGTTAGTGACAGAACTGACCTATTGAAAGAAGAGTCTCAACAAGGAAATATCTCGTGTTGAATACTCTTCGTTCACAGTGCTTCTGCCGATGAAATCAAAATTGTACAGGGCTAATTTATTACAGCTTTTTCAAGACCAATCATGAGTGTTGAAAGAATTTATTTGTCAATCCATAATGAATAAGGCTTACGGTATACGAAGCATTAGTTTTATCTGAATGTATGCATTTTATTCACAATATATCGTGTAAATTTAGTCCTTCACTACATAAATAGTAAATTTATGCGTATTTGTCTATTATTCCAAAAAGTATGTTTCACGATACTATCTATTTTTCAACTATTTGAGCTGTAGATCTGAAGGGGTATTTGATCGATAATCAAGTTGGCCAGGTAAAACGGTATAGAGTTCATTATTTTTGCGAATAACATGCAACATAATATTACAGGCATATTCCTGAACACTTTTAGCTCCTGTCCCTTCAAGATACTCCAAATAATTTGAAATTAATCTGCCATTTAGAATTGAAATAGTTTTATGATGGATAAACTTATTTTCCCTCGCTATATAGATATATTAGCCCAATTCTCTGGCTGTTCCATCTGGCACCCTAATGAGGACAAAGTTCAGTATTTTATTCAACCACTGAATTTTTGGAGCTCTCGAATTCATAAAATATAATGTGAAGGACTCCAGTGAGTCGTTCGGTCCAGGAGATCTCAAATAAATAATGAGCAGACAGGTTATCCCGTTAAATTTTTATGAAATTCCAGTAAAAATTCAAGTGGGAAAGGCTCTGCGTAGGCATTACAGATTAATATGAAGAAAATTTCAATCGCAAATCTCTTAAAATAGAATACCCCAGCAGGCGTTGGAAGCGGCAGAAGATGCCTTAGTTGTTAGGAAGAAATACTGCCTTAATATCTCAGTGTAACTAACAATGCGTCATACTTGTAACAGCCAAAGCGGAGATAACTCATATCCAGTGTAGTAACGGTGCTGCCTCTCATTATCTGCCTAGAAATGGATTCCAGAATCTTTTTTTCTGAGGAAATAATCTGCAAGAGGTTTGAGGCTGTTCGGTTCAACGTGTAAAGTGGCAAATTTAATGAATCTCGCATTTTTTCGTTACGAAAATGTCACTGAGCATGATATACAGTGTGTCAATTTCAAACGGTACTTTTTTATATCTGCCCCCATGCGTCATAAAAAAAATGCAAAAATCTAGAAAAGCACTGCCGTGAAGGCAGATGTTAAGATTTATTGCCATAGCGGTCACCTCCATTGAACATACGCACAAAACCTGCTGCCTTCACGGAAGTGCTTTTGTAGTTTTTTTCGATGAACTACTGGATTTCAATTCGATCTGATCTGTATTTTTGAAAATGTTGGAAAAATAGAATTTTTGAAAAGGTATATCTACTGAATCATTGGGCGGATTTCACCCAGTCACGAATTCGACCTCCGGAATTAAGTCCTACTCTACTAATATGGAGTTTCTAAGTCGTTTCTTCCGGAAGTTCTTGTGTTCACGGTCAGCCTAACGGCCGCATCTGGAAGTTTTTGCGTCTGTCATTCTCAAATTTCCGCCCAAAAATGGTCCCAGACGTTATCAGAATCGATTCTGTTCGGCCGGCGACAAAATAACTATCGAACGAAGCAAGCTTGCGACTTGAAACATTCAGGGTAGGTTGCGCATCCAAGTGTGGCGGTTGAATTCGTTAATGGGCCAGAATAGCCTAATGATTTCGGAGTTATAGTCATTTTAACTTCTTATTTTCCTGATACATCAGGAACTTCTTCAGCGATTGAATTGAAACTTGGCAGTGACTTGGTATCTGAAAACGCGCAACTTCTCACTAAATTTCGTTGAGATCGTACTGTCGGTGAATCCTGGAAAAAATTCCTCAAAATATTTCTCGAGAAAAATATTTTCTGAGAAAAAATTTCTAATGTTTAAGAAAAATTGTTGATACATTGAGTTTTATATTTCAAATCTACTAAATGTACTAAATTATGTTCGAAACGATATTAATTTTGGCAGATATTGGGAGAAATTATGTAAAATTTCGTGATATTTTTTCTCGATTTCATAGTTCTTCCCGAAATAGTTCAAGAAATACGACCTCAATCCTTATTTAAACTTCGCAACTTGTTTGGATATGCTGATATACACAGAGTTACATTTTTTGCAAATTTTGAATATTTCTTGAATATCTCAAGAGTTATTATTGCCAGCAGATTGAAAGTCATTATCTATAGTTGCAGAATGTAGACTCGCAAACTTACGCAAAATTTTGTTAGGATCGAATCATTAGAGAAAAAAAGAAAATATTCCCCAAAGAAGTTCTACCCTCTGAAGAAAGAATTCTGCGATCATCTGATCCTAGGGGCAGTAAACAATTTTCGCGCGAACCCTTTAGCTTCAATTTATAAACCATTCCCCCGATTTTAATTCGAAAGGCTCTGTATATTTGGAAATTATGAAAAAATAAGTATATCTGCGGAACCTTTGGGTGGATTTTACCCTTATCGGAATTCATTCTTCGAAATTAAGTTCTAAACATGATCTACAAATATCGATTCTTCAATTTGTTTTTTTGGAACTCATTGGATTTACTAACAGCCGATAGCATAATAACTTTCAAAAGAAACGATTTGTTTTCTCGATATTTGTAGAGCATTTTTTGGTCTTATCTTCAATGATTCCGTAAACATAACCATTCAAAATTTGATTAGTCCATAATTTCCAAGAGCAAGGATCGAATTAAAATCTAGTTTTTGTTTGGAAAGCAGTGGCCTGAGAAAACATGCGGAATTTTTCAGGACCATATGGTCAGAACATCGCAACAGCTATATTTAACAAAGTTGAGCTGCGTTGTACGAGATAAGTATCTGAATGGGTGGCCTTTTCGACAAATTTCGGGTAGAAAACAAGCTTAACGAAGCGTATGGTCCGTATATCGCCGAGCGGTCACAAGCGGTTTTTATGTGATAAATAATTAACTTTCTGGAATTTGACAGCCCAGGCCCTAACCATTAGTGACAAAAAATATACAGTGAGCGTCAAAATTATGGAACAAATTCATTTTCTCAGAAGAAAATATTTGGCAACAAAATCCTGAAACAGGTCAATTTTGTTTCACTTTTACCAAATTTTTATGCATTTTTGAAGGATTTTTGTTGCACCCTGTGTCATCCCCATCAACCCTCTAAATTCTTGAATAGGGAAAGTAGGTCATGTGGTACTTTTTGGCAAGATCTTCGTATCCTCTATAGACACGCAGAAACTTTGAAGAAAAAAATTTTTTTTTTGAAAAAGTAGTTAGTTCAAAGAGGTTTTCATTATGTGCACTTCGTCATGGCTCATTTACTTCAAGACGATGGTACCTGATGAAATTTGTCACCGAATGAAAGTCGACCATTACAGTTTTGTTCAGGCACAACTTTCAACTACTTCCAATCCCATTCTCCATTAAAGGGTTTGTAGGGGTTGAAAGTTGAGTATGAACAAAACTGTTATGGTTGACTTCCATTCGGTGACAATTTTCATCAGTTACCATTGTCTCAAAGTGAATGAGTCATGACAAAGTGTACATACTGAAAACCTCATTGACTAACCAATGTTTCAAAAAAAAATTTTTTTCTTGAACATTTCTGCACGCCTGTGAAGACGATACAAAGACCTTGCCAAAAAAGTACCAGATGACCCACTTTACATGTTCAAAAAATTTAGAGGGTTGATGGGGAATGCACAGGGTGCAACGTAAATCCTTCGAAAATGCATCAAAATCTGGTAAAAGTGTTGACATATTTCAGGATTTTGTTGCCAAATATTTTTCTTCTGAGAAAATGAGTTTGTTCCATAATTTTGACGCGCACTGTATACGGATCATACCCCAAGTATCATCAACGTTTTCTTTACAATGTAAGTCATGTTCCAGTGAATTAGTTCTTCAAATGAACTGCTCAGCTAAGTCCTCTCGTTAATGTAACTAGGGGGGTTTGTCAATTAGTTCAATATGTACCTGAGATTATTCAGGATTCAAGGTAAACTTAAACTGCCCAACAAACTTATGCTCAAGACGTCATTAAAACTTATCGAGCCTGTTACTGAACTTGCTCCATGAACTAAACCCTTTGGGTCGATCCCAATCAACTGCTTTGTGTCGACATGCTGGAACGCGTCAACATCTGTCCAATATTTCGATGTGAACTATGTCGGACAACGTTAATGAAATTAATTCTAAATATAGAAGGATAATTGAAATGGTAAGGGTGGAGGAGTCATGAACGATTAATGATTACAGATCCAATTGGATTGAAACCTTAATGTCTTGAGGAGCATGATTTTTTGCGCCCGGTCCTGGGGAAGAGCGTGCTATCGTTCTGTCCAGATGTCTGTAATTTTCGGATTTGTTTCCTGAAATAGTCTCATGCCGCAATCGATTGAAGCTTATTTTAGGAGCATTTTACATCATTTTGTAGGTATTTTCTGGGTTATCACTCCCAATATCTGAATTTGTATTAGCTTTGTTTTGGTTTCGAGTTCAGAACTGTTCTGGAACGGTTCCGCATGCGCGATTTTGTGTTTTGGTTCATTTCAGAACCGGTTCAGGATTTGAGTAATCCTGTTTTGGTTATTTTCAGAATCGATTCCGAACTGTTTCAAAACTGTGAAAGGAGTTCGGACGTAAGAGTCCGAATGGGGGGTTTTCCTGAATTTTGGTTATTTCTGCAAATGAAAATTTGAACATAATTATTATGGGTTTGATTTATCATTTTCCCAAATTACCTTCAGAAAGTATTCAAAATCAGATTTCAAAATTGGGGTTTGGGATTTGCCAGGCATGCACGAAGTGACAACGCTGTTTAGTAGAATTGCTTTTTCTGCTATGGAATAACGAAATATTTATTCCTATTCTGTGGTACACACGTGTTCTTTGTCAATTTAACCAAACAATTTCCTATTGCGATTTGTCAGTAATGTGACAGTATGACAGTATGTGCTCTTCTTTTTCTATTCCTTGGTCGTTGTCTTCTACTCTAACCAGATCGAAGTATAGCTATCTCTGTTTTCCTGAGCAAAGTAACATATTTGACGTCCTTTTCTTTCCGAAAAAGGTGAATTCGACGTTGCCATATCGTGCACTCATGACAAATCCCTTTAAATGCAAATCCTCATTTTTATTTTTCAATTTTAGGTGATCATTTTTTTTAAAATATAATATTGAAATTATATGTTTGAAATGTAATGTTCTGAAGGTTTCTCATGAAAAAAATTGCATTTTCGTTGAAAGGAAAAACCCCCAATTGGGTAGTTCGTACAAGTGTAGAGTGGCTGTCAACGATTAAATGGTTAACCTGACTTTTTCGACGTCGTGTTGATTTGGTTTTTGATTAGATTTTGTATTTGCTGAGAAAATGATTAACTGTTGAATAAACATTCTTGTTATTGAGGATAACTCCTTAGCTACGACCTCCCAGGATAATCTTATGGACTTTTTTTCCATTGTTCCCACTTGGGATGTCTATTTCTTAAATAAATCTATGAATGTAGTGGCCCCTCTTCCTCTATTGAATAATAATGATGTTTCGAATGAATTTTTTTCTGAAACGCAGATATCTGAAATAATATCATCATTAAATCCATTATTATATCAATCAATAATTTGTTGGTTCATTTTGAAATATAATTGAAGTGATGAAGAAAGTTCACAAAAACGATTTTTACAAAAAAAGATACATTTCATTAAATTCATTATTACATCAATCAATAATTCGTTGGTTCAGTTTGAAATATAATTGAAGTAATGAAGAAAGTTAAGAAGAACGATTTTTACAAAAAAAAATTAAGTGGACGGAAGTGTCCCCAAAAAATATATTATCTACATAGTGAGACAAGGACTTTTGCATATTTTTAATCAAACCACAGGCAATATATAAGACCTGATTAACATCCCTCTTTTCTACCAATAATGTTCTAGGATAGTTCAGAATCGGGCTTCAACTTTGCAACCTAAACAAACCTATTATCTCTGTCATCATGTGATTCCAAATGATCAAACATACATGATAGATTGGGAAAATACAGAAATATTGATGTCGAAACCAGATAATTTGAAGAAAAAAGACTAAAAAGTCCTCCTGCATTTTGTTTGATGGGGAGAATGCTTTTGCTCATTTTTCTGTGGAAATGGACCCTATTTGGCTGAATTTACTTGAAAGAGGTAGAATCAAAAATCTTTTGAACCAAGTGAATCTGTGTTGCTTTGATTTCTTCAAAATGGCATTTGACAAGGTCTCAGGAAACGAAGAATCGAAAGAAAATAAATCTGAAAATTTTCTCGTTTGTTCGATGAAAGAGTCAGATTTGTACTCTGATAGGTCACAGTTTGCTTTGTTTATCGTTTGTATTGTTCCGTTATTGTTCATTAGGCAATCTGTTTTCCAAAAAACTGCCCATGACATGATGAAATTTGCTTTCTTATTTGAAAATGCTGGTGAAGAACTTTATACAGATTTCCGTGATGATCTTGATTTTAAAACAATTCGAAAAACGAAATTTTAATTCGTTGCTCTAATGTTATTCAATCTTCTGATCCTATTATCCTAACGAAATTCTGCCTCAACCTTCAAGCTATCATTTTTCAATCAACTATTGGACTTCAATTCGAATTCGGCTTTATTTTTGAAAATATTGGAAAAATGAAATTTTAATGGACAATCACTGGGTGGATTTTACCCTTTCACGAATTCGACCTTCTTAACTAAGGTCCAAATCTACCAAAATCGAGTTTCTAAGTTGATTCTTTCGGAAGTTATCTTGTTCACGATCGACCGTTGGGCAAGGTTGCCTAGGTCGCTGTCGTAATGCTAAGGTTACCTTTTTTAGCATTTTTTCCGATTTTGCCGATTTTTCAAGAGGGGGCTTCTTTTTAGGTTCATAAAAAATTTGAGTTTTTTCTTTTCGATATGTGCCGTTGAGTTGGCAGCGAATTGTGTTCAAATTGTAGTATTAACAATATTTTTGCGCGCATGTTCCACAGGAATAGGGAGCTATCGTTTTGTTCAAATGTCCGTAATTTTGAGCCGAAAATGGTCTCTAACGACAAGGTTGGACTCACGAATCCGGTGTTGAAATCGACTATCCGGCCGACCGTCACCACGATTACGGGCGTACGGAGGATTCTATGGACATGAGAATTTCAGGGTAGGTTACGTTTGAAATTGCGACGGTTAGTTTCGTTAACAGGTAGAATCTGCTTAATGGTTTTGGAGTTATAGCCATCTTAAATTTTAAAGTTATTTTCTGATATTTCGAGAACTACTGAAGTGATTGAATTGAAACTTGGCAGTTAGTTTGAGCATGAAGGCCTGCAAGTTTTTGCGTGATTTTCTTGAGATCTCGCTGTCTCTGAATTCTGAAAAAGTTTTTTTCAAAATTTTTTTCGAAAACATTTTTTTTCTCGGAAACTGTTTAATATATTTGGAAAAAACTCTGGTTATACCTTGAGCTACGTCTTTCAAAGTAGTGTTTCGAATTTCAGTTCGATACGATTATAGTTTTTTATGAGGGCGTGAAAAAACATGTCAAATTTTGTGGATTTTCCGTCGGTTTCAAAGTTTTTTCCCGAATAACTCAAAAAATCCTAGAAGTGCACTGCCGGTAGGGCAGCAGCTTTTGAACGCATGCTAAAATTCATTGCCATAGCGGTCATCTCCATTAAGCATGCGCGCAAAAGCTGCTGCCTTCACGGCACTGCTTTTCGACGTTTTATATTTTCCAATGGTTCCCTAATTTTTCTGAGCTGTATATTTCCTGGAGATGACTTGTCTGGTTTCCCGTTATCATCGTGTCAAAAATGATAGATTCCTTTCATTATTCAATGCGTCAGTCTAAACTGAAACATCCCGTAGGAAGCTTGAAGTATATCGTGTATTCCTGAATCGGTTCGTAAGGTTTCAGTGGAAAATCTGGCTGTAATTTTTCCTCCCGAAAAAAACTGACGCATATTGGATATAGCGGCGCGATATTCAAATTTTATGCAAATGAATTATTTCTTTCCTACCAAATTCCGTCCCTGGTTGCCAGAGTATCAATTTTTCCCAGATATCACGAGCACTGTGTCTTTTCCATGACTAAAAATTGTGCTCGATTGGATCTGTCAATCCGAATGAAAAATGAAATGCGGAAATAATTGGAATAGTCGCTATGTGTAATGTGTATGCAAAAAAACGCAGAAAACCTGCATGCATGAGCAAGAAATCGAGGTTCTGTTCTGTGGTGAAACCGTTCAAAAAGACCATCTTCTATTTGGCAACAGTGCATGCCCATCTCCTCATACAATTTCGCAACATTGCCGAGATGATTGATACCAACCACACCTTCTAGTAACAAATATGACGTCGTTTCTAGAATATACCCAATAGATGTCACGCGTTATTATAATCGATGCATCGTTCGACGTATATACACTGCGCAAAAAATTAACGCACATTCTGAAAATCTCAATTTTAATGAAAGTTAACTCTACATTGACCTTATAACTTATTTTTATGTTCTCTCGGGAAGGTTTTGAATGAAACAAGACACATTAAATGGAAGAAAAATTCAGGATTTCACCGAATCTTATGTGAAAGAAGAGAAATGAACAATATTCAAAATACTGAAATGCTGATAAGTGATTTAATACTTGGTATTTCCACCCCTTGCGTTAATTACAGCTCGGCAACGACGGTTCATACTCAAAATGAGTTCTGATCTAATCCTTCCCAGATTTCTCCGAGTTGGATTCCTAAGTCATTAAGAGTAGCTGGATGATTTTCTGAACTTCTCAGCCTTCTATTGAGGTTGTCCCAAACCTGCTCAATCGGATGGAGATCTGGACTTCTTGCTGGCCATTCCATTCGAGAGACTTCAACCTCTTCAAGGTACTCCTGAACGATGCTTTCCATAATGTGCGTTAATTTTTTTGCGCAGTGTATTTCGCAATGCACAAACTTGAGAATGGACGTCCAGTTCTTCGAAAGAATTGCATGAAAAGACCATCCTTCAATTTGGCAACAATGCATTTATGGTTAACTCATCCCTCATGCTTACTTTTCATTGCTCTCCTTGCGACCGGCAGACTGCCGGCAACTCTACGCGCAAAATTTGATTTATGTATTCGATCCTGGAAAAATGTCCCCCCAAATATATTTTCCCTTCAGTGTCTTACTCGAAATTTACAATTTCCGCAATAAACAACTCTATCTGGCAAAATATCCTACAATTTCACAACGTTGTCCAGATGATTCATTCAAACCACACATTTCAGTAGCTAAAACGATGCGCTAGGTTTTAGAATACACCCAATTTAGACCCAATAGGTGTCACGTGCCATAATAATCGATGCATCGTTTCACACGAAAACTAAAGAATCAAAACCCTGTTCTCATCAACAGAAACTGCTTGAAAAGAACATTTTTTCAATTTGGCAACAATGCATCTATGGTTATCTCCTCCCGCAGGCATATTTTTGCGCGCATGTTCTAGGGGAACAGCGTGCTATCGTTTTGTCCAAATGTCTGTAATTTTGGATGATTGAGCCGAAAATGGTCTCAATCGACTAGGTTGGACTCACTGATGACGAATCCGATGTCAAAATCGATTCTGTCCGGCCGTCCGTCCGACCGTAGACACGGTAACTGTCGACAGAAGCAAGCTAGCAACATTAAACTTTCAGGATAGGTTGCGCATCAGAATGCCGCGGTTGAGTTCGTTAATGGGTCAAATCGGTCGAACAGTTTCGGAGTTATAGGCACTTGAAGTTTTGAAGTTATTTATTTTTTATTTCAGAAACTACTCGAGCGATTGTATTCAAACTTGGCGGTTAGGTGGAGTATAACGACGAGCCAAAATTCGTCAGGATCATATCGTCAGTAAATTTTAAAGAAAATTTTTTTCGAAATTTTGTTTCAAAAAATTTTTTTTTCGGAATATATTCATCATATCCAAAAAAAAATCCACTCACACTTTGAGCTTTATATTTTACAGCAGTGTTCCAAATTTCAGTTCGATACGATCATAAGTTTTGGAGATATCGGGAAAAAATATGTCAAATTTCGAGGTTTTCTTCTCGATATCGTTGATTTTTTTGGTATAACTCGAGAAATACTGATTCAGTCCTGATAAAACTTCACAGCTAGTTTTGAGATGCGAAATTTCGTGATAATCGTGTCATTAGAACAATTTGAAAAAAAAAAATTTTCATGATTTTCTTATCATATCATCCTCATTAAATTCTGTATGAAATTTCGAACTGTTATTTTTCAATGAAGTACCTATAGGACAGTTCTAGAACTGCGTAGAATCGATGCGCTGTTGGAGCCAGATTCTGAACTATCCTAGAGTTGGCAGAAAACAGGAATGTTCATCATGTCTTATATATTGTCTGTGGTTTAATTCTGAAAAACTATGCGGAAGTCCTGGTTGCACGATGTAATATATAAATATGTTTGGGTATACTTGGGTCTACTTAATTTTTTCTTGTTGTAGAAATCGTTTTTCTAAATTATCCTCGTGTCCCAAAATGAACCAACAAATGATTGATTGATATAAGAATGAATTCAATAATGAACGTATTTCATATACATTTTTGGACATAACTGCGTCCACTTAATTTTTTTTGTGAAAATCTTTTTTTTTGAATTATCTTCAGTACTGAACCAACAAATAATTAATAGATATAATAATGAATTTAATCAGTAGTAGAATCTTGGCAATATTGGACTTATTTTTGGGGAAGATGAATCAAACCTAATTGAATTAAATATCCGAAACGTCGACGAAATTCAATTGGGTTTGATTCATCTTCCCCAAAAATAAGTCCAATATTGCCAAGATTCTACTACTGATTATTAGAAATGGACATGAACAATCCTACTAATGAATTTAATGATGGACGTATTTCAGATATGTGATATGTGAGAAAAATTCATTCGATACATTATTATTCAATAGAGGAATAGGACTCTTGCATTCATAGATTTATTTAAGAAGTATACATCTCAGGTGTGAACAATGGTAATAAAATCCATTAGATTATCCTGGGAGATCGTAGTGAAGTAATTATGGTCAATAATAAATGTTTAAATTTAACAGTAAACCATTTCCTCAACAGATACAACAGTCAAGAACCAAATCAGCACGACGTCGAAAAAGTCAGGTTAACCATTTAAATCGTTGACAGCCACTCTACGCTTGTGCGAACCACCCAATTCTGAAGCAGTTCGGACCCTTACGTGCAAACCCCTTTCACAGTTCTGGAACAGTTCGGAATCGATCCTAAAAATAACCAAAACAGGATTACTCAAATCCTGAACCGGTTCTGAAATGAACCAAAACACAAAATCGCAGTCGCGCAAGCAGAACCGTTCCAGAACGGTTCTGAACTCGGGAACCAAAACAAACCTATTACTTCGAGGATCGAGGTCCTGTTCCTTGCGTGAAAAGACCATCTTCCAATTTGGCAACAATGCATCTATGGTTATCTCCCCCCGCAGGCATACTTTTCATTGTTCTCCTTGCCGCCGACAGGCAGCCGGCAACTCTAGGCGTTAAATTTTGATTTATGTATCCGACCCTGGAAAAGAATTTCCACGCAAATATATTTTCTCTTCAGTGAATTATAAGTACTCATTGCGTCGAAACTGACTGATATTAATGATAGGCCTCCGTCTTCCATGCATAAATGTGCATAAATTCCTGGATCATTAGAGAGGTGTTTCAATTTTATCAGCAACCTGCCGGCTCCGCTCTATTATGGCGGATTGCTTCATCACACGCTGATGTTCTCGATTATCTGCATAATGCATTTTGATTACGATAGCTCAATATCGGTTTCCGGAATAGACGATGAGGTGTTCCTCAAGTATGACGATGTACGATAAAGGATATTCTGTCGAATATGAAAAATTTGAGAACGGACTGTCGTGCAGTTTGTTGGTTACAAGACGAATAGAATATATTAAGTGTGGACATTTTCCTTCTATTACTCACCAAAATTCTGGGTCCAAAACGCGGGTCTAGAATTGTCAAATATTGTCCTACTTGGCTCTATAAACGATGATGGCGCTAAAGTCGCTTTGTCAAGTCCATACAATTAATTCCGCTGGATAAAAATGAATTGAGCTATTGGCGTCTGAATTCAAGATTGCAGCGCCACGGTGGCCAGTTTTAGAACTTTACATACGGACATAGATTTTGTTTTGATTTCACGATTTATTCAAAGACTTTATACTTTTATAGTTGACGAGAGTATTACTGAGAGTACATATTCCATTCTTATAAAGTAGGTATGCATCATCCTTCAATCTAATTGAGTGTAGCAACTTTAAAATTACGGGGATATCTCCAAGGTTAGACAGTATTTTGATATTATTTATTTTCAGATCCAAATGACAAGATTGACTTCGGTGGATTTTTCAGGCTGTCTTAAAAGTTGAAAAACAGATAGTATTGTAAAACATACTTTTTGGAATAATAGACAAATACTCATAACTAAACTAAATAGTCAATATATTGTGAATAAAATGAATACATTCACACGAAATTAATGCTACTTCTACCGTAAGCCTTATTAATTATGGATTGACAAATAAATTTTTCAACACTCATATGATTGGCCTTGAAAAAGCTGTAATAAATAAGCCTTGTACAACTTAGCTTCCATCGGCAGAAGCACTTTGAGCGAACAGTATTCATCACCAGATATTTCCTTGTTGAGACTCTTTTTTTTCAATGGTCAGTTCTATCACTAAAACATTAACACTGTTCCTTAGACCTTAATGATCAGTTCAACAGGCAGATTTTCTGAAGGCATAGCATTCCTCTTAAGTAAATTTCTCTGCTTGGATAATGGGCCTGGAAAAAAAATTTCTTCATGAATGTGATCTTATATTTCATGAGCAATTCGTGCTTACCTTTATAAAAATGATAATCATTGGTAGAATGCAGGTAACAGACTCTCATAAATCTTGTTTGTAGGTTTTTATCGATTCTTCAACACTTTCAGGCACGACTTCTTAAAGGAAGTTTCTTTCACCCCAACTCCAAATATTTTACCGGGATGTAGAAATCTATGGGAAGGGACATTTGAGTTTACTTTTCCTCAGTAAAAGCTCTTGTAAAGTCACACAAACGCCCAGAAAAATGCATAAACTTTCCCATTTTCTTAACATTTCTTTTAACTTGTCAATGATACTGTCTGTACCTCGGGTTACTCGGATAGCCACTAGAGGAAGTAGCGATTATCTTTATTCGCCAATGATCTGGTTGATACGATGAAACTATTTTCTGAAAAATGAATCAGATAGTTGAAATTATGGATTCTTATTATTAAATAATAGGAGTTTATCAAATGTGGAACATCTACCCATTAATAATATGAAATATGTATCAGGAAATAAGGAGCAATATGAGGTTTATTGTAAGGATACTTTCATGGATGGATACAAGAAGTCATTTCGAAGCCAAAACATCGGTGAAAACGGAACGGGAGATCGATATTATTCATGGATTTTATTGGAAAGTTCGGATCTCTCATCATAAAAATATGATTTATGAATTTTGTATGTACCAATTAATAAATATTCAATTCAAAAGTTATGAATTTTGTTACATACTTATTAAAATATTTCGATGAAATGTTCATGTTCATTATTATTGAAACTGAAATATGAATTTTTATTTTGATGTTCATGTTTATACGAATTTATCAGACGAATTTTAAACAAGACAAATTAATCATTGTTCAGTATACTCCTCAAATAATGGTATCTATGGTTCCAAATGTTTTGTTGAAGTATTTTTGAAAACGCAAATCTGGAAGACTTTCATTCCATGAACTAAATATTGAGATGATACAAACCTCTTGTAACAAACAGGTATTCAAAAGTATCAAGTTTCAGACTTGTGTATTCAGAGACGAAGGAATTTTTATATGTATTATCGCCAATCTGACTGAATGAAATGAATACGCATAATTTAAATTTGTCAAAATGAATTTATTGTCAGAAATTCTTGAAAATAATGTATGGTTCAACTCGAAAAATCAGGAAGAAGTTCGCATCTGACTAGTTTTGATATGACAGGTCGGCAACTTCCGTGAATATCTCAGATATCATATGGCAGATTTTTCTATGACGACATCTATCGGCGGAAACTGAAGTTAGATAACAAAGCCGTTTTTTGACAACATTTGGACCTCATTTCTGGGATGCACAGAAGATGAGATGTATACAAAGATGCGCTTTTGTTCAGCCAAAGTTGGGGAATTCGGCAGAATTCGTTTTTCCACTGAAGGTGGCGCTATTTGGAAATAACCACTGATCGTCAAGGCAACTGTCTGTCAGAACTGAATGTACATCAGACAAGTTATGAGGTAAAATATATCTGGATGAATGAATTTCTACCATATTATGTGTTGCATAACTTTCAGTGGGATATATTCTAAGAATTCAGTATGCATAGCAATTTTTGGCTAATATGCACTATCATTTGATGTTTTCCTATATTAGAGCAAATGAGGAGTGAAATTATTAGGTAAGCAATGTGAAATTATTCTACAGAATCTACTGATACATCTAAATCATTTGATAGCTTATTCGAATATATTAATATTTTCCAGATTGTGCTCATATACAAAGGAATCTGGTAAAGCGGCGGGAAGTTTATGGAAGTTCATATAGAACAAGCATCATTCTTACTTTAAGTCAGCTTGAGACCTATCATGAGTTGAAGTCTCAGAGAGAAAAATAACTCATCGAAGAGGCCATTTTATTAAACCATTCAATTTGAGTTCTTTTCCATTTAAATTCATGAGATTTCCAATTAGAAAACAGGTGTTTTATTCAATGGTTAATATTATTTCATCAGATTTGAAAACTGAGGTTTTCTAGTAAGTAACACTTGATAGTAGCATATATTACTAAATTTCAGTTTCAAGTAATTGAAAATTGTCAAACAATTCATGTATATTTCATAGAGAACCACGAAAAATACAACACCTTGTGAAAATAATATGCTTAATTGAGAGTTTATAACTGAAAATGATTGAAAGACAATTGTGAAAAGAATGGTAAGCTGCTGAGTTTCATGAAGTTCATACCTTCTATAAATATGATTCTCTCTCTTCATTTGAACACTTATTTCCATTTACATCTGCACTGTCCAAACAAAATACAAAAGGGATCCATTTAAGAGTATCTGAGGATCTACGCAATTCTTCGAAGCTAACACAAAAAGATTTCACGCATTCATCAATAACTAAATAATAATCTGAGAAAACATAAATGTATTCAAAATGACAATTGCGATTTCCCATTAAAAGTGTCATGCACTCTGATTGGTGGCGTTTCTGTCGGTGGCGAGAGTATGAAATACATCCGGTTTCCCCAGTTTGATCTGAAGATTTAGTAGGAAAAACAAAAGAAAATAAGAGCACCCATATCTTCTGTGCATCCTACTCATTTCGCACCCAAAATATGTCAAAGATTGTCCGCAATATGTATTCTATGCATCTATGTTAGTCATATAAAATCTCATTCCATTTCTACTATATTTCTGAATTCATTATTTTCATGAAAAATCGATTAAAAGCACGAGCCTGAGGTGAAGCTATCAGTCATCCAATCATGCTTGACTCACGAAAGTTTTCATGAGCCTTCGAGCCGTCTTTTGGAAGCAAGTAAAATATTTCAATTTTATGAGAGTTTTTTTTAGGTATACCGGGTGTCGCAGGAACCAGGTTCATCCCCAAAATAATAATTTATTTCACGAGATATCGGATCAAAATTTTGGAAATTAGTTATACAAATTATTTTCATTCGACTAAGGTAACCAAGGAATGTCTATGTTTTCCGATTCAACCAGAAATGGACTAAATTTTCAATCTGATATGATATTGCCACTGGTAAATTCCTAGTGAAATTTTATTGATTCTTGTAACGGCAAGAATTCATCAACCGAGCATTACTAGCGAACCGAATTCAAAAACGAAGAAAAATCTTTCAATTAAATTTTTTGCATCAATCCAGTTTTTCGTTCGACAGTATTCCACTCAAAATTCAAATATAACTAAAATAACCTAAAAACACTTTCTTGACATCCGCCTCAAGCTTCGTGTCCGGTTTCATTGATCGAAAGCTAAAGAATGTTTACAAAAATAATGAAAAAAAAATGGATAATTTTTTTCTGATTCCTGTCAGTATGATCTAACAGTTTTTTGCACAATTTTGTGCGTTGCGTCAATCCCATCTTGTCAGTAGTTCCAGAGATAGTCAGATTATTATCTGACTATCTCTGGATCTTCAAGATTTTGAGGTTATTACCTCCAAACCTTGAACGTTTGACGAATTTTTTCTATTAGCAAACTCAACGACAAAAATCGTTTGATTTTGACAGTTTTGACAGATGTCAAAACATTATTCTGTGAAAAAAACGCTCATTTTTATTTTTCTTCGTGTCCATAAGTACGAGCACTCATTCTATCGGAATATTGTCACATTTTGTACGAAACGGCTTCTGATCACGAAGCAATCCCTAATAAATTTAATCCTACAAGTATTCAAGATCGAGAATTATTCAAGAATTAATCTGGACATCCCCCATCCGTCACAAAATTCCTAACTCTGTTTCGGAGGAATTGCGAGACATTCTTCAAAATTAGGAAAGGTGGAAAATAATGAAATAACTCAAGTCAAATTGGATCCATTGAATGCTGGTGGAATGTCACAATTCATTTCTGAAGTTTTATGAAATTGAATACCTTCGGGCGTTTGGAGGAAGAATTCCGTAGCGTTGGAGGGAAAGTTATCTTCGAGTTCGCCCAATTTTGTCTTTTTGGTTCTGATGCGAACGAGATTGCTATCTCAATAAGTAAGGGGTGCATATTTTGAATAACGAACAGTCCAGGTTTTTCTATGGACAAAGGCTGTAAATTATTTACTAATTGAAGCGACAGATTTCCGGATGGATAAGATGATTCGTTAGTAGACATGCATTTCATATTTCTATCGAAGAATATTTTTCGCTCCCAATTTCTGAAAGAGAATTATTAAAAATTAAATGAAATTAATATTCATGGAAATCAACCTTGTGGATTGCAGGATTTAAACTATTTGTCAAGAGTAAGGGTGTATCCAGGGGATATTTTTCGACTTCAAAATACAATGTAATAAAATTACGTCGTTTTTAATTATTTTTATTTCAATGAAGTATAGCATTACTAATTTATTTAAATTTTGCGCGCATGTTCTGGGGAACAGCCTGCTATCGTCGCGATGATACGAGTTCATAATTGTCGTCTGATTGATAACATATCACTCGGAACCTTCTTCCGGCATTATGTAAATCAAAGCTTTGTCCTTCGAGAAGAGGATGAAAGTCTAGAACCTCATCTGTAGTTAGGTGACAATGAGGTCGGTTGTGCATGTTTCGTTCTTCTTCCCCGAAGAACGTATTAGTGGCCAATCTTCTGGAGTATACTGTATACTTTGATTAGTTGATCAGGTTATTGGTTTGTTTCGATCTTCATGTCAGCATTTCTAGACTTCAAGTCACTAGCCCACTTCTTCCGTCAGTTATCGATTCGTCGGCAGGCCGGACGGCTGCTCGGACAGAATCGATTTTGACACCCGATTCGTCATCAGTGAGTCGAACCTAGTCGTTTGAGACCATTTCCGGGAAAATTCGAAAATTACAGCCATTTGTACAAAACGAAAGCACGTTGCCAAGGCGGTCATTTCAATTGAACATGCGCGCAAAAGCTGCTGCCTTCACTGTAGTGCAAGAGTAAACGATAAACGGAGTGAATTGTGACGTTTTTGAGTCTCTCTCTGACTCCTTCATTCAAGCAAAATTGTGAAAAATTTTTCGTTTGCAATACCTCTGTATTTCAAGGACTTCTGTTAAATTGTCATTTCCACAAACTTACAGCAACGTAGATTCACTAAATACGAGGAATTTCTCAATTTTGATTTTTATTTCAGTGATTTAAGATCCTAAATTCAATTTTTAGAACTTATTTGGAATGAATAATTGTAAGTATGGAAAATATACCGACCCGGAAGTGATAATCTAATCGAGGGATGGAAATATTTCCTACTCCTTATCTCGCATCGGGACAATCAGGGTTAGAGTAGAATGCTGGTTTGTTGTAACGCCTATCCGTTGAAGCAAGCGTTTCAGTATTCATCGAATATGCTCAGGCTTGAGTTTCTATTTTCATTTCCGCTCCAATTTACGTATAGTGGTTTGTAGCATTGCCATCTCACTGATTCTAGTTTTATTTACAATTCAGCTCCTTCTGTTATCTTCCCTTTTCCACTTCCTTGAGAGTTCTGATTAGAATGGAAACTATGCACCACCCAGACAAGATACGCAGCTGATGGATTCGAGGTTTCAGTATGAATATTTCCTGAAATTTTCAAGGCTTTACGTTATGAATTATTCTGTTTTGGAATTGGTTGGACCTAAACATTGGGAACTCAGTGAAATCCTGGTCCCTATTCTTGAATCGCGGATGGGAGAAAATAGGCGTGTCAACGCTGTTGACAAGGTAACGAGGTGCATTTTTGATGGAACGATAGAGAACGTTCATACCATCACATTCAAGAAAACGGTCCCAGGAGTGTTACACCTAGAAGGACTAACTATAGGAGCTTCAGTTCTAGGCACAACAGTATTTTTGCAAGAGGAATGAAACTTTAATATTTCCAGAAAATTTTATGAACATTTCGGAAAAATGAAGCGATATGAGGACGTGCGTTGTCTTGCTGAAAAAGAACTTCTAGATGAGTTGTTTTTTAGACATCTTCAACCTAAGGCGCATCTGTCATACGTCCAAAAGAAGTGGCGATAGGCTACCATAATCAATATCTCTCAAAACTCAAACTAGAACTGTCTTGTGTTGCCTCTCGACGGCAATAACAAAGCAAGTCACACTCCACGACAGCGTCTTACCCTTCTACGGTCATCTTGTATACCTTGACAAAACTGCGATACGTCTGAATACGACGTTATACCATTCTGCCTGCCACTGCTGTTATGCTAACGGCCGACCGTAAACACAATAACTTCCGGAAGAAACAACTTCGAAACTCAATATTTGTAAAGTAGGTTTGGACCTTGATAACGTAGGCCGAATTCTTTAATGGTTAAAATCCACCAAAAGATTCCACATATATAACCATTCCAAATTTTATTTTCCCAATATTTCGAAAAATACGGATTAGATCGAATTGAAATTCAGTAATTTATCGAAAAATTACAGTTCGTAGGTTCATACAGAATAAGAAGAGGATAATATGTTCAGAAGATCCCACATTGTTCTAGGGACACGATCATCACGAAATTTCGCCCGAAGTTGTACATCAACATTTTCGAACTAGTTACTCAGTTTCATTATGATTAAATGAGTAGTTTTTGAGTTAGTCTGAAATAAACAACGATATCCAGAAAACATCCACGAAATTTCACATATTTTTTCCCAATATCTCCGTGAATAATGACCGAATCCAATTGGGATTTGGTACACTGCTGTGAAATATGGAGTTCCAGGTATGCTCGAAATTTTTTCGAATGCGATTCAAAGTTTGGGAGAAAAAAAATTTTTGGAAAAAAATTTGGAAAAAATTTTTTGTTGAATTTACTGACGGCACAATCTCAACGAAATTTCGCGAAGTGTTGCGAGTTTTTATGCTCCAACTAAGTACCAAGTTTCATTCCAATCGCTCAAGTAGCTCTCGAAATATTAAGGATATAACCTCAAAATTTTAAATGGCTATAACTCCGAAACCCATCGAATGATTTCGCCCATCAACGAACCCAACCTTATCATTTCGAAATTCAACCAACCCTGAAATTTGCAAGTCCATAGGATGATACGTACGCCCGTAATCGTGCGTGACAAAATCGATTTTGAGACCGGATTCATCATCACTGAGTCACACCCAGTGGTTTGATACTATTTTCGGCTCAAAATTAGAAAATTACAGACATTTGGACAAAACTATAGCACGCTGTTCTCAAGAACATACGCGAAAAATGGTACCTGCAACAAATTATTGAACAGAACGGACAAAACCTTCTCGCATACATGATTCATCGGCAAATTTCACCTGTGCATTTGTCGAATTTCAGGAATAACTTTTTTTCTTGAACAACAGCCAAACAATCTATTGTTATTCGTTTAGGAATTTATTTTAATCCATTGACTTTTGTTCTGCCCAATTCACCTGCCATGTAGATGTTTTGTTCAAAATATGAATAGTATGGAATCAATGGAAATGGATTATTTCCATATATTTCATTGTCAATTATTCACGCAGGTAAATTGGCAGATGTGGAATGTACATCGGAAAATCCCAGGAGCATTTTCATGTAACGAATGAAGAAGATTATGAGTTTTTGGTCGGGATTTGTATACTGGGAATTTGTTTGAAATCATCGAAAATATAGATGAACTGGAAGAGATATTGTTTGCTTTTAATGTAGGAGATGCAATAATAAAAGGTTTTCCAATGAGAGGTGTTATTTTGAATAGCCCGCTATTTCGGTAGATGTCACTTTCGAAGCTGTCATTTTTTGACATTTGACAAGTAGAAACTACGCCATTAATAAAAATAGAACGATACACGCTTCAACAAGGCATTAAGATTATTAAAATTCACTATGAAAATGGTGAAAATTTGGCAGACGGTTCCTAAAACTCGAACATTTTTGGGTCGTCGTGAAGCACCTTGTCGGACAGCAATAAAAAAATTGGTGGAAAAATTCGAACTGTTGGGACAAGTTAGTGATGTGAAGAATAAAACCAGTGCAAGTTGCTCAAGAATAGCCGAGAATGTTGCTGCTGTAGTCGAAAGTGTTGAAGAAAACCCAGGTTTGTCCATTCCTCGTCGTTCTTTGGAATTAGGCATTCCACAAACGTCATTACACCGTATTTTGCATGAAGATTGGGGTCTTAAGGCTTATAAAGTCCAGTTAACACAAGAACTCAAGCCAGCCGATCATCAACAACGTCATGTCTTTGCTGATTGGGTCGTTGAAATGCATGAAAATGATCCGGAATTCAATCGAAAAATCATCTTGAGTGATGAGGCCCATTTCCACCTCGGTGGCTTCGTCAACCAGCAAAATTGTCGCATCTGGGGCTCGGAAAACCCGAGAGTTATTGTTGAAAAGCCTCTCTATCCTCAACGTGTGACTGTTTGGTGCGGTTTATGGTCCGGCGGAGTCATTGGACCTTACTTTTTCGAAAATGAGGCTAGAGCAATAGTTACGGTGAATGGATTGCGCTATCGAAAGATGATCAATGATTTTTTATGGCCGGAATTGGATGGTATTGATCTTGACAAGTTTACTTTCAACAAGACGGCGCTACGTGCCACACAAGCAACGAAACCATTGGTTTTTTGCGGGAAAAGTTTCCGGACCGTGTTATCTATCGAAGAGGTGATCACAATTGGCCACCGAGATCTTGTGATTTAACACTTTGCGACTTCTTCCTTTGGGGCCACGTGAAAGAGAAGGTCTACGCCAATAGCCCAGCATCGATTCAAGAACTCAAAGATGGAATTCGTGAGGCTATCGAGGACATAGGGCAGCGACTTTACGATTTGGTTAATTTCATTAAAAGGATATGGTCCTGTGAGCGTGGTCGTGGTGGTCATTTGTCTGATGTTATTTTCCACTATTAACGGCACAGCTTCTTCTTCATAATGAAATAAACATCCCATCATTTATACTGAAAAATGGCATTTTTCTTTGAAAATCAAAATATCACCTCTTATTGGAAAACCCTTCATTATACAAACAAAATATTCAACCAATATTGACCCGAAAGAATCTAAACATTCTGAAATCACTAGATTATTCAGGATTGAAATTTTCTTATCGATTTACGAATCACTGGTTTCATTATTATTCGAGGTCATGTTATAACAACCTTTCTGGGCAGATCGGCCAAATCTTTATATAAAACTTGCGGGACTGTCTCCAATCAATCATGTCTGAAACAGCGGGTACATGAAATATAATGTAGAGCACTGAAGTTGGTTTAGACTTATTGATTCTAAATAATGAGGTTCGGGAGACTTTGTTGCTTCTAATAAATCAACTTAATGTTTCGATATGTATATAAGATTGAATTAGATCTACAGCAAGTCCGGACTTTGCCTGAGTTTGGAATTCATGATATACTCCATTCACTTTTATAAACTACCCCGGTTGGCCATGACATTTTGACTCATTTCACGGAGTATATTTCGAAAATGATAGGTTATCGTCATTTTCTTGTCAGATAATTATAAAATGTTGTCCTCTCTACAAAGAGGTCGTAGTATTTACGTATTTTTCAGAATGTGAATTTTATTTGGGAAAATAAAAAATTTGCGAAAATATTATGTGAATTCAGTAATTCCGAAGAACTGGCGAATGTTGAAGAAACTTTTTTCCCTGTTAATGCTGGAAATAGTTCAAGTATATAAACATGGTTGGAAGATTCAGGTATGCAATTTTCTTGTACGGAAATCAAAAATCGAGTGTTGAAATTTTCCTGAAAAATAATGGATAGAGTAGTCATTCAAAAACTAAAAGTACTCGAATAAGCCTGCAGTAAAATTTCTAAACGAACTATTGAATGGGTGAATTTTATTTTCCCAATATTTCCGAAATATTTTCAGATCGAATTGAAATCCAGTATTTCATCGAATAATGACAGTTGGACGATTCATATGATAATATGATCAGAGGATTACCGAATATTGACTACCAATTTGAAAAAAAAATTTTTTTTTCGATCATCACGAAATTTTCCACAAAAATACCCATCACTATTTCCAAACTAGCTGCCAAAATTCATCTCGATTGACTCCGTATTTTTTGAGTTATTCTGGAAAAAATAACGATATCGAGAAATTTTACAAATTTTTTCCCAATATCTCCAGAAATTATGATCGTATCGAAATGAGATTTGTTACATGGCTGTAAAATATGATTGTCAATGTATGGGCAGAAGTTTTTCTGGATGCAATTAACAGTTTTCGAAAAGAAAATTGTTCCAAAAAAATTTCGAAAAAATTTTTTTCAAAAGATACTGACCGTGTTATCCCGAAAACAAAAATGTGATAAGTTGTGCGGTATTACGTCCCAACTAACTGTCAATTTTCAATGGGGGTTTATCCTTCAAACGAAAATGCAGTAATTTTCATGAAAAACCTTTAGAACATCACTTTTCAAACATATAATTTCAATATTATATTTTCAAAAAAATGTTTGATCACCTAAAAGTGAAAAATAAAAATGGGGAATTGCATTCAAAGGGATTTGTCTTGAGTGCACGATATGGCAACGTCGAATTCAGCTTTCTCGGGAAGAAAAGGATGTCAAATGTGATACTTTGCTTAGGAGCACAGAGATATCTATACTTCGATCTGGTAAGAGTAAAAGACAACGACCAAGGAATAGAAAAAGAAGAGCACAGACTGTCATATCACTGACAAATCGCAAACGGAAATTGTTTGGTTATATTGACAAAGAACACGTGAGTACCACAGAATAGGAATAAATATTTCATTATTCTACTGAACACCGTTGTCACTTCGTGCATGCCTGGCAAATCCCAAACCCCAATTTTGAAATCTGATTTTGAATACTTTCTGAAGGTAATTTGGGAAAATGATGAATCAAACGCATAATAATTATATTCAAATCTGCATTTGCAATAATAACCCAAATTCAGGAAAAAACCCCATTCAATCGCATGAGAAGTTCCTGAAATATTAGGGAAATAAACTAAAAATTCCAAATGATGACCATTCCGAAACCGTTAGGCTGATCCAGCCCGTTAAGGAACCTGAACAACTTATTATAATGGGCAACCTACCCTTAAAGTTTCAAGTCACTAGCTAGATCTGCTCGGTCCGGCAGAATCGATATTAGCACCGGATTCGTCATCAGTGAGTCCAACCTAGTCGATCGAGACCATTTTCCGGAAAAAAATCTGAAATTACAGACATTTGGACCTAACGAAAGCACGCAGTACAGGGTGGGCAAAATTCGTTGTCTACTGAAGGGATCTCGAGAACTATAGCAGCTAGAAGAAAACTGATAACACATTTTCGAGCTATTTTTTCCTGATTAATCCGAATCTAAAAACAGATCCAGCTTATCGTTCATAGAACTTGACTTATGAGTGAAAATTGAGAAATTGTCATTTTCAATAATGCTGAATAACTCGCTTGTTTGAACTCGTATTCGAAATCTGTTGATACACTCTACAGGCACTTTTTTAGGAGTAATTCAAATATAATATGACTGAATTTTTTAATCCAGCCATTTTCGAGAAATGAGAAGGATTTTGAATTTTTCAAATGTAAACTATAGTCGAAAGTTCTCTTATCTTGCTACAAAATTTTTGCTGATTTCAAAATGTACCATATGTCGCTATTTACATGAATATAACATGGGAAAAGTTCAGTACTTTTTTTACGCTTTTCTTTTCACTGTTGAATTATTATAAGTAGGCTGGCATTACCATAGCGACCATTGAATATGCATTATATGTATTATTATATATGTCGTTCTGGAAAAAGACCCCTGCAACTGGGCTATTTCCATTCGCTTGAGTATAGCATACCAACATATCGAATTTTTCGTAACTTGGAATATTTCGGGCCATTAGGGATAATAAACAGATTTGCTATTGCTAATCTTAAGAACTATGACAACCTTAGAAATATTTATTCAGCAATCGCTGATTTCAATCATAGAGGCGCAAGTTCACACAAAGATAATGCATATTCAATCGTCGCTATGGTAACGTCAGCCTTCTCATAATTCAACAGTGAATAGAAAAGCAGAAAAAAAGTATTGACAATTTTCTCATGTAATATTCATGTAAATAGCGACATATGATACATTTTTGAAATCAGCAAAAATTTTGTAGCAAGATAAGAGAACTTTCGACTATAGTTTACATTTGAAAAATCCATAATCTTTCTCATTTCTCGAAAATGGCTGGATTAAAAAATTCAGTCGTATTATATTTGAATTACCCCTAAAAAGGTGCCTGTAGAATGTATCAACAGATTTCGAATTAGAGTTCAAACAAGCGAGTTATTCAGCATTATTGGAAATGACAATTTCTCAATTTTCGCTCATAACTCAACTTCTATGAACGATAAGCTGGATCTGTTTTCAGATTCGGATTAGTCAGGAAAAAAGAGCTAGAGAATGTGTTATCAGTTTTCTTCTAGCTGCTATAGTTCTCGAGATCCCTTCAGTAGACCACTAATTTTGCCCACCCTGTACATGCGCCCAAAAATACAGAATTTCTACTGATCAGCATAATAAAGAAATTGTCGTGTTCCCCATTGTTAGTTCAACTCCACACCGAAATTATTTGGGATGAACCGAGAAAACACGCATGAACTTCGTGCATGCGGGAAATTCAACAGCACGCTCGGAAAAATTATATATCTGGGTTCTATCTAGGGCAATTTCTGTCTGGGTAATACTGGAATTGCACCTGAATTGTCGCTTTCTTGTATATAGGACTTATAACTCACGTTTCCTTCTCTTGAATCAGGTGCCAGTCCTCCGTACCCTTATTATGTACACTTTACAATTTCTGACTACTTTGTGAACTATAATTGGAGTTCGTGAATGCGAATAAATTCCAAATTCCACAGCAGGATCTCGTGGGAGGATATGGTCTTCAGTAGAGACTTGGAGGACGCTTCATCACTCTAAAAATGTTCATCAGAGAATTGAAGGAGCTTTTGAATTCAGGACTAGTTGTAGAGCTATTGTTTTAGTGAAATGTCAGATGAGGAGAGCCTGATCAATGAGAGTGAAATCTGAATATGTAATGAAGGTTTATTCCATATGGTAGTTCGTAAAAAAATCTAAAAAAGCACTGCCGTGAAGGCAGCAGCTTTTGCGCGCATGTTCGATGTAGATATCTGCCTCGACAACGAATTTGAACATGCGCCCAAAAGCTGCTGCCTCTACTGGATTTCCAGTGTATCTAATCTGTATTTTTGGAAATCCACCCAATGACTCCGCAGATATACCCATTCGAAATTTTATTTTCCCAATATTTCCAAAAATACAGATAAGATAGAATTGAAATCCAGTACTTTATGAAACAATAACAGTTCGAAGGTTCATACAGAATTTAATGAGTATAATATGACAAGAAGATCACAGAATATTGAATATGTATTTGAAAGAAAAAATTTGAAATTTTTTTCAAATTGTTCTAATAACACGATCATCACGAAAGTCCGTACTAAGTTGTGTTTCAGCATCTTCAAACTTGGTGCGGAGTTTCATCGTGATTGAATTAGTATTTCTTGAGTTATACCGAAAAAACAACGATATCGGAATGAAAACTACGAAATTTCATATATTTTTTCCAAATATCTCCAAAACTAATAACCGTATCGGATTAAAATTTGGTACACTGCTGTGAAATAGGGGGCTCAGAGTTCGCGCTGAATTTTTTTGAATGTGATGAACAGTTCGCGAAAAAAAAATTTTTTCCGAAAAAAATTTTGAAAAAAAATTTTCAAAATATACGGATAGAATGATCTCAACGAAATTTCGCGATAACTTGCTCGCTGCTGTACTTCAACTAATCGCCAAGTTTCGATCCAATCGTTCGAGTAGTTTTTGAATTATCGCCAAAATAAAGTCAAACCTTCGAAGGGCTCTAACTCCGAAACCATTCGGCCGATTTCGCCCATTAACGAACTTTGCCGTCGCATTTTGAAATGCAACCTACCCTGAAAGTTTCAGGTTCATAGGATTCTCCGTACGATCGTCATCGTGTCTACGGACGGCCGGCCGGCCGGACAGAATTTATTTTGGCACCGGATTCGTCATCAGTGAGTCCAACCTAGTAGTTTGGGACCATTTTCGGATCATCGAAAATTAAAGACATTGGGACAAAACGATAGCACGCTGTTCTCCAGAACATGCGCGCAAAAAGGTATGAAGCTTGAATGGAAGCGTTTGACTCGAAGCATGGACTTAGTGGGTCATATGAACTGTTGTATGGACCACCAGAAATATACATAGTGAAATCAAAAACGAAACGATCATATATTCAGAAATTTCTATTAGCACACAAGCGAAGACAAAAATGTGTTAGACGCCCCTGTAGATGGATACATTCTTGTACATGTCAAGGCATTTACGAAATAATAATATATAATATAGTAATATGAGCAGTACATTTCTTTTATATCATACAATATGTGTTATCGAGGTATCAGCAGAGGAAATGTAAACGAGGTACTATACATTTTTACGTATACAATAGCACAGACAGGAAAAATTTTGTCCCCCGTATAAGTGTACTGAAATTGTTGTTCGTTCATGAAAAAAGAAGCCCTTCGATAGGGCTTCTTTTACATAAACGAAACAAAATTTCTTCTTTCCTTTCGATGCAGGTTGATATCTCGAAATCATCCCTGAAAACGAGGAAGGAAGACGAAAAAACCAATGTGAACTCCTTGATCAGAGCTAATCATCCAATCAACCATCTACAACGAAAAAACGGTGTCCAAGGAGTATAGTTACTGCAGTTTAACGGTTATGACCAATCTTCAGACCACCTCACCTTGGTCCTTGGTGAACCACATACTAACACTCTTTATACTGATCACATGTTAGATGGAACACTGCAGTGTACCTACATACAGCGCGCCATCTCTCAGAAACACCTTGCGAATCCTAACCTTTGATTGCAGAAAACTTTCATTGATGTGCTGGACGTTCATTCCATTGCCATATTAGGTCATTGCATCTCCGTTATTGCAGTTTTCAACATTCTTCACGACTTGGAAACACTCGACTCATGAGATTTTCCACGGTAATGTCCAACATCTAACAAAGATAGGAATTGTATCATGGAGAAGAAAGAGCTCCAGTAACAATAATAAACTAACATAACTACAACAGAAAACTCTGTATATCAGCGGAATCAAAATTATAAGATAGCAAATATGCGTGATGATTATGCTTTGTTTCCATGAGTAAAGCCAAAAAGATACAGGGATTCCAATGAAATGTCAGGGTTGGAAATATTTCAGATTGTAATATCATACGGAAAACAGACTTTCTCATTTGGGACACCTGTGTATAGAAATAATCGTAACGTGTGCTTGTAGATATTTTGATGTAATTTTCAGCAAGTCAATTGTACTCGTGATAATATTGGAAAAATATTTGCTATAATTGGCTTTCAAACATGGAACGTAAAAATTGAATTGTCAGCCTAACAAGCTCCTAGTTTTATGAAATAAGCAAGCGCAACACCCCAAAAAATCAAATATACTGCATGACATGGTGTAACGATGGCAATTTTCCAATTAATTACCAGACTGAAAATTGTCAAACCAACAACCTCTGGTGCGTTTCATGTGATAGGCCCGATTTTATAACAATTTTCGCTGTAATCCTTTTCGACAGGTAGGTTGAAAAAATAATGAGGTATCGAGTTTCAAATATCCATGAGTTCAAGCCTGAGCTCGACTCAGCGCGTGTGTTGTTTTATGTCGCAGTTATGAACAGTGATGTTACATGGAGATATTGGCTCATTCCGATGATTTTGATTAACATTCTCCGAAGTTTCCATTTTTTTTCGTTCGAAAAAATTTCAATAATTTAATGAGTACTGCACTCAATTTTGATAGAATTGTTTCTCTAAATGAGTTTCATGTTGGTATTTAAATAAGTACTGCCATTTTTAAGCGCTTTTTCTGGGGAACAGAACCGAGAACAGAACGTTATCATTTCGTCACGATGTCTGTTATTTTCGAATTTTGAGCCGAAATTTGTCTCAAACGACTAGGTTGGGCTCACTGATGAAGAATCCGTGGTCAAAATTGATTCTGTCCATCCGGCGGGCCGTGTGCACTGTTACTTTCGAAAGAAAAGACCTAGAGCCTTGAAATTTTCAGGTTATGTTAAGATCCTGAATATCTCGGTTGATTCCGTTAATGGGCCAAATCTGCCAAATGGTTTTTGTGCTACAGCCATTTGAAATTTTGATTTTTCAATGACTCGAAAAATATTTATCTGATCGAAATGAAACTTGGTTGGAAGATGAACAGTGCCAATAAGAAGAATTATCCATGGAAAAATTCGAAAAAATATTTTTTTTTGAAAATTTTCATATTTCATTAAAGTTTCATCATTTCGCAATGTGAACAAGCGCGTAAAAGCTGCTGACTTCACGTCAGTGCTTTCATAGATTTTTTTATGCTTTGTTTGAGTGGGGAAAGTAATCCTTGTTTTTGTTCGTACCTTCATTATTATTTTGAGTACTACACCAAGTCCTGAAGGTAAACTTACGCATGGATCGAATCGCCTGATGATTCTGTAGATAATTGATTCTTTGGAAGAACTTTCGCTCAAACCATCTTGTCGTCATTTTTCGACTGAATTCCAATGTATTTTCTGTTTCGTGTCGACAACATTTCCATAATTTATCACATATTCCAGAATCCATACAAAGTAGGTACTCTCCAAACAAGATTCACTCGAAAGATACATTTAAAATACACTGCAAATGTCAAATAAAGGTTTATTATTTTCTCAGTTAAATAACCCAATATACCATTGATAACTTCAACAACTTAGAACCGAATGCAATGATTCATTTTCGACATTATTGGAAATTTTCAGCGTTTTTTTTATAACTCAGGAACCACCTGTCGGAAATCATCCGGGTAAAGTTTTTTAGGTTAAGTTATGCAACAGCAATAAACATTCAACATTTCATGAAAATTGGGTGATAAGTTTTTGAGAATTTTTTTCCCCTCAACCCCCCATTTAGATCCCTCAGGGTACACCGATCCTGCTGAAAAGCTTGGAGGATCAACCCCGAGTGACACACGATTTTTCCACCAAGTTTCAAGGATTTCCGTTCAGTACTTCCAGAGAAAAGCCATGGACAACGGACCGCGGACGGACGGATTTTTTTTATTCGTTTATTCAAATCTACATACTCCAAATCGTAAACTGTGAAATTTTCAGGGGGGCTTGAAATTTTTTTTTTGGTTGGTCGATCACTAAGGTTTATTATTCGGTTTTATCAAATAATAAACCAAAATTCGCTGTTCTACGACAGGTTCTATATAATTCATATTCATGTATGAATGATGATTTTTTCCTTTTAATATTTAATGAATGTCCCGGTCCAAAAAAACACTATATAAGAACATATAAATTATTGTCATGGAGGGGGTACTGATTTATTCAGGACAATAAAAAGGATCAGAAACGAGAGACCCTCTAAAATGTTTCCCATGTGAATTAATTAGTGGACATTCAAAGGACTATTTTAAGGACAATGGCCCCCTCTTTCGATAGTTGTACAAGTGGGAATCATAATTTCTCGGGAATGTCAGTGGCAACAAGTCTATCATGAATACCATTAGGTCTAATTTGAATCACACTCAGAGATGAGAGGATGACGTACTTCTGTTTCACGTTGAACAACGATGTCTGATAAAAGTGATTACGTGATTAAGAGTGATTTACGGTCGGCCTAACGGCCGACTGCGTAAATACAATAACTTCCAAAAGAAACAACTTAAAAACTCGATATTTGTATGAAATCAAATTAACTCCTGAATGTACCCCTAATCGTTAATCTGGTGGTAATGATGCAACCTCTTACTCCCTATCTATTTATTTCAACTTTACAATTAAAAATTACTATTTACAAACACAAAATCAGGTACAATGAATCTGAGATCCGGGATTCGAAGAAGCACTTATCTTAAAGGTAAGGATCCGGTGGTATGATCCTCCAAAATACAGGTACTATGCAGGTAGTCTAGTTTCAAGAGATTCCAACCAGAATAAAGTCCAGAATTAAGATGTTCCAGTAATAATTAGCTTCGGAATAAAGGTATTCCAGTCATAATCAGCTCCAGTATTAAGATAATCCAGTAATGATTGCTTCTAGTATTAAGATGATCCAGTCAGACTCTGGGTCCGGTAGTAGAATGTTCAAATGGGCATTAGTCCCAGTAAAAAGATAATTCAGTGGGCAACAGCCCCGGTATAAAGATGATTTAGTGAGCGGTAGCCCCGGTACAAAGATGTTTCAGTGGCCAACAGCCCCGGTACAAAGATTCTTCAGTGGGCGATAGCCCCGGTACAAAGACGATGTAGTAGGCAACAGCCCCGGTACAAAGACGCCTTTTGAATAGACGTCTTATAAGAAACAATAAAACTTCAAAATTCAACGATGTTAATGGATTACGAAGTTCGTTTATTCGTTAAACTCTAGCAAGGTGTTTACTCTCCAAATTCTTATGCACGAAAAGGAAGAACTTTCCATCGGCTAGACCGAATTAGGGTCACGCATGCGAAACACACACTCAACTGTTGTAACGAAGTGATTTTCGTTACTTAGAATTTAATCGATTTGTTTCATTTATTTCGAGAGATTTCCTAACAGGAATGAAAGGATTATTACATCAAATCTATTCCGATGCATTTCAATCTCCGACCTATTTTAACTAAGTGATTTTCATCACTTAAGAATTGTCAAATTAATTATATTTCGTTTTGAGAAATTTCCTATCAAAAGGAATTATTCGATCATATTTATTTCGATGCATTTTCAGTTTCCGTCCTATGTATAAAAACCATGCCGTACTCGGCGATTTATCGCTTATCGCAGTTTTTCACATGTTTACGGCGGTCTCGGAGATTGAATTGTATGAAAAACGGGTATATGCGTGTTTACGTGACCCGCTGTATAATTCTTTCAGAGAACAAAGGAATTTGAATGAACCAATCAGGGAACCGTAAAACATCCTACTCTAGGAAATTTCTCGAAATTTTGGACATGTGACATCCCCACTTTTCCGAAGTTATAAAAGGACTTGTCCAGACGGAATGGGGAACTTTTTGAGAGTATTTCGAGCCGTCAAGTCTAGTCAGATTTTTGCTATTCCCGATTCAGTTCACTATTCTGCAATAATTAGTTATTAACATTTTTATCGTGTGAAATCCGACAATTATTTCAAGTAAATTTGGGAAGTAATTTAATCTTCAAATTTGACAACCGTATACAGTGAGTGAAAGTGGTGTTTTACCTGGTAAGAACCCTTTGGGCTTTAATCGGCTTTCCGTTTGATTTCTGTATATTTTCCTGTGTTCCATTTCTATTTTCCGTTCAATACAAATCGGGTAATAGTGTAGCTGCATTATTTGGTATTCCGGTGGATAATTTTCGTGGTGTTTTCGGGAACGTTGTGGGGAACATTACCTGCAACCTTAGTTCAATTGCCCTCCAATAGGGGTTGAATTGAGGTGGTACTGGACCCAAGCTATCCTCGAATTATCTGGTTGTATCCGACGCTCTGGGCTAAGCACGGGTGAAAGATACAGGCTGTGATTCGAGTTTGAATTAGCGAGACGTTTCTGAAATATCCGATTTGTTCGTTTCGTGTGTCGGAATACTGCCGTTATATTTTAGCTGATAATTTTTGTGGTGTTTTCGGGAACGTTGTGGGGAACATTGCCTACAACCTTAGTTCAATTGCCCTCCAATAGGGAATGAATTGAGGTGGTATTGAACCCAAGTTATCCTCGAATTATCTGGTTGTGTCCGACGCTCTGGGCTAAGCACGGGCGAAAGATACAGGCTGTGATTCGAGTTTGAATTAGCGAGACGTTTCTGAAATATCCGGTTTATTAATTTCGTGTGTTGGAATACTGCCGTTATATTTTAGCTGATAATTTTTGTAGTGTTTTCGGGAACGTTGTGGGGGACATTACCTGCAACCTTAGTTCAATTGCCCTCTCCAGGGGTTGAATTGAGGTGGTACTGGACCCAAGTTATTCCTCGAATTTTCTGTTTGTGTCCGACGCTCTGGGCTAAGCACGGGCGAAAGATACAGGCTGTGATTCGAGTTTGAATTAACGAGACGTTCCTGAAATAGACGGTTTGTTCATTCTATAATTCGGAGCACTAGCGTAATATTTTGGCGGGTCATTTGTGGATTGCTTTCGGGAACGTTGTAAGGTACATTGCCTACAACCTTTGTTCGATTGCCCTCCCATAGGGGTTGAATCAAGGTAGTACTGTACCTGAGTTATCCTCGAATTATCTGGTTGTATCCGACGCTCTGGGCTAAGCACGGGCGAAAGATACAGACGGTGATTCGGGTTTGAATTAGCGGAACGTTCCCGATAGTTCCTTTTAGTTTTACGGAGTGCTCTGTCGTCACGGCCTTGTATTTTGGTTAGTCATACTCGACAGTATTTTGGAGTAGATCGACATTATTTCCGGATTTTCCTCTTTTATTGGGTTGCGTCGAACGCCCTGGGCTAAGCTCGGGCGAACCATTCAACCTAGTATTAAGGGTTTGAACCGGTAATACGGACACGGAGGTACTGTCGATCTAGTTGGCCGTGACGTTTATAAATTGAAGTGCGTGCGCCCTTCAGGCCGCACACTCATCGTTGTTTAAGACATTTTGACCAACTTGTTTTCTTGGAACACAGGTCAATACCGTCGTCAAAGCCGGCCCTGTCCGTTTACTGCTTTCTCACTTGTATTTGCTCATTATATGCTCTCATTGTCCGTCATTCACCATTTTGTCGATACCGCCATTTTTCACCGCTTTTATCACCTGCTCTGCTCGCTCATCTCATTCCTCACTACCGTACACCGTTCTGCTTAGTTCAAGATTACATATTTCTGCTTTGTTTACATCTGACTGCACATTATTTCATTGCTTTGATCATTTCTTATATTGTGTAAATATTAATACTGTGCATATCATAATAAGTTGAGACACATTGACAATCAACATCAGACAGCTCTTTGTGTAAATATAATTGTGGTCAACAGTGTAAGTGACACCGTGAAAATTTGTAATATATCTGTACATACAGAGTGTGAGTTTCATTCCTGTGATATTGGTCTTCTCTACAAACAAAGAAATTACCACCAAGCAATCGCTAAGATCCTAGATTGCACCGAACCCTTCTCCAACTGTGTAAAGGCTACCTGGGAAGGACAGAGAAGTGTACGACAAGGAGTTGCAACCTTGGACCAAAATTTGCAACTGGCGCCCGAGAAAATAAATCAAAACCGTTTAGTCACACAAGCCCGAGAAAAGGTCGTCACAAATTGGCGCCCGAGCAGGGACCTAATTTCTTTCGACAAAAGGCAGTGCAAAAGGAGAGCTGAGGAGTAGAGGAGCAGACATGGAGGTGAACAGACTGAGGGCCGAGGAGTTGGTTTGGGAACTCGAAGCCCGAGGCTGCCGGGCCCATAGGACCGTCCATGAAAACCGTGCCGAACTGCGCAAGGTGTTAGCTAACAAAGTGCCGTTCCGTACCTCAGCCAGGAACCTTGAAGAGGAAATGTGCAGTGTTAATCGAATATTGGGTTGCTTGGTTGAAGAAGTTAGAGAGTTCGACGAGGAGAATGCCGTGAATGAGGAATCCCGCATAAGGAGCCGATTGGTCCATGTCCAAAACCGTATTGGCCAGATCAAACCGACGTCGATTGAGGGACAGGACATGTTGGACGATCTGAAGGGTGTCGTAAATCAAGTTTACGAGATGCTGGAGGATGCTAAGACCCTGGCCGAGGTTAGGCAGGGTGGTCCAGAACCATTGGGAGAGTTCAGTGGGGAATCGGGCCGAGCTGAGGTCACCTCCTGGAGTGAACAGGAAGTTGAGCTGATTACTTTTGAAGAACCCCGGGAACTTAGTCGTCAGGAGACGGGAATTGAGGACCTCCTTACCGCCGGATCCGTTCAGCGGGAAACCCAACGGACTGGATTGTCCGTTGACTTTTTCCAACGACTGAGGGAACGAGCTTGCGAAGCAGTCCGAAGACGACTGGACCTCACTAGTCCTCTGCGTACTCGAATCCGAAGGAGTAGGCCCGTCGCGGCCGAATCTACCAGGAGGATATCTTTTCCATTCTTAGCACCGGAGGAATCAGAGTGCTCGTTTAACGCCGAAACTGAAACCTTGCTTCGACCAGACCCCGTCGACCGGACCGTGGATGACAGAGCACTGAACCGGAGGACTCACAAACACCACCGGAGCTGTTCAACAGACGCCAGTCAGATCGATCAGGTGTGTAGTGGAACCGACACCAATGCCTCAAACACCCGTCTGGCCGACCACTCGTCTGTCCCGGTCTACAAATGGCATATTTGTTTCGATGGAACCACTAGCGTGAATACCTTCCTGGAAGAGGTAGAACAACTGGCAGAAACCAGGAAAGTCAGCCACCAACAAATGTTCGAATCCATCTTCGAACTGCTGAGGGGTGATGCGAAGGACTGGTACGTCCCGAGGAGAGGTTCGTTCAGGGATTGGAACGACTTCAAGGAACAACTACGTGAAGCTTTCCTCCCCCCTGACTATGAGGAAAACCTCTTGGATGAAATCAGGAGACGAACGCAGGGCAAGGAGGAAAAACTTTTACAGTTCGTTACCAGGATGCAGAACTTATTCCTGAAATTGACCGCCAGACGCCCGTCCGAAGAAGATCAGATCCTCATGATCAAGAAGCGTCTGTTACCCTCCCTCCAAACGGCACTGGCTTTCCAAGAAACGAAGACGTACAAACAGCTATTGGATAAGGGAAGGGTGTTCGAGCTAGTTCAGTGGCAGGCCGACAATTATGTGCCACCTCCGGACCGAAAAGGATTCATCGACGAACCTCACCTGGTGTACCAAAGACCGCAGCCGAAACCTTCCAAAAGCCTAGCCGTAAACGCCACATATCAGGCAGAGAACCCGCCCATAACGCCGTCTTTGCCTCCGACACAGTCGCTGTCTCAGGCTGTTGAACCGAAAGGGGTGAAGAAGGAGACAAGTTCAGATGAGGTTAGGTCTCAAGAAACTAAGTCACTGGGACCTAAGAGGGTTCAGTTCAAGGACTCTGGAATCAAATGCTGGCGATGTGGGAAAACCGGACATATGAGAAGAGAGTGCCGATCTTCACCTAGGCTGTTTTGTTCACGATGTGGACGACAGGGGATCCTTTCGAGAGACTGCAGGTGTTCGGAAAACTAGAACGGAGCTGCCTTGGCCAGGGGAGAAGGCAGTTCCCATCTCAAACTTCCCCAAGAGAACCGAAACAGCCGGCCCGAGAGAACCGTCCGATAGTCATCGTTCACATAGGACATGAGCCTTTCCGTGCCTTGCTGGATACCGGAGCATCGAGGTCTTTTTTGAGTGAAAAGACGGCTAGAAAATGCAGAAATGCAGGGATAACCCCGATTCGAGTTAACCAGATGTCTGCTACCGTAGCTGATGGGAACTGCGTTGCTGTCAAAGAAGTTTTTGAGCCGAAATTGAAAATTGGAAGTCAACTGATAGCGGCACGATTGTTTCTGGTCCCACAACTACCTATGGACTTAATCTTAGGTATGGACCTTCTGTCTTCTCACGATTTTAGAATCGACTTACGTACGGCACAATGTTTCCTGGGAAAGGAACCGTTAACTAGTCCGCTGAATCCGTCGGCTGTACCGCCGAATGCCCATTCTGAGGACCGGTTACCCCACCAACTGGAATCATGTCTGGCTGAGGATGTGATGTTGTGTCCGTGGTATGCAAGAAAGTACCGAGAAGTTTCGAAGGACCCAAAGTTGTTTCCAGATTACCGTATCCAAGATGGAAAGTTGTATCGACATTTCTGGAGCTCTAATGACTACACCGAACCAGAAATGGGAACGCCGTGGAAACTTTGCATACCGACCGAAAACCGTCAATCCATACTTCAGGAGAACCACGACGAACCAGTAGCTGGTCATATGGGGATTGCCAAAACCATCTCCAGGGTGGCCCAGAATTACTACTGTCCCGGGATGTTCCGCGAAGTGGCGAAATATGTCAGAAAATGCCAGCAGTGCCAAAAGTATAAGGTTAGCCAGCAGAAACCGTCGGGGAAAATGCAACCCTATACGATCAGTGAACCATGGAATACCGTGAGCACCGACCTGATTGGCCCACTCCCTCGTTCCAAGAAGGGTAATACCTTTCTTGTTATGTTTCAAGACCGTTTCTCCAAGTGGATCGAGTGCAGGCCCCTCCGGGCGGCCACCGGCAAGGGAGTGTTCCAGGCTTTTTACGATCAAGTAGTGCTGAAGTTTGGCTGTCCCAAAACCGTGATCAGCGACAATGGATCCCAATACGATGGAAGATTGTTCAAGGGAAACCTCAAGGACATGGGAATCCGTCATCGATTCGCACCCGTGTATTCACCTCAGTGCAACCCCGTCGAAAGGGCGAACCGGACCATCAAAACGATGATAGCCCAGTTTTGCAAAGGAGATCACCGAAATTGGGACGAACACGTAGGAGAATTGGCTTTCGCCTTGAATTCGGCGAAACATGAGTCAACAGGGTTCACACCAGCGTTCCTGAATTTTGGAAGGGAACTCCGATCACCGGAAACCAACCGTAGGTTTCAGTCAGTTACCGGGAGCAGTGGAGAACCCGTTGAAGAACCCACCGTACAAGGCGTGACCCAATACGCTGAGCGTGTCAAGCGACTCCAGGAAACTCATGAGTTCGTACGAATCCAGCTGGCGAAAGCATTCAACCAGCAAAGTAGCTACTACAATCTGCGGAGGAGGGAATGGTCATGCAGGATAGGAGATAGAGTTTGGCGCCGTGAACACCCACTATCTTCAGCGGCGGACGGCTTTGCGTCTAAGTTGGCCGCCAAATACGCCGGACCGTATACCGTTGTAAGAGTTGTGTCCCCAGTGGTTTACGACCTCAAGGACACGTCTGGAAAATACGTCAGAAATATTCACGTAAAAGATCTCAAACCGTTCCGTGGAGATGAAAGTCTTGATGAGTCATCGACGAGCACAAATAACCCGTAATCCGTTAACCCCAGAGAGCATATAAATCCGTACCGCCGTTTATTGCCTTCGCAAGAAGGAGCCGCCTGTCCGTCTGTCATCCTGGCCGTTGGAAGTTCAGAACGCCCCGAAAAGCTCAGTAGCTAAGAGACTGTATACGTAATTATTAGTATTTTTCAGATTAGGATATCCCGACCGTAGGGTCATATGCAAGAACTGAAGCCCAAGGACCAAGGTAGTAGCGATCCATCAAACAAGTCCGGCCAAAGTCTAGGGGGTCACTCCGACGTCGAAATTTCCGCAACTGGTGACGCTGCGGCCAGGAGTTTCTTCAGTATTTTGCTAATAGGTGTAGGGTGATAGAGCAGGGGTAAGAAGGTGATGCTAGAAAAGAAAACCTTCAGTTTTCTTTTCTTTTGGAGGAAAGGGGGGTGTGTAACGAAGTGATTTTCGTTACTTAGAATTTAATCGATTTGTTTCATTTATTTCGAGAGATTTCCTAACAGGAATGAAAGGATTATTACATCAAATCTATTCCGATGCATTTCAATCTCCGACCTATTTTAACTAAGTGATTTTCATCACTTAAGAATTGTCAAATTAATTATATTTCGTTTTGAGAAATTTCCTATCAAAAGGAATTATTCGATCATATTTATTTCGATGCATTTTCAGTTTCCGTCCTATGTATAAAAACCATGCCGTACTCGGCGATTTATCGCTTATCGCAGTTTTTCACATGTTTACGGCGGTCTCGGAGATTGAATTGTATGAAAAACGGGTATATGCGTGTTTACGTGACCCGCTGTATAATTCTTTCAGAGAACAAAGGAATTTGAATGAACCAATCAGGGAACCGTAAAACATCCTACTCTAGGAAATTTCTCGAAATTTTGGACATGTGACATCCCCACTTTTCCGAAGTTATAAAAGGACTTGTCCAGACGGAATGGGGAACTTTTTGAGAGTATTTCGAGCCGTCAAGTCTAGTCAGATTTTTGCTATTCCCGATTCAGTTCACTATTCTGCAATAATTAGTTATTAACATTTTTATCGTGTGAAATCCGACAATTATTTCAAGTAAATTTGGGAAGTAATTTAATCTTCAAATTTGACAACCGTATACAGTGAGTGAAAGTGGTGTTTTACCTGGTAAGAACCCTTTGGGCTTTAATCGGCTTTCCGTTTGATTTCTGTATATTTTCCTGTGTTCCATTTCTATTTTCCGTTCAATACAAATCGGGTAATAGTGTAGCTGCATTATTTGGTATTCCGGTGGATAATTTTCGTGGTGTTTTCGGGAACGTTGTGGGGAACATTACCTGCAACCTTAGTTCAATTGCCCTCCAATAGGGGTTGAATTGAGGTGGTACTGGACCCAAGCTATCCTCGAATTATCTGGTTGTATCCGACGCTCTGGGCTAAGCACGGGTGAAAGATACAGGCTGTGATTCGAGTTTGAATTAGCGAGACGTTTCTGAAATATCCGATTTGTTCGTTTCGTGTGTCGGAATACTGCCGTTATATTTTAGCTGATAATTTTTGTGGTGTTTTCGGGAACGTTGTGGGGAACATTGCCTACAACCTTAGTTCAATTGCCCTCCAATAGGGAATGAATTGAGGTGGTATTGAACCCAAGTTATCCTCGAATTATCTGGTTGTGTCCGACGCTCTGGGCTAAGCACGGGCGAAAGATACAGGCTGTGATTCGAGTTTGAATTAGCGAGACGTTTCTGAAATATCCGGTTTATTAATTTCGTGTGTTGGAATACTGCCGTTATATTTTAGCTGATAATTTTTGTAGTGTTTTCGGGAACGTTGTGGGGGACATTACCTGCAACCTTAGTTCAATTGCCCTCTCCAGGGGTTGAATTGAGGTGGTACTGGACCCAAGTTATTCCTCGAATTTTCTGTTTGTGTCCGACGCTCTGGGCTAAGCACGGGCGAAAGATACAGGCTGTGATTCGAGTTTGAATTAACGAGACGTTCCTGAAATAGACGGTTTGTTCATTCTATAATTCGGAGCACTAGCGTAATATTTTGGCGGGTCATTTGTGGATTGCTTTCGGGAACGTTGTAAGGTACATTGCCTACAACCTTTGTTCGATTGCCCTCCCATAGGGGTTGAATCAAGGTAGTACTGTACCTGAGTTATCCTCGAATTATCTGGTTGTATCCGACGCTCTGGGCTAAGCACGGGCGAAAGATACAGACGGTGATTCGGGTTTGAATTAGCGGAACGTTCCCGATAGTTCCTTTTAGTTTTACGGAGTGCTCTGTCGTCACGGCCTTGTATTTTGGTTAGTCATACTCGACAGTATTTTGGAGTAGATCGACATTATTTCCGGATTTTCCTCTTTTATTGGGTTGCGTCGAACGCCCTGGGCTAAGCTCGGGCGAACCATTCAACCTAGTATTAAGGGTTTGAACCGGTAATACGGACACGGAGGTACTGTCGATCTAGTTGGCCGTGACGTTTATAAATTGAAGTGCGTGCGCCCTTCAGGCCGCACACTCATCGTTGTTTAAGACATTTTGACCAACTTGTTTTCTTGGAACACAGGTCAATACCGTCGTCAAAGCCGGCCCTGTCCGTTTACTGCTTTCTCACTTGTATTTGCTCATTATATGCTCTCATTGTCCGTCATTCACCATTTTGTCGATACCGCCATTTTTCACCGCTTTTATCACCTGCTCTGCTCGCTCATCTCATTCCTCACTACCGTACACCGTTCTGCTTAGTTCAAGATTACATATTTCTGCTTTGTTTACATCTGACTGCACATTATTTCATTGCTTTGATCATTTCTTATATTGTGTAAATATTAATACTGTGCATATCATAATAAGTTGAGACACATTGACAATCAACATCAGACAGCTCTTTGTGTAAATATAATTGTGGTCAACAGTGTAAGTGACACCGTGAAAATTTGTAATATATCTGTACATACAGAGTGTGAGTTTCATTCCTGTGATATTGGTCTTCTCTACAAACAAAGAAATTACCACCAAGCAATCGCTAAGATCCTAGATTGCACCGAACCCTTCTCCAACTGTGTAAAGGCTACCTGGGAAGGACAGAGAAGTGTACGACAAGGAGTTGCAACCTTGGACCAAAATTTGCAACTGGCGCCCGAGAAAATAAATCAAAACCGTTTAGTCACACAAGCCCGAGAAAAGGTCGTCACACTGTCAAAGCGAAGTGCGTTTTCCAGCGACCGATCGTATAATCTCAGTAAGGCGTTTTTGCTTGAGATCGGAATTGAAATTAATATTATGACGTATTTTCGCGATGGAAACTGAAATCGACAGTGGAGCGTTTTGTAACGTTACACACACCACTTACCAGGAAAAAAAAATTTTGAAGAAATTTTTTTTTAGAAGAATGTAAAGCCAATATGTTTCGATTAATTTTGAAAAATAGAATACTACGAGGAAAATAAAGTTCTTTACGTTAAATGCCAAATTGAAAGTTAAGTCAAATGGATAAAAGGGAAATTAATCTTGCAGGTCACACAGCATAACTGAAACAAACATAAATTCACATGAAATTCATACGGTAATCAAAGAGAAATAGAAACTCGAAAGACAAGGTTTAAATTACATAAAATGTTAGGTAAGAATCGTCGTATTGGTAGAAAAGTCGGTAGGTAGACAAAGTCAGGAGTCAAAACGTATAGATATAAGAAAAGATAGGTATCGACTTATCGACAGGTAAGGTAGTCTACACGAATCAAATCCCGAAATCATCCAGACTGAGGTACTCAAAATCGATAAAGTTATTGACGGTAGGCAGCAGTAGTCAAGATAAAGATGTTTCTTTCCGGAGCAATGAAATCTAACAAGTGGCACGATGCAGACAAAAAAAACAAAACTGCCAGGAAACTGTGGAAGGGAAGGAAGGAATCGAGAAGAAAAAAAAAAATTACCAGGCAAGGTACTATTGATCATATCCCGAGGTGGTTTTCCAAGTTTCAAAGCTCGAAATTTGAAGCCAATTAATCAATCTCACTGAAGGTGTTAGATATGTATGTGCAGATGATGTAACCAATAATATCAAGAGGTATTCAAAGCTAATTTATCTGACGGAAGATGTCAAATATGTATCAGCGATCACTCCCCAAGCAGGCCTCTCCTAGAAAGCGATCCCCAATATGCGAAAATAATTTAAGTAGATAATAAATTGAAAAAAACACTCCCGGAAATACGTAGGAAAGAAAAGATAAGATTGGGCGCCAGCGATTACAAATCGCAAAGTAGGTTCGATATAAGGAAGCGGAAATAGGTAATAGAAATAGGTAATAGGGATACATAATAGATAATAGGGATAGATAATAGGAAATAGGTAATAGAGAATAGGTAATAGGGATGGATACAAACAACAGGTAAGGAAAGAGAAAGAGAAGTGTCCGCCCGTTGGTACAAATAATAACTGCATCCAAAAATGCAAGAAAAATAATTTCTATGAGACTCACAGATCAAAGAAAACTTCAAAGTAAATCGCTAACTACGCTAAATTTTCAATCAAGATACTGCATAGCCGCTCTAAACTTCAAAATATTAAAAGATACGTTGTGAGACTCACAGATTGAAGAAAACTTCAAAGTAAATCGCTAACTACGCCAAATTTTCAATCAAGATACTGCATAGCCGCTCTAAACTTCAAAAAAAAATTAAAAGATAAGATGCCCACAGGCATAAGATACGATAGGTGTCCGAGACACAAAAGATACGGTATTTGCCAACCGGCATTAGATAAATTGTCATTAGACACGATAAGATACGGTAATTGTCGTAAGACACGGTAAGGAAAATGATACGGTAATTGTCGAATCGAAGGCCCGAGAAAACTCAAAAGTAAACCGCAGACTACGCTCAAATTTCCATTCAAGGCACTGCATAGCTGCGTTAAACTCGAAAGATTAATCGCCATCTTCACGAAATCGACATGTAAACCAAAAAGAAAAAACTAATAAATATTTGCACCAGACAGACCGACACTTGCCTTAAAATAGGAAAAGGAGAAAAGGTATTAGGAAATTTGGATACACAAAAAAAACGACCAATCATCACCTCCATCCAAAAACATAACTGCTTTCGTCACACATATTAAGAAATAGAATATTCCACTTTTGGTGGATGCGATAACTTTCATACACCTTGCTAGACAGACATACTACAAACAACAAATTACCATCACACGAACACACTACAATCGTTCACTAATAAACCGACGATAAGAATTGATTTGACCCATCAGATAGTCGATGGTCAACTTCCCAAGCGTATGATGGCTCCAAAACCAAGCCCACCATCAACCAGGCCTACCAAGCATTAAAGGTATCGAGAATGATGTAAATACTTCAATTCGTGAGACTTAAAGTTATCGGGATTCATGATTCAGTTATTCAGACAATACTAATATAAGATAACAATAAGGTAAAAGTTAGATAGTAATATCAAACATTCGACCTCGGAACTCAGACTCATAACGAAGTCACCTTCACAACCAGAAAAACGAAAAAGACACACTCAGGGAAAAAATGTTACTCAAAAAAAAAAGTTACTCGTGGCCCCACGTTACCTGCGCCAGTGAAATCAAATTAACTCCTGAATGTACCCCTAATCGTTAATCTGGTGGTAATGATGCAACCTCTTACTCCCTATCTATTTATTTCAACTTTACAATTAAAAATTACTATTTACAAACACAAAATCAGGTACAATGAATCTGAGATCCGGGATTCGAAGAAGCACTTATCTTAAAGGTAAGGATCCGGTGGTATGATCCTCCAAAATACAGGTACTATGCAGGTAGTCTAGTTTCAAGAGATTCCAACCAGAATAAAGTCCAGAATTAAGATGTTCCAGTAATAATTAGCTTCGGAATAAAGGTATTCCAGTCATAATCAGCTCCAGTATTAAGATAATCCAGTAATGATTGCTTCTAGTATTAAGATGATCCAGTCAGACTCTGGGTCCGGTAGTAGAATGTTCAAATGGGCATTAGTCCCAGTAAAAAGATAATTCAGTGGGCAACAGCCCCGGTATAAAGATGATTTAGTGAGCGGTAGCCCCGGTACAAAGATGTTTCAGTGGCCAACAGCCCCGGTACAAAGATTCTTCAGTGGGCGATAGCCCCGGTACAAAGACGATGTAGTAGGCAACAGCCCCGGTACAAAGACGCCTTTTGAATAGACGTCTTATAAGAAACAATAAAACTTCAAAATTCAACGATGTTAATGGATTACGAAGTTCGTTTATTCGTTAAACTCTAGCAAGGTGTTTACTCTCCAAATTCTTATGCACGAAAAGGAAGAACTTTCCATCGGCTAGACCGAATTAGGGTCACGCATGCGAAACACACACTCAACTGTCAAAGCGAAGTGCGTTTTCCAGCGACCGATCGTATAATCTCAGTAAGGCGTTTTTGCTTGAGATCGGAATTGAAATTAATATTATGACGTATTTTCGCGATGGAAACTGAAATCGACAGTGGAGCGTTTTGTAACGTTACATGTAGAGAAGGTTTGGACCTTAATTACGAAGGCCGAATTCGTAAATGGGTAAAATCCACACAATGATTCCGTAGATACACCCATTAAAAATTTTATTTTCCCAATATTCCCAAAACTACAGATCAGATGGAATTGAAATCCAGTACTTCATCGAAAATGACAGTTCGAAGGTTCATACATAATTCAATGAGGATGATATGATAAGAAAATCACAGAATTTTTTTTTCCAATTGTTCTGATGACACGATCATCACGAAATTTTGCATACAGTTGTCCTTCAGCATCTTCAAACTAGCAGCGAAGTTTTATCAGGATTGAATCAGTATTTCTCGAGTTATACCGAAAAAAACAACGATATCGAGAAGAAAACTTCGAAATTTGACATATTTTTTCCCGATATCTCCAAAACTTATGATCCTATCGAACTAAAATTTGGTACACTGCTGTAAAATATGAAGCTCAAAGTTTGAGTGCAGATTTTTTTTGTATATCATGAATGATTTCCGAAAAAAAATTTGAAAAAGTTTCAAGTTGCTAGCTCACTCCCTTCGACAGTTATCATGTCCACTGCCGGCCGGCCGGCCGGACAGAACCGATTTTGACACCGGGTTCGTCAGCAGAGGGTCCAATCTAGGCATTTGAGGCCATTTTCGGCTCAATCATCGAAAATAACAGACATTTGGACAAAACGATAGCACGCTGTTCCCCTAGAACATGCGCGTAGTAATGAAGGATCTTATGACAAATTTCAGGATAGGCTTCGCATCTAAATGCGATGATTGAGTTTGTTAATAAACAAAATCCACCTAGCAGTATAACAGTTATACAAATTGAAAATTGTTAGGTTTTTTTCCTCAATATCTCACGAATTTTTCACTGTTTTCATCAGATTTTTTCAAATTAGTGTTGAAGACTGCGTAAACGAAATATTTCAGGAGAAATGATGAAAAGTCATCAAGTATTATGAAATGGAAGAAGATTCTTATAATGACTTCTGATGAACTAAAACTGCTTCTTCATGTTTTTTTACGGTTCTATCAATCGGTGTTCGTTGACAAAAAAAACCAAATGAACAAAGAGATCAAATATTTTTGAAGCTTAAACAACATATAGGTGACTTTTGACTCGAGTTGGATTCGAAAAAATTAAAAGAGAAGAAACTTGATCGAGACAACTCATTTACTCACTTTTTTTTTCAAATTTGGTATTTTGTGTTGTATTATTTTACCAAAAGTAGCAATAACGACAGTTCTTAATTGCCTGTAATTATATGGCCATCGAATAGCGGCCCTTCATAAAAATGCTTCTCTACAGTGATCACACATGGTATTCAACAAATTTATGAGTGAATTTTATGGAATCCTTCAGTGTGAACAGATTTATGAAAATCTATGAATTGTCCTGATAGCTGGGTCCACAGATTACGAATTCAGAATTTCGAAATCTGTGGTCTGATCACAAAATACAAAAGAACATCTGGCAATCTGATTGAAGATAGGCGCTACTCCCTCTGGTGGCTATCCGTGTTGCCCGAGGTACAGACATTATCATTGACAAGTTGAAAGAAGTGTTAAGAAAATGAGAAAGTTTATGCATTTTTCTTGGCGTTTGTGTGATTTTATAAGTGCTTCTACTGAGGAAAAGCAAACTCAAATGTCCCTTCCCATAGATTTCTACAGACCGGTAAAAAATTTGGAGTTAGGGTGAAAAAAAACTTCCTTTAACAAGCCTGAAAGTGTTGAAGAATCTGTAAAAACCAACAAACAAGATTTATGAGAGTCTGTTACCTGCATTTTACCGATGATTATCATTTTTATAGAGGTAAGCACGAATTGCTCATGAAATATAAGATGACATTCATGAAGACAATTTCTTTCAGACCCATAATCCAAGCAGAGAAATTTACTTAAGAGGAATGCGATGCCTTCCAGAAATCTGCCTGTTGAACTGATTATTAAGGAACAACGTGAATGTTTTAGTAATACTGTAGCGAGCGCCCTCTCTCAGCTCTTTCTTAAGTCGCGCGCGCAGTAACCATCTCTTGCGTCTTAAGTACCCTACGCTACCTGCTTCTAACGCTTGGCCACTTCATCGGTCAACGTATAGGGGGCGCTAGCGCGCACGCTGTCCCGGTTGGATCTTCTCGAGATCTCGGAAATACGCTCATCCCCAACGGTCTGGTACACTCCTTTGTGGTCCACACAAGTGCGTGTCCGCTCACGTAGGCATGTTAACTGCTTAGTTTGTTGCATGCCCTGACGAGTTTTTCTCTATAAGCTTGAAGTTACCTCGCAATTCGCAAAAGCTTCAATAGAACTGACCCATTGACCCAATGAGTCTCAACAAGGAAATAATTTGTGATGATTACTCATATCACAAAGTACTTCGGCCTTTGAAAGCAAAGTTGTACACGTCTTATTTATTACAACTTTTTCAAGACCAATATAAGTGGGCAAATTTACTTTTCAATCCATAATGGTTATCCCCGTAATTTTAGAGTTGCTACACTCATTCAGATTAAAGGATGATTCATACCTACTTTATAAGAATAGAATATGCACTTCCAGTAATACTCTCGTCAACTATAAAAGTCTGAAAAGTCTTTGAATAAATCCTGAAATCAAAAATTATCAAACCAGACACTAACACACATTACAAAATCGACTATCAAAACAAAATCTATGTCTGTATCTGAAGTTCTAAAACTGGCCACCGTGACGCTGCAATCTTAAATTCAGACGCCAATTCTGGGCTGAGAGTTGATGCAGCTTCATTCAAACTTCATCACTAGCATGTCTCAAATTTTAATTAGATTCCATAACATGCAACTTTGAATATCTCTCCTGAAACTCACCGTTTCAGGGGAAATTATGTGGAATAATCTAGTATTGTTAAATAAATGAAGATTCTTATAATGGAACAAAATAAGCTGTAGGTATTTTCATTGATAATCAACCTTCACTTCAAAGGCGCTCCATAGTGAATACAGCCATCATGACTCTGAAATATATTGGGAAGTTCTGCGAAGATGCCAGCGCCCTGACGGTTAAATTTGAAACCTGTCCAAGCTAGTAGTTTTATTTAAACAAACCTTAGAAATGTGGTGGAGAACGAATATTTATTGAGCAGAGCTTGAATATTTGAAGAAATTATTATAATTTCTTGAGAAGGAACTTTTCGTTTGGATCACGATGTATAATCGTTCCTGGAGGATAATTTCGGTGTTATTTTAGTGTATGTTGCTTGATGGATCAAAATAAACCAATATCTAAGTTTACTTGAATTTCTGGAAAAATAGGCACCTCAATAAGTAATTTAAGGACTCTTATTTATGTGAAGAAGTGCTGAATGCAGGCCATATTATGTGGTAAATCTAGAATCAGTCCAAATGATATGACTTGTTCTTTGTTTACAAACGAAGGAATCAATAAAATGAAAACAGATTTTCTGCTTTAGTTCTTTTGCGTCGTATTTCTAAAGAAAAGGAAACAGATAGACATATAATTGATTTCATTTTCATATTACAGCAGCTCAAGATACACATACAAAATGAAAAATGTCACAGCCGGTTCAACCCACCTATATAAGGAAATGAAAAGTAATGATGTATTTATATGAGTAACTTCAGCTATTATCAACTCTAACAATATATCTAGTTTTTGTCAGATTTTCAACCAGATCACTCTTTTACAATATGATTTTGTGTAGTATGTGAATTAGGTAGCTGCAGAAGTGCTCGGTAGTTTCTCTGCAGAATTTTTCTTCAAAATTCTCTTATTTTCATTTACACCTGAAAACATCATGACAGGAAGTTGTTTAGAAATGAATACATTGTAGGTAATTTACCTTTATGAAAATGAACATCTTCAGAGAAATGCAGTGAACATACTTTCATGTATTTCGTGAGCTGTTTTCCAATCCTCAATTTCTAAAGCTAGGTCTTTCTTCTATAATTGAGTTCCCTGCAAAATCCTCTTTCCAAATCAACTTTACTTTCATTTGGCTTTGGAAAAAATGAAAACTAGGAGCACTAGATGATCCTTTCTTCTTTGACCATGAATAACATTGAGTTGAGGCATACAACAATAGTCATTTCGGGAGGATGCCATTTCGAATTAATACAATCGAAAATTTTAATCGGAAAGAGAGGAATCGATTGATGAATATTACAAACACTTTCAGTACACCAAAATTTCAACTCGGAGAACAACACAAGAGCTCGAAAATGAACTCCAAAAGTAAGCAAATTACGTTAGAATAACAGGCACGTCGAAAAACTACTAGCTTGGAAGTGTTCGAATTTCTATCGCCATGGGGCGTATCGCTTAGCAGTAGTTGCGAATAGTTCTCAGAAATAAACAGAAGACTCTCCTCACTATTTCCTAGGAATATCACACCCGAAACTCCTTGATCCAACCAGTTGAAGTCGGGAATAAACCGACTAAACTCTTCTCGAACCAGCCTCTAAAACTCCAAAATAAAAATCCCCCAGGGCATAAGGGCTCGACTTGTTCCCAATTGATTCCGATCTAAGCGTATTTCGCCCCTCTACAAAACTACGACAAACAGATACTCGATACGAATGACAAGAAAGGCGACTGATAAAAGGCCAATATTCAATCTATTTCCAATTTCTGTCAATAGTACGGCCCCGCGCGACCTCAGGTGATACATCACGAGTTTTTGTGAAGTAGTCTGCCGGTAAAATTGATTGCATCATGTAGCAATGGCAAAACCCCCGGCATTTATATGGCGATAGATCCAGGAACCTGGACGCGACTTGAAAAGTGATTATTATTCCACGCGATACGGGCAAAGGGGAATTGATAAATATTTTCGGTAGACTTGGCAACGTCAGACTTCAATTTTGTCTATGGTTGGGGTTTTTCGGGGGTGTAAACATCGAATTATTTGACCTGGCCTTTTCAATCTGGATATTGATTATTCTGTCATAAAAGAGATGCATCGACTTGAATGAGAGAGAACAACAATTTTGTCAACAACTAGCTGAGATACGAATTGATTGAAAATATACTTGGTACGGCTTCCTTTCTGTTTTTAGTTGTTTTTCTGATCTGTTTTAAGGGAAAGAGTGCCATTGTTTTGCCCAAATGTTTGAATGATTTTTTTCCGAAAATAGTTTAGGTTGTACTCAATGATGAAGAATTCAAAATCAATATCCATTCTGTCCGTCCGCCCGTCTTGGCGTTTGTGTGATTTTACAAGTGCTTCTACTGAGGAAAAGCAAACTCAAATGTTCCTTCCCATAGATTTTTACAGACCGGTAAAAAATTTGGAGTTAGGGTGAAAAAAAACTTCCTTTAACAAGCCTTAAAGTGTTGAAGAATCTGTAAAAACCAACAAACAAGATTTATGAGTGTCTGTTACCTGCATTCTAACGATGATGATCATTTTTATAGAGGTAAGCACGAATTGCTCATGAAATATAAGATCACATTCATGAAGACAATTTCTTCCAGACCCATAATCCAAGCAGAGAAATTTACTTAAGAGGAATGCGATGCCTTCCAGAAATCTGCCTGTTGAACTGATTATTAAGGAACAACGTGAATGTTTTAGTAATACTGTAGCGGGCGCCCTCTCTCAGCTCTTTCTTAAGTCGCGCGCGCAGTAACCATCTCTTGCGTCTTAAGTACCCTACGCTACCTGCTCCTAACGCTTGGCCACTTCATCGGTCAACGTATAGGGGGCGCTAGCGCGCACGCTGTCCCGGTTGGATCTTCTCGAGATCTCGAAAATACGCTCATCCCCAACGTTCTGGTACAGTCCCTAGAGGTCCACACAATTGCGTGTTCGCTCACGTAGGCATGATTACGGCTTAGTTTGGTGCATGCGCTGACGAGTTTTGGCTTTTAAGGTTTGAAGCTACCTCGCAAAAGCTTCAATAGAACTTAGAACTGTCCCATTGTAACAAACGAGACTCCACAAGGAAATATCTGGTGATGATTACTCTAGGCTCAAAGTACTTCGGCCGTTGAAAGCAAAGTTGTACACGTCTTATTTATTACAGCTTTTCGAAAACCAATATGAGTGGGAAAATTTACTTTTCAATCCATACGTTACGTTACGGTACAAGTAGCATTAGTTCCATGTGAATGTATTCATTCTATTCACAATATATTGAGTATTTTTTAGTCCTTCCCTATAAAAATAGTCAAGTTATGAGTTTTTGTCTATTATTTCAAAAAGTATGTATACTTGGTACGGCTTCCTTTCTGTTTTTAGTTGTTTTTCTGATCTGTTTTAAGGGAAAGAGTGCCATTGTTTTGCCCAAATGTTTGAATGATTTTTTTCCGAAAATAGTTTAGGTTGTACTCAATGATGAAGAATTCAAAATCAATATCCATTCTGTCCGTCCGCCCGTCCGTTATCACGATAACTAGAGAACGGAATGAGCTAGCGACTCGAGACAGTCAGAAAAGGTCACGCGTACGTTTGTGCGTTGACGAGTCCAATCGGTCAATCAGATTTGGGGTTATAATCATTTGAATCCATGAGGTGATTCAATATTTCCCAAACATTTGTTGAAGGAATTTATATTTCAAAAGTTATTCGTGAGATTTCAATGAGAATCCGCAAAAACTTCTTTGATCAATTTACAAAACGGCTCTCATGAAACCATGCTGAAGTTTATAAGTCGGCATTTTTCCACCAGTTGCCTCGGGTTTTTTTTTCCCAGAAATATCAGCCACCAAATATAATCAAAATTCTCGATACAATTGGAAGATATATTTGAAGTGGTGAAATTTTGCAAAAATGCAAAAAAAATTTTTTGAAGAAAACTTTCTTTTCAGAAACTATCGATCATATGAAAACAAAATCTGCTCATACTTTGAACCTTATAACTCATAATAGTGAACCAAATTTCAATTTGATACAAATAATATTTTCGGAGATATTGCGAAAAAATATGTAAAATTTCGTGTTTTTTTTCTGGATATCGTTTTTTTTTCGGTTTGACTCAAGAAATTCTGATTAAATCATGATGAATCTCGACACCTATTTTGGAGATTCTGATTGACAACTTCATGCGAAATTTTGTGGCGATCGTGTCATTAGAACAATTCGAAAAACAAAAATTTATTCTACGAATATTCAATATTCTGTTATCCTCTTATGATATTATCCTCACAAAATTCTGTACGAACCTCCGAACTATCATTTTTCGATAAAGAACTGGATTTCAATCCGACCTAATCTGTATTTTCGGAAATATTGGGAAATTAAAATTTTGAATGGGTATATCTGCGGAATCATTGGGTAGATTTTACCTATTCACGAATTCGGCTGTCGTCATTAGGGTCCAAACCTTCTCTATAAATATCGAGTTTATAAATTATTTCCTTCGGAAGTTGTGGGTTAGGCCGACCGTAAACACCATAACTTCCGGAAGAAACGACTTAGAAACTCGATATATGTAGAGTGAGTTTGCTGCTTTGTTACGAAGGTCGAATTCGTAAATGGACAAAACTTGCCCAATGATTCCGTAAATATAGCCATTCAAAATTTCATTTTCTTAATATTCCTAAAAAAGAACACATTGAATCGAATTGAAATCCAGTACTTTGTAGAAAAAAACCTAGAAAAGCACTGACGTGAAGTCGGCAGCTTTTGCGCGCATGTTCAAAGGATATCACTAAAAGTGAATATACGCGCACAAGCTGCTGACTTGTAAAAAGCAACGAAATTCAGTCCCTTGATAGGGGAGACTATAATGAAGGTGACTTCTGTAAAACCTTGGTTTGTTCTTGTGCGATTGGCAACTTATCTAGTTCTGTAATTATGCTTCACTATAATCTATATAAAATCTATGTATTCAATATTGAAAGATGGAAATTCGATATGTCGTGAATGCTGAGTCCAGAGTTTGAATGAAATCAATGTCTTTCATAAATGCTATGAAGTAACCAATGTTGAAAATTGTGTATTTTCCAGCCTCTGTCGGCCCGGTGTAATGTGAACAACCTCATAACGCTCAACTCACGAATAAACACATTGATGCACCGGTAATACAATATTTGGACGAACGAGTATATGATTGAAGCTTTTTTTCGATTCATCCCACCTACCTTGTCCTATAGCTACATAGTTCATAATATGGGTTTTTCCTTTAAAAGGAAATGCAGTAATTTTCATGAAAAACCCTCAGAACATCACATTTCAAAAATATAATTTCAATATTATATTTTTAAGAAAATGTTTGATCACCTAAGACAGAAAAATAAAAATGGGGATTTGCATTTAAAGGGATTTGTCTTGAGTGCACGATATGGCAACGTCGAATTCAGCTTTCTCGGAGAGAAAAGGACGTCAAATGTGTTACTTTGCTTAGGAAAACAGAGATAGCTATATTTCGATCTGGTTAGAGTAGAAGACAACGACCAAGGAATAGAAAGGAAGACACAGACTGTCATACTGTCATATTACTGACAAATCGCAAAGGGAAATTGTTTGGTTATATTGACAAAGAACACGTGTGTACCACAGAATAGAAATAAATATTTCATTATTTTATAGCAGAAAAGCTATTCTACTGAACACCGTTGTCACTTCGTGCATGCCTGGCAAATCCCAAACCCCAATTTTGAAATCTGATTTTGAATACTTTCTGAATTGGAAAATTGATGAATCAAACCCATAATAATTATGTTCAAATTTGCATTTGCAGTAATAACCCAAATTCAGGAAAAACCCCCATTGTTCCATTATCAGTAACAATCTCATAGCAGTTTATGACCTGTCCTTTACCGAAACATCCAGTTGAAACCAGTCGCAGACGTCTCCATCTAAGCCGAAAATCGAACGTCATTATCATACTTTTCCAGTAGAATCAAATCTGAATGTTTGCGAAATTCGAATCAATTTAGCATCGGAGAGTTCGCATCTCGGATGAAATCTATGTATTCAGTAGTCGAAGATGAGAATTCAATATGTCGTAAATTCTCAGTCGGGGATTTGAATAACATGAATGTTGGGGATACCTCCAGATCCTGTTCAAATCTCAATGAGATTTCCTTTCTGGAGCCGAACACCGGAAATTTTAGCTGCCGGAATCTCTGTCGTAAATGTAAGATTGGACTCTCATGTTCGTTTTACGACCGGCGAGATGAAAATTGTAAATCTTCGCGCTGTGTTTGCGTACAAGATGGTTTTATTCACTTATGCTACTCATGTTACAGAACAGAATGGAAAATTCGATCAGTCTATAAACAATGTATGCAGAGTGGCTCAAATTAATTTCGAATCCTCTGGGAATCATCAAAAAAATGATGATATTGTAATAGTATCCAATCGAAGGAAATTTGGGATCTGTAGATTTCAGAAATTCAGCTATCAAAGAATCGAATTTTTTTGAAAGTTCCAGATTTCAAATTTGCAGCCAGAGCGGTCATCCGTTCAGGTATCTTCCTGCCCATAACGCATCACTCAGTAGTGACCAAATATTTTCGGTTAATATGGTCCTAAGCAAAATTGTGAGAAAAAACATCTTAGGAGTTGACCATTTCAACCCCTTCCAAACATACTTCATGGTCGGAGAAATTCCAAAATATGTAGTTTTATTGACATAACGGGTTTTCCAATGAGAGGTGTAATTTTGGATAGCCCGCTTTTTCGGTAGATGTCACTTTTCAAGCTGTAACTTTTTGACGTTTGACAAGTAGAAACTACGCCATTAATAAAAATGGAACGACTCACGCTTCAAAAACGCATTAAAATCATTAAAATTCACCATAAAAATGGTGAAAATTTGGCAGAGACGGTTCGTAAAACTCGAACATTCTTGGGTCGTCGTGAAGCACCTTGTCGGACCGCAATGAAGAAATTTGTGGGAAAATGCGAGCTTTTGGGACAAGTTAGTGATGTGAAGAATAAAACCCGTGCACGTCGCTCAAGAACAGCAGAGAATATTGCTGCTGTAGCCGAAAGTGTTGAAGAAAACCCAGGTTTGTCCATTCCTCGTCGTTCTTTGGAATTAGGCATTCCACAGAAGTCATTACACCGTATTTTGCATGAAGATTTGGGTCTTAAGGCTTATAAAGTTCAGTTAACACAAGAACTCAAGCCAGCCGATCATCAACAACGTCGTTTTTTTGCTGATTGGGTCGTTGAAATGCATGGAAATGATTCGGAATTCTATCGAAAAATCTTCTTGAGTGATGAGGCCCATTTCCACCTCGGTGGCTTATTCAACAAGCAAAATTGTCGCATCTGGGACTCTGAAAACCCGAGGGTTATTGTTGAAAAGTCTCTCTATCCTCAACGTGTAACTGCTTGGTGCGGTTTATGGTCTGGCGGAATCATTGGACCCCACTTTTTCGAAAATGAGGCTGGAGCAACAGTTACGGTGAATGGATTGCGCTATCGAGAGATGCTTAAGGATTTTTTATGGCCTGAATTGGATGGTATTGATCTGGACAACGTTTATTTTCAACAAAATGGCGCTACGTGCCACACAAGCAACCATTGATCTTTTGCGGGAAAAGTTTCCGGACCGTGTTATCTCTCGAAGAGGTGATCACAATTGGCCACCGAGATCTTGTGATTTAATACCTTGCGACTTCTTCCTTTGGGGCCACGTGAAAGAGAAGGTCTACGCCAATAGCCCAGCGTCGATTTAAGACCTCAAAGATGGAATTCGTGAGGCTATCGAGGACATAGGGCAGCCACTTTGCTATTTGGTTATGAAAAATTTCATTAAAAGGATATGGTCCTGTGAGCGTGGTCGTGGTGGACATTTGCCTGATGTTATTTTCCACTATTAAAGGCATAGCTTCTTCTTTATAATGAAATAAATATCCAATCATTTATATTGAAAAATGAAATTTTTCTTTGAATATCAAAATAACACCTCTTATTGGAAAACCTTTTATAATATTTACCATGTTTCGTGTCCCCAGCTTAATAAACAGGGAAAATACGAGAGAGACAATTTTTTTTTGGTAATCTTCAGAGGGGTGTAACTTTTTCGGGGGGAGGGTAGCTCAAAAATGGGTGTTAAAAATTATGTACCATAAGCCGATTACTTACCCAACAGAAAATCCGTACAAATTGTCAAACATGTTTACTGTGCGTCAACTATACGCCCGCGCCCTTCTAATGTACCAACATCAACTACATGCACCTACAAAAAATAGAAAATATATGAGATCTCCCAACTTCCCTTCACCTAAACCTAAGAAGACTATTGGTTTAAAATCGCATACTTATCTGGCACCTGTACTTTACAATATACTTCCAATGAACATCAAAGAAACTAAGGCCAAACCAACGTTCAATACGAAAATAAAAAAATGGATTCGAAGCAAGCCAACATCGTTCTGGTATACGTTCACAAATAGAAATAATTTCGTTTAAAACTAGCCGTGTATGAAAAATTGATTTGATTAAGCATTATCATTTTTTTTTAAATTAGTATTTTTTTTTTGATGTGTACTGCCCACGTACAAGTTTCGAACTTTTGTGGGAAACTAAATGTTTATTTGTTTAATATTAAATACTTTTTGTTATGTATGATGTTTTGGGTGACAAATAAACATTATTATTATTATTATATTATTATTATTAATGCATTTTCCGTTCACGGAAAACGAGGATATGATCGGAATAACCCTTCAATCCACCCCTAATCCAGAAAATTGAATCGGTCGTCCCTTAACAGTATTCAAAGCCTTCATAACCCACCGTGAGCATCTAAAATATTTAAACAGGTCCCGATATTCGAGTCTTCGTCCGCTTTATGCCCGAAATGCATGGAAGAGCCGTTCAATGAAAAACACAAATATTATTTCAGATGGAGAACTCAACGCAGAACAAGGATACGCGGCTATGTTACCGGCCCGGCGTAATGTGAACAGCTTCATAACGCTCGACTAACGCAAAATTAGCTTCCAATGCACTTTCCGTTTACGGAAAACGAGGATATGATCGGAATAACCCTTCAATCCACCCCTAATCCAGAAAATTGAATCGGTCGTCCCTTAACAGTATTCAAAGCCTTCATACCCCACCGTGAGCATCTAAAATATTTAAACAGGACCCGATATTCGAGTCCTCGTCCGCCTTATGCCCGAAATGCATTGAAGAGCCGTTGAATGAAAAACACAAATATTATTTCAGATGGAGAACTCAACTCAGAACACGGTCACGCTCACTTCGATCCAGCTGCCCACTTCCGGGATCTACCGCTGCGAGGTGTCGGGGGAGGCCCCGTTTTTCCAGACGGTTACCGAAAGGGCCGAGATGATAGTAGTCGGTAAGTGGATTTCTGTTTGTTGGCATTATTGGGTCGGGGACATGGGACGGAGTTTATTCCGGGGAAAAAGTGACAAGATTTTTTTTTATAACTTCGTTTGGGGCGGGGTTAATCAGCTGAGTATTGAATTGGAGTTGGGGAGGTTTTGGTCCTTCGAGGGGGATTCTTGAATTAGTTGGGGAAAGTTGGGATACGAAATTTGGTGATGGTGTTTGTATGAGGTTTATGGTTATTTGTGCATCTATATGGCGAAAAATAGGGTTAGCTTGTATAATATACAGGGTGTTCCTAAATAAGAGGTTCGAATGAGAATGGGGGTTTTTCTTTTAAACGAAAATGCAGTAATTTTCATGAAAAACCTTTAGAACATCACATTTCAAACATTTAATTTCAATATTATATTAAATTCAAAAAAGTCTACTTGTTAAAGGCTATTGATTCAACAATTAAATACAGATTTTTCTGTATTACCTTTACATAATAATATCTTCCGATATTGATTGATTTTGTCATTGAGAACGTAGTACGTCGAAGACATAAAAGTATCAAATATCAAATCAATATCGAAAGATATTATTATGTAAAGGTAATACAGAAAAATCTGTATTTAATTGTTGATTCAATATTATATTTTAAAAAAAATGTTTGATCACTTAAAACTGAAAAATAAAAATGGGGTCTTGCATTAAAAGGGATTTGTCTTGAGTTCACGATATGGCATCGTCGAATTCAGCTTTCTCGGAAAGAAAAGGACGTCAAATGTGTTACTTTGCTCAGGTAAACAGAGATAGCTATATTTCGATCTGGTTAGAGTCGAAGACAACAACCAAGGAATAGAAAAAGAAGAGCACAGACTGTCATACTGTTATATTACTGACAAATCGCAAACGTAAATTGTTTGGTTGTATTGACAAAGAACACGTGTGTACCACAGAATAGGAATAAATATTTCATTATTCTATAGCAGAAAAAGCTATTCTACTAAACACTGTTGTCACTTCGTGCATGCCTGGCAAATCCCAAACCCAAATTTTGAAATCTGATTTTAAATACTTTCTGAAGGTGATTTGGGAAAATGATGAATCAAACCCATAATAATTATGTTCAAATTTGCATTTGCAGTAATAATCCAAAATCAGGAAAAACCCCCATTGAATTATAACTCCCATGATATCAATCATAGAAGTTTAATAAATAAGGAATTGCGAAGACTTTGTTTTCTAGAAGCGGTGTGTGGAATATTTCATGGTATACTAAGTATCGAGAACGGTAAGGATATTTTATCGATCGAAAACAATAGTTTGGTGGAGGAACGCAGCGACGACTCCAATAATTATTGTTTGAGATCGGTAGTTTGTAACGGTCGAGATACTTATAGCGTTTTTTGCACGATAGACACACTTTTTACTTCAAGTACAAAATAATTTTCCAAAAAATTTAAATAGTCATTCGTCACTGTTGTGTAGGAAAATAAGGAAAGCCGTTGTCTTGGTGGAAGCTTATGGATTGTACATTGTAAAAGTGACAATAATCAACTGAATTTGCCTTTAATATAATTTAAAAATCTAGAAAAGCACTGTCGTTAAGTCAGGAGCTTTTACGCGTTCAAATTCTAACTATTAGATCAACACGAAATTTCGCACCTAGTTGGGTGTTGGTAATCTCCACCTGATCACGAAGTTTAAATCTGATTGCATTCGTACTTCTTGAGATATTGTAAATATTACGTTAAAATTCCAAATAACAACGAAATTTGGCACTTTCCGAAAGTGAATATCGAAGCGAATTGACATTTGACACATTGCTTTTGAATACTGACTCTAAGGTTTGTGCCGAATTTCATTGAAATCTTATCAATATTTTCAGAGAAAAAAAAATTTTCATAAAAAATTTTCAAAATTTTTTAAATTTTTTAACAACTGGATCCACACGAAATTCTGCACCTACTCGCGTGTTGGTAATCTCCACCTGATTACAAAGTTGCAATCTGAGTGCCTCTGTACCTTTTGATATATTGGGGAAATAACGTTAACATTCCAAATAACAACGAAATTTAGCACATTTTTTTTCCTTATATCTCTGAAAGTTAATATCGGATCGAATTGAAATCTTGGAAATTGTTGTTAAATACTTACTCCAAAGTTTGTGCTAAATTTCATTGCAATCTAATTAATATTTCGAAAAGAAAAAAAATTTTTCATCAACACTTTTAAAAATTTTCAAATAACGAAAAAACAAAATTTTCTGACAACTAGATCCACGAAATGTTGCTCTTACTTGCGTGTTGACATTCTAAAACTGTCGACTCAGTTTCAACTTCATCGAGTGAATACTTCATGAGATATTGAGGAATTGACCTAAAAATTTAAAATGTGCCTAGCTCCGAAACTATCCAACCGATTCCACCCATTAAAAGAACTCGATGGAGATATGTGGACTCCAAACTTGATCTGACTATTTCATGTCGCCAAGTTTTTTCTTTCGAAAGTTAGAGCACATAAGGATGAACGTACGGCCGGTAAGTTAATCACTTACCGTTCTGTTCAACTTAACAACCAGTAAAAATGATCTATCGATCTAGGAACAAACACGATAACTAACAAAATTCGTTTTACCGACTTCGTCTTGCTGTTATGAATATATCAAGGAAAGCATTTAAATGAAGGCACTATTATTATTATTACTATAAGATAATATGAGTAGAAGAATCTTTCTGCGAAATTTCGGAAAGTGCAAATTTCTTTGTAACTTCCTCAGTATCGCAGTAATTTCCTGTATACTTCAAAAATAGTTTTCCGATTGAAATGAAATTTGCTTATCAGTTGTTGTAGAATGAGGGCAAACAGTCGCCATTGCGCTTTTTTCCTTGAAACTACACAGATCACGAATCCAGCATCATAGCCGAAATGTATCGCACACAACTTTTCACCTGCAAACCCTTTGAGAAACTCCCACTCATTCAGCAATCACCAACAATAGGCACCTGGATCTAATGACGAAAGATAAACCCGGCAACAGGGCTCAAGTACACTCAGGGGAGCCAGCAGCCTTATCCGGGCAGCAGGGCAAATGGTTATTTTAGCCTTTTAACTGTAATCCGATCCATTTTGACGTTGAAGGTGCCAATCGAAAATTGATCAAGCTATTATGAGCCCCCTACGGAAATTCTCCGAACTGAGCTGACGATCGGGGAACTAAATAAAAATCCTACGGCGCTGGCATACAAATTGGTTGGAAAATTGCTGCTTCCTGTGACGTTGATACGATTTTTAGCAGACGCGAACGTTTCAAGGGTTTATTCAGATATTGTGCGGTATTTCTTAAATATACAACTGAGCCTGATTCTCTTTTATTGAGTCAGTCTGTAGGCCTTAAAATAGTTTTTGCGAGCATGTTCTAAGAGGACAACGTGCTATCGTTTTGGTCAAATGTCTATAATTTTCAAATTTTGAGCTGAAAGTGTTCTCAAACAACAGGGTAGACTCACTGATGACGAATCCTGTGTCAAAATCGATTCTGTCCGGCCAGCCGTATGCACGATTACGAGCGTACGGAGAATCCTATCGACTTAAAACTTTTATGGTTCGTTAACAGGTTAAATCGGCCGAATGGTTTCGGAGTTACAGCCATTTGAAATTTTGAGGATATTTCCTCATATTTCAGGAACTACTTGAACGATTGGATTGGAACTTGGCAGTTAGTTGGCGCATATCGACACGCAACCTTTCACAAAATCTTGCTGCGATCGTGAGGTCAGTAAATTTGAAAAAAAAATTATTTTTCAAATTTTTTTTTCCGAAAATATCCATCATATTCGGTTAACAATTTGCTCTTTCCTTGAGCTCTATATTTCAAATCACTTTATCAAGTTTCAATTCAATACATATATTATTTTCGGTGTTATTGGGAAAAAATATGTGAAATATCGTGATTTTTCTCGATATCGTTGTTTTTTTTCGAATTTATTCGGAAAATCTCATTTGAATCCTGATAAAACTTGGCAACTAGTTTGAAAATGCTGATGGACATCATTGTGCAAAATTTCGTTATGAACGTGTCATTGAAAGAATTCGAAAAAAATTTTAAAATTTTGTTTTTTTTTCAAATATCCAATATTCTGTACTCTTCTGATCATATTATCCTCATTGAATTCTGTAGAAACATTCAAACTGCCATTCTTCGATGAAGTACTGGATTTTGATTCGATCTCATCTGTATTTTCAGAATTATTGGGAAAGGAGAATTTTGAATGGGTATATCTGCAGATAATAGGAAAGAAAACTCAGAAAAAAACTACAGAATGAAGATGAATCCTCCCAAAATAGATCTAATCGATACTGGATTCGGATTCCATCTGTAATTTCGGAATAATGGGGAAAAAATTAGAACGGGTTTATCTGCGGAATCATTGGGTGGATTTATCCCATTCGAGAATTTGGTCTTTGTTATTACCGACAAAACCTACTCTACAAATATTGAGTTTTTCGGTTATTTCTGCGAATATTTATCGTGTTCACAATCAACCTGTAGACATACCACATACAAGTTTGGTGCAGAAATTTAGTGGAATAAATGTGAAAACGCAGCTTCCATATTCAAAAATTTTCAACTTTTCCAATCTTGGCAAGAAATAGCCCTTTCGTATATACATATTTTTTTGGAAACAAGCATTACATCTTTTGGTATATCACAGTGCAAGGATAGGAAATGTAAACGGGGTACCATAAATTTTTCAGTATGATACAAGAGCACAGAAAAAAACATCAGCAAAAATTCTGTCTTTCCGTATAAGTGTGGTAATTTGTTAAAAGGACCTGGATAGCATCATTTTTATTGGAATAAAATTTTTCGTCATCTTGAATTTATTTTGACAAAACATCTTGACATAATATCTGAAACAGAAATAGGCACAGAAAACCAACAGGAAGCAGGAAATAATATTACCTACATTTGCTCTCTGACCGGGAGGGTCTTTCGACCAGGTCCGATCCTCCAAGCGATGATAATTCAGATCCTCCGATAACGAATAACGCTACAGGCCCCTTTTTAGGGAATCATCTCCCATAGATACATAATTGGATATTTATCACTAGAAATTTATTTTTCGTATTCAGCTTATACCCTGTACAGTAATTCACGAAAAGAATCAGTTTCGTTTGTGTGAAATTCTCATAAGACGTAGTTCAGAATGGCTTCTTCGCTCTAACCGCGGAGTACATCCTACAATTGTAAGGTGTGTCCTTGCTTCAGTCCTCGAAATGTTTAACTAACAATGGTTAACAACTAAGTTATCTCATCTCCGCACTCCACTCCAAATATACACACCCAAAACAAGATCCAAAGCATCCAAACTCGCGCCAAAATCATTTATTCACAGCGCCTGTGAGACGAGAGGCGTCAACTCCCAGAATTAAGGACCTCGCTCAACAATCAACTTTGTTGTCTGGAGTATTTATTTATTTTCCTCTGAGCAAGACTCTAACGGTCCAATTTGCATATTCAAACTGCTAGAAATTGCAACCTAAACGTAAATTTAGTGGTTGTAAAATAAATGAACGGTCCTGGGAACTTATTGGCCCTCTCATTCCTTGCCGAAATCAATTCTGTCCCGTATTTATGCGGAGTTTGAGAAAACGTTCTAGATGTGAACGGAGCATTAAATCGAGAGAAAATTAAATTCTTGGTATCACCATCGTGTACTTTATTATATCGCTCAATTTTGTGAGGTCGTAGAAGACGTTTTGTGAGCTATACGATGGCTGGAACAATGTTATATCGAATTCTTGTGATTAGGTGAATTTCAATAGGGATTCCCATTTTTCGCGGCTATAAAACTGCAGTTTGGCTTACATTGTCAACAGTCCTATTTGGAAGCTCTTAAAACTGAAAATTCTTTTGAGTCCTTTGATACCCAAATCCTCGAACGTTTCAGGCGTAATTCAAATTTCCTTATTTCGTGAAAAAATTGAAAAACACATATTCACTCCTCAGATCGTTATGTACAGGGTGATTGTTTATATTTTTATGAAAATGAACTCTTCAGGTCTACTCCAAACATATATTTAGCAAATATACCGCTTTATATGTTTCGACCCCTTCAAATTTGGAGGCATCTTCAGGCATATGTTCAAATTGATCAATATGTTTTACTCGAAAGCTACCTTAGATAATATTGATCTTTTATGAGAACTCAGAATTCTGCACAAGGAGATGCGAAAAAGCATGGTAAACCCGAAAACTTTATGTCATCTGGTGTTTTCACCCAGTATTTCATTTTCTCAATAGTTAGATCGTGAAAAATAAAATAAATCATAGGTTACTCAGAAAGAAGAAATTATACTGAGGGGAAACAATGAAATTTGGCATATTTTTCTACCGATTCAACTTCATCAAAGAAGATAAGCCACATCTATGCAGAATCGTCATGGAAAATTTCAACAAACGAATACGTTTATACAGTGCGCGCCAAATTATGGAACAAATTCATTTTCTCAGAAGAAAAATATTTGGCAACAAAATCCTGAGACAGCTCAATTTCTGTTTCACCTTTAACGAATTTCATGCATTTTTGAAGGATTTTTGTTTGACAATTTTTTGAATAGGGAAAGTGGGTCATGTGGTACTTTTTTGGCAAGGTCTTTGTATCTTCTTTACAGGCATGAAGAAATTTTGAAGAAAAAATTTTTTTTTTTTAAATATTAGTTACTTCAAAGAGGTTTTAGTATGTGCACTTTGTCATGGCTCATTTACTATGAGACGATGGAACCTGACAAAATTTGTCACGGAATAAAAGTCGACCATTACAGTTTTATTAATGCACAACTTTTGACCCCTCTCAACCCCCTCACGTGAAAAATTAGAATGTGTGAAACACTGCGCTTCAGTTATGATCTGAGGTAGGTATGTTATCAGTACGTTTCAACTTCAGTAGAAACCTATTTAAGATCATAACTGAAGCGCAGCGTTTCACACATTCTAATTTTTCACGTGAGGGGATTGAAAGGGGTTGAAAATTGTGCATAAACAAAACTGTAATTGTCGACTTTCATTCGGTAACAAATTTCATCAGGTACCATCGTCTCAAAGTAAGTGAGCCATGACAAAGTGCACATGCTGAAAATCTCTTTGAACTAAATAATTTTTCAAAAAAAATTTTTATTCTTGAAAATTTCTGCACGGCTGTAAAGAAGATACAAAGACCTTGCCAAACAAGTACCACATGACCTTCTTTCCCCATTCAAAAAATTTAGAGGATTGATGGGGCTGACACAGGGAGTAACAAAACTCTTTCAAAAATGCATAAAATTTGGTAAAAGTAACACAAAAATTGACCTGTTTCAGGATTTTGTTGCCAAATATTTTTCTTCTGAGAAAATGAATTTGTTCCATAATTTTGACGCGCACTGTATATGCAAAGCCGTCGGGTACATTTGCACAATGTGTTATTTCATAAATAATCATATGATATGTACTTTATGATTCAATTAAAAATTACAAGCTCAATTCACAGGAATAGTTAACAAATAGAGCTCAACCAACTTGAACTGACCAGACATTTCCTCCATATATTCAGACTTTATCAAGGACGCAGAGAAAGAAAAATAAGTTTACAAACAAGTAAAGCATATATGTTCGAAGAAAATATTGAAAATATGATAAAATGAATTGATTTCTGTGAAAATTCTCAGGGAGTTCATCTAGTTGAAAAAAGATGTTGAAAGGATTGAAGTTTGATACGGATAATACATGGGAATTCAAGGAAAACATTGAAGGAATCCAAAACAACAACCATAACAAGACGACTGTTTCATATGTCAATAAATTTGAAAACTGTCACCTGACCAACAAACATTCTTGTTGCCATTCACTCATGAGATGTTGAATTATCGGTATCTAGCCAGTAAACTTGAATAAACCTGACTCAAATCTTCCGCGTCCGTCCTGTAATTAACTGTATCATTGAGTTTTATATGTATCATTTCACTCAGGTTTTTTTCTCCCGTTAGTCCCATAATCTACAATGGGGGTTTTTCCTTTAAACAAAAATGCAGTAATTTTCATGAAAAACCTTTAGAACATCACTTAAAGGGATTTGTCATGAGTGCACGATATGGCAACGTCGAATTCAGCTTTCTCGAAAAGAAAAGGACGTTTAATGTGTTACTCTGCTTAGGAAAACAGAGATAGCTATACTTCGATCTGGTTAGAGTAGAAGACAACGACCAAGAAATAGAAAAAGAAGAGCACAGACTGTCAACTGTCATATTACTGACAAATCGAAAACGGAAATTGTTTGGTTGTATTGACAAAGAACACGTGTGTACCACAGAATAGGATTAAATAATTCATTATTCTATAGCAGAAAAAGCTATTCTACTAAACACCGTTGTCACTTCGTGCATGCCTGGCAAATCCCAAACCCCAATTTTGAAACCTGATTTTGAATACTTTCTGAAGATAATTTGGGAAAATGATGAATCAAACCCCTAATAATTATGTTCAAATTTGCATTTGCAGTAATAATCCAAATTCAGGAAAAATCCTCATTGAAGTGCTGTCGAAATCGAAAGTATGTCCCTTACTATTGATTTGTATTTGGGTAATTTCTCTTTCAATGTGTTAGCCACGTTGTAGCTAAGATCTCGGATCTTAGGGACATACTTTGTAATTAATTTATTTATTATATTTCCAATATTTTATTCATACATATATGTTATACTTGTTTGTATACCGAATTTTGTTTCTCTGTAGCCTTGCTAAAGTCTGAATATATGGACGAAACGTTGACTTAGGTCAAGTCGGCTGGGCTTTATTCAGTTTCTATTCTTGTGAACACTATCACTTATTTTTTCGCAAGGACGTGAAGTTGTGGAATTCACCGACCATTGTTTGAGATATCTCAAATATATTTTGCTCGAATTCTTCCGTAAATAAGCACAATTCTGCAAAAATTATTATGCTGAATCATACACACTCCTGATCTCCATCATCAAAATAATCATCTATATTCCACGTTCATCAAATTCAACTCCACCGTCCTATATAATCATCAAACTCCCTGAAATATCAATTAAATATCCCATAAAACTCCAGCACTTTACACATCACGAAATAAAACCGGATCCCCATTAGCTCAGACTTCGAAACTAGAAACGTGCGCCATCAAAATACACGTAGCAAAGCAGTTGAAGTTTCACTCAGGAGTAATGCTGGAAATTTAGCAATGAAATATAATTTCGGCGTAAAGAAAATGGCCGTGACGTTTGATGAATTTTCATGAGCGCCTTTTCTTTGTCGCGCGATGGGTCGATGTGAGTATGATTCAGGTGGTCCCACCCTCTGTCGGCTTGATGCGAACTCAAACTATCCGTGAAGTAATTGATGGACTCCTCAGAGCGGGTGATCCCATTCAATACGTAGTTATGATCGTTTCGGGATGTCTTTGATTTATGTACGTGAGAGGACGCGCGCGTCGTACAGATTCGGAGACGTCTGTCTGTCTGGCGGTGTCTCCAATTATTGAAACGCGCAATGCTGTTTGAATATGGAATTGAGGATGCTTTGGGGTTTCTTCTAAGATGAAGAGGATTTAGCGTTCAATTCCCATGTGATTCTCGTAATGTGAAGTTTTTTTATGGAATACTGATGAGAGTGGAATTCAAGACCTGATGGATTAGATAATATTGGATTTCTTTTCTCGTGATTCGATGGGTTTCGTGTTTTTTAACACTACTGATTCAGCCAAAATGGTATGAAACGAAAAAATTCGACCATGAGGAATTTGTGGTAATATTATCATTTGCACAATTTGACAAGCTTGCTAGTAAATCTACAGGGCGCGTCAAAATTATGGAACAAATTCATTTTCTCAGAAGAAAAATATTTGGCAACAAAATCCTGAAACAGATAAATTTTTGTTTCACTTTTACCAAATTTTTATGCATTTTTGAAGAATTTTTGTTGCACCCTATGCCATTCCCATCAACCCTCTAAATTTTTTGAATAGGGAAAGTGGGTCATGTGGTACTTTTTTGGCCAGGTCTATGTATGTTCTTTACAGGCGTGCAGAAATTCTCAAGAAACAATTTTTTTTCGAAAAATTAGTTAGTTCAATGAGGTTTTCAGTATGTGCACTTTGTCATGGCTCATTTACTTTGAGACGATGGTACCTGATGAAATTCGTCACCGAATGAAAGTTGACCATTACAGTTTTGTTCATGCACAACTTTCAATGGAGAAAAAAAATTTTTTTCACGTGAGGGAGTTAGTTGAAAGGGGTTGAACAAACCTATAATGGCCGACTTTCATTCGGTGACAAATTTCATCAGGTACCATCGTCTCAAAGTAAATGAGCCATGACAAAGTGCAGATACTAAAAACCTCTTTGAAATAACTAATTTTTGAAAAAAAAATTTTTTTCTTGAAAACTTCTGCACGCCTGTAAAGAAGATACAAAGGCCTTGTCAAAAAATTACCACATGACCTACTTTCACTATTCATAAAATTTAGAGGGTTGATGGGGATGGCACAGGGTGCAACAAAAATTCTTCAAAAATGCATATAAATCTGGTAAAAGTAAAACAAAAATTGACCTGTTTCAGGATTTTGTTGCCAAATATTTTTCTTCTGAGAAAATTAATTTGTTCCATAATGTTGACGCGCACTGTATATCAGATTTGTTCAATTGTAATCAAATGTTGGTGAACCCACGTGGTGGGATTTTGACATAAAATATTCTGAATGATTCTGAATCGAAAAATAGAATATGATACATCATGTCCAGTATTATTTTTGCATTGTATTTTATCATGTTACCCTCCAATGATTGTGTGCCGGTTGTCAAGATACTCAAATTTGATATTCAAGTCGTAGTAAGTTGAAGATAATGAAAGTATAGCACAAATATCAATATCCTAATATATTATGTGAAGGTAATTAGAAAACTTAGTATTTTTATGTATGATTATGACTGTTTGGCTCTTTAATCGTTATAATCAAAGAAAACAGTTTCTGAGTTATATCTATCCGGATTTGGTCATTAGTTCCCAAATGATTCAAAAAGACGGATCTGATCGAGACTTAGTATTTGGTTGGACAATGGTGACGGGCAGATTTGTGCAGAATTTCGTGTGGATGGTAATAAATAAAAATTATTTGGCCGTTTTTTGTCGCCCTAGCGGCAACACTTTCACTGCGATAAACGCATGGTCTTCCGAGTGGAACCCAATATTCTCATAACAGATTTGGGCCTCTATCACCAAAGCTGAATTCGTGAACAGCTAGAATCCATCAACTAATTCCGCAGATATGCCAATCCAGAATTTTATTCTCCCAATATTTCGGAAAATACAGAGTTGCTCGAATTGAAATTATATACTCGGTTGTGATCATTAGATCCATCAAGAATGAAGTTGCTTTGGGAAAGTACTCAGTTTGAGACTATAAAAATCAACGAATATTTTTGCTATCATCAATTCAATTCTCTCAAATTTGCATTTTTTCATTCTCACAAATAAAACATGACGTAAGGATGAATTTATGTCATAACCTTGATCCAATGAACCAAAACATCTACACCGAAGAAGCGATGTGGAAGGAGTACGGTTATTGTAGTTTTACGGTTCCTTCCGATCATTCGACCGACATACCTTGGAAACCTCTAAATTTGTGGACATTTTCAAAATTTTTTCAATTGTTCTCTTGACATTCATGGAAAGATCATTACTGAATGTTTCACAAGTTTGCTCATGCATCTTATTTACTGAGTATTCGGAGAAATCAAAAAGAAACAGAAGATATATTAACGGAATTTCAGAGACCATTTTCTTGATGATTCCAAAAGGGAAGATCCATCGAAAAAGAATCTGACACACTATTGTTGAACAAGGAATCGAAGCTCTTGTTGAATTTCATCGAATTTTTACTGATAATTCCCCAAAAAAAAAATGTTGAAAAAAAATATCGAAAAATGATAAAGGTACTCAAGATGTTCTCAACATAACGAACAAATTTCTGTGTACGTGGTTTTCATCTAAATGGCAAGTTCAAGTCTAATCGCCTCAATAATCCTTAAGGTATTGAGGAAAAAATTCTACTGGGCATATTCCACGCATCATCAAATCAAGATAATGAAGTTTTTGATCTACCCTGATCTTCTTTAACCTAATTGTTCAAGGCCATTTGGTGCTAGGGGATGACAATTTCAATAATTTCGAGTTTTATTCCCTAAACCTTGAAAAATATTTCAAAATATATTCAAGTTGGCAATTCAAAAGCTCCTGTCTAGACGCCATTGTGATTCTGTTAGGTCTTCTCCACCAATTGTTCCAAATATCTAATATAAGAGCCTGAGAGAATCGAAGAAAATATTGTTTGAAAATATTCCTTCTTCCACTGAGCCTCTAGAACCCCTTTTCGAGTTTGTTACCATCTTCGTTGAACATCTAACAATTTTGAAGAGGATTTCGGGGTAATTTATGTTTGGTTGTTTCATTTAACGATTACCCGGAGTTGCATGAGGAATTTTATGGGCAAAATTCGCACCGTGTTACGTGAAATTTAAAAAGTTTGGGCAGCACGACTAAAATCTGGAAATATTTCAGTATACTGAACGGGAAGAAAACTTAATTAAAAATTTACATAATGATTAAAATTAATTCGAACTCCAACTTTTCAGAAATGAAATTTTCAAATCTGCTATTCTGGCAGAAAAGTTTTTCCACGTAAATAATTTTTTACCTGCCATCCACGTGGTTTGTTTTTCAAATTGCAAGGTTGGTTATTGATTAGGGTATGGTATGTTTGGGGAGTTCCTTTTTCGTGCTTCCTTGTTTGGAACATCATAACTTTGAGATATCTGAGTTTATTCTGGGTACAATGCTAATCAGTGAGTAACTACTCTTTATATATTTCTAGATTCTGATCAAGTACGTTCCGGAAAAAACATCTCATCAAAAGATATTTTGTAAGTGATCAAATTCGTACGCGAAATAAAAATTTTGGATTTTTTGCTCTCATGTTCTGGAAAAAAGTATGCTATCGTTCTGTCTAAATGTCTGTAATTTTCGAATTTTGAACTGAAAATGGTCTCGAACGACTAGGTTGGACTCACTAATGACGAATCCGGTGTCCAAATCGATTCTGTCCGGCCAGCCGTACACACGATTACGAGCAAACGGAAGAATTTTTTGACTTGAAAATTTTAAGTTAGTTGCATCCTTAAGTGGAGAAATCGGTCGAACGATTTCATAGTTATAGCCATTTGAAGTTTCGAGGTTATTTCCCTGGTATTTCGAGAAGCACTGAATTGATTTAATTGGGACTTTGCAGTTAGTTTAAACGTGAGAACTTGCAACTTTTTGCGAAATTTCTTTGGGATCGTGCTGGGAGTATGTTCTGAAAGAATTTTTTTTCACAAAAATTTTTTTTTTCTAGAAATTGTCCACAACATTTGGAGAAAATTTTGGTTATATTTTGAGCGTTGTATTCCACAGCAGTATACCGAATTCCTATTCGATACGATTGAAGTTTTCGAAGATTTTGTGGGAAAATATGTTCAAATTCGGGTTTTCTCTCGATATCGTTTTTTTTTCGGGTCAACTCAAAAAAAACCATTTCAGTCATAATTAAACTTAGCGGCTAGTTTCAAAATGCTGATGGAGAACTTTGTGCAAAATTTCGTGATGATCGTGTCTGTAGAACCATTCGAAAAAAAATTTCATAATTTTTTGTTCAAATTCAATAAGTCTGTGATTTAACGATCATTATATCCCCATGAATTTCCGTATGAACATTCGAACTATCAGTTTTCGATAAAGTACTGAATCGCAATTCGATCTAACCTGTATTTTTGGCAATATTGAGGAAATAAAATTTTGAATGGGTATATCTACGGAATCATGGGTCGAATTTTACCCATTCACGAATTAGATCATTTCTAGGAAGCCCCAAACCTACCCTACAAATATCGAGTTTCTTAGTCGTTTCTTTCATTCAAAATTTCATTTTCCCAATATTTTCAGAAAAACAGATAAGATCGAACTGAAACCCAGATATGCACTTACGTGAAGTAAGCAGCTTTTGTATGCATGTTGAAATGAACACCGAAAGCGAACACGCCTGCAAAAGCTGCTGACTGCACATCAGTGCTTCTCTAGGTTTTTTATTGCTTGATTCAACTCGAATAAATATTGTTTGGTATTTTACAATTCCATTTCCTTATTGATACACAGTTTCATCGATTTTTTATGGATTTTCTCTGAACAATATTCGATCTCAGACTCGCAGCCCACTTGAACAAAAACTACCCTGAATATTTCCCACTGTTATTCCAATTCTTTTCCCGGAGGATCTCCGAAACCCTCCTCACGAAAGAGAGAACTTCACGGACATCTCTCAAACTGACAGAATCTTAAAATCCGTCCGCCCTCCAATGTCACGCCCGATATTTCTCAAGGAAACCGGGGCTATCCAATTCAAGCTGGCTCTCTTCCCATTATAAATTGAAATAAACCGGAGTAAACGCCATGGCGTAATGCTAACCCGACATCGGCAGAGATTACGGCTAAAAAATCCGGTGAAGATGAAAAAGACAATGTAATTACTCAATGCCACGGCAATGCTAAGCTGCCTTGTGTCTTATGTTAATCTGCCGTAATCCGGGACGTAGAAGGCGACACTATTTCTGGCGGGCGCATCCGCGCGCAGGGATGTATTCAAGATATCTTGCGTTTAGATGATCGATCAAGAAAATATTTGATTGTCTCGGTCTTTACTCGACGGAAATTCATCCTGATATTGATTAAAGTTAAACACTATATTAACTATTAACTAACTACTTTCACGAAATCGTTTTCTTTTAATAAAGTTGGACACCGGAAAACGTGACCAAATATTAATTATGTATTCTATGGAAATATCAGCAAGTTCATTTGAAGACATTCAGCAATTGGAATCGGTTGAGGTCAGTTGAGTATCTGTTAATGAAAGTACCTGTTCATTTTCTGATGCTTTCAAAAGGTTCAATCTATTGCTCTCGTTTTCTGTATGGAGAATTCTGAAGTTGTGATCTTCAGGTCGAAATTGCAAACGTGAATTTTGATTGCTTCCTAAAATTATTCTAACCAACTGTATTCGTTGGACACCCGGTATACCGGGTGTTTCATTGGTAAATGAACATACAGTTACCTGAGCTAGAGTTACCCTAGGTGAGTCCAAAAAACCTATATATGATAGGACTTATCAATTCCATAACGGAAATACGGGGTGGTTCATGTTTTCACTGATAATTTAAATTTCTCATAACTTTTGAACCACCCAGTATATTCGGTTGATATTTGGAACATATGTTCAAGTTTCACAGGTCGATCGATTTATATTTAAATTACCTAAAAGTTCCAGGTCCGTATCTGAAAAATATTGGAGTTCTTGCAAGCGAGATTCAACACCATGTATATTGAAATTTTGGTATTTGATTGAGATATTCGAAAAGAGGAGAAAATGTTCAATGGGGTTCAGTAGATTCCATCGTCCCGCACGTTATTTTGCTCATAGAATACTTCATGGAAAATACAATTGAATATTTGAATTCCAATAAATTCTCAGCAAATTAGTTCATTGTAATTAAATTGAGAAATTTCTTCTTGAAATGATTGGATACAAGACAGGCGATACCTTGACATCGAAGAGACATCCCTGATATAGTAGGGACACATCCAGAAGGTATAGCACTAGAAGAATACAAATATTCAATCATTTCAAGAAAAAATTTCTCAATTTAATTACAATGAACTGATTTGCTAAGAATTGAATCTTTCCCTGAAGTATTCTATGAGCAAAACAACGTGCGGGAAGATGGAATCTACTGAACCCCATTGAACATTTTCTGCTCTTTTCGAATATCTCAATCCAATCCCAAAATTTCAATATACAGGGTGTTGAATCTCAGCTTGCAAGAAAGATATTTTTCAGATACGGACCTGGAAGTTTTTGGTAATTTAAATATAAATCGATCGACCTGTTAAACTTGAACGTATGTTCCAAATATCAACCGAATATACTGGGTGGTTCAAAAGTGATGAGAAATTGAAATTATCAGTGAAAACATGAACCACCCTGTATCTCGGTTATGGAATTGATTAGACCTATCATGTATAGGTTTTTTGGACTCGCCTAGGGTAGCTCTAGCTCAGATAACCGTATGTTCATTTACCAATGAAACACCCTATATATTGCCACAACTAATAAATGAATTGATTCGCGATCAAATACATTCTCAACACAAATTTGTCCCAAATGGCGCCTGAAAATAAGACATCGTTCATTGTCGCGTCGACTTGCAGAAAAAGAGTTATCGCAGCTGCTCTTGAATGATGATCGAATCCCTCGGAGTCTCCCTCAATTAAATTATTTCTAATATCTCGTCTAAACTTTTAACTACCCTTTAGGATCTCGAATAATCAGATGAACCCGGATGTGACGACGCCATTTCCCCTGAAACGGTCCTGTTATTTGCGCATTCCACCCCTCTTCACATTATTCAAGTTGCTCGACTGAACACTGACGTTTCATTCTTCATGCAGTTTTCCTCCTTTGGTCTCTTATTATTTAGATAAATGTCCGTCCTTTCTTCACGATGAGGCTCTGAGTTCCCCCTCCGGTTTTCTTTTCAGGGGATAATTGTTTAATCATCGAAAAACCGCAGTGGAGATTATACAGGGTGTATCTGAATAACACCAAAAAAATATTTAAGCGATGATTCTGTGATGAAAATGAAAGTAGGTTTTTGGTATAAATTTTTTGAAGAACCTCCCTCCGGAAAAGTTACTCCCCTTTCGAAGGTAACAAAGAAAATTGTTCTTCTTCTTTATTTTCCCTTTATATTGAACTAAAGACACGAAACCCAGTAAATATTATTTGTCAATAAAACTACACATTTTGGAATTTTTTTAACGCTGAAGTATACTTAGGAGGGGTTGAAATAGTCAACCCCTTAGATATACTGCTCCACAAGAGTTGGGGATATCGTATTCAATCGTTTTTAAAAGTATGTAATCTTCGAGAAAATCGCTGTAAAATCATTTAAAACTCAATAACAACTTGAATCGATCCAATAAAAATCAGTATGAGACATTACGTCAATCTGGTCGCCTTTTTTCTGAAGTTTGGTTCTTTGAATATGCTTCATGAATGTTCTTATTTTGAAATGAAGTCAGTTTATCAACGGCTTCGATTTGAAACGAGTTTTCTGAAAATGCCAAGACGCAAATTAAAAACGCTGAGGCGCTAATAGGGCTATCGGAATGCTACAGGGTGGCCTAACTCAGGTTGTTGTAGCGGAAAGGCTCCAAGTCAGCCAATGTGTGATATCTCGACTTTGGAATAGGTTCCGTGTTGGAAAGACCAAGGCTTGGTGGGCAACGAAAAACAGCACCTGCTTAGGATCGTTTCATAACCGTTTCGGCGAGAAGAAACCCTATTTCTAGACGATAACGCTAGACCGCACCGTGCAGCCATAGTTGAGAATGCACGCGAGGAGCTTGGTATTCCACAGTTACCAATACCTCCGCACTCACCAGATTTGAATTGCCTAGAACATGCATGGGATATGCTCCAAAGAAGATTAGATAATCATCAACCTACCCCAGAATCCTTAAATGATCTGAGAGAGCTTCTGCCCCGTTTATGGAACCAAATTCCTCAAGATGTTAAACAACCTCGTGTGTAGTATCCAAAGAAAATGTCAAGCTGTTATTGATGCCTGTGGAGGCCATACATTGTATTGATAGTCTTAAAATGCTCGAATTCTCTGGAAATAAAATTTCGTTATTTTACTCGATTTTTCTTAACCACCCTGTATACGCTGCAGACCTACAGGCTGAAATTAATTTGCAATTTGAAATCATATTAATGTGAATTTTCATCACAAAAATCTTATTTTAACTATATTTTTTTGGAATTTAAGTCAATATCCCTAAATCATGCGCAGCAGTTTATTTTTTCTCATATTTTTTTTGGATACACATTTTCCTTTTAAAACCACATACCTGAAAAGCCCAATTCATTCACTTTTTATTCACATCGTTAACACACGAACTTATCCCTGATACCCCTGTATAACCAATTAATTCTTTCCACTATAAATCTTCTTAATTGCTTCAATAATTCTCGATCAAATCATCAATTTCAAACAGGGTTTTGTTCTCGAGGAATAGATAACTAAGAATCCCCATCAACATCAAACCACACATTCCATATAAGACAAATCAGATCTCAACAAATGTTAACACTCGAAATTGATACGATTAAGTGATGTTATATCTGCACTGTTACGTTCTCATTATAATTGGCTGGTTCTGCAGTAATGGAATTGTATCTGCATCGTCGATGCATCTCTTAGTTCGGGATTACATATTCGATGATACTGAATGCAACTATAACAAGACATTTAACTTGGTAACAAAATGTTGCAATCAGTTTGTATGGAACGGTTTATCTATAATACCTATTCAGAAACCTGCTCAGATATTGATTAGAAAGGTTTATTTCTATTGTCCTGAATTCATATGACTGCAGAAGTTGCAAAAAGGCTAATAGCTTCTTGAAAGATTGAACAAATAAGTACTTCAGTATATGCCTAATTGATGTGAAAGTTCCTTACAATCGGAAATGATTCTTGTTGCTAAATGGCGAAGGGGCTACAAATTGGTGCATGCGTCGGGTCGAGTAAACATATAAATTTGGTATTCTACGAAATATCAGCCGTAATTGACTTCTCAAGTGAAAAAAGTATTGAAAGATTTCGCTTTCAAGAAATTTGAGGGTGAATGATCCTGAAAATATATCGATAAAATTAAAAATTTCTTCGTTATTTCACGAAAATCAGCCATGTCTCATAATCTAACACACAATTCACAGATTTTTATTGATAACTCAGCGACCACTGGTCGAAAATCATCCGGGTGAGAATTTTTAGGTTGAGTTATGCAACAGTAATCATAGTTTCATGAAAAATTCAGTGGTAAGTTTTCGAAAAATATTTTTTTCCCTCTTACCCTCAGTTTTGAGTTCTAAGGGAACACCGATCCTGCTGAAAAACTTTGGGGATCAATGTTTAGCGACACACTATTTTTCTGCTGAGTTTCACGGATTTCAGTTCAGTACTTTCAGGGAAAAGCCCCGGACAACGGATGGCGGACGGACGGAGTTTGATCCATTATATGATGAAAACAAATGAAAAATCTTATTGATCGACTGAAAAAAAATCTAGAAAAGCACTTACATGAAGACACCAGCTTTTACGAGCTTGTTCACATTGCGAAATGGTGACTTGGAAATTTCAGTGAAATTTGAATGAAATATAAAAATTTTCGAAAAAAAAAAATTTCGAACTTTTCCATTGATAATTCTTCATATTGACACTATTCATCTTCCAACCAAGTTTCATTTCGATCAGATAAATATTCTTCGAGTTATTGAAAAATCAAAATTTCAAATGGCTGTACCACAAAAACCATTCAGCAGATATATTTATATAAATATATATTCTTTTGAGAACGAGCATTACATTCTTTGATATATTACAGTGTTAGCAGAGGAAATGTAAACGGGGTACCATACATTTTTGCATATGATACAAGAGCACAGATAAAAACCTCAGGAAAAATTCTGTCTCCCCGTAGTGATTTATTTGTGGATGGATGGCATCTTTTTCATTGGAAAATAATTTTTTCGTCATCTTGAATTCATTTCGACAAAATATCTTGACATAATATCTGAAACAGAAAGAGGGACAGAAAACCAGAAGAAAGCAGTAAATAATATCACCTACATTTGCTCATGACCGAGAGGGTCTTTCGACCAGGTTCAGTCCTCCAAGCGATGATTTTCAGATCCTCAGATAAACGAAGAACGCTACAGGCCCCTTTATTGGGAAATCATCTCCCATATATCCAAAATTGTTCATTTTGAACTAGAAATATAACAAAATATTGGGAACAAATTGACATGCATTATGTCAGGATAACATAATACATTAACGAACTTAACCGAGATATTCAGGATCTCAACCTAACCTGAAAATTTAAAGACTCTAGGTCCTTTCTTTGGAGAGTTACAGCGCACACGGCCGGCCGGCCGGACGGACAGAATCAATTTTGACCTCGGATTTTTCATCAGTGAGTCCAACCTAGTCGTTTGAGACCAATTTCGGCTCAAAATTCGAAAATTATAGACATCGTGACGAAATGATAACGCGCTGTTCCCTACAACGAGCGCGTAAAAAACTATCGAACTGGATAATCTTTCTGGATAAGAATGTCGAAGAATTTTCACTTCTACAAATGTTTGATTTGAAATTAATCCCGATCAAAAAAAAGCGAGCAGCAAAAAACACCCGATGGTGTTTCTTCACGGGAGTAGCAAGGAGAATAGCGTCGTAGCCTAGCTTGAGGCGTTTTCATCCGTAAATCTAGTTTACCAAGTCCCCAAGGAGAATAGATTATTATGGAAGGATATTTAATTCACTCTGAGTGCCGATAACGAACCATCACGAATGTTCAACGTCGAAATTACAAACCGATGATTATCATAGAGAACATCATCCGAGATCAATATTCTCTGGATGAATAGAATATTCTCCTCAATATGGAACCCAAGGATGTCTGAATGCTCCTTCCTGATAATTGGATCTCGCTCTGGGATTATGTTATACACTGAAGAATATGCTGCAGATGGAAAGTGTTATTTGTTGGTTCAAGATACTGACTTGTAGCAAGATGAGGTTTGATGATACTTTCTAGGTATTCTGTTACTGGTCTAATTAAGACTGCAAAAGTTGACAACCTTCATTACCCTGGAAGTGTTGATTCAATCGACATTTTATTCGTACCCTCTTTCTTCTAATAGTGACGAAAAAGCTAGTGGTTCGTAGGGGTGTGTGATAAGAAAAATTTTAAAAAGCACTGCAGTGTAGGCAGCAACTTTTGCGCGCATGTTTAATGTAGATGACCGCCGAGATGACCGCTTCAGCAACGAACATGCACGCAAAAGCTGCTGCCTTCACGGCAGTGCTTTTTGAAATTTTTACTGATGAATTACTGGATTTCAATTCGATCAAATCTGTATTTTTGGAAATATTGGAAAAATAAAATTTTGAATGGGTATATCTACGGAATCATTGGGCGGATTTTACCCATTCACGAATTCGACCTTCGCAATTAAGCCCGTAACCTCTAGAAATATCGAGTTTCTAAGTTGTTTCTTTCGGAAGTTATTGTGTTTACGCAGTCTGCCGTTAGGCCGACCGTAAACACAATAGCTTCCGAAAGAAACAACTTAGATCAAATCGAATTAAAATCCAGTACTTCATCGAAAAATAACAGTTCGAAGTTTCCTACAGAATTTAAAGAGGATGATATGATAAGAAAATCATAGAAATTTTTTTTTTCAAATTGTTCTAATGACACGATTATCACGAAATTCCGCATAAAGTTGTCTTTCAGCATTTCAAAACTAGCTGTGAAGTTTTATCAGGACTGAATCAGTATTTCTCGAGTAATACCGAAAAAATCAACGATTTCAAGAAGAAAACCTCGAAATTTGACATATTTTTTCCCGATATCTCGAAAACTTATGATCGTATCGAACTGAAATTCGGTACACTGCTGTGAGTGGAATTTTTTTTGGATATAATGAATGGTTTCCGGAAAAAAAATTTTTTGGAAAAAAATTTCGAAAAAAATTTTTTTTTTTTATTTACTGGCAATATGATCTTGACGTTATTTGGCTCAAAGTTGCGCGTCTTTATACTCCACCTAACTGCCAAGTTTGAATCCAATCGCTCAAGTAGTTTCTGAAATAAAAAATAAATAACTTTAAAACTTCAAGTGCCTATAACTCCGAAACTATTCGACCGATTCGGCCCATTAACGAACTCAACTGCGGCATTCCGATGCGTAACCTATCCTGAAAGTTTCAAGTTTCTAGCTTGCTCCTGTCGACAGTTATCGTGCCCACGGTCGGCCGGCCGTACAGAATCGATTTTGACACCGGATTCGTCATCAGTGAGTCCAACCTAGTCGATTGAGACCATTTTCGGCTCAATCGTCCAAAATTACAGACATTTGGACAAAACGATAGCACGCTGTTCCCCTAGAACATGCGCGCAAAAACAATAATCCTTTTCGATTGGCCGACGTTTCAAGTAACTTTTACTCTTTTTTCAGGCCAAAATCCAAATCTCAGTATAATCTTGTGTAACTGAGATTTGGATTTCAGCCTTGAAAAAGTTTAAAAGTTACCCGAAACATCGGCCAATCGAAAATAATCGTTGTTTTTCTTATCACCGAGCCCTATAAACGACTAACTTTTTCGTCACTATGTGTTAATTCAATGTTTGGTATGAATGATTCCGCGATAAGAGTACAGGGTCCGGCAGAGGACTCTGAAGTTTTTGGAACGGCTAGTACTCCCCCCTCCTATTGAGTCGACAGATGCTGGGAAGGGGCGGTTGGGTTTGGTAGGTCTTGGTATTTTCTTCACAGTTGAAGTCATGGACCTGTGGAAGGTAGAGCACCCCGTTTTTGCCCACGACAGTTGAGTCCGTAATAACGAGTCCATCACGGCCGTTCAGCGTGAGTTTCTTGGCCATTTCAGTATCCACCAAACTCTGGCTGTTCCCTCTCGAAACACTTTTCTTCGTTTGGTAGAAGCACTTCGCACACTACGTGAATTGATGAGGAAAATTCTACCAGGAGCTCAACTTACAATTCGGAGACCTGAGAGCGTTGAAAGAGTGCGATAAGCAATTGTTCGCAGTCCGAGCGATCTGCTCGCCAGTATGCTGCTGAACTTCGCCTCTGTGATCGTTCGGTAAGGCGTATTTTGCGTTAAGAACTGAGGTTTCACCCATACGAACTGGCCGTTGTGCAACAGTTACAGCCAAGGTATTATGCACAACGAATGCACTTGGTGTGTGTGATGGAAGCACTTATTGAGCAGAATGAGAACCTCATTTTGTTCATGGCCAGGTTAATCAGCAAAGTTGCCGTTATTGGGCAACACTTACTCGAAAGACCCCTGCATAGCCCTCAAGTGACCGTTTGGTGCACTGTATCCCAAACTTGCGTCATTGGCCCTTACTACTTCGGAAACGTCAATGGCAATGCTGTTACCGTGAACTCTGGGCGCTATATTGAAAAGATAACCAACTTCTACGCACCCGAATGAAGAAGACGTCGTATTCCAATCCGACGTGTGTGGTTTCAACCGGATGGGGCTACCACCCACACAGCCAGAACAAAAATGGACGTTCATCAACCACTTTTACCTGGCCGCCTTATTTCCAGGTTTGATGTCGTTCATTGGTCCCTCGGTCCCCAGATTTGGCCGTCTGCGACTTTTTTCTATGGAGACATCTCAATGCTCGAGTTTACCAACACAAGCCCCAAATACTGGAGGAATTGAAGGAAGAAATTCGCGTGGAAGTTGCCGCAGTTGAGAAAGCAACGTTGGAAACAGTTTTCGGAAACTTTCAAGAAATACTGCAGGAGTGTATCGCGAAACAAGGACGCCACCTAATTGATGTGATTTTCCATAAATTAAATTCAAAAATGGTTTGAAATTCTGAATCCAAATTGTTCAATGAATTTTTTTTTGAGCAACAATTACCGAGGTTATGATGTGCGTTTTAAACACTACCACAAGTTATATACTGCAGTTTTTCTGTAACTATAACATTTAATACTAAGTAACAAGAACGGAGGAAGAACCTGATTGCTAAGTCACAACAAATCGGTTGTCAGAATTTTTTGAGATTTGAGAGAAATCAAAAATTTTCTAACTTCCTTTCGTACTTTTGCGCGCATTTTCTGGGGGAACAGCGTGCTATCGTTTTGTCCAAATGTCTGTCATTTCCGATGATTGAGCCGAAAATGGTCTCAAACGACTAGATTGGACTCACTGATCCGGTGTCAAAATCGATTCTGTCCGGCCGGCCGTGGACACGATAACTGTCGAACGGAGTGAGCTAGCAACTTGAAACTTTGAGGGTGGGTCGCGCATTGGAATGCCGCGGTTGAGTTCGTTAATGGGCCAAATCGGTCGAACAGTTTCGGAGTTATAGCCACTTGAAATTTTGAAGTTATTTATTTTTTATTTCGGAAACTACTTGAGTGATTGAATTCAAACTTGGTAATTAGGTGGAGTATAAGCTTCAGCCAAATTTTGTCAGGATCATACTGTCAGTAAATTAAAAAAAAAAATTTTTCAGAATTTTTTCCAAAAAATTTTTTTTTCGAAACCGTTCATCATATCCAGGAAAAAATCCCACACGGACTTTGAGCTTCATATTTCACAGCAGTGCACCAAATTTCAGTTCGATACGATTATGAGTTTTGTGGTAATCGGGAAAAAATATGTCAAATTTCGAGGTTTTTTTCTCGATGTCGTTGCTTTTTTCGGTATAACTCGAAAGATGCACTCAAAAACTGCTGCCTTCACGGCAGTGCTTTTCTAGATTTATTTGGTTCATTTGCCAGTAATAAAATACGCCCTGCAACCCATAAGGTGGACCTTGGCTCTCGGCAATTTTCCCATTTCTTTTTTGATTTATTCTATTCAGTTATAGTAGTGAGTTATTATAACTCAAGTTGTTCGTTAATAGATACAATTAATTGGATAATGAATATATATTTCAAGTGTAATATTCATAACGTTACTTATTCAACTGACACTTCTGTTATGAAGAAGTGTAATGACTCAAATGAAATCCAGATTCCAGTCCCATCCACGGAGTAAAAAAAAGGCTCCAGGTAATATTTAATCAAAATCTCTAGCCAATTCAGAGCCGAGCAACCCTGCAAAGAACCCAAACTTATAAATCAGGCCTTTATCGTCCGGGTCGCCGTGAAATCCTTCATGATTTTTTCACCTAACGCAATCTGTCACCGTCCTGACGTGTTAAGGAAAATCGCGGAAGTTATTTCGGATTCAGAAAGAAGGATAAAAGTTAAATAACGCGAGAAAACTGCGAGGAAAACCGGTCTCGATGGAAACTAACGGACAGGTAGGAAGAACGGAGAGACTGGATGTGGGCGGCCGAATTCCTTTTTAGAATAATTGAATAATCTTATGAGATTGCCTGAAAAACATACTCGACGAGGGAAACCCATTCCGTTTTTCATATGACGCCCGCCTTTGTACTCCTGGGCGGTCCGAAATTAATGAATGATGCCTAGACGTCTCTATGCGGGTAGCAGTGTATTCCTGCTATACAGGGGCGGTTTCTGCTTGGCATTCCAGTGCAGCATAACCACCAATAATGTTTGTTGGAAGAAATAAAATCCAATTGCTTCGATCTTATTGAAAAATTTTAAAATCGCCTCTGAATCCCTCCAGTGCCGTAAAATCATTTCATAATCAATAGGTGTCGCGCGAAGCTGAGAGACTAGGAAAGCAGTTCCAGTGAACCAAGTGAGCTTAAAGCTGGATTTATAAACTTTTCGTTCCCGTTCCCGTTCGCAGCTGACGTTCCCGCTAACGTTCCCGTTGACCGCTGGCGGTTCGAAACGAACTATACCCCTTTTATAAACTTGACGTTCGCCGTTCGGCCAGTTCGCGTTTATGAGGTTTTATAGAGGTCAAATATCCTGTGAATTTGAATCTCCTTTGTTGAAGTTGGAAGAATATAACCAAACCAAGGGTAACTTATCAATAAACAAACTAATCTCCGAATTATTAGTGCATCCTAACCTCACTATATTGGTTAAGATACGAACGGGAACGTCGAAAGGTGAAACATGGTCATCTCGAACGGCAGCGGAAAAAACAGGAGAGCGGCACATTATCAGTCAGCTGACGCAGCTGCGGACTTCATAAACGCCCCTGCGCATTTAGTGCATTTTAACTTTGAACTGGAACGTCAACTGCGAACGGGAACGGGAACGTCGAGTTCATAAATCCAGCTTAGATGTTGCCAACTGATTGGAGAATCTACAGCTAACTAGCCTCTTAGGAAAACCAGAAAATCGAGAAATAATTTCCACTAGTAATACCACTAGAGGTCAAAAAATTTTCGGATTTAATTTGACCTCGTGTAGTATTCGGTAAGAAAATTCCACACCAAGTGTGTTAATTTCCAACATCAATTTTAGTCTTCATCAAGTACTTGCAAAACATAGAAGGTTTTGTCGACTTGAATATTTAGTTTCCATGGCAACTCAGCTAAACTCTAAGCTAGTAATTATTTCTGTTTTGAATTTGTCAAAACCAGCACGACGCAGAAAAATATATCGCTTCGGTCAGGAAAGTAAAGAAAATATTTGCCAGATTATTAAGCAGTTGACACCCGCGAATACTAGAAAATCGAAGACAAATGTATGGAAGCAATTTATAAACTTATGCGCAGAAAAAGCGTATGATTTCGACAGATCGGATATACCTGTGGAAGAACTGGCGCTTATTCTTGAAGACTATGCCTTCAACATGCGAAAAAAAAACTCCGAAGACTACAAGAAGAGTGTTATCAAAGTTCTATGGAATTGAACAGCTAAGCAGTTGCAGGAATATTTTTTCGTAAGGTATAGTCGCAAATTTAATCCATTCTCTGACATCTGGTCAACTGCAAAAAATGCTAAGCGTCGGAAGCTACAAATAGGTCCAACCAAGAGAAAGGCAAGTTCATCCGCACTATCAGCAGATGAATTGAGAAAATATTCTGTCATTATAAACGTCAAAAAAAATTCCAGTATAATTCGCTGTTGGGTACACACGAGGAAAAATGTCCACTGAAATGCATCCTTTGCGATGGTGATCTGTCAGAAATAAACGTTCTGATTGGTTAAAAATTTCAAAAAGCACTGCCGTGAAGGCAGCAACTTTTGCGCGCATGTTCAATGGAGATGACCGCTTCAGCAACGAATTTGAACAAGCACGCAAAAGCTGCTGCCTTCACGGCAGTGCTTTTTGAAATTTCCTACTGATAAATTACTGGATTTCAATTTGATCAAATCTGTATTTTTGGAAATATTGGAAAAATAAAATTTTGAATGGGTATATCTACGGAATCATTGGGCGGATTTAACCCATTCACTAATTCGACCTTCGTAATTAAGCCCCAAACCTACTATACAAATATCAAGTTTCTAAGTCGTTTCTTCCGGAAGTTATTGTGTTTACGGTCAGCCTAACGGCCGACTGCTTAAACACAATAACTTCCGAAAGAAACAACTTAGAAACTCGATATTTGTAGATAAGGTTTGGACCTTAATTACGAAGGCCGAATTCGTGAATGGGTAAAATCCACCCAATGATTCCGTAGATATACCCAATCAAAATGTGATTTTTGCAATATTTCCAAAAATACAGATCAGATCGAATTGAAATCCAGTACTTCATCGAGAAATAACAGTTCGAAGTTTCATACAGAATTTAATGAGGATGATATGATAAGAAAATCATAGAAATTTTTTTTTCAAATTGTTCTAATGACATGATTATCACGAAATTTCGCATAAAGTTGTCTTCCAGCATCTCAAAACTAGCTGTGAAGTTTTATCAGGACTGAATCAGTATTTCTCGAGTTATACCGAAAAAATCAACGATATCGAGAAGAAAACCTCTAAATTTGACATATTTTTTCCCGATATCTCCAAAACTTATGATCGTATCGAACTGAAATTTGGTACACTGCTGTGAAATATGAAGCTGAAAGTGTGAGTGGATTTTTTTTTTGTATATGATGAACGGTTTCCGAAAAAAAAAATTTTTTGGAAAAAAATTTCGAAAAAAAATTTTTTGGATATACTGACGATATGATCCTGACAAAATTTCGCTCAAAGTTGCGCGTCGATATACTCCACCCAACTGCCAAGTTTGAATCCAATCGCTTGAGTAGTTTCCGAAATAAAAAATAAATAACTTCAAAACTTCAAGTCCTATAACTCCGAAACTATTAGACCGATTTGGTCCATTAATGAACTAAACCGCGGCATTCTGATGCGCAACCTATCCTGAAAGTTTCAAGTTGCTAACTCGCTTCTGTCGACGGCCGGCCGGACAGAATCGATTTTGACACCGGATTCGTCATCAGTGAGTCCAACCTGTTCGTTTGAGACCATTTTCGGCTCAATCATCCAAAATTACAGACATTTGGACAAAACGATAGCACGCTGTTCCCCTAGAACATGCTCGCAAAAATCACATGTGTAGTATTTTCAGAATATAGAATATAGAAATAGAAAATACTGCAATATAGACAGGTTTCGTAAGATTTAGGCACATATGAGTTTTGATATTAACAGGAGTATATCTTGTCTGTGGTCAGCAGTTGCCAGGGAAATAGCGTGCTATCGTTTTGTCCAAATGTCTGAAAGTTACGAATTCTGTGCCGAAAATTGTCTCGAACGACTAGGTTGGACTCAATGATTACGAATCCGCTTTCAAAATCGATTATGTCAGGACGTATGCACGATTACGGGCGTACGAATAATCCTATAAACATGAATCTTTAAGGGTGGGTTGCATTTTAAAAAGCGACGGTTAAGTTTGTTGTAGAGTAGAGCCGTTTGAAATGTTGAGGTTATTTCCGTGATAACTCAGATCCTACTGAAAAATTAGATTTAAATTTTGCATTTCATTATGACGTCCTAAACCGGAGTCTTATTCTGGTTGTAAAATTTTCACTCCAGTAAGGTTTTCCTCGAGCATCATTCAATTCGGACTTTTCCGATAGTAAATCTCAAATCGACGTCTATCCGACGTCACTCTCTGTATTCTGCAACAACCGGAATCATTCAGGAATACCGAATAACGAATGTCTCTAATGGAATAAAACGTGAAAAATTTTAAATTCCCATCCAGCGCGAAAAGGAAAATATTGACTTGAGCTCCCTTTCAGGGAAGATGAACTATGATAATTCCAGATAATATCCTGAATCCGGTTACAGAATCGTGATTGGAATCTCCCTCCCCAGTCCGAATCCCATGTGCATTCCGCAGTTTGCATATTTAAAACTTTGCACATTCCCATTAAGCATTCTACCACCAGAATCTACATTTTAATCAGTTTTTACGCCGGCTCTTCCTCAACATTGCTATTGGAGTCTGAAAATAAGATTGGAGTGCCACTGTGGCCATTCCGAGAACCTTGTATAGTCAGATGGAGGAGTTATTTCTCAGAATTTGTTCTGATTCAGTGTAGCTATGTTACAATTACGTAGGATGTCAGATACTATAACGTTTCTCCAGCTCTGAGTACCAAAAGTAGTTTTAGATTGGGATAATGTCGAAGGCACAAATACTTCAGAAAGTGTTCAGGCAGATGCTGGACATCGGATATTCCATAGTATTTGCAAAAAAAATGAACTTTTGGCATCTTACTTGCCATAACTTAATCATTCTCCAAGCCGCCTCAAATCTTTTGTTCAAAAAGTTATATAGCAGATATTATTGTATCAAAAAAATTCTGAAATGATACACGAAAAAGATTGATACCTATTTGAAGCTTACACGATATCTTGAGAGTAAATTAAATAAACGAAAAATAAATAGAAAAAGTGTTGAAACCTTTCGAAATGGTGAAAATTAAGAAAAAATATACAGGGTGATTCCGGAGGAGACCGTCGATTTTGGGATAAGTTTACACTAGTCAAGACAGTCTCGAAACAATGTTTGGTTTATGGTTGGGGGTCCCTATTGAGAATATACAGGGTGATTTGTCCGATTCGACCAATTTTACTTTCATTGATAACTTAGGTATGGCTTATTCGATTTTAGAGAAATTTTCAGCGAAGTACAATATTGATGAGGAAATTCATTGATTTCAAAGTTTTTTTCAAAATGAGAGGTTGTTATTGTGATAATTCCAGGTTTATTGAGCAGGTTGAAAAAACACCCTGTACATCGCATTTCCAAAACTACGCTATCTGTTTACCATTTTACCATAATAAGTCATTATTTGAGAGTTTCTTACTTTTTTGGCAGACTTCTTAGTTTTTTGAGAATATTCCGTCAAAAAATAACAATGTCGAAATTTCGCTCCAATCGATTCTCCTTTCATTGATAACTTTGGTATGGCTCATTCAATTTTGATGAAATTTGCAGTATAGAACAATCTGAACAAGTACATTCAATAATCGCAAAAGTATTTCAAAATGCAGTGTTGTAATTGTGATAATTTTAGAATTTCAGATAAATTGTGTAGTTGAGAAAAAAAACACCCTGTACATTGCTTTTCCAAAAGTTTCTTATTCGTTTCAGATTCTACAATAATATGTCATCATTCAGAGGTTTTTAATTTCTTTGGCACACCTCCGGTTTTCCTAGAAAACATTTTCGAAGAAGAGCATGATCGAAGTTTGGCTCACAAGCAGTGAGAGTATTCCGCACTAGGTAGGAGAGCTGTATTGTCCAAGGATGCAAAGCCGTTCTTAAGTTCTAAAATATTCTTTTCAAATTCTAAATTCATATTTAATTGGTAATATTTTGTCTAGAATCATTCAATTCAGAATATATTTAGAATTTGAAAAGAATATTTTAGAAGTGACGAACAACTTGCATCCTTGGAATATACAGCTTTTCTACCTAGTGCGGAATACTATCACTGCTTGTGAGCCAAATTTCGATAATGCTCTTCTTCAAAAATGTTTTCTAGGAAAACCGGAGGTGTACCAAAGAAATCAAAAACCTCTGGGTGATGACATATTATTGTAGAATCTGCAACTAATAAGAAAGTTTCGAAAAAGCAATGTAAAAGGTGTTTTTTTTCAACTGCACAATTAATCTGAAACTCTAAAATTATCACAAATACAACTCTGTATTATGAGAGATTGTTGCGATTATTCAATGTACTCATTCAGATTGTTCTACACTGCAAATTTCATCAAAATTGGATGAGCCATACCAAAGTTATCAATAAAAGTAGAATCGATTGGAGCGAAATTTCGACATAATCATTCTTTGAAAAAATTTTCTCGGAAAACTAGAAGTGTGCCAAAAAAATTAGAAACTCTCAAATAATGACTCATTATACTACAATCGTAAACAGATAGCGTAGTTTAGGAAACGCTATGTACAGGGTGTTTTTCCAACCTGCACAATTAATCTGGATTTATCACAATAATAACCGCTTATTTTGAAAAAAAAATTGAAATGAATAAATGTGTTCAACACTATTGTGCTACGCTGAAAATTTCATTGAAATCGAATAAGCCATACCAAAGTTATCAATAAAAGTAAAATCGGTCGAATCGGACAAATCACCCTGTATATTCTCAATAGAGACCCCCAACGATAAACCAAACATTGTTTCGAGACTGTCTTGACTAGTGTAAACTTATCCCAAAATCTGACGGTCTCCTCCGGAATCACCCTGTATAGTAGGATGAAACTCAAACTTGAAGTCCTATGGAGAAAACGTAAACGGCAAGGTTGTAGGTAATAACATTTGTATTCATTTTTTTCTTCGGAAAACCTTGGAATTATTTTGAAAATTCAAATAACCAAGAATTTGGTTTTTATTTTTATCTTCCAGAAAAAAACTATTTTTTTCGCCAAATTTGGTGGTAGCTTGCCTCGTCATGTTTCGAATACAGTGTAATTTTTTCGATTCAAAATATTCATTTGTTCTTCCCATTTTGAATTAATATCGAAAAAACACTCTTATTTTCAATCGGAAATTCTCAAGTCAACCATTTAATTTTCGAGAAAAATTGGTATGCCTTTTGTTCGTTGAAATTACTTCTTTTTGGTCGTGTGAAAAAACAACCATTACTATGGTTCATTTTCAACAACCGAATAAATTAATATTATTTAACAGCACAGAATACACAATTTTGAAAATGATGTGAAATCTTTTTCGAACTAAATAAGTATTATATTGCTATTTCGAAAAAAATTCATATATCCCAGTGAACTTCGGAAAATTTCAGCTCATCGAGAGGAATTTCGAAGAAAAGTGGGAAAGAGGATAGGAAAGTCTGGGCCTCACTGCATGATATTTTTTGAGAACATTAATTACAGTACTGTATATTTTTTTAACATCTTCCAAAAGAAAAGGTTTCAATCAACAAAAAGCCTACAGCTCTTTTGAAAAGGAAGATATTTTGACGTGAGTATTTCCGATTGTGAATTAGGGTGTTTTTTCGAAATTCTGACATAAGATGAGCAGATAAATATTTGAATCGAAAGAAAAACAGTGTATTCTAAACGCAAAAAGGTGAATTTTCGCCAAATTCATGTGAAAGTTTTTTTCTTTGTTTTCTCATGAATTTTGAGATTACATGAGAAAATTGTCCATACAAAAGTTTTATTACCTACAACTTTTCAGTTCCACTATTTTTTATAGGACTCCCAGTTTTGTCGATCGATTTAAACCGTGTTTTACCCCTAAACACTCGCCCTCTTCTGTAACTCAGATCTGAATCATTTTTCCTTCTATATTTCTTTTATTCTCTTCCTTTTCCAATGCGTTCCAAACTACCATTTGAGTTTTTGGTTTAAAAATTATCGCCTTTGGTCTACATTCTGTCATCCCGAACAAAAATTTGCAGTAGAAACTAAGTGGCTTTGGCGCAATTAAATCAGTCAGAATTCTGTGTATTTGTTGATGATAGTTGACAGGAAATAAACATCAGTAATTAACATTCGTCAGCGATGAAAAGGCGTTGTTGCCGCACTGCACTTCAAAAGTAATCGATTACTAAAGTCACATTGAATTTTTGTGACTTTTTTCACAAAAATGTCAACCTCACATATTGTAAAATATCTCATAATTGTTGGTAGTAAAACATAATAATAAAAATTTGTTTTGATTATGATCAAATTCCAAATAATAACGGCTGAAACAATTCAATATATTATAGAAAGTTAGCAATTTTTCGCAGAAAGAAGTACTCGGTGCAACACTTCGAAAGATCGTTCAATTTTCATCTGGCGGAAGTTCTTTCGAATGGAAAATTCCCAGACCTTCGAAAAGCGAGAAATCAAGTCTCGTATTTATCTTGACGAAGTTGGTCGAGTTCTTGAGTTTGAGTACGAAAGAACTCCAACTCGTTAGTTGCGAGATGAGACCCCGGGGTTTGTTTTACACAAAGAATATTCCGTTTCAAAGGTTGGTATGTTTAATGCTATACTGGTATGATGCTCTAATGTCAATTGAACCGGATATCAATGGATTATCAACTTATTTCCGCTAGTTCATTATTTATTTATCAACTTTCAAATCTCTGAGAGAAGACTCTCCAATATACAGGGTGAGTCTTTGACCTTGCAGAACATTTTAACATAAGATTCTTGAAGCTGAGAAAAACACATTTGTCCTCCACCATTTTTTCCGATTCGGCCTAGATAAAAAGATATAGGCATTATAAATTTTCATAATAGGCTAGTCGCCCCTGGAAACCTGAACACTGAAGTTTTTCCAAGCCTAAGATATACCATTCAAATCTTCGAAATAAGCAACTCTGTTATGAAAACAAGTGTCAACTTACTTTTTACATTCCAGTTGGTGAAAAAAGTTGTTTTTATAGTACAATGAACAAGTCAGGTATTCCAAATTTCGTGGGCGATAAAAGTTGAATATTCTTCTCTTGGTTTCATTTTCGATAATGAGGAATTCATCTAGCTATCACTCATATTAGCTTTGAGATTCATCTTCAATTTGTAATTATTAATTTTCTTTGTTTAATTCATTTTCTCCAAGAATTATCAGGTTTAGACATATCCCATTCAAACTTTCATTTTCATAAATAAATAAAACAGATGTACCTTATTTATCTATGAACGTACAAACGTTGCCAAATTGGCGAACATAAAGAAAGAACTCTTCGAAATCAAACAACACACAATATGCTAATTCTATGTATACACTTGTGTAGTCTATGATTCTGAACTGAACTATAAATCTGTGGCTCCGTGGTTTTAAGGTTATGTCATGGTGGTTTTCTTCCACCATGGCTTGTTATGTTATGAAAGCGCATTGCGCCTTTGAAGAATACCTCAAAATAAATACTATCAAAGTTCTGAACATAATTTCAAGAAATTTGGGTCAGCAGAAAGATTGCATTCAAACCAGTAAGAATCCCCATTATCATGGAAAAGTGAGAATTTAATCAATTATACTACACAAATTAGCTCGATATATAAAAGGAAGCTTCATGATTGGTTTCAGGAACGAATCACCACTGTATAACACAGATATAGTTTTGGGAAAAGCTGAACCTATTGTGAAGATTTTGGTACTTATGAATTTTGTAGTTTCCTCTTCGATTTCTACGTATGAGTTGCGGGATTCTTACGGTTACGTCCATTGTGAATTGGCCAAAGTCGGCTACTCCGCTTACAAATCATTCAAAATAAAAAATGCTAGGATTTCATTGTCAACTTTTAGACGTTGCAACGCGGAAAAATTGAATTCTGTGAATTTTTTGAACAGAGTTGCATTCAGCCAAAGTACCCAATTCTCGAAATTTCACAGATATTTTTTATTTTTGAATTTCAGATTACTCGAAAACGGCGCATCATACGGAAAAAAATAAGGAATACTTCTACTTTCCATAATGGTCAAAAATTCGTTGAATAGCATTCAAATTATTTTTAAAAGTTGGATTCTTTGAATTTCTGGTATTTTTATGAAATGTTATGGTCATATTGAAGAAACTGGAGGATGTGGATGAAATTTTGTAATCCAGGAATATTCATCGTATCAATAAAAAACTATATTCCAAAAATCATCTCATTCGACTAGATCGTTCGCGAGATATAATCGAAAATTAAATTTTTTTATGGATTTTGAACAGTATGTATCTTACGAACCAAGCTGAATCGGAAAAAACGGTAAGAGAAAAAAGTGTTTCTTTTGGCTTCAGAAATCTTCTGTTAAAATATTCTGCAAGGTCAAAAACTAACCCTGTATACAGGGTGTTCCTTGAAGAGGTATCGCTATGGAGAAGAAGATAATTTTTTAAGTTCCCTAGAACTTGAGTCAAAAACACATAGATAGGACCAAAAATGTTTGGTTCGATAACTATTCATCAGACTTGTCAACAATTTATTATAGATCTCGAAGTCCGTAAGCATCAAACTTCAGCTTGTTCGAATTTTCATTTTCGGAAATATTGAAAAGTAATATGTAATTTTTTGCTCTCATTTCCTCCATATCGTTGTTATTTGTTCGGTAATATATCGAAAATATCGATTCCATGAAAATGGTACTGGGTAATTTTTTGACAGATAATGCTTTTGCGCCAAATTTATGCATAATTATTTGATAATCCTGTAATTAGAACAATTTGAAAAAATCCGATCCTTTCCTCGAAAAACATTCCAGAGTTTTTGCATCCTGGAGTAGTATCAGATTCATGAAATGTAAATGCAAAAATCTTGAAAAGCACTGACGTGAAGTCTGCAGCTTTTGCGCTCATGTTCACTCTTGGTGATATCCTTTGAAAATGCGCGCGAAAGCTGCTGAATTCACGTCAGTGCTTTTTTAGGTATGTTCCGATAAAGTACTGGATTTCAATCCTATCTTATGGCTATATCTACGGAATCATTGGGTGTATTTTACCCATTCACGAATTTGGTCTTCGTAATTATGCCCCAAACCTAATCTACAAATATCGAGTTTCTATGTGTATTTCCAAACATACAGATCAGATGGATTGAAATCCAGAACTTAATCGGAAAATGACAGTTCGAAGATTCTTGAAGAATTCAATGAGAATAATATGTACAGAAGATCATCATCAAAGTTGAAATTTGTCTCTGAAATTCTTTTAATGACACGATCATCACGAAATTTTGCACAAAGTTCTATAACAAGCTGCTAAGTTTTATCATGAAAGAATTAGGGATTTTGAGTTATTCCGAAAAAAAACGATATCGAGAAAAAACAATGAAATTTCACATATTTTATCCCAATATCTCCAGGAATAATGTTCGTATCAGAAAAAATTTGACAAACCGCTGTTAAATATGACGTTTAAGGCAAGGACGAAAGTTATCCCTCAAATTGAATGAACAGTTGCAAAAAAAAATTTTGAAGAAAATTTCGAAGTAAAATTTCCCTTAAATATACTGCCAGTTTGATCCAAACAAAATTCCGTGAAAAGTTGCGCATTGCTATGCTCCAACTATCTGTCAGGTTTGAATTCAATCGCTCAAGTTGGTCTTGAAATATCCGGGAATTAACCTCAAAATTTCTATGACTATAACTCCGAAAGCATCTAACCAATTTGTCCCATTAACGAATTTAACCGCCACATTCCAATGAGCAATCTAATCTGACAGTTTCAAGACGCTAGCGGGCTTAATTCGACAGTTATCGTGTCGTTGGCTGGCCGGATTCGTCATCAGTTTCTCTAACCCAGTCGTTTGAGACCATTTTCCGGAAAATGTTCGAAAAACACAGACATTTGGATAAAATAATAACACGCTGTTCCCCAGAACATGCGGGCAAAAACTCGATGAAATTATTATTTTATTTATTCTCTATATCGAAATACAGTTACGTAACTTCACGAATTTGTTACGAAAATAATAATTCAAATACACGTGACCAGAGTACATTTCGAATTTCACGACCACTCCCTAACGGACATTGACACGTATCTAAATAGCTTTCTGCCCACAAATAGCTCATTATGATTCAACCGCGAAAGTTCACATATTATCACCGATACAACATGTGTTCAACATATTGTGTAACAGTAACGTGTGATCGATTTGTCACCCCCATTATTCTGTGTACATCTACTCGATGAACGTATGGGAATACTGGCCATTGGCGTTATACAGGGTTTTACCATGATGTAAAAAACATGGTGTGCTCATCTGAAAAAGAAGTAACGTCAGCAAGGTTAAGATACAAGGAAATATATATTCTGTGATTTGAATTTGAATGAAAAAAGTGACGTTATTGGCGTCTAAATTTAAGATTGCAGCGCCACGGTGGCCAGTTTTGGAACCTTACATACAGACATAGATTTTGTTTTGATAGTCGATTTTGTACTGTTTGTTAGTGTTGGGATTGATAATTTTTGATTTCACGATTTATTCAAAGACTTCTTAGACTTTTATAGTTGACGAGAGTATTACTGGGAGTACATATTCTATTCTTATGAAGTAGGTATGTATCATTCTTCAATCTAATTGAGTGTAGCAACTCTAAAATTAAGGGGATATCTCCAAGGTTAGACAGTATTTTTATATTATTTATTTTCAGATCCAAATGGCAAGATTGACTTTGGTGGATTTCTTAGGCTGTCTTGAAAGTTGAAAAACAGATAGTATTGTAAAACATACTTTTTGGAATAATAGACAAATACTTATAACTTTACCATTTTTATAGCGAAGGACTAAATACTCAATATATTGTGAATAAAATGAATACATTCACATAAAACTAATGCTACTTGTATCGTAAGTCTAATTCATGATGGATTGACAAATAGATTTTCCAACACTCATATGACTGGTCTTGAAAAAGCTGTAATGAATAAGCCTTGTACAACTTTGCTTTTATGGGCAGAAGCACTTTGAGCGAAGTATTCATCACCAGATATTTCCTTGTTGAGACTCTTTTTTTTCAATAGTCAGTTCTACCACTAAAACATTCACTTTGCTCCTTAATGATCAGTTCAACAGGCAAATTTCTGGTAGGCAGAGCATTCCTCTTAAGTAAATTTCTCTGCTTAGATTAGGGGCCTGGAAAAAAATTGTCTTCATGAATGTGATCTAATATTTTATGAGCCATTCGTGCTTACCTTCATAAAAATGATCATCATCGGTAATCTGCAGGTGACAGACTCTCATAAATCTTGTTTGTTGGTTTTTATCGATTCTTCAACACTTTCAGGCCCGATTTGTTGAAGGAAGTTTCTTTCACGCTAACTCGAAATTTTTCACCGGGCTGTGGAAATCTATGGGAAGGGACATTTGAGTTTGCTTTTCCTCGGTAGAAGCACTTGTAAATTACACAAACGCAAAAAAAAATGCATACACTTTCTCATTTTCTTAACATTTCTTTCAACTTGTCAATGATAATGTCTGTACCTCAGGTTACTCGGATAGCCACCAGAGGGAGTAGCGCTTATCTTCATTCGCCAATAAGTCTGTACAAAAACAACCGACCAATTGTTGAAAAAAGTTATTCCTAGACATCAGCGCATTTTTCAAATAAACATCAGAATTTAAGGATAATCTAAATTTACTCCAATAATCAAATATCTATAATCCACCACAATAGAAACTCGTATTTCATCAACATGTTAAGCATGAATCTTGTTCACAATAATTCATATTATTCAATTAATCAAACACTGAAATTAATTCTGAAATCATCGAACGTTAATATGCGACGAAGAATCAAATATACATCGATATTTCTCATGTTGAAAAATGAGCCATTATTATGTATGATGATATATGTGCATTGTGTGAATTACTAAAACATATGATTACTGACCATAAACAAATCGAATATATTTGCAAACTAATTAATCGTGATTTCCTGGAATTGAATAATGCGCTTTGTCACAGTTTGTACGGCCGGATTAAACATGTTTGATGCAAGTGGTTGGAAAATGCAGCGGAACTATAAATATTTTTGGGTGTTTTGGTCGAGATCGCTTGATTCAGAATGATTTTCGAATCAATAACATGAAAGCTGGTCTATATTGTGAACTTACTCTAAACATTTACCAATTTCGAGAAGGTTTTTTTACGTTGTAACGGTTAAGTTTCCGTTCTTTTTCAATAATGTACGATTTATTGTCAAAACTTTGTTGCACACCTCCATACTTCAATCGACGTATATTTTTCGGAGATATTGCAGGTCTTAAAATACAAAAAATGGTGTCATTTCACCTCTGAAAACCTAAGGTGCATAGAATATTGTTACTGAATCTTCAGACCAAACTGGGGAAACCTGTTGTATTTCATACTCTCGCCACCGACAGGAACGCCACCAATCGACGAATCAGAGCGCATGGTAATTGGGCAATTGTCATTTTGAATATATTCATGTTTTCTAAGATTATTATTATAAGTGCGTGAAATCTTTCTGTGTAAGCTTCGAGGAATTGTTCACATTCTCAGAAACTTTCAATTGGGTCCCTTTTGTATTTCGTTCGGAGGTCGGGAATTAAAGGGAGTGGGACAAAATGGTTATACTCTACTACCAGAACAAGGAAGGCTCAAGGATACATGGAAAATTTTTTCAGGATCATACGTTCACAATATAGTAAAATGCTTTTTATCAGAAGCTCAAGCAGGGTTCGGCGTAGCCAGTACCTGGATAGGTTACCTCTCGGTTTATGGATTTGACGAAACGCGTATAAGATTCCAACACCATACCAGTGTTTTTGCGCGTTTTTTACGAAAAATGATCTCATACGACTAGGTTGGACTCACTGATGACGAATTCGGTGTCAAAATCGATTCTGCCCGGCCGGCCGACGACACGATAACTGTCGAACGCAGCCAGCTGGTGACTTGAGAATTTAAGATTAGATCGCGCATTGGAATGCGCTGATTAAGTTCGTTAATGGGACAAATCGGCAGAATGATTCCGGAGTTATAGCAATTTGAAGTTGTGAGGTTATTTCCCTGATATTTCGGGAACTGCTAGAGCGATTGGATTGAAATCGGCACTTAGTTGAAGCATAACGACGCGCAACTTCAAGCAGAATTTAAGCAGAATCGTATGGTCACTCAATTAAAAAAAAAAAATAAAAAAATTTTTTTTTCAGAAACAATTGATCGTATTCGGAAACAATTTTGCTTTTATCTTGAACTCCATATTCCACAGCAGTCTACCAAATTTTAATTTGATAAGGATCTTAGTTTCGGGGATATTCGGGAAAAAATATGTGAAATTTCGTGGTTTCCCTCTCGATATCGTTGTTTTTTTCGGTATAACTCAAGGAATACTGACTCAATCATGATGGAACTTTGCAGCTAGTTTGAAGATACTGAAGGACAACCTTGTGCAAAATTTCGTGACAATCGTGTCATTAGAACAGTTTGAAAAAAAAATCAAAATTTTTTTTTTCAAATATTCAATATTCTGTGATCTTCTTATCATATTATCCCCATTAAATTCTGTATGAATCTTTGAACTGTCATTCTTCAATGAAGTACTGAATTTCAATTCGATCTTATCTGTAATACAGCTGACGGTAAACACAATAACTTCCGGGAGAAACGACTTAGTAACTCTATACTTGTAGAGTAGGTTTGGGACTCCATAACGAAGATCGAATTCGTGAATGGGTGAATGATTCCGTAGATATACCCATTCAAAATTTTATTTTCCCAAAATTTCCGAAAGTTCAGATCAGATCGAATTGAAATCCATTACTTCATCGGAAAAACCTAGAAAAGCACTGATGTGAAGTCAGCAGCTTTGGCGCGTATGTTCAAAGGATATCAGCAAAAATGAATATACGCGCAAAAGCTGCTGTCTTCACGTTAGTGCTTCTCTAGGTTTTCCTGATTCAATATGAGTTTCGTTCTAAATTTAAAGCTTCGTTCATATGGGTGTTCCCCTTTTGTGAAGCCGTCTCTACACGTCAGTTTATGAGAAATCAAATATGCGGAAACTCATCAAACGTCACTTTACTCCGTACACGCACTCCCAAATGAAAAAAAAATTCATCAACTTCCTCTGCAATCCATGCCTGATTGAAAACGTCTTGAGTTAAGCAGTAAAAACGCCCTGCCGAGAATTTAATATTCTCGTACACCGTCAGTCGTACAGAATATCGATCGATCTTCCGGAATTAGGAAGCCAATAGCTTATGCAGAAGAAATATACCGGGGCTTTTTACCTCCTTCGAAGAAAAACGATCTATATTTTAAACGAGACCACTCATATTACGTCCGTTCGCCAATATGAGTCTGGAACACGAAACACATAAATCTAGAGACTGGCATGCAAAAACTCTGTCAAAGCTGAGGAGTTATAAATGCGAGAGGTTCATTCTGAAGTTGGCAGGGTGAGTTTTGGGAAATGCGGGTCATATACTCATGAGTTGCTCATTTGTGGCTTGAGGAACTCGAAGAAGAAGAAGAAAGTTTATTTTGCCTAGTTAACTGATTACATTGCTGAGGTTTATAAAGGGTTTTCCAATAAGAGGTGTTATTTTGAATAGCACGCTATTTTGGTAGATGTCATTTTTTGACATTTGACGAGTAGAAACTACGCCATTAATAAAAATGGAACGATACACGCTTCAACAACGCATTGAAGTTATTAAAATTCACTATAAAAATGGTGAAAATTCGTCAGAGACGGCTCGAAATACTCGAACATTTTTGGGTCGTCGTGAAGCATCTTGTTGGGCCGCAATAAAGAAATTGGTGGAAAAATTCGAGCTGCTGGGACAAGTAAGTGATGTGAAGAATAAAATCCGTGCACGTCGCTCAAGAACTGCCGGGAATACTGCTGCTGTAGCCAAAAGTGTTGAAGAAAACCCAGGTTTGTCCATTCCTGGTCGTTTTTTGGAATTAGGCATTCCACAAACGTCATTACACCGTATTTTGCATAAAGATTTGGGTCTTAAGGCTCATAAAGTTCAGTTAACACAAGCACTCAAGCTGGCCGATCATCAACAACGTCGTGTCTTTGTTGATTGGGTCGTTGAAATGCATGAAAATGATCCGGAATTCCATCGAAAAATCATCTTGAGTGATGAGGCCCATTTCCACCTCGGTGGCTTCGTCAACAAGCAAAATTGTCGCATTTGGGGCTCGAAAAACCCGAGAGTTATTGTTGAAAAGCCTCTCTATCCTCAACGTGTGTCTGTTTGGTGAGGTTTATGGTCCGGCGGAGTCATTGGACCTTACTTTTTCGAAAATGAGGCTGGAACAACAGTTACGGTGAATGGATTGCTCTATCGAGAGATGATCAATGATTTTTTATGGCCGGAATTGGATGGTATTGATCTGGACAACGTTCACTTTCACCAAGACGGCGCTACGTGCCACACAAGCAACGAAACCATTGATCTTTTGCCGGAAAAGTTTCCGTGTTATCTCTCGAAGAGGTGATCACAATTGGCCACCGAGATCTTGTGATTTAACACCTTGCGACTTCTTCCTTTGGAGCCACGTGGAAGGGAAGGTCTACGCCAATAGCCCAGCGTCGATTCAAGAACTCAAAGATGGAATTCGTGAGGCTATCGAGGACATAGGGCAGCCACTTTGCGACTTGGTTATGGAAAATTTCATTGGAAGGATATGGTCCTGTAAGCGTGGTCGTGGTGGTCATTGGCCTGATGTTATTTTCCACTATCAAAGGCATAGCTTCTTCTTTATGATGGAATAAACATCCGATCATTTATATTGAAAAATGGCATTTTTTTTAATATCAAAATAACACCTTTTATTGGAAAACCTTCTAATTATATTTGAACCAGTAAGCAATATTAAATCAATGATAATTCTAAATTTGTTCTATGAGAGATACATCAAATAATTAAGGAAAGGAAAAACGAATACAAATAGAGAAATCATGGGTGTGAATATGTTTAATCAGGTATCAGCATTGTCAATGCTAGTTTCTCAAAATCGATAAAAAAATGTCCAATCAGGTGAATATATGCACGGTATCAGATATCATCAGGTCTGTCTACAAATTAAATTACTGTCTGTATGTTTCTTATTAGTTATTATCAATCAAATTTTTTATTTGAATTCTTGTGTTACTACTCAACCAAACTTTCAGTTGTCTCTCGAACAATTTTATATTTCTTATATTTTTTAAGTTTTCTGGAATGAGATTATGAAATTTTCGATACAAGATAGTTATAGCATCGTCTTAAAATTTGAAACACTGTAGTTGAATATTGATATGAAGGTCTTCGCCAAATTCATTGGAATCTGATCAATAGTTCCCGAGAAAATAGAATTTTCAACAAGAATTCGAACATTTTCCAATAAAAAAATTGGTTGCGATTTCCCAACTAATTATCAAGTTTTCATCTGACCGAATTTATACTTCTTGATATATCGAGGAAGTAGCATCAAAATCATAAATTAAACTTCGTTCGACTGATTATGCCCACCCACGAAGCCAAGATTTTCAGGCTCCAAAACAAACCTGAAAATTTCGAGGCTCTAGCTCTTTCCTTTCGAAAAAGACGGTCAGGCAGAATGAAATTCGATCACGGATTCTTCATCAGTGAGTCTAGCAAAATCGTTCAAGGCCATTATCTACTTAAAATTCAAAAGCTCGTAAAAACGCGATAAGATCCTGATGCTATTAAATATCCATGAAAAAGTTCTCGAAGCATTTCATACCTCGCAAAGCTGCACCACTCTTCAAAATTGGAACACAAAAAATGAATCATAGTACACTTTTTGGCACACTGTGTATCAAGAAACAGCAACCAGCTGCAGTCTAGAGAAAGGAATGCCTGAAATTAAGGATTCTTTGGACCAACGTGGAAGGAAAGAATATCCTGTGATCAACTTACAGCCTAAGAAAATTAAAATGGGTGATTTAAGACACACTTAAATGAACCAGCCTCGATATGTCAACATACAGAGAAAGTTTCTCATGAAATGGACAACATGCTCTAAGCCTTTTACTCTACTTGTGGCGCATTGATATCAGAAATATGAGAATGTTTCTTATCATATGGATGATCCCAGGAATATTATGTTTTCACTTCTTTTTTCATTTCCAATATAAAGTTTTCAAAACAAAATTTGTATGTTCTTTAAAAGTGCTCCTCCTTTTCCATAAATCTGAAGTCCTGATCCCATAACCTCCGATCTATTCCGTTCCACACTAATGCAACCTATGTCGTCATTTTTCAGCTCTACCTGAAGAAGGTCCAAAGATCACAGGTGGAAGGCCCCGATATCAAGTTGGCGACACTGTACGCGTTAACTGCACCGCAGGCAGGTCCAAACCAGCCGCTGCACTCAATTGGTTCATCAACGGAGAACCAGCAAACGCTTCTTTCCTCAGAGGACCTGACGTCATCGTCACAGGTAGAGAAGGCTTAGAGACATCGGTTCTTGGACTTGAGTTTACCGTGCGACACAAGCATTTCAAGAGGGGCGACATGAAGTTGAAATGTCTGGCGACCATAGCGACGATTTACCTGAAGAGCAACGAGGAGAGCGTGGAAGGAGAGAGACCACAAAGAGCTTCTGTTTTGGAAAGTCGAGGTACTGCTGCTCCTGTCAATTCCAGGGCTGATAGGGTTCAAGGTAAATGGGGTTCCTTATTAAGTTGTAGCTTTATGGATGCTTTCACCTGGTTACTTCAGTTTCTGTTGTATGTAGGTTTTGATTTAGATGAAATATATATGTAAGATAACAAAACACTTTGTAACTACTCTCTAATCCACTTACACTTTCTGCGTCTAACGCACGTTCCGGAAACCAAGTTTCCTTTGTCGAAGACTTATCGTTACTTACCATAGTTACAAGTGTACATGTTGAACGAGTGAGAGGATGGTATACAGGACCAACGAGAAAGGGTTGTTGAAGGCCATTAAGGTAGTGCTGGGCTATCAAGTTTAAGTCAGGTAAATATTTGGAATGATGGGTTACTAATGAAGGTAAGATCATTGTTCACCAATCTATCTCTTTTTTTGAACATATGTACGCATTCTAGCTTATTTAAGTAAGTTTTATCCGAGCTCTTCAATTGCTTTGCGGATTTTTCTGTCAGGATCCTGACAAATCGGCGATCTCTATTCACGTTTTAACAACCGGTCGTTGAATTACAGAAAAATCCGTAAAGCTATTGAAAAGCTCAGGCAACCCTTCCTGTATACCATACTCTCACTCGTTCAATATGTACACTTGTAACTGTAGTTAGTAATAACATGTCTGTGACAAAGGAAACTTGCGTTAAACGCAAAAAGTGTAAGTGGAACACTGTTTTGTTATAAGTATTATATCCACAGTGAACTCAGATAGTAATATACGTGAGAGTTGGTTTGTGTTGTATTATCCAGGGTTTCTGGAGCTTTGAATTTAATAGGACAAATAATGACATCATTCCTACATCCTGAAGATATTCTTGTGTCAACTCTCGTTTTTCCGACAAATACTGAAGTTGAACTACCATTATTGAAAAGGAAGGGGAACGACTGAACTTTTTGAATGCTGGAAGGGGAGATTTCGGCCCAAATCGATACCCGAGAGTATACTGATGATTGACAGTTTGGTGTGTTCAAATTTTCCCTTTAGTACATTAACCTTACGCACTACTGGAAGAATTCATAACTAAAAAAGGTTTGCGTTATTCATAATTAACCGTAAACGGTGCCTCGGCTCCTCAAACAAGATAATTCCGAATATAGGTTCAAGTTGCCAACCCACAAATTTCGTCGAAATTCACTATTACTGGGGAAGGGGAATTCAGAAAAAATTGTACATGATAAGTTTCGCGTTATTTATAGGTATCCGTAAACTGTGCCTCGAGTCCTCTTATTCTTTCCAAATATAGGTTTTTGTTGAGATCATCTCCGATCTGCTGAAATACAAATTGGGATTCCTGACTTCAATAGAGTCAAGTTCATATAGGACATGCAAATCAACTTGGTTATTTCGGTCGCCGGTGAAATAGTTATTGGTTCCTGGAAAAAAAGTTATTTACGGAAATTGATTGATGAAAAAGCGATCTTTCTGTCACCAAAACGATAGCCAATGTTCTATGGTGAAATATCCATGGCATAGAACAATCTATATTTACCATAGACATATTAAACTCTCTGGACACGGCGTACGAATCCATTTCTGAAGAGTCGAATGGGGATAATGAACCAAGTGAGAGGTCCGAGAGAGAGATGGAACTGGATCGGGCAGACCATAGACAAGATACACGATTAAAATAACATGCGACTAGTGACAGGGACATGAAGGAAATCGGCCAATCAGAGAAAACACGGAATGGCGGTAATTTTGAACTTCACAACGTGAATGATGTTTGTTCTATATGGTGTGTATTTGGTTCCGTGCAGTATTTTATCTCGAACTGATATTCCTCATTGATTTTGATCATCAGAGTGTAGCTTTCGAGTAATTATGGAAAAACAGATGATCAGCCGGCCATAACTCCGAAATCTTAAGGGAGTATGATATATGTATAATGATTAACGAAACTTCGGACCAGTATTATAAAAATTATTTTGACCCCTAGAAGAAGTTGAGTCCCATTTTTCAACCACAATCAAAATAGTTCTTCGGGGATTTAGTTCGTTAACGAACATAAAATCAAGACCGCAGACCTGCCAGGCGGACGGACAGAATCCAGTTTGATCACAAATTTTTCATCAGTAAGAAAACTTTTTGCTCAAAAAATACTGACATTGTAACGGAAGGATATCGCGCTCTTCTTTCCAACAAAAAGCGCGCAAAAAATGAACAAATTCACAGTTATTCATGCAAGGTAAACTCACCTATGGAATTTCATGTTTTCCCCTTTTTTATATCTCCTCGTACAATTAATGGCACAACAAGAATTCACCATTATTCGTTAGCCAGTGAATCTGGTTTGAAATGAAAAGTCTCAAACTGTTTTCAAAAACTTACGAAAACACAAAAAACGAAAACAACACGAAAATTATATCTTACATACAGTCTTTACACTATAATTCAAAATGAAATAATACAAAATCTGCTTTGAAATACTTTGGAAAAAACAAATGTGCCTTTCAAAACTTTCTTAAAAAATTTATTTCAAACATAGATTCATAATTATAGTCTATGGCTTCAAACTGATCTGTCTTATTTTTGCCGTATTCTTTGATGGTTTGGCCCGCCCTAGTTCCCTCTTTGTCGGCCCGCTTCCTCTCTCTTCAAGCCATGTCCATATAGTTTTGTAGGTCCATGATATTTACCTTATGATCCATAGACCAAACTTTTTCATTACTGATTGTTGTCTCGTCTATATTCTATGGATCACATAGTAAATAAAGATTGTTCTATGCTATGGATATGTTACTATAGAACATTGACTGTCGTTCTGGCGACAGAAAAATCGCTTTTTCATCAATAGAATTCCATAATAAATCTTTTTTTCAGGAACCAACCGAATATTTCATATTTACGGAGCGGAAAACCGGCAACGGAAATAACCAAGTTGATTTGCGGAACATATCGTATATGAACTTGACACTATTGACAGGAGATCAGAAATCCCAACTCAGATTTCAGCCAATCGGAGATGATCTTAATAAAAACCTTTATTTGGAAAGAGAAAGAGGAGTCGAGGTACTGTTTACGGATATTTATAAACAAGGCGAACCTTATCATGTCAAATTTGTTCTGAAATTCCCCTTCCACAGTGAAATAAACTTTGGACGGAATTCGTGGGTTGGCAACTTGGTCCGAATTCGTCTATTGAGGTTGAATAAAAGTCACGAAAAAGGCAACCTACAAATAAGATTCCGCTGTCATTCCAATCCCTCTGTAGGCATAAAAATGTACTAGCAAGTCATCTCGGATGTCTTTGCTCGAACAAAATAAGAAATAAAATTTCAAAAAGCACTGCCGTGAAGGCTGCATCTTTTGCGCGCATGTTCAATGAAGATGACCGCTTCAGCAACGAACATGCGCGCAAAAGCTGCTGCCTTCACGAGAGTGCTTTTTGAAATTTTTTTTGATAAATTACTGGATTTCAATTCGATCTAATCTGTATTATTGGAAATATTGGAAATATTGGAAAAATAAAATTTTGAATGGGTATATCTACGGAATCATTGGCCTCAAGTTGTTTCTTCCGGAATTGATTGTGTTTACGGTCAGTCTAACGGCCGACTGCTTAAACACAATAACTTCCGAAAGAATCAACTTAGAAACTCGATATTTGTAGAGAAGGTTTGGACCTTAATTACGAAGGCCGAATTCGTGAATGGGTAAAATCCACCCAATGATTCCGTAGATATACCCATTCTAAATTTTATTTTTCCAATATTTCCAATATTTCCAATAATACAGATTAGATCGAATTGAAATCCAGTAATTTATCAAAAAAAATTTCAAAAAGCACTCTCGTGAAGGCAGCAGCTTTTGCGCGCATGTTCAATGTGGATGACCGCTTCGGCAATGAATTAACATACATCTATAAAATACAGATCAAATCGAATTGTAATCCAGTACTTCATCGAAAAATTACAGTTCGAAGATTCATACAGAATTTAATGAGGATGATATGATAAGAAAATCAGCGTCTTCAAACTAGCTGCGAAGTTTTATCAGGACTGAATCAGTATTTCTCGATATCTCCGAAACTTATGATCGTATCGATCTGAATTTTGGTACACTGCTGTGAAATATGAAGCTCAAAGTGTAAGTGAAATTATTTTTTTGTATGATGAATGGTTTCCGAAAAAAAACTTTTTTGGGAAAAAATTTTGAAAAAAATTTTTTTTTAAATTTACTGACATTATGATCCTGACGAAATTTTGCACGATGTTGCGCGTCGTTATACTCCACCTAACTGCCATGTTCGAATCCAATCGCTCAGGTAGTTTCCGAAATAAAAAATAAATAACTTCAAAATTTCAAGTGTCTATAACTCCGAAACTATTCGACCGATTTGGCCCATTAACGAACTCAAACACGGCATTCTGATGCACATCCTACCCTGAAAGTTTCAAGTTACTAGCTTGCTTCTGTCGACAGTTATCGTGTCGTCGCCTGGCCGGCCGGCCTGCCGGACAGAATCAATTTTGACACCGGATTCGTCATCAGTGAGTCAGATCTAGGCGTTTGAGACCATTTTCGGCTCAATCATCGAAAATTACAAACATTTGGACAAAACGATTGCACGCTGTTGTTCCCCTAGAACATGCGCGCAAAAATGAACCAGCTAGTCATCTCGGATGTCTTAGCTGCAACAAAATAAGAAAAAAACCACCAGTATTCTGGACACTTTACCCCACCCCGTTATTTCAACATTTACTCCATAATTTGACGTTTAATGTGTGAAAATGATTCTGACACTTTTCGAAATGAGATTGGAGCAGCGGTTCTGATACGTACAAAAAAAATGTCAGCTCGCCGTCGGTTTATTTACTTTAATATTCCTGCTTCCACAACAACGCTCCGAAATTGTTCTTTCGTCGACATTCTGCATAAAACTTCAACATTATATCAAAAGTTATACGTATCCTCTGAAAGCAGAATGAAATGAGCTGAATGAAACGGCGCATGAACATCCCAGAGATGTTCGAAATGTTCTGTCGTATGAAATTTTCTTTTACGGACTAAAATGTGTAATATCGCGGATGAAATAAGCTTTCGGTCGCTGGCACTGCTCTCCACGTAATTTCATTGTTTTCGTTCAATTTCAGCTGATGCCAGCGTGGAATCGATAGGTGTTATGATATTCTTTACTCGGTTCTTGCCCCCTTTTGTCTGGAGCGCATAATGTTGGATGAAAAATTGATAGGGTCTAGGAGTCAATGTCACTTATAGTAGGTTGGTTTTAGGTTATTTGTTCCTTGGTTTTTACTCTCCTGAATGTTATCTGTTCTGGAGGTTGAATTATGGAAATGTTTTGTTATGGAAAGCCGAACAAGCTTCATTTCACTTGAAATAATAAAGGATTTTCCTATAAGAGGTGTTATTTTGAATAGCCCGCTATTCGGTAGATGTCACATTTGAAGCTGTAATTTTTTGACATTTCACAAGTAGAAACTACGCCATTAATAAAAAAGGAACGATACACGCTTCAACAACGCATTGAAGTTATTAAAATTCACTATAAAAATGGTGAAAATTTGGCAGAGACGGTTCGTAAAACTCGAACATTTTCGGGTCGTCGTGGAGCACCTTGTCGGACCGCAATGAAGGAATTGGTGGAAAAATTCGAGCTGTTGGGACAAGTTAGTGATGTGAAGAATAAAACCCGTGCACGTCGCTCAAGAACAGCCGAGAATATTGCTGCTGTAGCCGAAAGTGTTGAAGAAAACCCAGGTTTGTCCATTCCTCGTCGTTCTGTGAAATTAGGCATTCCACAAACGTCATTACACCATATTTTGCATAAAGATTTGGATCTTAAGGCTTATAAAGTTCAGTTAACACAAGAAACCAAGCCGGCCGATCATCAACAACGTCGTGTCTTTGCTGATTGGGTCGTTGAAATGCATGAAAACGATCCGAACTTCCATCGAAAAATCATCTTGTGTGATGAGGCCCGTTTCCACCTCAGTGGCTTCGTCAACAAGCAAAATTGTCGCATTTGGGACTCGGAAAATCCGAGAGTTATTGTTGAAAAGCCTCTCTATCCTCATCGTGTGACTGTTTGGTGCGGTTTATGGTCCGGCGGAGTCATTGGACCCTACTTTTTCGAAAATGAGGCTGGAACAACAGTTACGGTGAATGGATTGCGCTATCGAAAGATGATCAATGATTTTTTATGGCCGGAATCGAATGGTATTCATCTGGACAACGTTTACTTTCAACAAGACGGCGCTACGTGCCACACAAGCAACGAAACCATTGATCTTTTGCGGGAAAAGTTTCTGGACCGTGTTATCTCTCGAAGAGGTGATCACAACTGGCCACCGAGATCTTGTGATTTATCACCTTGCGACTTCTTCCTTTGGGGCCACGCGAAAGAGAAGGTCTACGCCAATAGCCCAGCGTGGATTCAAGACCTCAAAGATGGAATCTGTGAGGCTATCGAGGACATAGGGCAGCCACTTTGCGATTTGGTTATGGAAAATTTCATTAAAAGGATATGGTCCTGTAGCGTGGTCGTGGTGGTCATTTGCCTGATGTTATTTTCCAATATTAACGGCATAGCTTCTTCTTTATAATAAAATGAACATCCGATCATTTATATTGAAAAATGGCAGTTTTCTTCGAATATCAAAATAACACCTCTTATTGGAAAACCCTTTATATTGCGTTTTTATTACATCACCAAAGTAGTAATTCCTTTTATAACCATACTAGAAAATCCATGAAAATGGTAAAATTTCCAAAATTATTTATAATTCAATAATAAACCCAAGGCTTCTGATGGCACGATTTGAGTTGATGATTCAGGAAACGAAATACTGGATGAAATTATCCATTTCGATAGGCTCCTTATGATCTGAAAATGAATAAATACCCTGAATTTTATAAATACATTTTCTAATCAAAAAGTAGTGAATTATGAGTTTTTTAATAACGTTTTGTTGAAAATTCCACCCATGTGATTTTTAACCAATCAGAACGTGTATTTCTGAAAGATCACCATCGCAACGGATGAAATTTAGTGGAAATTTCTTCCTCGTGGGTACCCAACAGCGAATTATACTGGATTTTTTTTGGCGTTTATAATGACAGAATATTTTCTCAATTCGTCTGCTGGAAGCGCGGATGAACTTGCCTTTCTCTTGGTTGGATCTATTTGTAGCTTCCGACGCTTAGCAGTGTTTGCAGTTCTTGCGTTGACAAATTCTATGTGAGAGAATGGATTAAATTTGCGATTATACCTTACGAAAAAATATTCCTGCAACTGCTTAGCTGTAGAGTTCCATAGAACTTTGATAACACTCTCCTTGTAGTCTTCGGAGTTCTTTTTTCGCATGTTGAAGGCATAGACTTCAAGAATAAGCGCCAGTTCTTTCACAGGTATATCCTCTCTGTCGAAATCATACGCTTTGTCTGCGCAAAAGTTTGAAAACTGCTTCCATATACTTGCCTTCGATTTCCTAGTATTCACGGGTGTCAACTGCTAAATATTCTGGCAAATATTTTCTTTACTTTCTTGACCGAAGCGAGACATTTTTCTACGTCGTGCTGTTTTTGACAAATTCAAAACAGGAATAATTTCTAGCTTAGAGTTTCACTGAGTTACCATGGTAACTGAATAATCAAGTCTACAAAACCTTCTATGTTTTGCAAGTACTTGATGAAGACGAAAATTGATGTTGGGAATAAACACATTTGGTGAGGAATTTTCTTACCGAATACCCTACGAGGTGGTCCAATTAAATCCGGAAATAATTTGACCTCTAGTGGTATTACTAGTGAAAGTTATTACAATAGGTTTGAATTTAACATAATTAGCAAAGGGAGATTATATATATAGAAAACTGAAATAAGACATGATAAACATACCAAAACGGAAAATTCAGAAGCCAGCAATTTTCAAGCAACTCAAGACTAGAAAATCTACAAAAGTCTACACTTAGAATTGCGGAATATGGTTGAACATAAACAAACAGAAGGAGATTTGGAGGTTAGACCACTGAATAGGAGTGAGATTAATAATGAGAGTTCAATTAAATATTATAGTAAGATCTGTTTAGTTGAATGATTATTCAAAATTCAACTAACATGACCTGATTTCAGATCATAGAATCCTCCTTGAGAGAGAGTGGGTCGCAGGAAATTCAAGATATTCGAAAATTATAGAAGATAACGTGCTGTTTTTTGAAACAAACGCTTGACCGACGTTGTACTTCAAAACTTTCGAAAAAATTCCATATCATAAGTTGTCCCCTGTCTTCCTGTTAGAATTGAATTTGTCCGCACACAGCGAGTCGAATCTAACCGTTTGAGGCTATTTTAGACTGTTGATTGCAAAATCACAGATTCCGCCGGAATGAAAACATTCTCGTTTTCAAGCTCGCAAAAAGGTCATTAAAGGATTCATTCCACTCATGTCTTCTCCTCCATCTGACACAGTAATGTTTCCAAACGCCATCTGAATCATCTCGTTCGCGTATAAGAGTAACGAAATCCCGCACATCGCTGTTTTATTCAACTCAATTATCCCAAAATGTGGAATAACCTCTAGCTTGCATCGCAGACAATTTCGCTGGGAAGTCTCGTACCCGCCGGACGCATGAAGGTTTTATTTCCCCGACCAATTCCCCGCCGCACTTCAACATTCGTATACGTTTCCTGTCGCGTCTGTGAAAACGTTATCAACAGAGGTTAATACATCCTATTTCTGGATGAATCTCTTCCCAGTGAGGCTCTTCATCTTCTGCCCTGAAGATGTCCGCAACTATCTGGCTTCTCTGGAGATCTGATGAGGTGGAATAACGGGTAGTGAGAGTTCTAGAGGAATCAACACCTGGCTGTTATTCGTTTGTTTTCGTTTTCATTTCGTAAAACTCTTCGATTTCGTATTCTGTTTCTAAGCAACTATCATTAATGTCTTAGTTTCACGACCTGTGATTCCGTCCATTCCGTAGAGAAGAATCGTAGCTGCCAGGTGCAAGAAGAATTTATTTTCCCGACCTCTGCCCCATCACACTTTAACATTTGCATACGTCACTTGTCGCGCCTCTGAAAATGTATCTACAAGGGATAAGATGTCCTTTTTCTGGCTGTATCGTTACTCTTTCCAGTTAGTCACATTTTCTCCTGCCCTGAGGAAGTCCTGATCTATTTTGGTTCCTCTGGAGATTTAATGAGATGTGATAACGGGTATTGTAGGTTCCAGACGAATCTATTCGTTTGTTTTCGTTTACATTTCGTGAAACGCTTTGATTTCGCATTCTGTATTTGAGAAACTATCATTAATGTCTTTGTTTCACGACCTGTGATTTCATCACCGTGATGATGAAATTATTTCAATCACCGTTTGTTGAAAATAACGGTGATTTGATCACTGTCATTTTAAAATTATCCTTTTTACATCAAGAGTAAAAAATCCTGAACATCGCTGTTTCATTCAACTCAATCATTACAAAATATAGAATAACGTCGAGCTCGAGTCGCAGACAATTTCGTAGAGAAGAATCGTAGCTGCCAGACTCAAGAAGAATTTATTCCCCCGACCTCTACCCCATCACACTTTAACATTTGCATACGTCACTTGTCGCGTCTCTGAAAATGTATCTACACGGCATAAGATGCCCTTTTTCTGGCTGAATCTTTACTCTTCAAGTTAGACGCATTTTCTCCTGTTTTCGTTTCCATTTCGTGAAACGCTTTGATTTCGCATTCTGTTTCTGAGCAACTATCACTAATTTCTTAGTTTCACGACCTGTGATCCCATCACCGTGATCTAATGAAATGATTTCAATCACCGTTAGTTGAAAATAACGGTGATTCAATCACTGTCACTCTAAAACTACCCTGTTAACGTCAAGAGTTAAAAAGTCCTGAACATATATCGCTGTTTCATTCAACTCAATTATTACAAAATATAGAATAACGTCGATCTCGAGTCGCAGACAATTCCATAGAGAAGAATCGTAGCTGCCAGATGCAAGAAGAATTTAATTTCCCGACCTTTGCCCCATCACACTTTAACATTTGCATACGTCACTTGTCGCGCCTCTGAAAATGTATCTACAAGGGATAAGATGTCCTTTTTCTGGCTGAATCGTTACTCTTTCCAGTTAGTCACATTTTCTCCTGCCCTGAGGAAGTCATGATCTATTTCGGATCCTCTGGAGATTCAATAAGATGAGATAACGGGTAGTGCAGGTTCCAGACGAAACTATTCGTTTGTTTTCGGTACCATTCCATGAAAAGCTTAGCATTTTGTTTTTGTACTAGTTATCGGTATATTCCAGCGGAAGGTGATATCTAACTACCTGTTATTACATCACTGTAAGTTTTAGATCACCGTGATTTAATAACTGTTATTAAAAATCATTCCACTCACGTTCAATATTAACAAATCCTGTACATCGATGTTTTATTCAACTCAATTATCCCAAAATGTGGAATAACCTCTGGCTTGCATCGCAGACAATTTCGTTGGGGAGTCTCGTACCCGCCGGACGCATGAAGGTTTTATTTCCCCGACCAATTCCCCGCCGCACTTCAACATTCGTATACGTTTCCTGTCGCGTCTGTGAAAACGTTATCAACAGAGGTTAATACGTCCTATTTCTGCCCTGAAGATGTCCGGAACTATCTGGCTTCTCTGGAGATCTGATGAGGTGGAATAACGGGTAGTGAGAGTTCTAAAGGAATCAACACCTGGCTGTTCATACTCATTATACACGGTAAAGGTCACTATTTCGTAAGGACTTTCTTAGACTCAGTAGATCACAGCTGGGTCCACTTTACAGCGCTGCAACCCTGTACAATAAACTTCCTGGTGTGGTTGAGACTCTGCCAAAATGACAGTTCAAAATAAAACTAATTTTATTTTTACGCAAAAAGGCATTTTATTCAATTGACTCGTTTTACTCTGTGACAGTAGATGACTCAAATTTTATTTTGAGTTAACTGTAATTCGGGGACATTTCGCGTTGAAAAGCCCATATCTATGTTTTGCGTACTTTGTACTCTTTATATAAAGTTACACTGCAAAATTTTATTTCTACACTATATATGTCTACATATTATTGTTATTTTTTATTGACTTGTGTGAACAATATTGTATTGTAAGACACCAATAAATCTCTCTCTCTCTTTCTCTGTTATTCGTTTGTTTTCATCTCCATTTCGTATAACGCTTCGATTTCGCATTCTGTATTTGAGCAACTATCATTAATGTCTTAGTTTCACGACCTGTGATTCCATCACCGTGATCTAATGAAATGATTTCAATCACCGTTAGTTGAAATTAACGGTGATTCAATCACTGTCACTCTAAAACTATCCTGTTAACGTCAAGAGTTAAAAAGTCCTGAACATATATCGCTGTTTCAGTCAACTCAATGATTACAAAATATAGAATAATGTCGATCTCGAGTCGCAGACAATTTCGTAGAGAAGAATCGTAGCTGCCAGACGCAAGAAAAATTTATTTCCCCGACCTCTGCCCCATCACACTTTAACATTTGCATACGTCACTTGTCGCGTCTCTGAAAATGTATCTACAAGGGATAAGATGTCCTTTTTCTGGCTGAATCGTTACTCTTTCGAGTTAGACGCATTTTCTCCTGCCCTGAGGAAGTCCTGATCTATTTTGGTTCCTCTGGAGATTTAATGAGATGTGATAACGGGTAGTGTAGGTTCCAGACGAATCTATTCGTTTGTTTTCGTTTCAATTCTCTGAAAAGCTAAGCATTTTGTTTTTTTACTAGTTATTGGTATATACCAGCGATAAGTGATATCTAACTACCTGTGATTAAATCACTGTAATTCTTAAATCACCGTGATTTAATCACTGTTATTAAAAATGATTCCGCTCAAGTTACTTGAACAAATCCCACAAATCGCTGTTTTATTCAACTCAATTATCTGAAAATGTGGAATAACCTCGAGCTGCCATCGCAGACGGTTTCGTCGATAAAACTCGTAACCGACGGAGGCATGAATGTTTTGTTTTCCTGCCCAATTCCCCAACACATCTTGATATTCGCATACGTATCCTGTCACGTCTGTAAAAATGTCATCAAAACAGCATAATACGTCCTTTTTCTGGTTGGTTCGTTACACTTTCGGGCGAGACGCTTCTTCTGATGCCCTGACGATGTCTCAATCTATTTGGCTTCTTTGGAGATTTGTTGAGATAAAATTAGGGGTAGTGAGGGTTCAAGACGATTCAACACCTGGCTATGAGTGGTTGGTTTTCGTTTCGATTTCGTGAATCGCTTCGATTTCGTGAAACGCTTCGATTTCGTGAATCGTTTCGATTTCGTCTTCTGTTTTTTCGAAGCCGCTCCATCATTTAGTCGAATTTCGTTGGATCGCTTGGTCACTAAATTTTAAAAAACATTCTCCATAAAAAGCTATATATTTCACAGTAGCGTACCCAATTTCAATTTGATACGAATAATAGTTCAGGAGATATTTCAGGAGTGAAATTTCGTGTTTTTTTCTTTGTTTCTTTCTGTATAAATCAAAAAAATACGGATTAAATAATGATGAAGCTTGGCATCTAGCTTGAAGATGCTGAAGGACAACTTCTTGCCAAATTTGATGATCGTATTATATCAGAACAATTTAATAGAAACAATTTCAATTTTTTTTTTCAAATATTCAATATTCCGCGATATTCCTATCATTATTTACTCGTGAATTTTTGTATGAACCTTCGAACCATCATTTTCAGATGACATACTGGATTTCAAGTCGATTGAATCTGTATTTTTGAAAATATTGTGAAAATAATAAGAATATTCTGAATCGGTATGTCTGCGGAATCATTGGGTGGATTTTACCCATTCACGAATTCGACCTTCGTAATCAAGGTACAAACCTACTCTACAAATATCGATTTTCTTAGTCGTTTCCTCTGGAAGTTTTTGTGTTTTCGATCGATTCATACAGAATTTCGTGAGGATAATATGATTAGAAGATCTGAAAATCTTCCGTCAGGAAGTTAAGGTGCGTTTGGTGGAGTCAATACGTGAGAAGATGACCTATGGGCCGACCGTAAACACAATAACTTCCGATAAAAACTCGATATTTGTAGAGTAGGTTTGAGGCTTAATTTAGAGGGTCGAATTCGTGAATGGGTAAAATCTGCCCAAGGATTCTGTAGATATACCTACCTGTTCAAAATTTTGTTTTTCCAATATTTCAAAAAATACATAGGTTAGCATGTGATTTTGTATATTATTATGTATTATTGTTTTTTTATTGTCAATATCAATGAAATTATTATTATTATACAGATCAGATCGAATTGAAACTCAGTACTTAATCGAAAAAAACCTAGAAAAGCACTGACGAGAAGTAAGCAGATTTTGCGTACATGTTCAAATGTCCAAAGGATATCACCAAAAATGAACATGCACGCAAAAGCTTTTGACTACACGTCAGTGATTTTCTAGGTTTTTGAAACCTGGATCCATTGAACCCTTAGTACGTCCAGTAAATTCCCGAAATCAAAATTTCTGTGCCTTAGATTCAATGACCGTGATTTGAAAATTACGGTGAATCATTAAATCACATTCAGTTGGAAATCACCGATCACCGGAGTGATTTCTCAAGTCACGGTTAACATTACTGTAACTTATACGTATCCTGTCACCTCAGTGAAAATGTTATCAACGCAGGATAATACTGCTTTTTTTTATCTGCATATAACAGAACTTGTGATAGAAATCGCCGATCACTGTAGCGATCCAATAAAGCATTTCAAAAAATCACTTTACTGCCCATGCCTACACATGATTTCATCCGGTTCAATCTTGAAACCTTTCAAAACCAATTCATAACTTCGAGCTGACCTCTGAAGCTATGATAAGACCGGTACCCGTCCTTGGAATCGGATCCGATTGCCAGAATACCGTATACAGTTTGCCCCGCTGGCTCTACGCCAACCAAATTCATAAATAATTTCCATGCAATACGTGTGCGACGCGGCGGGCGCAGACCAGAATCCGGCAGTGGCACTTCACGACCCTAATTTACGACGTGTTCGGGTTTCTGGAAAACTGGCTGCTGCCAAGTCGTCCTCCTCTTCCTTCCAGGATTCTTGCGGGTTGTCTGTAGATTACCTGGAAGCCTGCCGTTGCTAATCTGACGGCGGAATTGCATATTCATCGCTATTAACAGGAATCTTTCCGGATTCGGGAAACCGATAGGAGATTATTTATGAGCTGATTCTGAGATTGTTAAGACGATATGAGAATATTATGTATCGCTATTTATAGCTTTACTCTCATCTAGTTTCTCTATTAGAACGCTAGATTACAGAAGGCTATTAATGGGGGTTTTTCCTTCAAACGAAAATGCAGTTATTTTCATGAAAAACCTTCAGGACATCACATTTCAAACATATAATTTCAATATTATATTTCTCAAGGAATGTTTGATCACCTAAAACTGAAAAATAATAATGGGGATTTGCATTCAAAGGGATTTGTCATTAGTGCACGAAATGGCAACGTCGAATGCAGCTTTCTCGGAAAGAAAAAGGCGTAAAATGTGTTACTTTTCTCAGGAAAACAGAGATAGCTATAGTTCGATCTGGTTAGAGTAGAAGACAAAGACCAAGGAATAGAAAAAGAAGAGCACAGACTGTTATACTCTAATATTACTGACAAATCGCAAACGGAAATTGTTTGGTTATATTGACAAAGAATACGTGTGTACCACAGAATAGAAATAAATATTTCGTTATTCTATAGCAGAAAAGCAATTCTACTAAACAACGTTGTCACTTCGCGCATGCATGACAAATCCAAAACCCCAATTTTGAAACCTGATTTTGAATACTTTCTGAAGGTAATTTGGTAAAATGATGAATCAAACCCATAATAATTATGTTCAATCTTGCATTTGCAGTAATAACCCAAATTCAGGAAAAACCCCCATTGTTCTTAGCCATATGCCTCTTCTGGATCAAGCAATTATGATGATAGATATAGGTAGAAAGATTTCTTTATATCAGATAAATTACATAAACTTTACGTAATGTATACGTACACAATAGACGACTTCGGTCAAAATTGCCAACCCACAAATTTCGTCCAAATTTACTGGGAATCTCTGAAGAAGGGGAATTTCAGAACAAATTGGACATAGGTTTGCGTTACTTATTACGGTGCCTCAGCTCCTCAAGCAAGGTGATTCTTTCCAAATATGGGTTTTGTTAAGATCGTCTCCGATTGACTGGAATTCAAGTTGGAATTCCTGATTTTATGTCAAAAGTGTCAAGTTTATAAAGGATATGTTCCGTAAATCAACTTGGTTATTTCGGTTGCCGGTTATCCATTCCGTAAATATGAAATATTTGGTTGATTCCCGAAAAACAGGGTTTCATTGATGAAAAAGCAATCTTTTTGTCACCAGAACAACAGTCAATGTTTAATGGTAATATATTCATGGCAAAGAACAATCTATATTTACCTTATGATCCATAGACCATACAATATTTTTTCATTGTTGATTGTTGTCTCGTCTATGTTATATGGATCATAAAGTAAATAAAGATTGTTCCATGCTATGGATATGTTACCATAGGTCCATAGAACATGAACTGTAGTACTGAAACATGATGTAAAAAACATAGTGTGCTCAATTAAAAAAAAGTGGCATCAGCAAGATTAAAATACAAGGAAACATATATTCTGTGCTTTAAATTTTAATGAAAGAAGTGAAGTCATCATTGGTAAATACGATCACAGATGAGCAGATGAGCACGCATTGTTTTGCTTACATCATGGTTCTGAAATGAATGAAAAATCGCTATTTCATCAATCAAACTCCGTAATAAATTTTTTTCACAGGAACCGATCGAATATTTCATATTTACAGAACGAAAAACCGGCAACTGAAATAACCAAGTTGATTTGCGGAACATATCCTATATAAACTTGACACTATTGACCTAAAACTTAAATTTCAGCCAATCGGAGATGATCTTAAAAAACCTATATTTGAGAGGAATTATCTTGTTCTAGGAGTCGACCGTTTCGGATATTTATAAATAACGCGAACCTTATCATGTCGGATTTGTTTTGAAATTCCCCTTCCCCAGTAATAGTAAATTGAGACGAAATTTGTGGGTTGGCAACTTCGCCGGAAGACTTCAATTCAAATAAAATGAAGTCAGGTTTGCATTATTTAAAAACACCTTTCGAAATACTCTGCTAGACTATAGCGTTATAATCTTATAAGCAGATTTCTTATTTTGCCCTTGAATATTCTGTATTCTGATATGCATTCAATTTCATTTGGCAATCTATTGAAAGCTTTTATGCTCATGTATGCAAGACTTCTCTCTGCTAATGTGTAAAGGATATGTTATATCAGGAGATTTTGTGTTGTGTGTTTTTTATTTCCCCTTGTAGACTTTTGCCTATTTTATGCAAAAATAATTAACATTCAAACAAATCTATACTGTATACATTGATATGTTTTTGCTTCTAAATTTCCACCTACATGGTTATTCAAAACTCAACATTGTTCAGATTGCCCCCTGCTGAATCAAAAATATCTTATGCAAATTTCATTGTTTTCTCAAAATATTAATCCATACTTGAAAGTTGCCTCAAAATTCCGAAAATAAACAATTCTTAAAGCTCTCTCATTCATATATCAATCAATGCATCTTGAGGCATAAGATATTTCACTCTGTCATGTATTATTGTGCCAATTTTGAAATTTTCTCAAAAATATTTCATTCAAACGAATCTACTTAATAGAGGCTATTAACACAATCATTGAAAATACTGATTTTTCTTTAATACCTCCACATTATATCTTTCGATATAGATATCTTGCGATATACTCTCATTGTCTGCAACATACCACGTCTTGAATAACAAATCCGATTATTATATCAACAGGCATAAAATGATTGAAGTTAAAACTCAAGAATACGGTAAAACAACAAAATACAATATGAAAATAATACTAGACAAAGCGATTGATCCGTTATATGTCGGAATCTTACCACGTGGTTTCACCAACACTGGTTTAAGTACGAACTAAGCTGATACACAGCTGATGGCATGCTTATCAAATAGTGCATAGAACAATATTGCCACAAGTTTCAAACCTCCTTCTTTCTTTGATATATGAAATGCGATGAAGACATTTTCCAAAATCCTTATAACTATAAAACTTTCATTTTCGCTCAGAATAGTATTTTCTATTTTATACATATACGTCGATTCTAACATGAATGATTATCTTACATTGATCCAGAAACTGGAAAAAATTATGTTCTCCCTACTGGCAATTTATAATCATTCCGGAATTTATATTTACCACTAAGCCAAATGATGCCTTACATGATTCTTTCGCATTAGCCTCTATCGAAAGATTTCAACAACGATATTCTCAAAAACCAACACTCACAATGGACTAACTTTTCCATTATATCTTCTAGCGATATACACCCTTAAATCAATTGCAGGAACAGTTTCCCGAAATCCTAACTTTAATATCACCGACATGTGAAAGCACCCAACCAGATTAAACCTAATTGGACCATTCTCACAGAACAAGCTAAAACGTGTTTTCTTTTTTTTCAGCAGCTGGCTGCAGTGGGCTCTCTTTCTCCAGATATTTACTCGTCGTTTTGTGTTGTGCGCTACTACAACAATCGGGTAGCTAATTATCTGGATACCAAAAAGTTTGAAGAAAGCCAAAGACACTTACATCATACATGTAGTGAGTGATATTGGATAATTGTTGCTTTGTACATTCCTTCCATTATTTTCTCTTTAGCTGTTAAGAAGAAGCATGTACTTGGTGAAAACTTCCACTGTTTTTTTGAAAAGTTTCAGTTCCTTGTTATGTACCTACTCCATGATCGGAAAATTGGTTTGATATAGATTATTTTTTTCAAAATTCCTAAGGCATTTGAGAATTTTTCACGTGTCTGAATCACTAGCTACATTGTTGCCAAATTGAAAATGTTGATTCATTTTGCTATAGCAACACAACAATTTTCCACAAATGTTCCTCGAATTGGTCTATTACAGATACAGCGTAAGGAAAATATTTTCGAAAAATAACTCAATTTTTTGATGTATCGTAGAACGATAACTCAAATCAACCCAGTGTTGATTCATCTTCCTTAGTTCTTCAGTTAAATTACCACAAAATTTCCCACGCATTCTTCATTGTCCATTCATCTTCTCTCATTTTGCAGATAATATCTGGTCGAATTCATTTGGTTACGTATATTGTATATTCCTAGTGATTCCTCACCCTATTTATTCTTATTGAATCGAATTATATACTTCGAAAGTTTTCAAAATTTCGAGCTAACCTTAACATGTTCACTGAAATAAATGAACCATTGCAATAACTGTCATTCCAAAACTTTGACTCTCTCGAGTTTCGTGGCATGTTTTCAAAGTGGTCAATTCAATGTGTATATCTTCATAATGAGGAGATTTCATACAAACGATTACTGCTGGTTTTCTGAGAGGAATTTTCGAATTGTTCATGGAAAAATTCATGAGATCCTTGCAACAGAAAAAAAAATAAGTATATTCAATGTTCTTCATTACATTGATCAGAAGTGTGAAGCACTTAATTCAGCCAACAGCTCGAATAAGATCAAAAATTCCTAAGAATATAATTCTCTTATTTCTACTGAAGAATATGTCTCAACAAAATGAGTAAAACATTCGGAATAAAAATATACATCAGGGAACTGAAATTTTATAATTGAGTCCAAATCAATCCAAGAATTCAGTATTACCTATAAGTCAGAGAAGAGTGGAAGTTTTTGAAAAACACATCAAATACTCAAATATCATCATTTCGATGGATGTGACATAAATTCTTACATACCAAATAAAAATGTAAATATGAATTAAATTATAAGTACCTTTGATTGGATGAAACCAACTACTATTTCTCTAGTCTACCCGTATTTCGAAAATTTTCAAGACGGGGGCATTATATTGTCAATTAGTACAGAATGGTAAAGCTGAAGCATATCCCTCAATCTTATATCACTCCAGTTCCATATCAACTTGAAATATCAAAAAAAAATCATAAATCAGCAGAAAATATGATTCTCGGCAAAAAAGTCCACAAAGAAATTTTGTTCAAATTTGATGTTGATTCATAAAATGGCTGAGTTCTTTCACATCAAATTCGAACCATCTTCTTTGTTAAAGTAGTTGTCACTCAATCTTTTCATTTATGTTGGACCAACTAGAACCACTGGAAATATTCATTCCAACAGAATTCTTCCTGAAGAACAAACATCAACATTGGATTAAAATGAGAAAAGTTTCTAAATAGCACCCAACTTGATCAAACTTCAGTGAAGGCATTTTTGCTGCGAATTGATTATTTTCGTCTGAACAAATTCCACATCCATTGGGTTGATATTTACCATTGCTGCCCTTTCGGAAAGTTCAGTGAAAATATTCGCTTAAACGAATTATTTCATTGAACTATATGAAGTTATTAAACTGAGTTATTTTATGGACATAGAAAAATTAATAGCACCTTGTCATATAACGAGATGTATATATAAATTTGAAATGACTAGGTCGTAAATTATATTAATCCGCAAAAGTTTTATAACCCTTTCCTTATCGATGTCAGGTTCGTGAAATATTGTTTTTTTATTGCTAGAAATTTTCCAGAATTCAATTTGAAAACAGCTTTTTTAGGGGGACAAAAATTATTCCTGGATTTATTATGAATGTTTTCTGTCGCATGTTTAAATTAACGAAATTCAATGTAGAAATTCATCACATGAAACAAAATGATTAATTGATGAATCACATGTATCATTGGAGTGATTTGTTCTCATCAGTCATATTCAGAAATCATTTGTTTGGAAAATGTTTCCCTCAATTCTTTTTAATTGATGATATTCGTATGTGATGATTGAAAAATTAACCTCATATTTCATTAACTTGTGAGAAATTAATTTCGTGGTTATAGAAAAAAATGAAACAAGTCATTTGAAGTCTTATGATCTGTTTGAATGTATAGTATATTTATTAACCATCCATGAAAATTAATTGAGAGGACCTTGGAAGATTAACCAGATCTTACACTCAAGCTTGATGTAAGGAAAATTCTCTCATCTTAAATTTATTTTGAGTTTATTTTGAATATCAATACTTTCTAATAAAAATTAATTTGTAGAGAATGCCAATGTGGTATTATTATGAGAATTATCTTTCTGTTTGTTCTATAAGTTTACCCACCATCTCAAAATTTGTAAATTTAAATGAATCCCTGTGATCGATATAAAATATGTTTATAAATTGTTAAGAAACTAAGTTAAATTTGATTATAAAAAATAGCGTTGTGCGTTGTAGAAGAACGCACGAAAAATTTATCTTGAATATTATAGGAAAATCACATTGTTTTTCATGTGAATCGACTTGTATCAATTAACAATGAATGTATATACTACTAAGGAGATATATTTGATGTACTACTATATAATTATCACTTACTAACAATTGTGTTGTTTGATTCAAACTTGAACTTTTGAATTATCTACACTACGGATTACTACCGAAAATTCAAGATAAGTCCTGAAAATGTCGAGAATACTGTACTTTATTTTGAGAAATAAAATATTAAATACTCAACAATCAGTATTCCTCTCCTACATTCCATGAAAATCGTGGATCTAATGAATGTAAAAATATTCGCTCGTTCGAATTCGTAAAGACACCGGTCTCCTTCACACGAATCGAACCCGTCCAACGCAGCTTGACTTCCTGGTAATTCTTCAGTGTTCTAATCTGACTTTAGTTTCCTGAGAACAAGCGTGAAAATTTCTAGAATACAAACTATCTCCTGAAATGAACAACCATAGGCACAAGTGAATACCCCTACTCAACTTTGAAGCTTTTGAGTGAGAAATTTCGAAATGATCTTAATTGTTATGCTGAGCAATAAATTTTTTGTACGAATTGTTCCTGTCAGGAGGATTTTCTAGGGTCTATTGCGAAGATCCTTCCTGTAGGAGGCAATAATCCATCCAGGAAGTTAACAAGGGTTCGGCCCCACAAAAAAGAGCTTGACGCTATCTTCTAGTCGGAATTCAGAAGCCACACTGTTGAAAGAGTCGGCTCAAGATTTGTGCTTTTAGGAGGGTCTTTTCGAGGATTCAATTCTGATGAAATAATATTTCCTGACTTGAAAAACTTTGTATTATTATTAAAATCGCTGCAAATTCTACACAAGGGTTCACTATTTTCTCTGGTATCTTAAATAAAACTTATACACTGTGTCCGTAAAGTATAGAACAAATTCATTTTTAGCTAAACAGGTCATTTTAAGAAGTTAATCCCGAAACACATCGATTTTTGATTTTAATTTACCGTATTTTAAAATAATAATCTAATATACAGGGTGAATTACGTTCGAGTATTGATGTCAGCGTCATTTTTTTTAAATGGAACACCCCCATTTTGTCTCAATATTCGGATTACTCTAGCTGAGCTGATTCCAAAAATGTATCACATGTTGATTCCAATTGGTACAGAGTGGACAAAATACAATAGTTTTGTGTGTGCTCATAAAGTAACGCGTAACATTCTTTATTAGGTTAATTAACAATATTATCAAAAATAATTATTGTCTAGCGGCAATTGGTTTGAATGTAACACCCCGTAGTTTGCTACATGTTTAGAGTAATAAAAATGAGCTGTTTTCAAACATGTTTGGTACTTGTGGTCTAGCAGACAGAATATGAAAGAAATTATTTCTTATCTATTCATAAAAACGCTGCAAATTTTACACAAGGGTTTATTATTTTCTCAGTTTAATAACTCAGTACCATTGATATCTCAAATCAATCGTATATATTATTTATAACTCATTGGTTTTTCACCAAACGAAAATCAATTCCATAACTCCTAGAGTCGTTAGAAATCAATAGGTACAACACCCGCAAAATCCTATTGAATGAGCAAACAGATGTGAATAGCTCTCCACTACTGAATATTTTTCTGTAACCTAAAAACTCTGTGGCAAACCCCAATTTATACCTACTCTCACTTTTACGCTTTGTATAATTATTTAGGCACGTTCCGGACCATATTTAAACCTTGTTGTACTACATACCATCAGTCAGTAAAATGTAGATACCTGAAGAAGATTTTTAGCAACTTTCTTCGTGTTTTTTGTGATTCCTTAGTATTACTATGAGTGTTGTGAATTCCCCGCCGAAGTCCTACACACCGTTAGGATCTGGCGTCTAGGAGGTTCGAAAGTTTTCAAAATCAAACTGAACAGTTAAACAGTTATTATTATTATTATTATTATTATACTAGACTAGTGCCGATACGAAATAATCGATCGTGTGAAAATATGAACAAAAACGTTAAAAACCTATTTTAAATATTTGAGCCGAGCCTCGGCGTTTTCGACCTCAAGCTTATCGCTTCCAATTCCGATCCCGACTGACTTATGTCTGGAATTTTCAAATATCCCCAAGGATAAATCTTACATGCCTAAATATGTCTATGTTTATAATAACGCACAAAACCACTTGAAGAGCGAACCGCCTTAGCTCGCTCGAAAGTGAGACCAATGCAGGTGGCCGCACAGGGCCGTATTCCCTAATTATCTGGGGACAAATCTGTCGAGTTACGACAATGAGATTTTTATGTCCGACTGATCATCAGAATTATCAGTCCTGTCACCGATATAATCAATTACCGTATCCATGTTGTCTGTCTCATCTAAATATATTCCCGAAATATGGTAGATAAACCTATTCACTAAGGTATCAACATATAACGAAAATTTTGCTGGAAAGAACTGAAACAATCACTTTATAATTAAGCCTAGAGGATGTTATTCATAAAAATCTTAAATATTTTTCATTCCAAATCACATTTCCTATGAAATATTGGAGTTGAAGAGAAAATTATCTTGGTGTTGAGTTTCTTAAAAAACTATTTTACAAAGGTCAAGTCCCTATGTTGTTTCTTGCGTTAAAGTTAAGTTAAATTTCCGAAAAATATTTTTTACTAATATTTTGCCAGTACGATCTTCACGATAATTCTTATTAAATTACGTGTCGGTATTACACAAATAGAAATGAAATTCAAATCAGAAAGCGTTTGCGCCTTTTGACATATAAGGGAAATAACCTCAAAATTTAAAATAGCCACAAAATTTTCCGCCAATATCTCAGCAAATATATATGGTTTCAAAATGTTGACTAAGACCTGTTCCAAATTATATTGAACTTTAATGAATAGCTTCCGAAAAAAATGTTTAGAAAAAATTCAATTTTTTTCCAATACAATTCTCACGAAATCATGCATTAAATTGAGCGTCGATATTTCACAACTAGTTATGATATTTCAATTTGATCGCGTTAGTATTTCTTGAGAAACTTTCGGGAAAATTAACTTAAACTCTCAAATTAACAACAAATACGTGAAACAAAAAAAAAAAATGAAATGAAAAAAAACTCACCCGTCCTGTGCAACTTATCTGAAATAAATTTTTCCACAGTGCATATATCCGATAAGAGTTCACTTGATTCACAAAATATCCAATACACAAACTGAAGACCTAAAGTTATTTTCAATAACTTTTCTGTAAAAATCAAATATATCGTGAACCTCTCAAAGATATATGATTCTGGATGAAAAGTTAACCGATTATTTCACTGAACTCCAATCTTAGAACCGAATGCGGATGATTCATTCTCGGGATTATTGGAAATTTGTAGCATTTTTCTTTATAACTCAGAGACTACTGGTCGGATATCATCCGGGTAAAAATTTTTAGGTTGAGTTATGCAACAGTAATCAACGTTGAGAATTTCACGAAAATTCGGTGGTAATTTTCCGAGAAATAATTTTTTTCCCTCCAACCCCCAATTTTAAGCCCTTAGGTTACACCAATCCTGCTGAAAAGCTTGGAGGATCAATCCCGAGCGACACATGATTTTTCTACCAAGTTTCACGAATTTCGGTTCAGTACTTTCCGAGAAAAGCTCTGGACAACGGACGGCGGACGGCGGACGGACGGATTTTTTTTTATTCGTTCATTCAAATCTACATACTCCAAAACGTAAACTGTGAAATTTTCAGGGGGGGTTAAAATTTTTTTTTTCTTGGTCGATCACTAAGGTTTATTATTTGATTTCATCAAATTATAAACCAAAATGGGTTAACTTTTCATCCAGAATCGTATAGTTGAAAGTAGATGAAAACATTGTTACCAAATTTTCAACATATATTGAGAAATTTCGAACGGATTCGTTAATTATTTTATAAACACAATGTGCAAATGCCCCATCGATGTTCTCGACAATTTCATAATCGTTAGTAGTTCAAATTGAATATTTTTGGGGTTTCTCTCCTAATATCTGAAACATAACTACAAACACTCGGATAACAATTATTATTTATAGATATCACCCTGCGAATTACGGGATTAAACTTTAAATTTCTTCATGGAGCTCAATTATATCTTAAATAAAACTTATATATTATTCATAAATCATTGGTTTTTCACAACCCAAAAACTAATTCCATGAAAAAATTCATTTGAAACATTGAAATCTCAATAAATACTCTTGTGTAACTGAATAACCCTTTCACATGCAGAACGCGAATTAAGAAGCGTTATTTAAAATAATGAATATTTCCAAAATATTCGGTCGATCGGAGGTTTCCATCAATTTTGGATTGCGTAGTACAATTATCGTCAACATGTGGATATCCGCTACTGGTTTCAATCGAAATCCAATATTTTTCGTACTGAGACTTTGAAATAGGGGTGAATATAAAAGGTAATGAGCATGTATGTTATAAACAAATTGGAGGATATATGCAAACAAATCAATTATCAAACCGGAAATCTCATCAATTGTCGAGAATCTAATACTAAGGGTACGAGCCTTAGACTAAGACAGGAGCCGATAATTGACCTGTTCAGAAGAGTGTGTATCGGGGACCCCAGACAAGAATATTCCGAGATGTTTCAACATCTGGTGGTCCGCAAACTACTTGTTTGAATTGAACGTTTTTACATTAAACAGACGTTGGGATTTCACACCCTCTTAGTCGAGTGACTGACAACTATACGGAACGAAATTTCTCTTTTAGAATTATTCAGTCGAATTCAACCTTGAGAGGTTCACGATATATTTGATTTTTACAGAAAAGTTATTGAAAATAACTTTAGGTCTTCAGCTTGTGTATTGGATATTTTGTGAATCAAGTGAACTCTTATCGGATATATGCACTGTGGAAAAATTTTTTTCAGATAAGTTGCTCAGGATGGGTGAGTTTTTTTTTCATTTCATTGATATTTTTCAGAACAAAGTTGAATCCTAGTAGGAATCACATCCACACATTTAATATTAGCGGAAAATCCTGAATTTTGTTTTACGTATTTGTTGTTAATTTGAGGGTTTAAGTTAATTTTCCCGAAAGTTTCTCAAGAAATACTAACGTGATCAAATTGAAACATCATAACTGGTTGTGAAATATCGACGCTCAATTTAATGCATGATCTCGTGAGAATTGTATTGGAAAAAAATTGAATTTTTTCTAAACATTTTTTTCGGAAGCTATTCATTAAAGTTCAATATAATTTGGTACAGGTCTTAGTCAACATTTTGAAACCATATTTATTTGCAGAGATATTGGTGAAAAATTTTGTGGACATTTCAAATTTTGAGGTTATTTCCCTTATATGTCAAAAGGCGCAAACGCTTTCTGATTTGAATTTCATTTCTATTTGTGTAATACCAACACGCAATTTAATGGGTAATATCGTGAAGATCGTACTGGCAAAATATTAGTAAAAAATATTTTTCGGATATTTAACTTAGCTTCAACGAAAGAAACAACATAGTGACTTGACCTTTGTAAAGTAGTTTTTTAAGAAAACTCAACACCAAGATAATTTTCTTATTTTTCAACTCCAATATTTCATAGAAAATGTGATTTGGAATAAAAAATATTTAAGATTTTTATGAATAACATCCTTTAGGCTTAATTATAAAGTGATTCTTTCAATTCTTTCCAGCAATATTTTCGTTATATGTTGATACCTTAGTGAATAGGTTTATCTACCATATTTCGGGAATATATTTAGATGAGACAGACAACATGGATACGGTAATTGATTATATCGGTGACAGGACTGATAATTCTGATGATCAGTCGGACATAAAAACTCCATCTCATAGTAATACCCCGGAATCACAAAAAAACACGAAGAAAGTTGCTAAAAATCTTTCGCTTTAATATAGCTTCTTCAGGTGTCTACATTTTACTGACTGATGGTATGTAGTACAACAAGGTTTAAATATGGTCCGGAACGTGCCTAAATAATTATACAAAAGCGTAAAAGTGAGAGTAGGTATAAATTGGGGTTTGCCACAGAGTTTTTAGGTTACAGAAAAATATTAGTAGAGGAGAGCTATTCACATCTGTTTGTTCATTCAATAGGATTTTGCGGGTGTTGTACCTATTGATTTCTAACGACTCTAGGAGTTATGTAGGTACTTTTGGTTTCGACGTGGATAATTTTGTAGTAACTATTGAATTTAAATATTTCACATGAATTTCTTCATGGAATTGATTTTCGTTTGGTGGAAGCCCAATGAGTTATAATTAATATATACGATTTATTTGAGATATCAATGGTATTGGGAAATTAAACTGAGAAAATAATAAACCCTTGTGTAAAATTTGCAACGTTTTTGGAATCAGCTCAGCTAGAGTAATTCGAATATTGAGACAAAATGGGGGTGTTCCATTTAAAAAAATGAAGGTGACGTCATTACTCCAACGTAATACACCCTGTATATTAGATTATTATTTTGAAATACGGTAAATTAAAATCAAAAATCGACGTGTTTCAGGATTATTTCTTAAAATGACCTGTTTAGCTAAAAATGAATTTGTTCCATACTTTACGGACACAGTGTATATTATTCATAACTCATTGGTTTTTCACACCAAAGTTTGGAGCGTTTTTCTCCATAACTCAGGAACCACTGTTCGGAAATCATCCGGGTGAAAATTTTTAGATTGAGTTATGCAACAGTAATCAACGTTCAGAATTTCATGAAAATTCGGTGGTAAGTTTTCGAGAAATATTTTTTTTCCCTCCAACCCCCAGTTTTGAGCCCTTGGAAAAGCTTGAAGCATCAATCTTGAGCGACACACGATTTTTTTCGATTTCTGTTCTGTACTTTCAGAGAAAAGTCCCTGACAATGGACGGCGGACAGACGGATTTTTTTCTTAGTTCATTCAAATCGTCATACTCCAAAATGTAAACTGTAAAAATTTTCAGGTAGGAGAATTTTTTTGGTTAATCACTAAGGTTTATTATTCGATTTCATCAAATAATTATTGATTTCATCAAATAATAAACCGGAAGTAATTTCAAGATGAAAATTATCACCCTGTATAAAATGTTCGAGCGATCGTTTTCATAACGAAAACAGTTATCTGGAAATGCATCAATTCAGTTTTTTGGGGGCCTATACCTTGCATGAGAGACTGAAGATTTTTTGTTCTGAACATTGCTAACATTGATGCAAATATCTATTAAATATCTTCGTGACGAGGAAATCTCCGGGTTCACCAAATATTTCACTTCATTAATAACTCGACAAGCCTCATTTTCATAAAACCCCACCTGAAAGAACACCGAATCCTAAACAATCAAGTTTGCAGCAAGGCAACTGGAAAATCCAAATTGAATCCGACCAGTAGACAATTTTTTCTTCTTATTCCACCTCTCGAGTGTACAAACAGGACGAAACAAGGGCAATACAATAAAGTGTCTGGGGCGCCTTTTTCCATCACAGCAACTCATTCCCTATTCCAATTGCGGTATCTTTAGCGCCAAGATAACGACGTTCCAACATGATGACTGGCTGCTCCAGAAAAGAGGAATCGGCAAGAAAACTCCTGGGTGAATTTAATCTAGGGTGTAGCGCGTGTCGGTGGATTCTCAAGTAGTGTTTAGGTATTCTCGGAGGATCCGAATCTATCTCATCAACGAGACAAGGAAGTCGGGCTTGTCGCACTAGAGCTGCTGGTGAATGTTGAACGTGGAAAAGTTCGGTGGATGAATACTAGTTCTGAGGACTTCTGAAAAACTTCCCTCATAGTTTATTTTCATTTCGTTATAGGAAATTAATTCAAAATGACTTTTCATTTCAGTTTATTTTGTCGGGATAATGAAATTCTCAAGTGGTTCTGAGTAAGAATTTTGCGAGGTTTTCGTAAGCATACTCACGGACGCCTGATAGTCGTTTATGTATGTATATATCTACAGATGCTATTAAAGCATCTATGTAAAGACAAGGTTCATTTTAATTTCTTGTGTTATGGAGTTCTTTACCGAAAACGATTTGAAATAACTTTATTTTCAGTGATTTTGTCCGAAAAGCAACGAGTGTCAGGCGGAATGCAGAAAGTCTAACATTATGTATATGTATATGAGAATATTTTCGCTACGCAAACTTGCAGCAATATCCTCAGAAGGAAATTGAACGACGCCGAAGCATGTTTTCTGTTATCGTACGCAATATCGATATCAATTCAGAGGTTCAATCTCTATACAGGGTGTTTCATTGGTAAATGAACATACGGTAACCAGGGACCCTATTCTTGAATGTGATGGAATGAACGTTCTCTATCGTTTCATCAAAAATGAACCGCGTTTCCTTAACAACAGCGTCGACAGGCCTATTTTCTCCCTTCCCTGTTTCAAGAATAAGGACCCTGAGCTAGAGCTACCCTAGACGAGTCCAAAAAACCTATATATGATAGGTCTAATCAATTCCATAACCGAGATACAGGGTGGTTCATGTTTTAACTGATAATTTCAATTTCTCATAAATTATGAACCATCCAGTATATTCGGTTGTTATTTGGAACATATGTTCAAATTTCGCAGGTCGATCGATTCATCTTTAAATTACCAAAAAATTCCAGGTCCATATCTGAAAAATATTGGAGTTCATGTCAGCTGAGAGTCAACACTCTGTATATTGAAATTTTGGGATTTGTTTGAGATATTCGAAAAGAATAGAAAATTTTCAATGGGGTTTAGTAGATTCCATCGTCCCGCACGTTATTTTGCTCATAGAAAACTCAAGGTAAAGATTCAATTGAATATTTGAATTCCAATAAATTCTTAGGAAAGAAGTTCATTGTAATTAAATTGGAAAATATTCGGTTCATATTTGGAACGTATGATTAACTTTCACAGGTCGATCGATTTATTTCAAAATTCCCAAAAAATTCCAGGTCGGTATCTGAAAAATATTGGAATTCTTGCAAACTGAGATTCAACATCCTGTATATGGAAATTCTGGGATTTGATTGAGATATTCGAAAAGACCAGAAAATGTACAATGGGGTTCAAGTGTTGAAGAAAACCCAGGTTTGTCCATTCCTCGTCGCTCTTTAGAATTAGGCATTCCACAAACGCCATTACACCGTATTTCGCAATGAAGATCTGGGCCTTGAGGCTTATAAAGTTCAGTTAACACAAGAACTCAAGCCGGCCGATCGTCAACAACCTCTTTGCTGATTGGGTCGTTGAAATGCATGAGAATGATCCGGAATTCCATCGAAAAATCTTCTTGAGTGATGAGGCCCACTTCCACCTTGGTGGCTTCGTCAACAAACAAAATTGTCGCATCTGGGGCTCGGAAAACCCGAAAATTATTGTTGAAAAGCCTCTCTATCCTCAACGTGTGACTGTTTGGTGCTGTTCATGGACCTTACTTTTTCGAAAATGAGGCTGGAGCAACAGTTACGGTGAATGTATTGCGCTATCGAGAGATGATCAATGATTTTTTATGGCCGGAATTGGGTGGTATTGATCTGGACAACGTTTACTTTCAACAAGACGGTGCTACGTGCCACACAAGCAACGAAACCATTGATCTTTTGCGGGAAAAGTTTCCGGACCGTGTTATCTCTCGAAGAGGTAATCACAATTGGCCACCGAGATCTTGTGATTTAACACCTTGCGACTTCTTCCTTTGGGGCCACGTGAAAGAGAAGGTCTACGCCAATAGCCCAGCGTCGATTCAAGACCTCAAAGATGGAATTCGTGAGGCTATCGAGGACATAGGGCAGCCACTTTCCGATTTGATTATGGAAAATTTCATTAGAAAGATATGGTCCTGTAAGCGTGGTCGTGGTGGTCATTTGCCTGATGTTATTTTCCACTACTAACCGCATAGCTTATTCTTTATAATGAAATAAACATCCGATCATTTATACTGAAAAATGGCATTTTTCTTTGAATATCAAAATCTTATTGGAAAACCGTTTATCAATATACCAAATAATATCATGAGGATGAACGTGACCGTCTCCCAGGCACACCCATGTCGGTAGGGTACAATCCAGGATCTCAATGGCTTCATAATTTTTATCAGTTCAGTGGCTTATCCTCTTACTGGGAGCTTTCAACATGGGAATCGCCGCAGGCTGTGCGAGTATTTTGTGGTCGATAAAATAGCAGGGGATGTGGAGGAAAACGGCTAGAATCCGAGGCGCTAATCAAAGAAGGAATGGACGCGGAATTTATCAGGACATCTGGCCCTAAAAACGTACTTGAGTGGAAACTTGAGATCTTGGAAGTTGGGTTCCAAGTGTTGATATCTTCGGAGGAGATTATCGGATAAATATTCAGTTCTTTTCTTTAAATTACTTGTTAAAATCGGCCTAAAAAATTGTTTTGCGCTCATGTTTTGGGGATCAGAATCGTTCTTTCCAAATGTCAGATGTTTTAGTTTTTGCGCACATGTTCTAGGGGAACAGCGTGCTGTCGTTTTGTCCAAATGTCTGTAATTTTCGATGATTGAGCCGAAAATGGTCTCGAACCACTGATGACGAATCCGGTGTCAAAATCGATTCTTGAAACTTGAAACTTTCAGGGTAGGTCGCACGTTGAAATGCCGTGGTTAAGTTCGTTAATGGGCCAAATCAGTCAAATAGTTTCAGAGTTATAACCACTTTAAATTTTGAAGTTATTTATTGTTTATTTCAGAAACAACCAGAGCGATTGAATTCAAACTTTGCAGCTAGGTGGAGTATAACGACGCGTAACTTTGAGCCAAATTTTGTCAGGATCATACCGTCAGTAAATAAAAAAAAAATTTTCAGAATATTTTTTCAAAAATTTTTTTTTCAAAAACCGTTCATCATATCCAGAAAAAAATTCCACTCGGACTTTGAGCTTCATGTTTCACAGCAGTGTACCAAATTTCAGTTCGATACGATTATAAGTTTTGAAGATATCGGAAAAAAATATATAAAATTCCGAGGTTTTCTTCTCGATATCGTTGTGTTTTTCGGTATAGCTCGAAAAATACTGATTCAATCCTGAAAAAATTCCACAGCTAGTTTGAAGATGCTGAAAGACAACTTTCTGCAAAATTTCGTAATGATCGTGTCATTAGAACAATTTGAAAAAAAAAATTTCTGTGATGTTCTTATCATATCATACTCGTTAAATTCTGTATGAACCTTCGAACTGTAATTTTTCGATGAATTACTGGATTTCAATTCGATCTGATCTGTATTTTTGGAAATATTGGGGAAATAAAATTTTGAATGGGTATATCTGCGGAATCATTGGGTGGATTTTACCCATTCACGAATTCGGCCTTCGTAATTAAGGTTCAAACTTTCTCTACAAATATCGAGTTTCTGAGTTGTTTCTTTCAGGAGTTTTTGTGTTTACGCAGTCGACCGTTAGGCGCGCAAAAGCTGCTGCCTTCAAGGCAGTGGTAGGTTGCATTCCAACTTGCAACTGTTGGGTTCATTACAGGGCAAAATCGGGCCGACAGTCTCGGAGTTATTGTCATTCAAAATTTTAGGAACTACAGAAGCGATTGGATTGAAATTTTGCAGTTAGTTGGAGCATAAAGACTGGACTTGGGTGGATTCTTCCCATTCACGAATTCGGCTTTCGTCATAATCAAGGTCGAAACCCACTCTACAAATATCGAGTCCCTAAGTTGTTTCTTTCGGAAATTATGTGTTTACGTTCGGCCGTACGATTTCAACTTTAAGGATTAGATTTCAGTTGATAAGGACTCTCAGAAAACTTACCTTTCAATATCAATCCGAATTGTAAATGAGTCAATGAGGGATGTAAAAGTTCATTTGAAATAAAAATACAGAACCATTCTATTTCATTTTTACCTAATATTATTTGATATTTATATTTAACGATATACATTATCGTCATTGACGAATGAAGATAAGCGCTACTCCCTCTGGTGGCTGTCGGAGTAACCCGAGGTACAAAGATTATCATTGACAAGTTGGAAGAAATGTTAAGAAAATGAGAAAGTTTATGCATTTTTCTTGGCGTTTGTGTCATTTCACAGGTGCTTTTACTGAGGAAAAGTAAACTCATATGTCCCTTACCATAGATTTCCACAGCCCGGTGAAAAATTTGGACTTAGGGTGAAAGAAACTTCCTTTAACAAGTCGGACCTTAAAGCATTTTGCCGATGATGATCATTTTTATAGAGGTAAACACGAATTACTCATGAAATATTAGATCATATTCATTTTTTTTAGGCCCCCAATCCAAGCAAAGAAATTTACTTAAGATGAATGCTCAGCCTTCCAGAAATCTGCCTGCTGAACTGATCATTAGGGAACAATGTAAATGTTTCAGTGATAGAACTGACTATTGACAAAAAAGAATATCAACGAGGAAATATCTGGTGATGAATACTGTTCGCTCAAAGTGCTTCTGCCGATGAAAGCAAAGTTGTACAAGGCTTATTTATTACAGCTTTTTCAAGACCAATCATATGAGTGTTGGAAAATTTATTTGTCAAACCATAATGAATAAGGCTCACGGTACTAGTAGCATTAGTTTTATGTGAATGTATTCATTTTATCCACAATATATTGAGTATTTAGTCCTTCGCTATAAAAATAGTAAAGTTATGAGAATTTGTCTATTATTCCAAAAAGTATGTTTTACAACACATTCTGATTTTCAACTTTCAAGACAGCCTAAGGAATCCAATAAAGTAAATCTTGCCATTTGGATCTGAAAATAAATAATATAAAAATACTGTCTAACCTTGCAGATATCCCCGAAATTTTAGAGTTGCTACACTAAATAAGATTGAAGAATGATACATATCTACTTTATAAGAGTGGAATATGTACTCCCAGTAATACTCTCGTCAACTATAAAAGTCTTGAAAGTCTTTGAATGAATCGTGAAATCAAAAATAATCAAACCAAAACACTAACAAACAGTACAAAATCGACTATCAAAACAAAATCTACGTCTGTATCTAAGGTTCTAAAACTGGCCACCGTGGCGCTGCAATCTAAAATTCAGACGCCAATTGGGAATGTTTTATGTGGCCCACCGTGTAAGTATTCGATTATGGCTCTACGAGAGTTTGTAGTCCATTGTGCTCATTTTCCACCACCACCACAGATTGACAGATCACAACCTCGCCAATAAAGGACAATTTCGCACCAAACAAAGGGATACATGGTACATAAACTAATCCTAGAAAAGCGAAAATGACGAACAATGGCCTGAATCCGGTTTCGGAAAAGCGAGCTTTGTTTATAGCCAGAGATATTGATGTAGACGGTGCTGAGACAAATGGAGCGTGCTGCGGTGGTTCAGCACCGCGACACAGCCACTAAATGTATTATTATAATGACCTGACCGATAACAAAGGCATTCATAAAGACGAAACTCCTTTGTTATTTTACCTCATTGTTTCTTTGATGAATGAATGTTTTCTGAACGACCCCGAAGATAGGGGAGGTGAAAAAACGTTTGTAGGTGACGGATGGAAGGGCGCAGTTCGAACTGACGTTTTTTCTGAGGTTGAGAATTTTTTTCTTCTAGGAAAGAATGAGGAAGAGTATTGATTGAGGTAAAAAGTCGACTGATATTCATGGGAGGAAGATCTATATTTGAGTTGCGTAAAATATATTTCTCGATCTATATACAGGGTGGGTCTTTAAGTTATACATAATAAAGGGTTTTCCAATAAGAGGTGTTATTTTGATATTCAAAGAAAAATTCCTTTCTTCAATATAAATGATCGGATGTTTATTTCATTATAGAGAAGAAGCTATGACGTTAATAGTGGAAAATAACATCAGGCAAATGAACACCACGACCACGCTTACAGGACCATATCCTTTTAATGAAATTTTCAATAACCAAATCGGAAAGTGGCTGCCCTATGTCGTCGATAGCCTCACGAATTCCATCTTTGAGGTCTTGAATCGACGATGGGCTATTGGCGTAGACCTTCTCTTTCACGTGGCCCCAAAGGAAGAAGTCGCAAGGTGTTAAATCACAAGATCTCGGTGGCCAATTGTGATCACCTCTTCAAGAGATAACACGATCTGGAAACTTTTCCCGCAAAAGATCAATGGTTTCGTTGCTTGTGTGGCACGTACCGCCGTCTTGTTGAAAGTAAACGTTGTCCAGATCAATACAATCCAATTCCGTTCATAAAAAATCATTGATCATCTCTCGATAGCGCAATCCATTCACCGTAACTGCTCCAGCCTCATTTTCGGAAAAGTAAGGTCCAATGGCTCCGCCGGACAATAAACCGCACCAAACAGTCACACGTTGAGGATAGGAAGGCTTTTCAACAATAACTGCCGGGTTTTTGGAGCCCAGTTGCGACAATTTTGCTTGTTGAATAAGCCACCGAGGTAGAAATGGGCCTCATCACTCAAGATGATTTTTCGATGGAATTCCGGATCATTTTCATGCATTTCAATGACCCAATCAGGAAAGACACGACGTTGTTGATGATCGGCCGGCTTGAGTTCTTGTGTTAACTGAACTTTATGAGCATTAAGACCCAAATCTTCATGCAAAATACGGTGGAATGACGTTTGTGGGATGCCTAATTCCAAAGAACGACGAGGAGTGGACAAACCTGGGTTTTCTTCAACACTTTCGGCTACAGCAGCAATATTCTCGGCTGTTATTGAGCGACGTGCACGGGTTTTATTCTTCAGATCACTAACTTTTCCCAACAGCTCGAATTTTTCCACCAATTTCTATATTGCGGTCAGACAAGGTGCTTCACGACGACCCAAAAATGTTCGAGTTTTACGAACCGTCTCTGCCAAATTTTCACCATTTTTATGTGAATTTCAATACTTTCAATGCTTTGTTGAAGCGTGTATCGTTCTATTTTTATTAATGACGTAAATTTTACTTGTCAAATATCGAAAAATGACAGCTTCGAAAGTGACATCTACTGAAATAGCGGGACATTCAAAATAACACCTCTTATTGGAAAATTCTTTAATTTCAACCCTAAATTGCTCTCGTAGAACAAGACACTCGATTCATTTACTATTTTTTGCGCGCATGTTCTAGGGGAACAGCGTGCTATCGTTTTGTCCAAATGTCTGTAATTTTGGATGATTGAGCCTAAAATGGTCTCAATCGACTAGGTTGGACTCACTGATGACGAATCCGGTGTCAAAATTGATTCTGTCCGGCCGGCCGTAGACACGATAACTGTCGACAGAAGCAAGCTAGCTACTTGAAACTTTTAGGATAGGTTGCGCATCAGAATGCCGGAGTGGAGTTCGTTAATGGGCCAAATCGGTCGAATAGTTTCGGAGTTATAGGCACTTGAAGTTTTGAAGTTATTTATTTTTTATTTCAGAAACTACTTCAGCGATTAGATTCAAACTTGGCAGTTTGGTGGAGTATAACGACGCGCAACTTTGAGCCAAATTTCGTCAAGATCATATTGTCAGTAAATTCAAAAAAAAATTTTTTCGAAATTTTTTTACAAAAATTTTTTTTTTTCGGAAATCATTCATCATACCAAAAAAAAATTATACTCACACTTTGACCTTCTAATTTCACAGCAGTGTACCAAATTTCAGTTCGATACGATTATAAGTTTTGGAGATATCGGGAAAAAATATGTCAAATTTCGAGGTTTTCTTCTCGATATCGTTGATTTTTTCGGTATTACTCGAGAAATACTGATTCAGTCCTGATTAAACTTCACAGCTAGTTTTAAGATGCTGAAAGACAACTTCATGCAAAATTTCGTGATAATCGTGTTATTAGAACAATTTGAAAAAAAAAATTTCTATGATTTTCTCATCATATCCTTATTAAATTCTGTATGAAACTTCGAACTGTTATTTTCGATGAAGTACTGGATTTCAATTCGATCTGATCTGTATTTTTGGAAATATTGGAAAAATAAAATTTTGATTGGGTATTTCTACGGAATCATTGGGTGGATTTTACCCATTCACGAATTCGTCCTTCGTGATTAAGGTCCAAACCTTCTCTACAAATATCGAGTTTCTAAGTTGTTTCTTTCGGAAGTTATTGTGTTTACGCAGTCGGCCGTTAGGCTGACCGTAAACACAATAACTTCCGGAAGAAACGACTTAGAAACTCGATATTTGTAGAGTAGGTTTGGGGCTTAATTACGAAGGTCGAATTCGTGAATGGGTAAAATCCGCTCAATGATTCCATAGATATACACATTCAAAATTTTATTTTTACAATATGTCCAAAAATACAGATATGATCGAATTGAAATCCAGTAATTTATCAGAAAAAAATTTCCAAAAGCACTGCCGTGAAGGCAGCAGCTTTTGCGCGCACGTTCAAATTCGTTGCTGAAGCGGTCATCTACATTGAACCTGCGCGCAAAAGTTGCTGCCTTCACGGCAGTGCTTTTGGAAATTTTTCAGATATGGCTCCGAATTAAAGATACAGGCTCTTGAAATTTCCAGACAAAACAGTGCTTCTTTTGTAGCTCTGACATGGTTCCTCCGAATGGAATAAATTTTGGAGTGAAGTTTCCTATAACTATGACACGTATTCTACAGGAGGTAAGCAATTTCTTCTGACTTCAAACTTCTACTTAAAGACTCCCAGATCGATTAAACTGTAAGGAATTAGCATGAAGAATGCAGATATAGTTTATCTTAAGTCATTTTGAGAATCCTCCTTCATTTTAGAATGCTCAAACATTCACTGTTATTTCTCCTCAAACAAACCTTCTCTAGATATTCAACGTAGAATGTTATGAAATATGTTGAAATTTTCGTTGATCTGCCCCTGAGCTTGTAGAGGACGTGAATTAAGCTCCGCCCACTTTCACTTGGAGCACAGAACACACAAAAATATTCATCTATTCCGCATAGACCAAATTTTAGGTGAAGCCTTTTTCGTGATCAGACCACAGACATACTCTTTGTCTATGGACCAGCCTTTCCGTAGAATTCTAGAATTCCATTGATGTTCCTAGTTTAGTTGTATGATTTCATATGATTCATCCATAAATTTGATGGAAATAAGGATAATTATAGAATTCTCGATCTAATGAGGGACAAGAATAAAATTGTGTAGGATCTCATGGTGGAAACACCTAGATATTGCCGACCGTGAACAAAATAACTTCCGTGAGAAACAACATAGAAACTCGATATTTATACAGTAGGTTTGGACCTTAATTACGAAGGCCGAATTGGTGAATTAGATCGAATTCAAATCCAGTAGTTCATCGAGAAAAATCTAGAAAAGCACTGCCGTGAAGGCAATATCTTTTGCGCGAATTACGTTTTAGAGAGCTTAAAACGTGTTTTTAAAAACTATGTTTATTGATACAGGAATAATAAGATGTGAGATATGTGTTAACTATGAATATACTATCAGAACTAACTAACTACATTGCATATGTTCTATTTATTACATCGGTTGAACAGATAAGAAGATGCTGCGGTAGCACTTCCCACGGGTACGTTGGGATACCGCTGATACATCGTAAGGGAATTACATATGGAATTGTAACTCGCGCATGTTCAAATTCGTTGCCAAAGCGGTCATCTTCATTGAACATGCGCGCAAAAGCTGTTGCCTTCACGGCAGTCTTTTTCCAGTTTTTTTTGGCGATCACTATGGTTTATTATTTGATTTTATCAAAAAATAAACCAATATTATTCAAATTATCGAATTATAAACCAAAAATCTGATAGAAAATTTTGAGCTGAACATTATAATCGTATGATTAGGATTTTTCTTCCAAATTTTGAATTTTTTTTCCGCTCACGAACTTGAACATGCGCGCAAAATCTACTCACTTCACGGTAGTGGTTTTCTACAAAATTTGAAGACTGAAATGAAGGATATCAAAGATTATCGCCCTCATAAAAGAATGAAACAGTGTGGTTATATCAAAAAATATTATGAGAATTAAATCATTTTAATGGAAAACCACATGAACTAAGTGCTTCCAAAGTCGTGACGGACGTCGTAAAACTGCAAAATCGCAGATGCAGTGACCTGATACGACAAAAGGATGAAAGTCATGCACATCGATCAAAGTATTCTACACTCGAAGGTAGGGTTCGCAAGATGCTCCTAGAAGATGGCGCGCTGTACGTTGTTATACTGCAGTATTCTATCTGAAAAGTGACAAGTATCGAGATTCCTATTCAGCGGTTTATCCAAGGTAAGATGGCCTGACGATGAGTAATAACTGTGAAACAGCTATAGTCATTCTCCTTGGATCCGCTTTTTCGGTGTAGATGTTTTGGTTGATAGGATGATTAGCTCTGATCGAGGTGGAATATTTGTTGATTTATCGACAGATATTCGTCCTTGTGATTATGTTAGTATTACTACTGGAGCTCCTTTCTCTTCATGAACCAATTCCTATAAATCATATCGACATTTTATATTCTTCATTGTAAATTCATCTAGTGAATCCGATGAAAGGTAAAACAACTCAAATAGCCCCACAATGTCTGTCAGAGCTATCGCTACAATTCCAAATCGTGCAGAAACTCAGTTAGATATGAATTCCTCTAGGAATCCATTCGAGTGAATACGGAGGTGGCCTCTTTAAAACCGTAAATAAACTCAGGATAAATGCTTCAACTTTGAAACTTGGCCGAATGGATTCCAAACCGCACATTTCGCTCCAACTATTACATGTCCAGTAATTTCACTCCTCTACGAAAAGCTTTTAGTGTCCATTAGCTATCCATATCATAACAACTCTACATCCTCTAGCACGTGTCAGAACATTTCCTATCGGGTCGTTTGTAAATCATTTTCTTCGAATGGGGTTACTCGCCCCTTTGAAACCAATTTTTAGCTTTCGGTGGGTTTATTTTCGATGATATTGATTTGAAACGACAACTGGTTGAACGTCCAGCAGCATTGAGAATCAATTCGATTTAATAGGAAACGATAACAAGGTCGACGATTTTCGAAAAAAAAAATTCATTTGAGACTTAGAAAATTTTTCATAAAGAACCGCGAATAAACATCAAAGCGCAGAGGGGTGGGGGTAAGATTTAGCGATTCCGTGCGAAATTTTATTTTTGAAGCTATGACAATATGCACATCATATATTATGGATTCGAACACGTAGATTACGAATCTGTAATTAGATTTTGCGTAACTGATTCGGTTTGGAAAATATTTCGGATTTGGTGAGAAATTTTCGAAATTTGGGTCAACTTTGGGCCGTCGTACAGATCAAACGCGTAAGGCTGGACAATATCGATTTTTTTTGGTTATATCTGGGTTCTTTGTGAGTACGTAGCCAATTATTTTATAGACGAAGGTCCTCTAGTTGAAAAATTATGATTTTTTTAAAAAAGGTCCAATTTTTTCGATTTTCTTCTGGCCATAAAAAACGAACCAGACTCTCCACTAACATTCTGATTGGATTTTCTTTATCTACGCCTTCGAATTAGTATATGTTTCAAATTTCAGGTCGATCGGAGAACTTCCGATTTTTGGTAAAATTTTAAGGGGTTACCCTTAAGAAAATATCGATTTTCGAAAAATAATTTTCCGACTCCTATCGCCGTGAAATTTCGCACACTTACTAATTCGAGGGCGTAGAACAAGAATATAAGGTCAGATATTTTTAAAAAAAATCGTCCTGGACGTGAGAGGTCCTTGAAGTTCCAAAATTTTGGACCTTTTTTCAAAAAATCATTATTACCGACTCGATGAGAGTGGGACGATGAAATCTGTTTTAATTCATAGATAAAGGATCGAACTGCACGTAAAAAATTCGACATCACCCAGCTTCATTATTTTGGTCGGCACGACGTCTCAAAGTTGACCAAAATTTCGAAATTTGGGTCAACTTTGGGTCATCGTACAGATCAAACGCGTGACGCTGGACAATATCGAATTTTTTGGTTATATCTGAATCCTTTGTGAGTACGTAGCCTCTTATTTTATAGACGTCAGTCTTTTGGTTGAAAAATTATGATTTTTTTAAAAAAGGTCCAATTTTTTCAATTTTCCTCGGGCCATAAAAAACGAACCAGACTCTCCACTAACATTCTGATTCGATTTTCTTTATCTACGCCGTCGAATTAATATATGTTTCAAATTTCAGGTCGATCGGAGAACTTTCGATTTTTGGTAAAATTTTAAGGGGTTACCCTTAAGAAAATATCGATTTTCGAAAAAGAATTTTCCGACTCCTATCGCCCTGAAATTTCGCACACTTACTAATTCGAGGGCGTAGAACAAGAATATAAGGTCAGATATTTTTAAAAAAAATCGTCCTGGACGTGAGAGGTCCTTGAAGTTCCAAAATTTTGGACCTTTTTTCAAAAAATCATTATTACCGACTCGATGAGAGTAGGACGATGAAATCTGTTTTAATTCATAGATAAAGGATCGAACTGCACGTAAAAAAATTCGACATCACCCAGCTTCATCATTTTGGTCGGCACGACGTCTCAAAGTTGACCAAAATTTCGAAATTTTTTCACTATTTCCGCCATATTTTCTAAACGGTTGTCACTGGACGATTTCTAATGACATATTCGTGATCTTCGACCTCGATTTAATAGGAAACGATAACAAGGTCGACGATTTTCGAAAAAAAAAATTTATTTGGGACTTGGAAAATTTTTCATAAAGAACCGCGAATAAACATCAAAGCGCAGAGGGGTGGGGGTAAGATTTAGCGATTCCGTGCGAAATTTTATTTTTGAAGCTATGACAATATGCACATCATATATTATGGATTCGAACACGTAGATTACGAATCTGTAATTATATTTTGCGTAACTGATTCGGTTTCGAAAATATTCCGGATTTGGTGAGAAATTTTCGAAATTTGGGTCAACTTTGGGCCGTCGTACAGATCAAACGCGTAAGGCTGGACAATATCGAATTTTTTGGTTATATCTGGGTCCTTTGTGAGTACGTAGCCAATTATTTTATAGACGAAGGTCCTCTGGTTGAAAAATTATGATTTTTTTAAAAAAGGTCCAATTTTTTCGAGCACGCAAGTCGGCACGAAATTTGCCATTCACAATGAAATCCGAGCTTTCTGACAGTGGGGGTTTTTCCTTCCAACGAAAATGCAGTAATTTTTATGAAAAACCTTTAAAATATCACATTTGAAACATTTAATTTCAATATTATATTTTTAAGAAAATGTTTGATCACCTAAAACTGAAAAATAAAAATAGGGATTTGCATTTCAAGGGATTTGTCTTGAGTGCACGATATGGCAACGTCGAATTCAGCTTTCTCGGAAAGAAAAGGACGTCAAATGTGTTACTTTGCTCAGGAAAACAGAGATAGCTATACTTCGATCTGGTTATAGTAGAAGACAAAGACCAAGGAATAGAAAAAGAAGAGCACAGACTGTCATACTGTCATATTACTGACAAACCGCAAACGGAAATTGTTTGGTTATTGTAATATATGATATAAAATTGTTGACCAATGTCTTTCTTTTCTCTGTAGCGCAAGCTTATCTCACATGTGTGACAATGCGTGTTAATTTGTTTCATATAGCAGTTGAGATTAAAGATTGGAGAAAAGTGAACGTGTTTGATTTGTGGTTATATTCATATTAATATATTCCCGAATATTATATTCTGTATCCTCAAATTAGCGATACCCGAATATATTACAGTGGCGACGAGTAATTTAGTGTAGTATACAAACAGTAAAATGACTGAAAAGCAGTATACAGGTCACATTCAAGAGTTTGTGCCGTCTGTGTCCGATTGGTCCATTTATAAAAAACGGCTATACAATTACTTCACGGCAAATGCGATTACAGATGGTGATCGTCAACGTGCAATTCTTTTGAGTTTTCTCAATGAAGAGGCTTACAAGTTATTACATAATATGTGTATTCCTGATGAACCCGAGTCTAAGTCTTATGCAGACATAATCAAGTTGTTGGATGGACATTTCAAGCCGGCGACATCGGTGTTTTCTTGTCGAGAAAAATTCTTCGAGGCGAGGAAAATGGCGAACGAATCACCGAAGGAATGGGCAGCTCGACTACGCAGCTTAGTGTCAATGTGCAATTTCGCGGGTGCCGATGAAATCGATCGTGCATTAGTGAATATTTTTGTGATCGGCTATGAAAAAGGACCGGTCAAGGATCGATTGTTCGAAGAAAAAGGCGATGTTTCGTTTTCTGGTGTTGTGGAATTGGCTGCTTCAAAATCGGCCAGTAAGCCATTTTCTTCGTTAGCTGTGAAAAGTGAATCAGAAGTATACTACGCATCAAGGAACCACGCGCATGCACACGCGCCTGCTCGACCTACCACTTCAACAGTTTCCCGGAGCGGCAGTTCCCTGGTCAACCGAGAGGGAAAACGTAAACAAAGAATTTATTCTGATGGATCATCACAAACGAAATGTTTTGTTTGTGGTCGACGCAATCATCATTCAGATAAGTGCTCGTTTAGAGATTGTTACTGTTATTCTTGTAATAAGAAAGGGCATCTTGCCCCAGTATGTCCTAATAGGAAAAATTTAAATAAACAATCGAAGTTTAGCAAAAATAACTTCTTAGAATCTGAAGAATATTCATTGTATAATATCAATTGCAGAACAGATCCAATTAGTATCGAAGTAGTTATTGAAAATAAATTGTTAACGTTCAATCTCGATACTGGTGCAAGTTATAGTGTTATATCTGAACCATTTTATGATCAATATTTCAAAAACAAAACACTAAAATTGACTGATAAAATTTTTAGTTTTTATAATGGCGATAAGGTTAAACCTTTAGGTTATATTGATTGTCATGTTATGTTTAGAGGAAAACATGCAAATTTACCATTTTTCATAATTAAAAATGGGGGACCACCACTGCTGGGACGCGATTTCTTTAATCTATTTGAATTGTCTATCTATAATATGAACACAGGTGATCTTCCTAAAAATTGGGATTTTCTTCTTCGTAAATTCGATAAACTTTTTTTCGCCAGGTTTAGGAAATTTTAATAAAGGGACGATGTCAATAAATATTAAATCCGGATTATGTAATCCTAAATTTTGTAGAGCCCGACCATTACCATTCGCAATGCGAGAAAAGGTAGAAATAGAATTAAATCGTTTATGTAGATTGGGTGTTATCGAACCTGTTGATTTTTCGGATTGGGCTACACCAATTGTTCCCGTTTTAAAAAAAGACGGTTCCATTCGAATTTGCGGTGATTTCAAGGTTACGGTGAATCCAGTTATAGAAATTGATGCTTACCCTCTACCTAAAATAGAAGATTTATTTGTTAAATTACAAGGTGGGGTACTATTCACAAAATTAGATCTTTCAAATGCTTATCAACAAGTAAGGCTAGATTAGAAGTAGTTTTATCCAGACTTCAAAATGCGGGTTTAAAATTAGCCATAGAAAAATGTGAATTTCTGAGGTCGAAATTAACGTATTTAGGATATGATATTGACAAGGAAGGACTTCATACGTCGGATACAAAAATTTTAGCTATTCTTAATGCCAGCAGGCCTACAAACCTAACCTCTTTGAGGGCATTTTTAGGGTTAATTAACTATTACGGAAAATTTGTTCCTAACTTGTCTACATTGTTGTATCCGCTGTATGATCTCCTTAAAGAAAATAAAAGATGGACTTGGTCAGTATCATGTGAATCCGCATTTAAAAAAGTTAAAAAAATTTTAGCTTCAGCCCCGGTTTTGGTTCATTACAATCCGAATTTACCATTACGTTTGATTACTGATGCGAGTGACTGCGGTGTAGGAGCATTAGTAGCACACATTGGGCCCGATGGTATGGAAAAGGTAATTGCCTATGCGTCGAGAACATTGCTCGATAGAGAAAAAAAATATTGTACCTTAGAAAAAGAAGCTTTGGCGGTAATTTTTGGTCTATGTAAATTTCATAATTATTTGTGGGGTAGACATTTCACTTTAGTTATAGATAATAAGCCGTTGTCATATATCTTCAATCCTGGTAAATCTATTCCACAATTTTCAGCAAATCGTTTGCGAAGGTGGGCACTCATACTTTCTGGTTACCAATACAATGTAGAGGTAGTAAAATCAAATCAGAATAAGGCAGATATTTTATCTCGTCTTCCACAACAGGTCGACGAAGAATCTATAGAAAATGTTGAATTTAACTATGTTGATTATTTTAATAATTTGGAAGATTTTCAAATCGATTTCAAAAAAATTGCGGAGTTTACAAAAAAGGATAAAATTTTGAATGAGGTTATTGAATATGCCAGAAAAGGTTGGAATAATTATAAAACTTCGGAAAAACGGTTACAAAATTTTTATAATATCAGAAATGACTTGACAATTGAGTCTAATTGTTTGATGTGGAACAATCGTATTGTCATTCCTTCAATTTTGAGAGAAGATATGTTGAAAAGTCTTCATTCCTCTCACATGGGCGTCATTAAGATGAAATCTCTAGCTCGGTCTTATTTTTGGTGGCCCGGTTTAGATCGTGATATCGAGGAAATTTCAAAAAGATGTGAAAATTGTTTATTGAATAAAAAAAGTCCAGACAAGGCAATACTGTCTAGTTGGCCCTGGCCTTCCAAGCCATGGAGCAGAATTCATTTGGATTTTATGGGTCCATTTTTAAACACTCAATTTTTAATTATTATAGATGCTCACAGTAAATGGATTGAAACTTTTCCAATGAAGTCAATTACGTCTACCATGACAATTGAAATTTTAAGATCATGTTTCGCTCGTTACGGAATACCAGATCAGATCGTGACAGATAACGGAACATCATTTTGTTCAGATGAATTTGAACATTTCTTGAGCAAAAATCGTATAGTTCACATGACTAGTCCACCGTTTCATCCTTCATCAAATGGAGCTGCAGAAAATGCAGTGAAAACAATAAAAAATGCTCTCAGAAATGCTTTAGGTCATCGTGCAAATGGAAATATAAATTTTATTTTGAATAATTTCTTATTCGATTATCGGACTACTCCTCATTGTACGACAAAGGAGACTCCAGCAAAATTATTTTTAGGTCGTGAGTTGCGGACTCGTTTCGATTTTTTAATGCCAACGGATCGGGTAGATTTGGGGAATCGAGTCTCAGCAGCTCAAAAGCAACAAAAGTTGTATCATGGTGGAAAAAGATCTTTAACTTTTGAAATTGATGAAGAAGTTACTGTACGTGACTATCGGAAACAGAATAGCAGGAAGTGGATTAAAGCGATAGTAAAGAAAAAAATTGGCTCTTTCATTTACTTGGTAAGAGTACCAGAGTTAAATAATGTAGAATGGAAACGTCATCTTAATCAGATGAAGAAATATAATTTCATTCCGTCTTCACTTCCTGATATGTCTGACAACATTATTTTGGACTCTGATAATACAGAACCAAATATTAATGTAAGGGATGAGAACTTGGTTGTAAGCAGACCTAAACGAGTGGTTAAACCACCAGAACGCTTGAATTATAATTAAATAATATTGTAAATATGCTTGGAAAATTTTTCTTTTGTTTAATTTTAAGGGGGGAGATGTAATATATGATATAAAATTGTTGACCAATGTCTTTCTTTTCTCTGTAGCGCAAGCTTATCTCACATGTGTGACAATGCGTGTTAATTTGTTTCATATAGCAGTTGAGATTAAAGATTGGAGAAAAGTGAACGTGTTTGATTTGTGGTTATATTCATATTAATATATTCCCGAATATTATATTCTGTATCCTCAAATTAGCGATACCCGAATATATTACAGTTATATTGACAAAGAACACGTGTGTGCCACAGAATTGGAATAAATATTCCATTATTTTATAGCAGAAGAAGCCATTCTACTAAACACCGTTGTCACTTCGTGCATGCCTGGCAAATCCCAAACCCCAATTTTGAATCTGATTTTGAATACTTCCTAAAGGTAATTTGGGAAAATGATGAATCAAACCCATAAGAATTATGTTCAAATTTGCATTCGCAGTAATTACTCAAATTCAGGAAAAACCCCCATTCTATGGTTTATTGTGTTAGATTGAATCCAAGGTATATAGAGTATGTATCAGGTGTCGACACTTTCCTACTATTACTCACTAAAATTTTGGGTCTGAAACCCATACCAATATGGCCGACTTTGAACTGGATATTTTTGTCTCATTTGCTGTACACCACAGAATACACACCTTGAAGTTGTCGGCCATATTGGTATGGGAAAATCCGTAGAAAGTTCTCAAAAGTGTGTGACACTTTTGGTACAAGGGAAATATATACACCATTCACTTTTATAAAGTACCCTGGTTCGCCATAACATTCTGACACAATTCACCGTGTATATTTTGAAAATGTTAGGTAATAGTCAGTTTCCTGTCAGATAACTACACAACGTTGTCCTCTCTCCATAGGGGTCGTAGTAATTACGTATGTTTCAAAATCTGATTTTACTTTTGGAAAAATAAAAAAATTTGAGAAAATATTATGTGAATTCAATCACTCCAAAGACCTGGCGAATGTTGAAGGAACTTTTTTGTCAGTTGATACTGGAAATATTTCACTTATATAAATATGTATGGAAGATTCAGTTATGCTTTTTTCTTGTACGGAAATAAAGAATCGAGTATTGAAATTTTACTGAAAATAAGGGATAGAGTAGTCCGTGATTGTTCAATTGAGGAAAAATAAAAGTACTCGAATAACTCTGCCGTAAAACTTCTAAACAAATAGACGAACCTATGGAATTCCTATGTTTTCGAAATTCTCAAGAAATAAGCTCACAGAAGACATTTAAATACCTCATTGCACAAATTGAAATACTACTAGTACTTCGAAACCTGTGTCACTTTAAAAAAAATTAATTCAATTCACAAAGTTCTTGGGAATCTATGTGAACGATTCACTGGGTTTTCACTCACATACGTCGAAAATGTTGGAAAGCTTGTGATAAATTATTGAATCCAAATTATCAGGGTTACTATCAGGAAAAGCAGATTCCAATTCTACATAGCACTTCCTGATACTTTGTCTCTGCTTCTTCAAAACTACCTTTAGCATTTTTAATTTCCAAGCGTGATGATTATGTTGAGAATGAGAGTAGAAATTGGCATAGCCATTTGGCAACGTTGCTGAGAATTATTTTGACATTGCCGATATTTCACGAGTGCCAACCTGCGTCAGGTTCAAGTGAAAAAACTTGATAGACCTAAATCCTGGCCAACCGGGACAGTTCATAAAAGTGAAAGGAGTATAGGATATGCTCCCCCCCCCTTCTTTTTCCTCCATGGAGAACACAGCGTCATAAAGGAGCACATAGGTCGCCAATGCACCATACAGTGACATCAAACGATCTACAGCATCGATAAGGGAGATAACCACATATTTCCTCACTCGGCAGATTGAAATCCAAACGGTGTTACTTTCAATTCTTTAATTCAGGTAATGAAACATAGAGTTCTGATTGTGCTATCAGGAGTATTCGTATACCTACATATTGCCCTACTTCCGCTCCAAAACCATGTAGAAATAGCCATTGATATACCCACCTGACCATTTCCCCATTACAGATTCCTGTAGAGAACCATATTGGATTATTATGTCCATTTGTACTTCGACAAAGGGCACTTGATGTTTAGCCTAAGTGCATTTCGTTCGTTGATGTGCTTCCGTGAAACGGGCTTAATGTTTGAAACATTGAATATATCTATCTGTTCTCTTTGAACTTTCATTCTTGAATCAGTGCTATAGTTTTTTTTCGATTATGTTTCGATATTAGATATGTTAGTCATTCGAGATATGAAAGGGTTGAATCACGTTCTGGACTTTGAACAACCAATTTATCATTTGATGGAGTGATCAGTATTGCCAACTGTTCAGATTACATTCGATATTAATATCAATTTCTGTTTGAGCTGCGTATAAACCAATGCTTTGTAAGTTATCAAATTATTAACTGAAATGTCGTTTCCCAACAAACACAACATACAGCAATTGAACAGTTTCTGCATCACAAGTGCCACCAGAATGTAGTACATAAAATGTTGTATTAAAACTGCACAGTCTCTGCATTGGTGATACTGCTGTCCTAAAAATTCAGTCTTTTAAATCTTTTGTGCAACGAAATCGAAATGCTGTATGAGACAACGCTGTCTCTGTCTTTGATGCCATATTTCGTTCTAATAGTCAGCCATCGCGTTGTCTCTATCGATATCCGGTACTTTAGAGGTTAGAGAAGCGTTGTCGATCGTCGTCGTCGGCCATGCTGTTTTGTAACGGAAATTTGTTTGTTGTGTAGTAGAATCGCGCTATTTGAATTGACTGTTTGTTTCGAGTTGATTGGGTGCAAGTGTGAAAAACTGATGTTTCGACATGATCAATTCCGGAAAAACGAAATAGGGCAAATTAGACTGATCTGAGTGGCTAAGATAAATATCTAGATGATGCCGATTCTTTTGGAACTGTAATTAATAGACAATGGAAAAAACATCTGAGTCTCTACCTGAACTGGACAGGGTCAACAGAAAACAGAATTTCGAAGTACATAAACATCAATGAAGGAATTTTAGGTATTATATTTACGCAAGGTAAACCTTTTTTTGTGTTTTAACTCATTTTTCTCCACTTCAAGTTGCTGTACGAAAGAACGAAGAGAGTAAAAATGATTCACCAACCGATACTGAAACAACCATCATGGTATGATTGAGAAATATGTATCTACTTATTTTAGAGGACTTGGAAAGCAACGAGAGAGAGTCACCCAATAATATATTACACCATGTATAATATTTGATATGGCCGGTATTTGTGTGAATTCAAGTTTTGTCCATTAAAGTCATGTTCCTAGTGCAATATTTTTTTATTAAGTTGAATTTGCTATGAATCACTTTAGGTTATATGCTCAATATAAACTATAGGTTGACCCGATTTCTAAGACAACCAGTATATGTTTCAGGATTCCGGCTTACCTCCGAAAAACCTTTATTTTTCAAGTAATCGCACTGAAATTCTGGACTTACATACTACAGATTGTGTCTTTTGGCCTAACCGGACGATTTTCCAGATAATGTTGTGTACATTTTTATATATTTGAATTCCATGTTGAATTTTTGGTGAAATGTAGAAATTAAATAATTTAAATATTTGTCTGTTGGGTAATCAATATCTACCGTGAGGCATAGAATTCGAATATGCAAAAATATAAACATCACATCATATAAGAAAATAAAAATTTATTTGGCAATCTCCGAATAAACTGGAAGGACTATACCCACTTTTTCACATTTATCAATGGTAAATAATTTAGTATCAATGTGCAAAGTTTCAATTAATCTCTTAAGAAATAATAATTTTTTCGGTGAGTCTTATTCCTGTTAGTCTCCTAATACAGCCGAGCTTCTACTGCATTATTGCTGCTCAGAAACTTTATATCGACGTAGCACAGTTCATGATTACTACGTACAAACTGTATTACAAAGTGGCATAGCTCCTGCACAACTGCTGTATAGTGGCTGTACTTCAAACGCAGTTTGAGCTGTACAGTTTCGATGCAATTCCGCGGGACATATACGGTCCGTTTCGATACAGTTACTGCACCACCATCGCTGCACTTCAAGTGCAGCAACGCTGTACAGTTTTTGTACTTTTGCTGCGTTTTAGTGTTTGCTGGGTTAGTTTATTACTGACATAATTATCTAGTAATTGTGATTACATTAAAGAATGATAGATTTTTGCATGGACATTTTAGGGATCAGAGTGCTATTATACTGCCAAAATGTATGTAATTTTCGAATTTTTAGCCGGAAATTAATTTTAACTGCACGATTGTTTCACTGATGATGAATCTGATTTCAAAATCGATTCTGTTCAGCCGCTGGTCCGAACGTTGCCACAATTTCTTGGGAACAGAAAGAGCTAGGAACTTTACAGGTGAGGTTACATATCGAAATGCGCCGGAGAGGATTTCTAATGGGTCGAATCGGCGAACTGTTCTGGTGTCAGCAAATTGATCAGATTTTAATGAAATTCTGCACAGACCTTTGTGAGATTAGTTAACAACATGGTACTATATTTCAGTTCGTTAAATTCTCCGCTGTCGGAGTTCTTGCAAGAAAATATGTCTAATTGCATGTTTTTTCTCCTCGTGATCGTTGTAACTTTCGGAATACAGGGTGATTTTTTAAGTTGTACATTAATTTTCACCACTGATTCCTTTCATCAAATGAAACGCTTTCTTCATCTGCCATCTTTCCAGATTCGTCTCACGTAAAAAGAAATAAGCATTCAAATATTTCTCAATGTGCTAATATATTCCTGTGCTTTGTTTGCAAGTTCACCACAGATATGCTTTACACTGATCTCTGGAGAATAACCAATCCAAGGTTTCAAATTCAAAGAAACAAGATTGAGAAAACTCATTTACTCACTTAATTCTTAGGATTTGGTGCTTTTTGCGATATTATAGCAAGGAAAACATTTCACTACATTGACTTGAAACACTGATATTCAACTTGATGTTCATGCAATATCCAATTTCATTCCACTAAAAGATTATACAAAATTCCATCCTCGCCATTTCTCATATTGAAAACTCCATAATTATACTTATTTCACAAAATTTATAAATTAATTATATGAAATCAATCAACTAACCTACAAACATTCTCTAGAATGTTATAGTTATGAAAAGTCTAGTCCATAGACAGGGACTCTGTCTCTTGATGTGGTCAAAAATAGCATATATCCACAGAAATTAAAACTTAATGTTGTACCTAATAATCTAATATTAGTTCTACTCGAAATAGACGAATATTTCTGTGTATTCTATGGTCCGGATAAACATGAACCCAGCTAAATTTATTTCCTTCATTAGATCAGGTGCGGATCCATAAATATGAGGAAATTTTTCGAATTTATATCCGATTTTATAATATTCAACGTCGAATATCTGCAAAATGGTGTGTTTGTGGAGAAATTATAAAGAATAATCAAATATTTAAAAATGATTGAAAAATCTTTCGATGATATAAGATAAACTTTATCTGCATTCTTCATGCTCATTTCATATAGTTTTATAAATCGGCGAGTATATAACTCGGAAACTGTTCGAATTAGGATGAAAGTGATAACTGAAAATATGTGTCATAGTCATTGACATCACACCAAAATTCATCACATTCGGAGTTACCATATCAAAGCTACAGGAGAAAACCCGATTTTTTTTGGAAATTCAAACAGCCTGTATCTTTTTGCTGGAGCCTAATTAGGAAAAATGATAAATGAAAAAAGTGTTCCATTTGATGAGACGAATCTATGGAATAAATTAATGTACAACTTAAATACTCACCCTGTATATATTTTCAAAATATTATTTTGCGAATATTTTCAAATATAACAGATAAAATCGAATTGAAATGCAGTACTTTATCATAAAATTACTGCTGCATGGTCTGTCGTGAATTTTATTAGTATAGAATGATCAGAATTAAAGAAAAATTTAATTTATTTCAGAATTGTTTTAATGACAAGATTATCACGAAATTCTGCACAACGTTGTTCATCAGTATTTTCTAACTAGTTTCCAAGATTCATCCTCATTTAGTCAGTTCAGTGATACCGAAGAAAAAAATGACATTTGACATTTATGTTTTCGCAATACATATCACCGAAAATAATAACCGTATCGAATCGTATGGTATACTGCTGTGAAATATGAATCTCAAGGTTTGGTCGAAGTTTTTTCTTTAATGAAAAATGGTACAGAAAAAATTCTTCCAAAAAAATGTTGAAAACAATTTTTTTTTAATTTCCAAGGATCTTTAAGGAACAGCACCTCATTCTTATTACCCTATATCGAAAAATTGAATTGAATTCGACTGAAATGGTAAAATGTAATGTTTAATGCACTAGTTCGAATAATCGTTCATCAATGTTATCATATGCAATGGTATGAAGATATACTATGCTCTACCAATAGCTTCGAATGGTAGCACTGCTTAGAACAGCATGAGTGAATTGGATAATCTTCACGCCTAGAGTGTTTATAGGGACATCTGAGTTAATTAGTCGTATTGAGTGAGATGAACAGGATAACATTTTCGAAACAAGACCAGCAACGTTCGAACGTGGCATGAATATTGATTCGTAATCCATGTTGTTTTGGTTGGAAGCTGGATATATTCTAGTATTGAATCGATCAGACCGTTTCTGTGTGGAAATGGTGTTCGCTGATGATGAAAATGGTGTTGGGGATCTCGAAAAACATGATTTTACAAGTTTGTGCAAAAGATTTATAGATAGATAGATAGATTCTTTATTTCATCTCAGCATTTACAAAGAGAACACTAAATGAAACAGTGTCATGAAGTTATTCGGATCTAATTGAAATAATCCCTCAAACTATACGGTTCAAGATTTATTAACAGTTGTTTGGTTGTAACTTTGACAAGTCTATAATGATGGTTTTCCTTCAAACGAAAATGGAGTAATTTTCATGAAAAACCTTTAGAATATCACATTTCAAACATATGATTTCAATAATATATTTTAAAAAAATGTTTGATCACCTAAAACTGAAAAATAAAAATGGGGATTTGCATTTAAAGAGATTTGTCTTGAGTGCACGATATGGCAACCTCGATTTCAGCTTTCTCGGAAAGAAAAGGACTTCAAATGTAGGAGAACAGAGATAGCTATACTTCGATCTGGTTAGAGTAGAAGACAACGACCAAGGAATAGAAAAAGAAGAGCACAGACTGTCATATTACTGACAAATTGCAAACGGAAATTGTTTGGTTATATTGACAAAGAACACGTCTGTACCACAGAATAGGAATAAATATTTCATTATTCTATAGCAAAAAGAGCTATTCTTCTAAACACCGTTATCACTTCGTGCATGCCTGGCAAATCCCAAACCCCAATTTTGAAATCTGATTTTGAATACTTTCTGAAGGTTATTTGGGAAAATGATGACTCAAACCCATAATAATTATGTTCAAATTTGCATTTGCACTAATAACCCAAATTCAGGAAAAAATTATTGAAGATTTTGATGCACATATAAGATGGACTTTCTTCTGTTCCACCTATGCTGTGAAAAATTGGCCGTTCTTGTATTGTATATGTGAAATTGTACGAGCCGGGCCTCATGTCATTTTTTGTTCTGAAATTTTCTTTCTCCAGTAAAGCTATCTTTTGTGCTAAGGAGATTCAGCTATTTGGGTAAGCAGAGATTCTTCCCTATTGACAGACGACGATCACGTGATCGTGGTCAGCCAATAGGGTGAATCTCTCGGCCAATAGGATGAATCTCCGATTACCCAAATACCCGAATCTTCTTCGCTCAAAAGGCCCCTTTGAAGTGAATCTGACGAAATTTGTGGGTTGGCAACTTGGACCGAAGTCGTCCATTAGAACTGAGTCAGGTTGGCACTCGTGAAATGTCATCGAATTCAAAATAACTCGGGAGACTGTCAATTTCCAATATTTTCACCAAGGACTCTTTGTTTCCGTTCAATAACATACAAATTTACTACGATTTTCATGTAAAATGGACAACGTCGCGTTAGTTATCTGACAGGACCCCCATAACCTCACATTTTTCATTTACACATGGTAAAATGTTTCATAATCTCTCAACGACCGACTAAGCATCAGATGCCGTCATTAATAAAGTAAGGTGAATCGTTTGAAATAAACTAATCTGAAAAGAGATAAAGGGGGTTTTTCCTGAATTTGGGTTTTTACTGCAAATGCAAATTTGAACATAGTTATTATAGGTTTGATTCATCATTTTCCCAAATTACCTCCAGAAAGTATTCAAAATCAGATTTCAAAATTGGGGTTTGGGATTTGCCAGGCATGCACGAAGTGACAACGGTGTTTAGTAGACTAGCTTTTTCTGCTATAGAATAATGAAATATTTATTCCTATTCTGTGGTGCACACGTGTTCTTTGTCAAGGTAACCAAACAATTTCTGTTGGCGATTTGTCAGTAATATGACAGTATGACAGTCTGTGCTCTTCTTTTTCTATTCCTTGGTCGTTGTCTTCAACTCTAACCAGATCGAAGTATAGCTATCTCTGTTTTCTTAAGCAAAGTAACACATTTGACGTCTTTTTCTTCCCGAGAAAGCTGAATTCGACGTTGCCATATCGTGCACTCAAGACAAAGCCCCTCAAATGCAAATCCCCATTTTTATTTTTCAGTTTTAGGTGATCAAACATTTCTTTAAAAATAAAATATTGAAATTACATGTTTGAAATGTGACGTTCTAAAGGTTTTTCATGAAAATGACTGCATTTTCGTTTAAAGTAAAAAACCCCCATTTTCACTTGCCTATTGCAACATGCTTTCCACCAATATCAATTCGAGAAACGACTCCAATCCAGAAAAATATTTCACGGTAAGTAAAGAAAGGTCAGGCCATAAGATCGAAAATACTGTTCGACAAATGTCTCAGAATAATGTCTCGAACTCAGACTGAAAGAGTAATCTGCCTTCCAAGGGTTCGATTCTATAACGAAATTGGAATCCCTCTGTTAAATTTATAACTGGTCCGGAATTCCACCGCAATAAAATGAAATTTAATAAAATGAAATTAATTTTTTTATATGTTTCTTCTTGGCAAACGAAAACGAATCAGTTATAAAGGATGAAAGTCATTAGACATTCGTGTTTTAATGTCTGATGGAATGGAAATTATGTTTTATGGTTACTAGACAGAATATCATGGCCCTATCAGAGTAGATAAACATAATGAGAACTTTCGGGAACTTGTCCAAATACATGGACGGTTTTTTTCGTTCATTCAGAAATATTTGATTCGCGGATTTACATTACACAGGCGTTCCTGAATTGAATGAACAAACGAAGAGCCAATGTCGAAAAAAAAATGTCCCCTAAACATGGAAACGCAATACAGGGTGTTGAACTTATTATTTTTTCCAAGTTTTTTCCTCGTAATACCAATTTTCATCGCAGAGCTGCAGGGTGATATTTTTTTCTGGAAAACATTCCCTGTTTTCCTTAAGAACTGTTTTGAGTGAGCCACTGTTAGTTTGAAAAATTGTAAGATGAAGCTTTGTTGCTATACTACATTAACTTTTATAAAGTATCCTGGTTGGCCATGATTTAGGTCTATCAAGTTTTTTACTTAGAATGTACGCAGGTTGGCACTCGTGAAATATCGGCAATGTCAAAATAATTCTCAGAGACGTTGCCAAATGCCAATGCCAATTTCTACTCTCAATCTCAACATAATCGTCGCGCTTGGAAACTGAAAATGCCGATGGAAGTTTTGATGAAGCAGAGACAAAGTACCAGGAAGTGTTATGTAGTATTTAAATCTGCTTTTTCTGATGGTAGCCTTGATAATTTGTAATCAATAATTTATCACAAGCTATCCCACATATAGATTCCCGAGAACTTGAGTCAGTTCTTTTTAGGTGAAACAGCTTTTGTAGTACTACCACATCTTCATACTGGAGTATTTCAAGTTGTGCAACAAGATATTTAAATGTCTGCTGTAGACTTATTTCTTGGGAATTTCGAAAAGTCCGGAATTCCATAGGTTCCTCTGTTCGTTTAGAAGTTTTACTGCAGGGTTATTCGAGTTCTTTTTTTTTCAAATGAACTATCACAAAGTAACGGACTTCTCTATCCATTATTTCTCAGCAAAACAACACGTGATTCATGATTTCCGTACATGAAAATAGCATAACTGACTCTTCCAACCATGTTTATATATACGTGAAATATTTCCAGTATTAACAGAGAAAAAAGTTTCTTCAACATTACCTAGGTCTTTAGAATTATTGAATTCAAATGATATTTTCTCAAATTCATTATTTTCCCAGAGTAAATTCACATTTTGAAAAATACGTAATTACTTTATGTAGAGAGGAACACGTTTTGTAGTTTTCTGACAGGCAAATGACATAATTTTCAAAATAAACACAGTGAATTGTGTTAGAATGTCATGGCCAACCAGGATTGTTTATAAAAGTGAATGGAGTATACACTAAACTTTTTTTGTAGTTTGTCTTACCTGCTACCAATTTCGAAGAAAATATATTGATCTATCCCCTCAAAATCCTCATAAAACTCCAAATAAAAAGTTTTGTTTGTTGTACCTGCATGAACTACACTAAACACACTAACACACTAACAGTGCAGTTGAGTTTAGTTGAGTGTAGTCACAGATAATAGAATGAGTGGAGTTAGTGTAGTTCGATATGTTCTGTAATTTCCACAAAATACAAATATATCATAGATGATTTCACGCAAATCCAAGATGAATTCTATGCTTCTTTCATTTCCGCTACCATTTCTAGGTTATGTTGATTTGTCGTAAAGCTTTTCTAGAGTCGTCTCGAAAAAAAGTTGAGCTTTTCTTAACCGATAAACAATGTACTTTTTCTAAAAAGTCTAATGACAGTATTTCCTAGAATACCAGGGAATCCCACGTGTGGAAAAAAAACCCTCACACTCACTGGGTTGATACGAATTGATATGAACAAAACGAGTAAAATGTCCCTATACGAACCAAAGCCTTGCAATTTTTGTTGATTTCGCATGGGGGCCTTTTCCTTTTGTGTATATATTTTAGCGATTTAACGTTTTAACGATTTAAAGTAAGGCCCCTTTTCAAATTGACACTCTGCAGATACAGAACACCTGTAAGAAATATCTATTCAAGCAATTACCAGAAAAGACAATTTCCCAGCAACGTATTTTTCTGCCGAAACTCCGGACTGGCAAAATTGTAACTCACTGATGTATAAAATCATACAGGATTCGGCAAAAAAAAAAGATTAAGCATCTAGCCGTTCACTTTTCGCAAGGCGTGAACTTCCCTCATTTCCGGTTCCTGCAACAGCTGCCCAATATGTATGTAATTGCCACTAGAAGGACCGAACGAGAATATTATGATATTCGTTCAGCGACAAGACACGCCTGTTACAACAGGTTCGTTCCAACAGGGGCTTAAACCATTCTATAATCATATACAGGGTGAGTCTTTGACCTTGCAGAATATTTTAACAGAAGATTTTTGAAGCTGAAAGAAACACATTTGTCCTCTACCATTTTTTCCGATTCGGCCTAGATAAAAAGATATAGACATCATAAATTTTCATAATAGGCTAGCCGCCCCTGGAAACCTGAACACTGAAGTTTTTCCAAGCCTAAGATATACCATTCAAATCTTCGAAATAAGCAACTCTGTTATGAAAACAAGCGTCAACTTACTTTTTACATTCCAGTTGGTGAAAAAAGTTGTATTTATAGTACAATAAACAAGTCAGGTATTCCAAATTTCGTGGGCGATAAAAGTTGAATATTCTTCTCTGGGTTTCATTTTCGATAATGAGGAATCATTTAGCTATCACTCATATTAGCTTTGAGATTCATCTTCAATTTGTAATTATTAATTTTCTTTGTTTATTTCATTTTCTCCAAGAATTATCAGATTCAGACATAACCCATTCAAACTTTCATTTTCATAAATAAATAAAACAGATGTACCTAATTTATCTATGAACGTACAAACGTTGCCAAACTGACGAACAGAAAGAAAGAACTCTTCGAAATCAAACAACACACAATATGCTAATTCTATGTATACACTAGTATAGTCTATGATTCTGAACTGAACTATAAATCTATGACTCCTTTCTCAACTTTTAGACGTGGCAACGCGGAAAAATTGAATTCGGTGAATTTTTTGAACAGAGTTGCAATCAGCCAAAGTACCCAATTCTCGGAATTTCACAGATATTTTTTATTTTTGAATTTCATATTACTCGAAAACGGCGCATAATACGAAAAAAAATAAAGAATACTTTTACTTTCCAAAATGGTCAAAAATTCGTTGAATAGCATTCAAATTATTTTTAAAAGTTGGATTCTTTGAATTTCTGGTATTTTTATGAAATGTTATGGTCGTATTAAAGAAACTGGAGGATGTGGATGGAATTTTGTAATCCAGGAACATGCATCGTATCAATAAAAAACTATATTCCAAAAATCATCTCATTCGGTGAGATCGTTCGCGAGATATAATCGAAAATTAAATTTTTTTATGGATTTTCAACAGTCTGTATCTTACGAGCCAAGCCGAATCGGAAAAAATGGTAAGGGATAAAAGTGTTTCTTTTGGCTTCAGGAATCTTCTGTTAAAATATTCAAGGTCAAAGACTCACCCTGTATATTATACATGGTACTCTGTCCCTGTTCAACACCACCTTATGTCTTGTTATACGCTTCAGATTTTAAATTTGAGTTCGTCAGGTTAGATTTGTTGTACCTACATACAGGGTGATTCTTTGTTGTGCGAAAAATTTCACTATAGATTCATGTCATCAAATAAGACAAATAAGATTTTATTTGCCATTTTCACACATATGGCTCACGTGAAAAGTTATAAGCATTTGAATATTTCCTAATGTGCTAATACACTCCTGCACATTTTTTAAGTACAACTCTTACTGTTATCTTTATTGTAGAAGTTCCAATTTATTGCTCATTTAATTATTATGCTTTGGTGCTTATTGCGGTGAAATTGTTACGAAAATATTTCACTTGACTATCCATGTTTCTACCAAAAGACTACACAATTTCATGATCACCCATTCTCATATTGGAGTATCAGTATTTTCATCAATTTAATAACTCATCAATTTAACCCTGTGAATTGTCTGAGTCTGATTCATAGACATAAAGATCCTTGTCCTCAGTCTATGGTCTAGTTAAGCTTAGTTCATGGCCTCTTTTAACTTTGGGGAGGATTCACAAAATGGTGGAATGTTTAGAAATTCCATCAGATTTTCTAACATTCAACGTTGAATATTTCGAACCCTATACTTTTCAAGAGAAATTATAAAAAATAGTAGAGTATTCTCATATAGTTTCATGAATCGGAAAATCTTCATTTGGGAAAACATTTTAAGTAGGGTGAAAGTTACCGCTGCAGAATATTCATTATAAGTGAAAAAATTCATTCCCCCCGAAGCTACGAAAAATAATTGATTGAAACTCAAACAGCCTGTATCTTTTCACTTAAAACTTATCTGAAAATCAATGAAAAACCGCTTGATTTGAATATTGAATATATTGTTGAACTCAATGTGAAACTTCAAGATTCATCCTGTATATAAGTTGTAATAATTGCAAGATGAATGGATTTTTCATGAGAATATTAGGCATGAATAGACTGCGGAAAAATTCTTACAAATGCTCCTCCATTCACATCAGAACTTTTCTTCATAAACATTTCGTCAATACACTTACAGCATTTTTACGCACTTGTTCTAAGGAACAAGAGCGATATCATTTTCCCAAAATATCTGCAATTTGGAAAATTTTTTTGAAAATGGTCCTGAAAGATCATGTTAGGAATCCCAGGAAAGCATCTGTAGTCAAATCTTATTCTGAGTGGCCTTCCGTCCGTCCGGCCTTATGTGATCCAACTCTAGGTCTTGACAATCTGAATATCTCGGGTAACTCCAGCAATAATGGGGGTTTTTCCTTCGAACGAAAATGCAGTAATTTTCATGAAAAACCTTTAGAACATGACATTTAAAACATATAATTTCAATATTATATTTTTAAAAATATGTTTGATCACCCAAAACTGAAGAATAAAAATGGGGATTTGCATTTAAAGGGATTTGTCTTGGATGCACGATATGGCAACGTCGAATTCAGCTTTCTAGGAAAGAAAAGGAAGTCAAATGTGTTACTTTGCTTTAGGAAAACAGAGATAGCTATACTTCGATCTGGTTAGAGTGGGAGTCTACGACCAAGGAATAGAAAAAGAAGAGCACAGTTTGTCATACTGTCATATTACTGACAAATCGCAAACGTAAATTGTTTGGTTGTATTGACAAAGAACACGTGTGTACCACAGAATAGGAATAAATATTTTATTATTCTATAGCAGAAAAAGCTATTCTACTAAACACCGTTGTCACTTCGTGCATGCCTGGCAAATCCCAAACCCCAATTTTGAAATCTGGTTTTGAATACTGTCTGAAGGTAATTTGGGAAAATGATGAATCAAACCCATATTGATTATGTTCAGATTTGCATTTGCAGTAGTAACCCAAATTCGGGAAAAACCCCCATTGAAATCGGCCGTGCGGTTTCGAAGTAAAGTTCATTTGAAGTTTTGAGGATATTTCCCCAACATTTCGAAGAGTTTTGATGCCATCAGATTTGAACCTCGCTATTGTTCTCAAAATGCCAGCATGCAAATTCCTGCAGAATTTCGCGATTCCGTGTTTGGAAACCAAGATAAATAACCCGGAAGTTTTGGTTGTACAAACCCACTTAAGAGCAAACAATACCACGTGGTGTTGAATTACGACTAGGCAACACAGCCACATTCATGTTTCATTAAACCTCGTTAAAAACTCAAGGTAAGGCACCTGCATCGCGGTGTACATGGTTCAACGTTGCCAACAGCCGCGTGAAATCTCAGAATTCAGAGAAATTTCGACGTTTATAGGGGAAAATAGGATCTCGTTCTGCAGGCGTCAGTAAGTATTTTTATTTTTTTTTCGGATTTAATTGATACTTTTGTGAGAATGCGCGATGTTAGTTATTTTTCCATTTTTCTCTCCATTTCAGTTTTCATTTTCCCGAAAATTCTTTGACACGGAAGGTTGGCAACATTGCGTCTTCCTACGATTTTTTCAACCATTTGTACCAAAAAAATTTTCGAAAAAAACGAACGTATTGTTTGCTCTCAAAACAGTATCAATTAGATTCCTTCGAAAATTGGCACAAACCTTGAGAGTAAGATTCAACTAAAATTCGCCAAATTTCAGCTATATCCGATATTAACTTCCGGAAACATCAAGAAGAAAGATGTCGAATGTCACTCCCTTAGCGAATTTAAAGAAGTTTGTAAAACCTCCTCACTCACGTCTATTCTTCTCTGAAATATTCCTCATTCAAAATAGCGAAACCACGAACAACTCTCATCTATGATTCTATGCAGCCTCATGCGAGACGTTGGAACGAACCTATTATGATATTCGTTAAGCGACAAGGGCCTACTACGACAATGCATTATTTCTCGCCGCACGTTGCGTCCTGTGATCTCGAGAGGGCGCGACCGGCGCTTCCCTACGTCCTTTGTCCCCTTTATGCCACAATTCTCTTTTCATATCTCCGTCCATATATCTTTCAAGATATTTTGTAGGCCAGACGACCTGACATTTACTGTTTATTTTTTATTCATCCCGCAGTTGAATTTTGAATGAATTTTTAATTATGTCTACGGTTGCAATGCAAATGGGGATGCTATGGAAACGTGCCGAAAGAGTTTATAGTTTTTCGTGAAAAGTTCGTTTAATATTTAGCTTATTACCTGACGATATTCTATTTTTTTCGAATTGAAGGATGGCTTTCAGGCATGATGTATACTCCATTCACTTTTATAAAGTATCCCGGTTGGCCATGATTTAGGTATATCATGTTTTTGTAACTAAAACCAAGGCAGGTTGGCGCTCCTGAAATATCGACAATGTCAAAATAATTCGACGAGAGGTTGCCGATTTCTATTCTCTTTCAATAACAAATAACAATTCAGCTTCAGCCATAATAAACTAATAAATTAACATTTCGCTTTGATTGTATTGTATTGGGCCTTAAGTAGGTAGTCATGTTTGAATTGAACAAATTCCTTAACGAGTAATTTCAAAAGGTATATATTTCGTAGAATTGTTTCGATAGGAAGTAGTACATTGAAAATCTTCTTCTTCTTCCACTTTGAATAGGACTATGTCCTGTGTTTTCTGCTTTCTGCCTGTTATTGTGTTTCCTGGGACAACGAGTTCCAGCTCTCTTTCCAACGCTTTGGAGGGCGCCCTAATGGTCTGCGTGTACTGGGTCTTTGTGTTTCCGCCCATTTGGCTAGTCTCTCATCCGGCATCCTCTCCACGTGGTCTCTCCAGAACCTCCTGCGTGCTCTCACCCATCTGACGACATCCTGCACCTCCAGTTCTTCCCTTATGTCTGAACTCCTCACATGGTCTCTGAGTGTTATCCCCTTGATTGATCTTAGTATCCTCATTTCGGTTGTTCTCGCCATTCTCTTCGTTGTCGACGTTTCTGCCCTCGTTTCGGCGGCGTATGTGAGCACTGGTCTCACACACGCTTTGTATATGCGAGTTTTCGCTTTGTGACTCATGGTTTTGTTGTTCCAGACTATATCTCTGAGGCAGCCTCCGATCTTAGCTGCTTTGTGCGCCTGTGTTCGGACTTCTTCTACGATGCGTCGTTCACTGGATACTGTCACTCCTAGGTAGATAAATCTTGACACTTGCTCCAGGATTTTTCCGTTAATTACTATCTTGCATCGGATAGGCTCTTTGGCGAAAACCATGGTCTTGGATTTCTCGCATGAGATAATCATATTTAGCTCTTCTGCAGCTTTTGTGAATTCGTATGCAAGGCGCTGGAGGTCATCTTCATCTTCAGCTGCTAGAAAGACGTCGTCAGCATAGCACATGATGTTCAATGAGCGGCGTCCCATCTTATAGCCTGCCCGTATCTTCTTCACTCTTTCAACAATTCGGTCCATTACAAGATTGAAAAGTAGTGGACTCAGGCTGTCCCCTTGTCGTATGCCAGTGGATATGCTGATCTCCTCAGATAATCCACATTGTGTTTTTATCCTGGTGGTGTTGTGGGTATTAAGATGTTTAATAATTCTGATGTATTTTTCGGAGATATTCTTAGCTTGAAGGGTCTCAAGAACGTCGTGGAGTCTAATTCTGTCGAAAGCCTTTGTTAAGTCGAGAAAGCATGTGAACATTGGTTTGTTGAACTCGATTGATTTCTCTATCATTTGCCGCAAAATAAAAATCGCGTCCACCGTTGACCTGTTGCGTCTGAATCCTTGTTGTTCTCCGGATATATTAACTTGGCTGGAGATTTTATTAGTCAATATCTTAGTGAACAGTTTGTGTGTGGAGTTCAACAGTGTTATGTTTCTATAATTATCATTATAATTACATTGAAAATGAACTTGGTATATCCAATGTTGGCAGAACATTGAATTGTTATGCACGAAAATAACATGAATTATACAATATCTCATTCAATGCTATTTTTTCTAATATTTTAGGAATTGCTTTTTTCTGGGAATTGAATATTTGAGTTGACTTCAAAGTATCTCCATAAAACATAATTCCATATCTTGCTTTTGACTCGAGTACTGCATGATAGGTAGTTTTCATGGAGAATTTATCCAGTGATCTTGTCATTACACCCAGAGATAACAGACTGAAGCTAAGCTGCAACCCAGTTTAGAAATATGTTGATCCCAATCCAGTGTATGTATCATTCACGTAGATTCCCAAGACCTTTGTAAATAGAATTAGTTCTTTTGGGTTAACTGTGACACATGTTTCGAAGTACTACTACATTTTCATACTGGAATATTTCAAGTTGTGCAACAAGGTATTTAAATGACTTCTGTAGGCTTATTTCTTGAGAATTTAGAAAAGTGGGGAATTCGAAGTAACGGACTACTCTTTCCATCATTTTTCAGTAAAATTCCGAAACACTCGATTCTTGATTTCAGACCAGAAATAAGCATAACTGAATCTTCCAACCATGTTTACATACGTGAAATATATTCAATATTACAGAGAAAAAAGTTTCTTCAACATTCGCCAGGTCTTTGGAGTTATTGAATTCACATAATATTTTCTCAAATTCATTACTTTCCAAATATAGATTGACATTTTGAAAAATAAATAATTAGTACGACCTCTTTGTAGAGAGGACAACGTTGTGTAGTTATCTGACAGGAACATGACTATAACCTAACATTTTCAAAATATACAAAATATACACGGTGAAATCTGTCAGGATGTCATGGCAAACCGGGATACTTTATAAAAGTGAATGGAATATAAGTAAAACATGTTGTGCTCATCTGTGATTGTACGTACAAATTATGACGTACTAAAACTCTATGAAAAGTCAAAGCACAGAATATATATTTTCTCGAATCTTCAACTTGCTGACGTCATTTTCTTTTCGAATGAGCACACCATGTTTTTTACATCATACTTCCAGGTAAGTGATTAGAGTGATTATATTTTCTCATTGGCGACGAACGTCATAAATGTCAAGGTCCGTGGAGCGAAAGTTTACTGGCTTCTCTCCACAAAGAAAGAGATCTTGTTCATCAATCAAACTCTCTCGTGAACTATTTCAAGTAAAGGTTTCGCCTCACAGATGCTGGCTGGAAGTAGGTAGATGGCTTTCTGAATAAAACACTCGTTAAAAACACTTCAAGAACTAACAGAATTGATGGCACTTCTGTTGCACAATTCAGTTTTTCTTTACTCTTATTTTCAATCAACCACATCTATTATCTTCGACAGTTGAGATATTCGTTGTCTTGACACTAAATTTCACTCGAATTGAATAAATTGTTGGTACTGAAGACAAAGAATAAAATCTTTATACAAAGCTGAAGACCAACAGTGAAAAGAGGTTATTATTCTTGTTGATACAAGCACAGAACAGAGTAGTACTTCTGTGGTACAAGGTCAGTAAACTCTCTCTCATTGTACAAGGTATGTCACATTTTCCCTATGGTACATCGCGTTTTCAAAGGAAACGGGGTAATCTTTGGGTTTCGACAAGTGGAAATCAAGACAGTGTCATTAAGGGAGCAACGTTGCCAGGCTGTAAAATAAATCCGATGACACTGGAATGTCATGTTATTTAATATTCTGTTTCTTCCACATGAGTTGAGAAGTACATTGAATATAAAATGAATATGTCTTAATAAGTGAGTAAGGGATTTGCACTAGTTTATTTGAAGCCGGGATATAGCAGATATGTTTTTCATGAAGTTTCAATTATGGGACGCCCTTATTTCATATCCTGATTTGGATTGATTCTGTCCCAAATTTAAATAACCTAACCTAGAACCTAAACAAATCAGAAGACGAAATTCAAGTTCATCATCCCAAAATTGAATTTTTTCTGATTCGGACTGGCATGCAATGTCCTACATCAAACTAAACTATCCTAACTTGACCCTAAATTTTGAAATCTCAGTATGTAAAATATTTTAGGAAGTGAAATTATTATCTATGAATTCGATTGGGTAAATATTGTTTTAAATTAACTGAATCATGATGTTAATTATCAGAAAGGTACTTAAAGATCGAAATTAAGGGTAGGAAGGGTTATTCATTCATTCATTGGTTATTAATTAATTAATTAATTAATTAATTAATTAATAATAATAATAATAATGAATAATAATTTCTCTATTTTGAAGTTAAAACACGAAAACCTGGATAAGAACTATATAAACAAGTGAAATTTTCAACTTCTGATCACATTTTCCTCACGAATTTCTGTATGAACCTTCAAGTTGTCATTTCTCAATTAAGTAGTGTATTTCAATCCGATATTATCTGTATTTTTGGAAATATTTGGACGATGAAATTTTGAATGGGTATATCTGCGGAATCATTACGTAAATTTCATACCAGTTCACGAATTCCGCCTTAGTATTCAAGGCTCAAAAGTAGGAAAAAACGACTTAGAAATTCGATATTTCTAGAATAGGTTTGGAGCTTAATTACGAAGGTCGAATTCGTGAATAGTTAAAATCCGCCCAATGGTTCCGTAGATGTAGTATATATCCAAATATTCCCAAAAACTCATGACATCGAATTGAAATCCAGTGCTTGATTGAAAAACCCACAGAAGCACTGACCTGAAGTCAGCAACTTTTGCGTGCATGCGAAAATATCCAAAACCATAACCTAAGAATGAGCGTTCCCCATTTCGTTCTCCCGCAAATCGTTAGAAATGCGATTGTTCTCAAGAGATCACCATTCTTTCAACATCGAATTCAAGAATTCAATGTTCGTGACAAGCCCACTTTAATCCATTTATTCTACTTCCAGATTTTCAAGAATAGCGCCCCTGTTCAAATAATTATCTCGATATCGTGATATTATACACTAGCACGGTATACACTTCCCAATTCATCGCAGGAATATTGAGGTATATATTTCATGAATGAATGTAATGCACGCTCCACTGTTAATGAGAAAAGGGCTTCCAACCAACAAGGTATTCATGGAAATCAAGAGAAGACAATATCAATTAAAATTTACTGTACGAGCATAACAGAAGTCGGGAAATTAGACTGAAACCAGATAACCTGGAACCTAATCAACCTGTGTACGTAACTTCATAATGATATCCATTCGTATTAATTTGCAGAGGGTAGTTACATAGTTACCTAGTTTGCACTGGCTGCATGTACAATAATCACGTTCAAAAATTTGGTGAAGAAATCGATGGGAAATCAGGATGGTAGTCGCCCAGAAAAACAGATATTTGAACTCAATTGAAAGACACAAGTGTGGTTGATTTCTACTTTATTATAAACACATGACGCGTTTCACTACATTGTAGTTTCATCAGATGCTGAGTTGCAACTCAACATCTGATGAAACTACAATATAGTGAAACGCGTCATGTGTTCATAATAAAGTAGAAATCAACCACACTTGTGTCTTTTAATTGAGTTTACAATGGATTTCTATCAAGTAAAGGCCACCACAATACGAAGATATTTGAAATTATAGTTGCATAATATTTTTAAGGGTTCGAAGGGAAAGCAAGCAATGAAACGAAATATGATTAGTAACAAAATAATCCAACAATTCTCTGGGTTTTCTTCAAAATTAACAACCCATTACTAGTTTCACATAAACAGGGTGATCAAAACAAAAGAGATTATCTAGAAACTGAAGATATAATTTATGTAAATACATGACGTTTCAGCTGAACTTGCCTTATATCAATGTTGATGGCTTACTAGATACAAGATTTTGAAAAAACCGTAAAAATGCACTGCCGTAAAGGCAGCAGCTTTTGCGCGCATGTTCAATAGAGATGACCGCTTTGGCAACGAATTTGAACATGCGCGCAAAAGCTGCGGCCTTCACGGCAGTGCTTTTGAGGCTTTTTTCGATGAAGTACTAGATTTCAATTCGATCTAATCTATATTTTTGGGAATAAGGGAAAACGAAATTTGGAATGGGTTTATCTACGGAGTCATTGGGCGGATTTTACCCATTCACGAATTCAACCTTCTTAATTTAGCCCCAAACCTACTCTACAAATATCGAGTTTCTTAGTCGTTTCTTCTGGAAGTAATTGTGTTTAGGGGCGGCACGATCTGGAAAAAAATTTAGCGAAAATTTGCAAGTCCTCATGTTTCAAGTAACTGCCAAGTTTCAATTCAATTGCTTGAGTGGTTCTCCAAATATCAGAGAAATAACCTCAAAACTTCAAATAGGTATAAGTCCGAAACTACTCGACCGATTTCACCCATTAATGAACTCTACCTTCGCATTCTGAAACCAACCCTTAGGATTCTCCGTACGCCCGTAATCGTGCCTACGGATAGACGGCCGGCCAGACAGAATCGATTTTGACACTGGATTCGTCACCAGTGAGTCCAACCTAGTCGTTTTGGGACCATTTACTGCTCAAAACCCGAAAATTTAGACATTTGGACAAAACCATAACTCGCTGTTTCCCTAGAACATGCGCGCAAAAAAATTAAAAAAGTATTGGCGTGCTCAGGAGCTTTTATGAGCTAGTTCCGTTTCCCAAGTAGTCATCTTTACACGTATCGACCTCGCCAAACGCAGATCTTCTTTTCATACGGTCCCCATGAAATTTTGCATGAACCTCAAGCTTTAATTTCCGATCAAGTCCTATTTGCAATTCGATCCAAAATTTTGGATGGGTATAACTATCTAAGGAATAATTGAGGAATTCAACCCATTCAAGCATTCGACCTTCCTAATTAAACTAAAATCTTCTCTACAAATATATTCCCTATGTCGATCCGTCCTAAAGTTAATGTGTTTACAGCCGGCCTAATCACTGATAGTGAACAAAATAACTCCCGGAAGAATCTATCCAGTATAGCTTTCTGAAATAACAGAAGATTATGACAAAATTTCAAAAGGCTTTAACTTCTAAACCATTCGACCTATTTTGCTGGTTAAAGAACTCAACCGTCGCATTATTTAATGCAACCTATGGGCCTACCCTGAAAGTTTCAAGTTGGTTGGATTCTCCGTACGCCCGTTATCGTGTAAACGGCCGGCCTGCCGGACAGACGCAATTTGGACCTCGGGTTCGTCATCAGTGAGTACAACTTAGTCGTTTGATGTCAATTTCGGGAAGAAATTCGAAAATTACAGACATCTGGACGAAAATATTGCACGCTGTTCCCCAGAACATGCGTGCTGAAACATGACAATATAATTATTCCTCTTGTATGCAAGAGACCTATTGATCTGATTTGATATTGCAAAATCGTAAGAATTCGCAATGTTGCGCCATTTAACATTCAAGAATTTTCAGGAAAATAAAAACTGATATGGAGTGAAAAATTGAAAAATAACTACTGCGCATTCTCACAATACAAATTAGTGCACTCTAATATTTCACGCGGCTATTGGCAACGTTAAAGCATGCATACCGTTTGCAGGTGCCTGACCTCGAGATATCAACGAGGTTTAATGAAACTTGTTTGTGGCTGTGTTGCCTAGCCGTAATTTACCAGCACGTGGTATTGTTCGCTCTAAAGTATAAGACATCAACGCAGTTGTAGCGAGTAAAACGCACATAACGCCACATCAAATTCAATCCGACTTTGAACTTTGTCTTTTCCGTATGAATTAATGCATCTGACCCAAGAAGTTTCGCATGTAGTATATAGTTGGCCGGAAAACCCACATAACTTTGCAACCGTCGGATTATAAGGATTTTCCAGTAGTCCTACGATCGCTTTTCTGAAGCCTGTCCTTACAGTGCGTGTTGTGTGTGAGTGACTGTGTTAACAGTATGATCCCGAGAGCCTTAAGCTTATTTCGTCCGGAAGAAAAGAGAAATATTTCCTGTTCCTTGTTCAACTTTTCTTATTCGCGCCTTCAGGATAAGTTTCGGGTTGAGGGAAAACATGATAAAACTGGGCAGTGGATTGGAAAAACTATGTATGGAATAATACTAAGTGACTTGAGAAGTATTACATCCAGAAAGTATAACTCCGCGAAGTTTTCATTACGCGTATGTTATTGGGGAACGACATGCTATCTTTGTGTCCAAATATCTGTAATTTTCGAATTTTCACCCGAAAATGGTATCAAACGACTAGGTTGAACTCACTGATGACGAATCCAGTGTCAAAATCGATTTTGTCCGTCCAGCCAGCTGTGGACACGATAACTGTCGAACGGAGCAAGCTGGCAAGTTGAAAATTTGAGGGGGGTTTGCGCATCGAAATGCCGCGATTAAGTTCGTTAGTGGGTTGAATCGATGAAATGATTTCGGAGTTATAGTCATTTGAAATTTTGAGGTTATTTTCCTGATATTTCAGGAACTATTAAAGCGGTTGGATGGAAACTTGGCGATTAGTTAAAGCATAACAAAGTGCAACTTTCAGCGAAATTTTGTTGAGATCGTATAGTCACTTGATTTTAAAAACAATTTTTCAAAATTTTTGCGAAAAACATTTTTTTTCACAAAATATTGATCATAGTCCAAAAATTTTTGGCTCGTACCTTAAACTCTATATTTCACAGCAGAAAACCAATTTTGAATCCAATACGAATAACATTTCTGGAGATATTGTGAAAAAATATGTTAAATTTCTTGTTCTTGTTCAAAATTTTTTTTTCGAATATTCAATATTCTGTGATCCTATGTTAACATATTATCCTCATTAAATTATGTATGAACTTTCGAACTATATTTGATAAGAGAACTGGATTTCAATTCGATGTAATCTGTATTTCTGGTAAGATTGGGAAAATAAAATTTTAAATGGGTATATCTGCGGAATCATTGGTTGCATTCTAACCATTCACGGATTCGGCCTTCTTAATTGAGGTCCAATTCTGCTCTACAAACATAGAGTTTCTAAGTTGCTCCTTGCGGAAGTTATTGCGTTTACGGTCAGCCGAAAGAAACGACTCAGAAACTCGATGTTTGTCGAATAGCTTTGGGGCTTAATAACGACACTCAAATCCGTGAATAGGTGAAATCTGCCCAATGATTCCGTAGATATACCCATTCAATATTCCATTTTCCCAATATTCGCTACTGCACGTATTAAATAATCTACCGTTCCTACGATTCGCACATGTTTTAATCAGGAGATTAATCGATTGTTCGAAGACTTGATTTTTTCTTTTCTGCTCTATATGGTGAATAAGATGAGTCACCAGACTTAAGTCTGCATTAACCACCATACAGGGGACGTAAGCGCTTACGCCTATACCATCCAGGACGAAACGTGATACCCCGAAAAGAATCAAACTGTCCTGCAAACCATCAGAAGGCTCCAATATCATCCAAAATCAGCAAATCCTCAAAAACAACCTTTCAGAATTTACAGCCATCTACCACAATCAATAGTAAAGCATAACTGTTGCATCAATTTCACGTGCAAATGTATCAATTCGGGCTGAATCAAATTACCACTAAAAACGTCGGCAAATCAGCGATGCTCCTGTCGACCCCCCCAGTATTTATTGTTGTTGTTGCTTACCTTCTCTGTTTGTAGTACGATGAGGCCAAGTGGGCATAAATATTGACTCACAGTGTATGTACATATCATGTTATGTTGACAAATAATATCGGGGTTGCATATGTCCTGGTCCGTATTTATTAATCGATATGAAATCTAATTGAATGACGGGTATTTGGTAGGATAAAATGCAGTCATGTCAATTTGTAGAGAGAACCTCTTCTGTAATGGTTGATGAGTTTGTTAATGGTACTCCGTATTTGAGGCACTGTTTGGGGAAAATGTATGTTTGCAAATATATTAGTTTTCGAGCCGATATATCTATTAGTTGCAACAAGCAACGTATGTATTTATTCTGTGTAGTGATTCATTTATTTTACGTTTCGATATACTACTTCAAATACGATATATTTACAATTGGGAGTTTGTAATAAATAGGGCGTGTCTTTGAGTTGTAAATTAATTCTAACCATAGATTCCTCTCATCAAATGAAGCAGTTTTTTCATTTATCATTTGTTCAGATTTGGCTCATGTAAAAAAATACAGCCTGTTTAAATTTCCGAGAAAAATCAGTTTTTCTTTTGTTGCTTTGTTATGGTAACTCCGAATGAGATGAATTTTGGTGTAAAGTTTTCTCTAACTATGACACATATTTTTCAGTTATCACTTTCAGCCTACTTCAAACAGTTTCCGAGTTATAGACTCGCCGATTCATAAAACTATACTAAATTAGCATGAGAAATGCAGATGAAGTATCTCTTGTCATCAAAAGAATCTTCAATCATTTCAAAATATGTGATTATTCTTTCTAATTTCTCCTTAAACGCACCGTTTCGCAGATATTCAACGTTGAATATTATAAAATCGGATGAAATTCAAAAATTTCCTCATATTCATAGATCCGCCCCTGATCTAGTGAAAGAAATGAATTGAGCTGGGTTCACCTTTATCCGGACCATAGAATACACAGAAATATTCGTCATTTTGCATAGAACTAATATTCGTTATATGCACGGATATGACATTAAGCTATAATTTCTATGGGTGTACGCTATTTTGTGACCACACCACAGACATAGTCCCGGTCTATGGACTAGACTTTCCATGATTATAACATTCTAAAAAATGTTTTTAGGTAAGTTGATTGGTTTCATATAATTCATTTTTAAATTTCTCGAAAAAAGTATAATTATGAAGTTTTCAATATGAAAATGGCATAGGATGGAATTGTGTATGATCTTATAGCAGAATGAAATTGGATATTGCATGAACATCAAGTTGAAGATCATTATTTCGAGTCCAGTGAAGTAAAATGTTTTACTTGCGATAATATTGCAAAAAGCACCAAATCAAAAGAATTAAGTGAGTAAATGAAATTATGGTTCAAATAAATGTACAACTCGAACACAATGAAAAATTTCCTCCTAAACTGATGAAATTTTCGGTAAAAGGAAATCTAAACCTTCAAACAGAAGGACGAATGTCATACAGATCGATCAAAGTATGCTGCACTCGAAGGTAGGAATTGCAAAATGCTCCTGGGAGATGGCGCGCTGTACGTAGTTATACTGCAGTATTCCATCTTAGAGGTGATAAGTATCTGGATTTCTATTCTGTTCATCCAAGGTGAATTGGTCTGACGATCATTGAAAACTGTGAATAAGCTATATCTATTCTCATTGGACGCCGCTTCTTCGGTGTAGAAGTTTTTATGGATTGATTGATAAGCTCTGATCAAGGTGAAATGTTCGTTGATCAATCGACATATATTCGTCCTTGTGGTTATGCCAGTTCATGCACCAGTTTATATTCTTCCATCATGCTAGAATACTAGGTGCCGTATACAATAAATTCAAAAAAATTTCGAAAAGCACTGCCGTGAAGGCAGCAACTTTTGCGCGCATGTTCAATGTAGACGACCGCTTCAGCAACGAATTTGAAAGTGCACGCAAAAGCTGCTGCCTTCACGGCAGTGCTTATTAAAATTTTCTACTGATAAAAATCATGGATTCCAATCCGATCAAATCTGTATTTTTGGAAATATTGGAAAAATAAAATTCTGAATGGGTATATCTACGGAATCATTGGGCGGATTTTACCCATTCACGAATTCGACCTTCGTAATTAAGCCCCAAACCTTCTCTACAAATATCGAGTTTCTAAGTCGTTTCTTCCGGAAGTTATTGTGTTAACGGTCAGCCTAACGGCTGACTGCGTAAACACAATAACTTCCGAAAGAAACAACTTAGAAACTCGATATTTGTAAAGAAGGTTTGGACCTTAGTTACGAAGGCCGAAATCGTGAATGGGTAAAATCCACCCAATGATTTTCCAATATTTCCAGAAATACAGATCAGATCGAATTGAAATCCAGTACTTCATCGAGAAATAACAGTTCGAAGTTTCATACAGAATTTAATGAGGATGATTTGATAAGAAAATCATATAAATTTTTTTTTTCAAATTGTTCTTATGATACGATTATCACGAAATTCCGCATAAAGTTGTCTTTCAGCATTTCTAAACTAGCTGTGGAGTTTTATCAGGACTGACTTAGTATTTCTCGAGTTATACCGAAAAAATCAACGATATCGAGAAGAAAACCTCGAAATTTGACAAGTTTTTTCTCGATATCTCCAAAACTTATGACCGTATCGAACTGAAATTTGGTACACTGCTGTGAAATATGAAGCTCAAAGTTCGAGTGAAATTTTTTTTGGATGTGATGAATGGTTTCTGGAAAAAAAATTTTTTGGAAAAAAATTTCGAAATTTCGATTTTTTTTTAAATTACTGACCATATGATCCCGATGAAATTTGGCTCAAAGTTGCGCGTCGTTATACTCCATCTAACTGCCAAGTTTGAATCTAATCGTTCAAGTAGTTTCTGAAATAAAAAATGAATAACTTCAAAATTTCAAGTGCCTATAACTCGGAAACTATTCGACCGATTTAGCCCATTAACGAACTTAACCGCGGCATTCTGATCCGTAACCTATCCTGAAAGTTTCAAGTTGCAAGCTTGCTTCTGTCGACAGTTATTGTGTCTACGGCCGGCCGGACAGAATCGATTTTGACACCGGATTCGTCATCAGTGAGTCCAACCTAGTGGTTTAAGACCATTTTCGGCTCAATCATCGAAAATTACAGACATTTGAACAAAACGATAGCACGCTGTTCCCCTAGAACATGCGCGCAAAAATAGAATTTGTACATTTCCCCTTAATTTTTTGAGCTCTTCATTCCGAAAATTGATCCACACTCAAACTCCAAAGACGCCATCATTCTTCGTTACCAATTCAACCTTCAATTCTGCCAACCTTTCAGAGAGCAAACGGAAATCAGTCCAAGCAAAACATATTTCCGATGCCCGTATTTACAGCAACGAAAGATCCAGTTCAACATCGGGCATGGATCCAATATTCATTTGAATATACACCGCCGTGCGTCGCGTCTGCCATGTATCGAATATACAAGCGTTTTATATTCCAGTCAGATGCTGCAAGACATCATAAATTTATGCTTTACGAAAGTTCGATCGCTAAATCAGGCGCGAATTGAGATTTATTCAGAATATAACAATATACCAAACTATATTTTTCCGTGCATTTTGCCCGGGCTGCTCCGGCACAATTCAGGAACAGGACGGTTCGTAGCTAAGCGAGTGAAAGAAATGTGTCGCTATAAAATATGAGTGACTCTTCAACGGTAAAGGGATTTATGTTGCCTTAGGTGTATTGCAGGAGTCTGGGGATTTTGATTTTATTTGGTTGGGTGAGAGGGATAACAGGTTTCTATGTGGGATTTAATAATTCCATACTATTTATGCCAATTGAATGAGGTGTGGATGAATCGAGGCGGGTGTGAACACGAAATAGGAGAATTCGAACGACACTTTAACTTTTCAGCGCAAAAATTTGAAGAAAGAGCTAACAAATAAGCTTGAGAACTTGATTGTACATCGGTCCTGAGTATTTTTGAAGAATTGTTCGAACCGACATAGCTTACTATGTCGGATCCATCCCGGATCCTCCGCCATTTTGCAACACTGTAACCTTTCGGGTAAACGCGCAAGATTTCCCGTCGCCGAGATATTAAAAAGATATTTACATCATTGTACGCAGTGTGATTTTCTGAATAAAAAATGTGAAATCGAACATAGGCGGTCTCCCTTAATTTGGAAGATATGGGCCCCCAAAGTTCCAAAATGTGTCGTTTTCAGGTCCCTTTTTCCACCATAAAAACGATCACTCACTTCATCTGTATGGTTCACAAACCTCCTTTGAACCTTCAACCAACAATAGGCCACACTTTTTTTCAAGAATAATCAATATTTAATGAAAAAACAATGAAATTACTGGACACCCACTCAACCTCTATTCCTTCTGATTTCGACTCAGACTAAAAGTGATGTTTGGCAATGGCGCGAATTTCATCGGTCGGAATCGTGCCATCGTGCATATTCGTGAATGAGATTATTGCTGGCGAGAAAAATGGAATATGTTCTTAGTTCTTACTGTTTACTGCGATACTCTAATATCTACTTCCAATAGAAGAATTCGTTTCTAATGAAATCTACAAGGTTGAAACACATAGTAATGGAATGAGAATACACCCTGATATATACTTCAACGTACATTTTTTTTCATATGTGATAGGTCGCGCCCTTTTCAGATTTCCAATGAAATCGAGGTTATTGTATAACCCATTTTATTGGAATACCCTGAATCTCATTCTAAACTGGGACCATTTCGAAGACACAAAAAATCGAAGTAGATAACAACCTCCCTATTTTGAAGGGGATAGAAAGAAAGTTCAAACGAAAATATTGAGAGTGAAACCTTAAACAAATAATATCAATGATTTTGTTTTGATGTTAGAATAACCACCTCTTCTTCAGTGACAGAAGCATTTTCCTTACAATCATATCCTTCAACTGTCCATCATTTCATATCTCCCGCCTGCAACTACCCTTCGGTCATAATACGTTGGCCAGCGATGAAAAGATGCTGTTGCCAAGCTCCGCTTTAACATTGAGAAGTATTTCGTAGGAGTATAGGTTAAGTTGTTGTCTAATATTTTCACTTTTCTTCCTTTAAATAATGAATATTCTTGAGAGAAAGTGTCTCTATTCGTTGGTTGAAGGTTCAAAGATGATTTATGAACTAGATTTGAGAAGTGAGAGATAATTTTTATGACAGAAAAAAGGATCTGAAAATGCAACAATTTGGAACTTTTGGGGCCCATATCTTCCAAACAAAGAGAGACCGCCTATGTTGGCCTTCATGTTTTTTGTTCAGGAACTCACACTGCGTACAATGATGTGAATATCTTACTTATAGCTCCGTGACGGGAAATATTGTGGGTTTACCGAATTTCGCTGATGTCGATGTCCTGTACTGAGTGTTTTGCCCTAACATCGCACGATATGTCCAATAAAGCACATTCTTACTGATGCAAGATGTCATAAATTTAGGTTTTACGAGATTTCGAGGGCTTAGGCAGGAGGGAATCCAGATTTATCCAGAATATAACAATATCTCACACTAGATTTTTGCTTGCATTTTGCAGGGACTACCTCAGCACAATTCACGAACAGGACGGTTTCGTACCTAAGGGAGTGAAAGGAATGTGTCGCTATAAAATATGATTCTGGGGATTTTGATTCTATCAGGTTGGTTGAAAGAAATAATAGGCTTTCATGTGGAATAACTTCAGACTATCTATACCAATCGAATGAGGTGTGAATGAATTGAGGGGAACTCAAAATGGAAAATTTGAACGTAACTCCGACTTCTCAGCCCGAAAATTGAAACAAAGAGCTGATAAATGAGTTAAAGAACGAGATTTCAAGTCGACACGTAAAGGGACGTTTTTAAAGTTGCTTCTTAAGTATTCCGTCGTCCTTGACGCTTCCTTATACATGTTTTATAGTCATCTAAGGTTACCCTCAGTGTTCCTCGAATCCTAAGGAGGTGACATATCGGAGTTCAGAAAGAAAACTTCGAGGCGGCCGTCGGTTAACTTTAACTCGAAATGAAAAAACTTGAACGACATTTCGACTTCTCGAAAGTGAAAGCGAACAAATAAACTAAATAAATTTCACTTGAACTAAATAATGTGTTTTTCGTCGATTCTGAGTAAATGAGACAAATGGACTGAATTGACAAGGTTAGATCTTCATCCCGCTCCGGCGCCATTTTGACCAACCATCGAAATAGCTATGTCATAAAAGTCAAACTCTATGATTCTCCAATACATCATTAAGTTATGCTTTACGAAATTTCAATCGCTAAATCAGGCGACAATAGACGACTTCGGCCCAAGTTGCCAACCCACAATATTCTTCACAAATTTACGATCACTAGGGAACGGGAATTTCATGAAAAATTCGACATGATAAGCTTCGCGTTATTTATAAATATCCGTAGAATATGCCTCGGCTCCTCATACAAGATAATTCCTTCCAAACATAGGGTTTTGTTAAGATCATCCCTGATTGGCTGAAATTCAAGTTGGGATTCCTGATTTCATGTTAATAATGTCAAGTTTCTATAGAATGTGTTCCGCAAATCAACTTGGTTATTGCGGTTGCCGGTTTTCCATTCTGTAAATATGAAATATTCGGTTGGTTCCTGAAAAAAAGGTTAATTAAGGAATTTGATTGATGTCTTTCTGTCACCAGAACGACAGTCAATGTTCCATGGTAACATATGCATAGCATAGAACATCTTTATTTACTTTGTGATCCATAGAACATAGAAGAGACAACAATCAACACTGGAAAAACTGCAAGGTGTGGTTTATGGATCATAAGGTAAATAAATATTGTTCTATGCTATGGATATGTTACCATAAATCATTGATTGTCGTTCTGGTGCATACACTTAATCTGTCTATGTTCTGCTGACAGAAAGGTTACTTTTTCATCAATCAAATTCAGTTATTAACCTTTTTTAAGGAACCAACTGAATATTTCATATTTACCGAACGGAAATCCGGCAATCGAAATAACCAAGTTGATTTGCGGATCATATCCTTTATAAACTTGCCACTATTTACATGAAATCAGGAATCCCAACTTAAATTTCAGCCTAACAAAAACCTATATTTGGAAGGAATTATCTTGTTTGAGGAGTCGAGTCATCTTTGACGAATATTTATAAATAACGCGAACCTTATCATGTCGAATTTGTCCTGAAATTCCCATTCCCCAGTGATAGTAAATTCGCGAAAAAAATTGTAGGTTGGCAATTTGGGCCGAAGTCGTGTATTGAGATTCATTCAGAATAGAACAATATACCAAAATATATTTTTCCGTGCATTGTGCCGGGCTGTTTCAGAGCAAGAAAGAGCTTACAAACTGAAGAACGAGATTCTCCGTCGATTCCGAGTATTAAAAATGTTTCGAATCTACCAGGTTGAATATCAATCCCGGCTCATGCACCATTTTAAGAATCTAGCCCATATACAGTGTGTCCACGGATTGGGTGCCGGTAAGGTGTGAATGACGAAAAATTTTCGAGTTAGACTCTGATATTTTGGGAATCGCTCCTGCTTGGTCTCAAATTGAGATGTTGAGAAAATGAGCCAAATCAATTAATATACAGGGTGATTTAGAACTGATTTAAGGAAAATTGTTAAGAATAAAACACCTTCGTTTCAAAAGATATCGAGAAAGTTTATTGAGAAAAGTTGTTTAGAATCAAAAGACACGGCTTAATCTCGAATTTCAGATAAATCGATCAACTTTGATTTTGTAAATAGGTTATGAAAATATTTGATAATATCCATGGTTACAAATGCCAGACGTGACTTGAAACGTAAATTTTATTCGTCATAAACGAAAATTTTCCTGTTAAAAACATGCTGACCATAGAACAAAGTGTGTTTATTGTGCAGTTCAACGGCTTAGGTGCAGGCAGCACGAAAAATTTTCTAGTTAGACTCTGATATTCTGGGAATCGCTCCTGCTTGGTCTCAACCTAAGATGTTGAGAAAATGAGACAAATAAATTTATATACAGGGTGGTTCAGAATTGATTCAATGAAAATTGTTTAGAATAAAGTACTTTTGTTCTAAAAGATATCGAGATAGTTTATTGAGAAAAGTTGTTCGGAATGACGAGCTGCTGCGAGAACTCAAGTTACAGATAAATCAGCCTACCTTGACTTAATAAGTTGGTCATGAACATTTTGTATACGTGAAATTTTTGTCTTGATCAAAAATTTAAATTTTGAAACTATTTTTTTAGCAGGGTTACGTGGTACCGCAACATTTGGCCAGCGTCAATGGAATTATCTTATTACACCCTGATAAGAAATGTGCACCTAAGCCGTAGCACTGCACAATAAACACACTTTGTTCTATGGTCAGCATGTTTTTAACAGGAAAATTTTCGTTTATGACGAATAAAATTTACGTTTCAAGTCACGTCTGGCATTTGTATCCATTGATATCATCATATATTTTCATAACCTACTGACAAAATCAAAGTTGATCGATTTATCTGAAATTCGAGATTTAGCCGTGTCTTTTGATTCTGAACACCTTTTCTCAATAAACTTTCTCGATATCTTTTGAAACAGTTTGTTTTATTCTTAACAATTTCCCTCAAATCAGTTCTAAACCACCCTGTATATTAATTGATATGGCTCATTTTCTCAACATCTCAATTTGAGACCAAGCAGGAGCGATTCCCAGAATATGAGACTCTAACTCGAAAATTTTTCGTCATTTACACCTTACCGGCACCCAATCCGTGGACACACTGTAGACTCAAAACTTTCTGTCTTCTTCGAAAATCGAAGTAATTATAACCAGGAGAGTTGGCCAAAGTTTTATCTGATCACGATCCCTTGGTCAGAGAGTCCGACACGATCATTTAAGTCAAACTCTGGATGACAACACTGCAAAAACCACACGTAAATCCGTCATACCTTACATATCCGATAACTCATATCGAATCTCAGATCAGACCGGTTAGCGTTACACAAACAGTCGGAACCCACCAACAGATTGTAAATTCGAGATCAGTCCAACGACAAGCCGATCAATTAGTGCCAACCCGACAACAACTTGGCCCAACTTGTCGAGAGCACCAGACATTGTGCCATTCGCACTCTCTGTCTTGCAGAGACGAAATTCCTGTCCTGTAGCTAACCCGATAGCCCGCCACAGCGTTCAATGCTGAGGTGATAACTCCGTACATCAATATTAGCCACGTTGTCACGTCGATTCACTAGCATTAATAATTCACCTTGGCATGGCAGCGGACGGAAACACAACTGCCATGACAATAGACTTGCATAATTCCATCGATAAATTCCTATTTAGGGAGAATTGATACCATAACCGAATCCCATAATAATAAGCCTTCGATCGGTGACGTGGATTTATTAACCCTGGATTCTTGGGCCATATTCCCGATAGGATATGAGGTCATTATAAATTTCTTGGTCGGGTGGAGCCGAGAGACGTGACATAATGGTGACTGGTATTTGATAACCTGTCTTTTCCCCCTTGGGTTTCTGGAGTATCAGTCGCTTTTTGGCTATTATTTCTTCTGTGTGCGTACGATGGATCGATATTTCATGATTTGGTGAACCCGCAAGATTTCCCGTCGCGAAGCTATAAGTAAGATATTCACATCATTGTACGCAGTGTGAGTTCCTGAACAAAAAACATGAAGGCCAACATAGGCGGTCTCTCTTTGTTTGGAAGATATGGGCTCCAAAAGTTCCAAATTGTGGCATTTTCAGATCCTTCTTTCCGCCATAAAAATGATCTCTCACTTCTCAAATCTAGTTCATAAATCATCTTTGAACCTTCAACCAACGAATAGCGACAGTTTCTTTCAAGAATATTCATAATTTAATGGAAGAAAAGTGAAAATATTAGACAACCACTTAACCTATATTTCTACGAAATACTTGTCAATGTTAAAGCGCAGCTTGGCAACAGCGTCTTTGAATCGCTAGCCAACGACTTATGACAGAATAGTAGTTGCTGGCGGGAAATATGAAATGATGGACAGTTGAAGGATATGATTGCAAGGAAAATGCTTCTGTCACTGAAGGAGAGGTGGTTATTCTAACATCAAAACAAATATTCTCAATGATTTTCAAAATCATTGAGAATATTTGTTCAAGGTTTCACTCTCAATATTTTCGTTTGAACTTTCTTTCTATCCCCTTCAAAATAAGGAGGTCGTTTTTTGTTGTGTCTTCGAGATGGTCCCAGTTTAGAATGAAATTCAGGGTATTCCAAAAAAATGGGTTATATAATAACCTCGATTTCACTGGAAATCTGGGAAGGGCGCGACCTATCACATATGAAAAAAATGTACGTTGAAATATATATCAGGGTGTATTCTCATTCCATTACTATGTTTCAATCTTGTAGATTTAATTAGAAACGAAATCTCCTGTTGGAAGATTTAGAGTATCCCAGTAAGCAGTAAGAACTAAGAACATATTTCATTTTTCTCGCCAGCAATAACCTGTCATTCACGAATAAGCACGATGGCAAGATTCCGATCGATAAAATTCGCGCCATTGCCAAACTTCACTTTAAGACTGAGTCGAAATCAGAAGGAATAGAGGTTAAGTGGTTGTCCAGTAGTTTCCTTGTTTTTTCATTAAATATTGATTATTCTTGAAAAAAGTATTGCTTATCGTTGGTTGAAGGTTCGTAGGTGGTTTGTGAACTATACAGATGAAGTGAGAGATTGTTTTCATGGTGGAAAAAGGGACCTGAAAACGACACATTTTGGAACTTTGGGGGCCCATATCTTCCAACTTAAGGGAGACCGCCTATGTTCGATTTCACATTTTTGATTCAGAAAAACACACTGCGTACAATGATGTCAGTATCTTTTTAATATTTCGGCGACTGGAAATCTTGCGGGTTTACCCATGATTTTATTGCACTGGCGCTTTTCTCTCCATCTTTCAACATTTGCAACATGATGCTCTAATGTCCGTACGCATAGTCCGATCTAGAACTCCTACCTGAGAAATTCTCCGCTGAGACAAGCACAAGTATTGACTCGTGCTTAGCAAGGGTCTTATCCATTAAAAAAACCTTCAGCAATTCTCGGCGAAGTTCATGGATACCGGTAAAATCTAGAATGTTTTCACGTTTTCATGTTTGTCGCACTGAAAATTTGCTATTATACGACACTATCTCTTCAAGGTGTCAAAGAAGCCGCCCTGTAAAACGAACCGTAATTCTGTTATATAAAATGCCGATAGAGTGTATGATTTATGACATCTGTGTTGTTTCCGAAAAAGAGGAGTGCATACAAGCATGATGGTCATCAAGAACAGGGCCACTATGTATTAAGCAATGTTCTGCAATTACTATGATGAATTCGTAGAAAATCATTTTCATCTCCTGAGAGCAATCTGTTTATCGAAAATTAGTTGAGCAGTTTCATAGAACGCTCTCGTATCTTCGGACACTTAGATCAATCGAATTTAACTGGTAGGTTCTCTGAAATTATCGCACATAACGATATTATCGTAGATGCAGTATCGTACATAGGACAGAACACCAAGAATATAACACAAGCAGCAACGCGGGATTGTGAAAAGTCATAGGAAATGAATAATCTTCGCTATTTTATGATTATGTCTTGCTTGAGCACGCCTCAAGGTAGGTCGTTCGTAGACTTGAGCAAGCTAGCACTAAGCACTGGCGAAGTAATGTTTGGCTGTCAAGTAACCAATATGGGATGGACGAGTCGACTTAGGACGATCTCAAGTAAGGAGTATCGACTAGTCCTCTAAGTTATTTTCTCAGATTACATATTCCTCATAAGAAAGATCATGAACAGAAATATTCAGCATACTTTTAAGCATGAGTTATGGTTCTCCCACTGTTGAAGCTGCTGAAGATTCCACCAGAGAAGTGCAGTGTATTTTTTTTGGACGGGGGGTATTTGATACCATATCCTTATCTCATCATAATGTGCATTCTATCGGTGACGTGGATTCATTAACCCTGGATTCTTGGGCTGTATTCCTGATTGGATATGAGCTCGGATATAAGGTCGTTATAAATTTCTTGATCAGGTGGAATCGGGAGACAAGACATAATGGTGCTTGTATTCGTTACCTAGCATTTCCTCCTTAGGTTTCTGGAGAATCGATACTTTTCGGCTATTATTTCTTCTATGTGCGTACCGTAGATATTCTCCAAACTTTCTTGCTACAGGGTGAATGAATACTGCAACGTTCCTGCATTTTCTTCATCAGATATAATACTGCAGTTCTTCATATTTCATGATTTTATCGCACTGCTTTTTTCTTCATCTTTCAATTGCAAAATTTCTAAGTCTTCTAGGTAATTTTTTCAGATTACATATTCCTCATGAGGAAGATGATGAAGAGATAGATTCAGCATTCTTTTACTCATGAGTTCTGGTCCCCCCCTGTTGAAGATGCTGAAGATTTCACCAGAGGCGTGTATTCTATTTTTTTTACTGATACTATTAGATAAAATTGTTTTTCATGAAAAATACCCTTGCGTATAGCAGGATTAAACCATTTGTCAAGGGCAGTTTCTTGGAAAACAGATTGCCTAATGAACAATACAGGAACAATATAATCGACAAACAGAGTGAACTGTGACGTTTCAGAGTACAAATCTGACTCTTTCATCAGAAAATTTTCAGAATTTTATCCTTTCTTTGATGAAAGAGTAAGATTTGTACTCTGAAACGTTACAACTCGCTTTGTCTATCATTTGTATTGTTCATTAGGCAATTTGTTTTCCAAGAAAATGCCCTTGGCAAATAGTTAAATCTTACAATACCCAAAGGCGTTTTTCATGAAAAAACAATTTTATTAAACTTATAAAGGGTTTCCAATTAGAGGTGTTATTTTGAATAGCCCGCTATTTCGGTAGATATCACTTTTGGAACTGCCATTTTTTGACATTTGACAAGTGGAAACTACGCCATTAATAAAAATGGAACGATACACGCTTCAACAACGCATTGAAATTATTAAAATTCACTATGAAAATATTGAAAATTTAGCAGTGACGGTTCGTGAAACTCGAACATTCTTGGGTCGTCGTGAAGCATCTTGTCGGACCGCAATAAAGATTTTGGTGCAAAAATCCGAGCTGTTGGGACAAGTTAGTGATGTGAAGAATAAAACCGGTGCACGTCGCTCAAGAACAGCCGAGACTATTATTGCTGCTGTAGCTGAAAGTGTTGAAGAAAACTCAGGTTTGTCCATTCCTCGTCGTTCTTAGGACTTAGGCATTCCACAAACGTCATTACACCGTATTTTGCATAAAGATATGGGTCTTAAGCCTTATAAAGTTCAGTTAACACAAGAACTCAAGCCAGCTGATCATCAACAACGTCGTGTCTTTGCTGATTGGGTCGTTGAAATGCATGAAAATAATCTGGAATTCCATCGAAAAATCATCCTAAGTGATGAGGCCCATTTCCACCTCGGTGGCTTCGTCAACAAGCAAAATTGTCGCATCTGGGGCTCGGAAAACCCGAGAGTTATTGTTGAAAAGCCTCTCTATCCTCAACGTGTGACTGTTCGGTGCGGTTTATGGTCCGGCGGAGCCATTGGACCTTACTTTTTCGAAAATGAGGCTGGAGCAACAGTTACGGTGAATGCATTGCGCTATCGAGAGATGATTAATGATTTTTATGGCCGGAATTGGATGGTATTGATCTGGACAACGTTACCTTCCAACAAGACAGCGCTACGTGCCACACGAGCAACGAAACCATTGATCTTTTGCGGGAAAAGTTTCCGGACCGTGTTATCTCTCGAAGAGGTGATCACAATTGGCCACCGAGATCTTGTGATTTAACACCTTGCGAGTTTTTCCTCTGGGGCCACGTGAAATAGAAGTTCTACGCCAATAGCCCAGCGTCGATTCAAGATCTCAAGGATGGAATTCGTGAGGCTATGGAGGACATAGGGCAGCCACTTTGCGATTTGGATATGGAAAAGTTCATTAAAAGGATATGGTCCTTTAAGCGTGGTCGTGGTGGTCGTTTGCCTGATGTTATTTTCCACTATCAACGGCATAGCTTCTTCTTCATAATGAAATAAACATCCGATCATTTATATTGAAAAATGGCATTTTTCTTTGAATATAAAAATAACACCTCTTATTGGAAAACCCTTCATTAGTTCTGTTTCAAGTATCGGAAGTGAAAACCCAGAAAAATCCAAAAAATGATGCGAAATCCTCCCGAAATAAGCTTTAATCGATATTTGAGGGCAAATTAATCTGCATTAATTTATTTGCTAGAAAAATGGTAGAAATATCCAATAAATATACTCAAATCAAATAGGAGATCGAATTAGAGTTTTGAAACAGCAACTATCATCAATAAAGACACGAAGTTTTCTCTCAGGTATAACACATTCTTTTTGAAGCAAACATTCTACATTTCGTGAGGGAAGACAATACGAACTGATCCCGAGTCAGTAGAGCGCGAACAGAAAAATTAGAAACACGTCGATGGAAATTCTCGTTGAAATTCTTCACGCGGAAGAGAATTTCGGTTTCGAAATAAATATAATGAAGTTCATTAATTCCATTGGTAGGGAGCGTTCCTCGCGAAGTCCCTTCATTTTTTGTACAGTTTTTAGGCATCGCATGAGGTACTTTCAATTACTTAATTACGAAGTTTTAACAAGTTCGGAAAGTAATTTCCGAAGGTTTTTCAAGATATTATTCATTTATCCTCGTTTTACCGCGAGAGGCAGGGAGCTAATCATTGATACAAGAATATTCATCTTTTTTGTGAATATTTTTATACTTCCGGTCTATGTACCGGATGGAGTTTGAGACCTTGCAAAGTTAGTCAGTGAGTTTGTTCTTCATTTACATTGAAGAGGGGGGAATATGGGAAATTTATTTCGGTTAGCAGGGTGAGATCTCCATGGGGCGAAAATGTTACATCTCCGAATAACCTGCGTTTGGGAAAAAACTGGAGATTATGCACTGAAAACAATTATGTCAACAATATTTCATGAGTATGTTTGTTGATTCTTTTTCGAGTCAAGAAATCTATTATTTGTAGTAGTATTGTAATAGTACGATATTAGGTCTTTACTTTTTGCTTTTTGAAGCATTATTGAACTTACAATCCAAACCTAATCTCTGTCACTATCTATAAAAGTAGAATTTTGATTTCTCTTGTAGAACTAACTAGAATACCAAATAGCTACTTAATTTCCCAACTGTCACCATTCAAAATAATAGGATTAAATTTCAATCAAAAACTAATTCATCTCTTCTTGTATAATTTTACTTAAATTGTCCGAAAGGGATGAAAGTTCGTGCTCTATGCACAAGGATATAGTCTTTTGTTTTGATATTTTTCCGAGGAAGAATACATCAGGAAAGAAAAACTCAAATTGGGTACACTTATAACCTATATTCAAATTTCCTTATTTACACAGTTCATCAGAATGAAAAACAAAAAAGATCAATTTTTTAAAAACTTACTCCAACCGATATTTTAATAAAATAAAATTCATTGATTGAACGAGATGTATCACACTATCATGTTTATAACATATCAACAGACCAACTTCTCAAACATACTTTTCGAATCAGATATTCTTCATTGAGGAGACATCGGTAAAACCTATCAATTTTAATTCATTGTGTCTAGCCAAAAATAAAATGAAAGGAAATCGAAATACGATGGGTTAATCACATTAACATAGATTTTCGAAAACGATTTACCTTTTCCTCACTAGTAGAAAGCTTATTCGCTCGGACACTCTCCTCAGGTATTACAGTATATTCATTATCCACCGAACAAAATGTATTTGGGAACCTAAAAGAAAATATCTTTATCAATTCAATCTGTCTGATGTCAAAACATGGCACATCAAAACCAACAGTACAATTTCCAGCAATTTGTAAATCCAAACGAAACTTTGATTGCCTGATCAAGGACTTGATTGTCAGTCAACAGTAAGTTCTGTGTTCGATTTCAGTTCGTTTTCAACCCAACCATCGAAAGCAAACTTTAATCAACGAGTTGATCAGACGTCCGAATTTTTTCTTGAAACCGACGGATAACCTTTCAAAATATTATTTTCCCAATATTTCCGAAAATACAGATGAGATCGAATAGATGACTTCGGCCCAAGTTGCCAACCCACGATTTTCTTCACAAATTTATTTATCACTGGGAAACGAGAATTTCAAGACAAATTCGACATAATAAGGTTCGCATTATTTATAAATATCCGTAAAAGATGCCTTGGCTCTTCAAACAAGATAATTTCTTCCAAATATAGGTTTTTGTTAGGCTGAAATTTGAGTTGGGATTCCTGATTTCATGTTGATAGTGTAAAGTTCATAAAGGATATGTTCCGCAAATCAACTTGGATACTTCGGTTGTCGGTTTTTCGTTCTGTAAATATGAAATATTCGGTTGGTTCCTGAAAAAAAAGGTTCATTACGGAATTTGATTGATGAAAAAGCAATCCTTCTATCACCAGAACATAGACATATTAAGTCTATGCACCAGAACGACAATCAATGTTTCATGGTAACATATCTATAGCATAGAACAATCTATATTAACCTTATGATCCATAGACCATACCTAGCAATTTTTCAATAGACGACTTCGGCCCAAGTTGCCAACCCACAATTTACTTAGCAAGTTTACTTTCACTGGGGAACGGGAATTTCAGGACAAATTCGACATGATAAGGTTCGCGTTATTTATAAATAAGCGTAAATCATGCCTCGGCTCTTCAAACCAGATAATTCCTTCCAAATATAGGTTTTTCTTAAGATCGTCCCCGATTGGCTGAAATTTAAGTTGGGATTCCTGATTTCATGCAAACAGTGACAATTTTCATAGGATACGTTCCGAAAATCAACTCTGTTTCGGTTGCCGATTTTCCGCTCCGTAAATATGAAATATTCGCATGGTTCCTGGAACGAGCGCGTGAAAAAGGTTATTTACGGAATCTGGTTGATGAAAATGCGGTCGATTTACTGTCACCAGAACGATTTTCTATGGTAAATATCCATTGCATAGAACAATCTATGTTTACTTTAGGTTTGTTTTGGTTCCGAGTTCAGATCTGTTCGGGACGGTTCTAGCATAGACCAATACTCTGTGGTTCTGAACTCGGAACCAAAAAAAACCTAAAGTAAACATGATTGTTCTATGCTATGGATATTTACCGTAGAAAATCGTTCTGGTGACAGTAAATCGACCGCATTTTCATCAACCAGATTCCGTAAATAACCTTTTTCACGCGGGAAATCAGAATATCACATAGTATTGAATATTTGAAATAAAAATTTGAGAGTTGTTTTTTCAAATTGTTCTGATGACACGATCATCATAGAATTCTGCACAAAATCCTCAAGTTTTATCATGATTGAATCAGTATTTTTTGATTTATTCCGAAAAAAAAAGGATATCCAGAAAAAAAAACACGAAATTTAACATATTTTTTCCCAATATCACTTTTCTCAGAATTTATTGACAGCATGATCTCAACAGAATTTGCGAGAGGTTGCGTGTCATTATGCTTCAACTTCCTGTCAAGTTTCAATACCATCGCTTCAGTTGTTCCTGAAATATCTGGAAATGACGAATTCAAATGGCTATAACTCCGAAACCATTCGGTCGATTTGGCACGTTAACGCACTAAATCGTCGCATTTCGAAATGCAACCTCCCCTAAGTTTCAAGTCGATAGAATCCTCCGTACGCCCGTAATCGTGCATACGGCCGGACGGCCGATCGACCGGACAAAATCGAATAAGTGAGTTCAAGCTAGTTGTTTGAGACCAATTCGGCTCGAAATGTTGAAATTACTGATATTTGGACAAAACCATAGCACGATGTTTCCCTAGAACATGCGAGCAAATGCTGCTGACTTCACGTCAGTGCTTGATATTAAGACTGCTCCTTTTCAATCAACCCCCTTTTTACGCGCTAGTTATCAGTTCGTCACGATGTCTGTGATAGGGGTTTTTCCTTTAAACGAAAATGCAGCAATTTTCATGAAAAACCTTCAGAACATCACATTTCAAACATATAATTTCAATATTATATTTTAAAAAAAATGTTTGATCACCTAAAACTGAAAAATAAAAATGGGGATTTGCATTTTAAGGGATTTGTCATGAGTGCACGATATGGCAACGTCGAATTCAGCTTTCTCGGAAAGAAAAGGACGTCAAATGTGTTACTTTGCTTAGGAAAACAGAGATAGCTATACTTCGATCTGGTTAGAGTAGAAGACAACGACCAAGGAATAGAAAAAGAAGAGCACAGAATGTCATACTGTCATATTACTGACAAATCGCAAACGGAAAATGTTTGGTTATATTGATAAAGAACACGTGTGTACCACAGAATAGGAATAAATATTTCGTTATTCTATAGCAGAAAAAGCAATTCTACTAAACAACGTTGTCACTTCGTGCATGCCTGACAAATACCAAACCCCAATTTTGAAACCTGATTTTGAATACTTTCTGAAGGTAATTTGGGAAAATGATGAGTCAAACCCATGACAATTGTGTTCCAATTTGCATTTGCAGTAATAACCCAAATTCAGGAAAAACCCTCATTTCCGAATTTTGACCCGAAAATGGTCTTAAACGATAGGGTTGAACTCCTTGAAGAAGAATCCGTGGTCAAAATCAATTTAATCTGTCTCTCCGGCGGTCCGGCCGTCCGTATGTGCTCCAACTATCGAAAGTAAGGACCTAGAGTCCTGAAATTTTCAGGTTAGGTTTTTATCCTGAATATCTCGGTTAACGTTAACGGGCCCAATCCGCCGAATCGTTTTTGAGTTGCAGCCATTTGACATTTTGATTTTTCAATAACGCGAAATTCGGAGAAAAAAAATATTTTTTTTTAAATGTCATATTTCATTTAAACTTCACTGAAATTTCCAAGTCGCCATTTCGCAATGTGAACAAGCACGTAAAAGCTGCTGACTTCACTGCGGCTTCTTTTTTGGTTCTCAATTTCAGCCTATCCTCAGTAAATTTCTTGACTTAAAGGAAAAATCAGAAGTGCATGAAAACAACCCCATGTGGACTGTTCGGCAGTGTTATTTAGTGGACCATATTTTAACCCTTTTCAATACTAAATTAAACACATCCCTTCTGCACAAAACTGTTATCGGTTTCGGCGTAGTACGTAATTGATTGTTTAATTTTCGTTGTGTTATTCATTATCTTATACAAAAGCAGCTCGAATATCAGCTTCGGCGCTGTCAGGGCCACCCGGGAGATAAATTTTGGGAAGCGTAATAATGATAAAGTGCTGAGAGCACGCCTTCTGGTTATTTCGCTGGATTCGAATCCACGATTTGTTCTTATTAGGATAATCCTGAAAGTACCGTCATAAGCAGATTTCCGAACTCGCTTTGTTGTATTCGACATTGATGTATTTATAGTCTTTTCGAAGTTTTTCAATTATTTGCTCATTAAATATCTATATCAGAGATAACAAAAAATAAATTTCAAAAAGCACTGCCGTGAAGGCAGCAGCTTTTGCGCAAATTTGAACATTCACGCAAAAGCTGCTGCCTTGACGGCAGTGCTTTTTAAATTTTTTTTTTGATAAATTACTGGATTTCAATTCGATCTAATCCATATTTTTGGAAATATTGGCAAAATAAAATTTTGAATGGGTATATCAACGGAACGATTGGGCGGATTTACCCATACAGGAATTCGACCTTCGTAATTAAGCCCCAAACAGAAGCGAGTGGAATAGTATAGGAGAGACCTATGTCCAACAATGGGCGCAAAGGGTTGTATGATGATGATGATGAATTAAGCCCCAAGCCTACTCTACAAATTCGAGTCAGCCTAACGGCCGACTGCGTAAACACAATAACCGAAAGAAACAAATTAAAAACTCGATATTTGTAGAGAAGGTTTGGACCTTAATTACGAAGGCCGAATTCGTGAATGGGTAAAATTCACCCCATGATTCCGCAGATATACCCATTCAAAATTATATTTTTCCAATATTTTCAAACATACATATCCGATCAAATTGAAATCCAGTACTTCATCGAAAAATTACAGTTCGAAGGTTCATACAGAATTTGTTCCAATGACACGAAAATCACGAAATTTTGCATAAAGTTGTCTTTCAGTATCTTCAAACTAGCTGCGAAGTTTTATCAGGTTTGAATCAGTATTTCTCGAGTTATACCGAAAAAAACAACGATATCGAGAAGAAAACCTCGAAATTTGACATATTTTTTCCCGATATCTCGGAAACTTATGATCCTATCGAACTGAAATTTGGTACACTGCTGTGAAATATGAAGCACAAAGTGCGAGTGGAATGTTTTTTTGGATATGAAAAATTTTTTGGAAAAATTTTTTTTTCAAATTTACTGACAATATGATCCTGACGAAATTTGGTTCAAAGTTGCGCGTCGTTATTTTCCACCTAACTGCAAAGTTTGAATCAAATCGCTCAAGTAGTTTACGAAATAAAAAATATATAACTTCAAAATTTCAAGTGCCTATAACTCCGAAGCTAATCGACCGATTTGGCCCATTAGCGAACTCAAGCGCGGCATTCTGATGCGCGAACTACCCTGAAAGTTTCAAGTTGCCAGCTTACTTCTGTCGACAGTTATCGTGTCCTCGGCCGGACGGACGGCCGACTGTTCCCCTAGAACATGCGCGCAAAAATAATTCTAGAAACTCACCGACGTGGATCAACTCTTTGCGCGCATGTTCTGGGGAATAGCGTGCTATCGTTCTGTCCAAATTTCTGTAATTTTCGATGGTTGAGCCAAAAATGGTCTCAAATGACTAGGTTGGACTCACTGAAGACGAATCCGGTGTCAAAATCGATTCTGACGGGCCGGCCGTCCGTAAGCACGATTACGGTCGTGCGGAGAATCCTATCGACTGAAAACATCCAGGATAGGTTGCATTTCAAGATGCGACTGTTAAGTTCGTTGATGGGCAAAATCGGCAAAACGGTTTCGGAGTTAGAGCCTTTTAAAGTTTTGACGTTATTTTGGCGATAACAAATGGAACGATTGAGTCGAAAATTGGTAGTTAGTTGGAATATAGCAACTTTTCGCGAAATCAGAAAATTGAGGAAAAAATTTTTTGAACAAATTTTTTTACGCGAACTGTTCATCATATTTGAAAAATAAATCAGTGCATATTTCACAGTAGTGCACTAAATGTTAATTCAAAACGGCTATCAGTTTTCGAGATAGTGGGAAAAAATATGTAAAATTTTGTGGTTTTCTTCTTGAAAACCTTTTTTTTCGTTATAACTGAAGAAATACTGTTTCAATCGTATTGAAACTTCGGAGCCAGTTTGAAAATGCTGAAAGACCACTTTGTTCAGAATTTCCTGATGATCGTGTCATTAGAACAATTTGAAAAAGAAATTTCAATATTTCTTTTCTCAAATATTCAATATTCTGAGATCTTCTCATCATATTATCCTCATTAAATTCGGTATGAACCTTTGAACTATCATTTCTCGATAAAGTACAGAATTTTAATTCGATCTAATCTATTTTTTCGGGAATATTGGAAAAAAAAATTCTGAATGGGCATATCTGCAGAATCATTTGGTGGATTCTACCCGTTCACGACTTCGGCCTTCGTAATTAAGGTCCAAATCTTCCCTACAAATATCTTGTTTCTGAGTTGTTTCTTTCGGAAGCGGTTGTGCTTACGGTCAGCTGAATATTGTTGACTCGATAAAATTCAAACTTCGTGGACAGTTTGGAATACCAACGTGCAACTTAAAGGAAATTTCGTGTGGATCCAGTCGTTAGAAAATCAGAAAAAATTTTATTTCAAAATTTCTTATTAAAAAATTTTTTTTCTCTGAAATTTTGAAATTTTGAAATAAAATTTTTTTTGATTTTCTAACGACTGGATCCGCACGAAATTTGCTTTAAGTTGCACGTTGGTATTCCAAACTGTCCACGAAGTTTGAATTTTATCGAATCAATATTCAGCTGACCGTGAACACAACCACTTCCGAAAGGAAGAACTTGAAATCAAGATATTTGTGGAGAAGGTTTGGACCTTAATTGCGAAGACCGAATTCGTGATTGGGTATAATCCACCTAATGATTCTGCAGATATGCCCATTCAAAATTTTATTTTTCCAATATTTCCAAAAAAATAGATTAGGTCGAATTAAAATTCTGTACTTTATCGAGAAATGATAGTTCAAAGGTTCATACAGAATTTAATGAGAATAATGTTATGAGAAGATCACAGAATATTGAGTATTTGAGAAAAAAAACGTTGAAATTTTATTTCAAATTGTTCTAATGACACGATCATCAAGAAATATCGAACAGATTTCAATACAATTTGGCAGTAAATTTAGAGTCAGTATTCAACAACAAATTTTCATTAGATCCTCGATTAGATCCGACATTCACTTTTCGGAGATAAGGAAAAAAATGTGCCAAATTTCGTTGTTATTTGAAATGTTAACGTTATTTCCGCAATATCTCAAGAAATACAAATGCAATCAGATTGATCCTTCGTAGTCAGGTGGAGATTACCAACACGCAACTAGGTGCCAAATTTCAAGTTGATCTAATAACTAGAATTCGAACAAGAGCGTAAAAGCTCCTGACCTCACGTCACTAGATTTTTATAAATGAAGAAGATGGCAACATAACCTAAACAGCAATGTTTATAGAAATACGCAAACAGAATCGACCGGATAATCAGTTTTTTTACTTCAAATATTGGAAACTATTGGAGGTTTATGAAGTTCTTTGCCTTGAAAAGGTTCAAGGATGATTTTAAGCCATATTCAAGGTTCACAAAACCGCATAAACATCTCAAGGACCGGCACCTGCCCACGGTCTGCATTCTGTACCGATGCCAATAACAGCGAGAAATTTTAGAATGCATAAAATTTCGAAGATATCAAAATGAATCTGAGTGTAGTTTTGGAGTGATTATTTTTGTGACTTATTCTTGGGTGTGTGTACTCAACACTCTTGAGAGAATGCGCAATATTATTTATTTATCCATTTTCGACATTCCAGTTTTATTTTCCTGAAAATTCTTCAAACTATAAAAGTGGCAACATGCTGTATTCTTACAATTTTTTTTTGAACTTTTGCACCCAAAACAAATTCGGAAAAAATGAACTGTAACCCCCAAATATTCCCCGTTTCATTCGAAGTACTCTATGCTCTCAAACACCGAGCCCCTAGAGACTCAGACAGACATAACAGAACACGAAACTCGACATCGTTACAGTGGTATCGAACAGTCTCGCAACTTTCCACGAATTATTCATAAAACTCAACCATTTGTTTGTCTGAAACTTGGAAACATTAGAATCTTCAAGTTGACAAGCGATAAAACACTTTGGGGTTGAAACCACAGACCTCAAACTCGGCTTTTCTATTTGCGTTCGCATTAAGCAACACGCTATTCATAACTCAAAGACTGAAAATTGCTAACGAATTATGTCGTTACAGAATAAACTGCCCTAAATCATTGTTTTGAGTTTCAGTTGTTACGAGGCATTGTATTGGATTCAGCTTTGTTTGGGCTATTAATAGTTAAGGTCCCACAGTGTGATCGATACAATGGAGAAGGGGGTTGGAATCTGTAGCAACAGGTTATAGTGCTTTCACCCCTTTTATTTGAAAGATATTTTTAGGGTTGGAAAGTAACAGGGTCTCTCATTGAGGGGCTCCATATCTACAGGGTGTTTCATTGGTAAATGAACATACGGTAATCTGAGCTAGAGCTACCCTAGGCGAGTCCAAAAAACCTATATATGATAGGTCAAATCAATTCCATAACCGAGATACAGGGTGGTTCATGTTTTCACTGATAATTTCAATTTCTCATAACTTCTGAACAACCCAGTATATTCGGTTGATATTTGAAACATTTGATCAAGTTTTGCAGGTCGATCGATTCATATTTAAATTACTAAAAAATTCCAGGCCGTATCTGAAAAATATTGAAGTTCTTGCAAGCTGAGATTCAACACCCTGTATATTGAAATTTTGGGATTTGATTGAGATATTCGAAAAGAGCAGAAAATTTTCAATGGGGTTCAGTAGATTTCATCTTCCCGCACGTTATTTTGCTCATAGAAAGTTTAAGGGAAAGATTCAATTGAATATTTGAATTCCAATAAATTCTTAGAAAATGAGATTATTGTAATTGAATTGGAAAATATTCGGTTGACATTTGATTAAGTTTCGCAGGTCGATCGATTCATATTTAAATTACCAAAAAATTCCAGGTCCGTATCTGAATAATATTAGAGTTCTTGCAAGCTGAGATTCAACACCCCCTGTATATTGAAATTTTGGGATTTGATTGAGATATTCGAAATGAGCAGAAAATTTTCAATGGGGTTCAGTAGATTCCATCTTTCCGCACGTTATTTTGCTCATAGAAAACTTTTCATTGTAATTAAATTGAGAATTTTTTCTTGAAATGATTGAATATTTGTATTTTCCATTATTCTGATAGAATTCCAAAAAAAAATAAAAATTGAATTGTGAGAAATTTTTTTGTATTTTATCTCACAAGGGATTTTTCAAGTAGACTGTGGTTCAAGGTATTATTTGTCTGTGTTAGTTTTATATAAAATCCATATCATCATGATGCCTCATAAATTTTCGAATCAAGAATATGCTGATATTTTTTTCGTGTATGGTTATTGTGACGGGAATGGTGAAGCAGCTGTACGGGAATATCAATCAAGATTCCCTAATAAATTATTACCATATCATAGAACTTTATCTACAGTTTTCAATTATGTCCGGTTTCCTACATCGAAAGTGAATAACATACAAGAAATGCGACACCTTGACATCGAAAAAGACTTCCTTGATATGGAAGGGACACATCCAGAAGTTATAGCACTAGAAGAATACAAATTTTCAATCATTTCAAGAAAAAATTTCTCAATTTATCTACAATAAACTTATTTGCTAAGAATTTATTGGAATTCAAATATTCAATTGAATCTTTTCCTGAAGTATTCTATGAGCAAAATAACGTGCGAGACGATGGAATCTGCTCAACCCCATTGAAAATTTTCTGCTCTTTTCGAATATCTCAATCAATGAATCTTGAATCTCAGCTTGCAAGAACTCCAATGTTTTTCAGATAAGGACCTGGAATTTTTTGGTAATTTAAATATGAATCGATCGACCTGCGAAACTTGATCAAATGTTCCAAATATCAACCGAATATACTGGGTGGTTCAAAAGTTATGAGAAATTGAAATTATCAGTGAAAATATCAACCACCCTGTATCTCGGTTATGGAATTGATTAGACCTATCATACATAGGTTTTTTGGACTCGCCTAGGGTAGCTCTAGCTCAGGATACCGTGTGTTCATTTGCCAATGAAACACCCTGTATATTTAAATAAAACAAAGTGTTTTTGTGATATATCGAAATTCTTTCATTCGTTTGAAAGATCTATCGACGCAATTATGCATTAAATATTATACATTATGGCTATTTGAAAAGGTACCTCCCTTGTGCACATTGTACAATCTTGTGAATGCCCGCCACGATATCTCTCAGTTTGTGCATTCTCAATGTCCAATTCTCCATGATTCTTTCGCTTATATCAAGCTTAATTTAACCGATGGCATGGCTTTTGTTGGACTGAAGGTCCCTTGTGGTTCATAGTTTACTCGGATGAATCTCTGACACAAAAAATAACGCCGTAGTAAAACTCTAACGGGGTCAAATCACACGATATAGGTGAACGTTAACATCATCTCCACGTGAGATGAGCATATGCCCTCAAATCACTCATGCAGGGTGTTTGATGTAACATGAGCTGTATGGCACGTAGCGCCATCTTATTGGCACCACATGGTGTCCATATCATCTTTTTCAGGACAGATTGTAAATCATCGACTTATAACTATTGATATTAATGGTATGGGTCTGTACAACATTCTCAAAAATAATGGGTTGTCCAATAAGAGGTGTTATTTTGAATAGCCCGCTATTTCGGTAGATGTCACTTTTGAAGCTGTCATTTTTTGACATTTGACAAGTAGAAACTACGCCATTAATAAAAATGGAACGATAAAGGCTTCAACAACGCATTGAAATTATTAAAATTCACTATAAAAATGGTGAAAATTTGGCTGAGACGGTTCGTAAAACTCGAACATTTTTGGGTCGTCGTGAAGCACCTTGTCGGACCACAATAAAGGAATTGGTGGAAAAATTCGAGCTGTTGGGACATGTTAGTGAAGAATAAAACCCGTGCACGTCGCTCAATATTGCTGCTGTAGCCGAAAGTGTTGAAGAAAACCCAGGTTTGTTCATTCCTCGTCGTTCTTTGGAATTAGATATTCCACAAACGTCATTACACCGTATTTTGCATAAAGATTTGGGTCTTAAGGCTTATAAGGTTCAGTTAACACAAGAACTCAAGCTGGCCGGTCATCAACAACGTCGTGTTTCTGCTGATTGGGTCGTTGAAATACATGAAAATGATCCGGAATTCCATCGAAAAATCATCTTGAGTGATGTGGCCCATTTCCACCTCGGTGGCTTCGTCATCAAGCAAAATTGTCGCATCTGGGGCTCGGAAAACACGAGAGTTATTGTTGAAAAGCCTCTCTATCCTCAACGTGTGTGACTGTTTGGTGCGGTTTATGGTCCGTCGGAGTCATTGGACCTTACTTCTTCGAAAATGAAGCTGGAGCAACAGCTACGGTGAATGGATTGCGCTATCGAGAGATGATAGATGATTGTTTATGGCCGGAATTGGATGGTATTGATCTGGACAACGTTTACTTCCAACAAGACGTGCCACACAAGCAACAAAACCATTGATATTTTGCGGGAAAAGTTTCGGGACCGTGTTATCTCTCGAAGAGGTGATCATAATTGGCCACCGAGATCTTGTGATTTAAAACCTTGCGACTTCTTCCTTTGGGGCCACGTGAAAGAGAAGGTCTGCGCCAATAGCCCAGCGTCGATTCAAGACCTCAAAGATGGAATTCGTGGGGCTATCGATTACATAGGGCACCCGCTTTGCGATTTGATTATGGAAAATTTCATTAAAAGGATATGGTCCTGTAAGCGTGGTCGTGGTGGTCATTTGCCTAATGTTATTTTCCACCATTAACGGCATAGCCTCTTCTTTATAATGAAATGAACATCCGATCGTTTATATTGAAATATGGCATTTTTCTTTGAATATTAAAATAACACCTCTTATTGGAAAACCCATTTATATGGACCGATGATGCCACTACACCAAAACCGGCACGAAGCATGGACATTTTCAGAATGCAATAGACTCTCTTGAATCCAAAGTGAATCTGAATTTGAACGAGTGCGTTAAAACTGCTGATTCAAAGTCAGTGAATTTTATCCTTTCATAATCCTCACCCTCATCGTAAAAAATTTCAGGTAAAAAGGTGTCTATGAGGATCCAATAAAAACCTACTGTTGGTCATCGATACTCCACCAGCACAGAAAATCAGGCTTTCCTATAATTCGTCTAAATCCAGGAAATGATGAATCTATGTTTTTCTGAAGCGGAATTTTTCCTGTGTAATCGATACAAAACAAAGCACGGTTGATATTTGTAACAACAGGTCATCGACATTTGAGATCATCAATTAGCGAGTAGCTCGTATGAGCGCTTGTCCGTTACCACTCTAGCTTGAAGCCTGAAGCAGGAATCGATATTTTTTATAGCATTGCGACCATATATATGAAGGGTAGAAACCGAATGATATGGAGTTTACCTCATCAATGTTGGATTGGAATTGCTAGTGGATATCACTAGGATATCGTTTTTTCGATATTTTTTCGACACTTGAATCTCAAGTATGTTATATCCCTTCTGAAACAGAATTTCACTTCTGAATATCTTGGAGTAAAATTGATTCCTCTCTAAATTTCAAGGTTCATTTGGAACACTTACGCATGAAGATGAAATCTAGGAAATAAAAAACTGGCAGGTCCTTCATGGGGGGTTGACCCTACCACTCTTCGTACGGCAGCTTTGGCCTTGGTTTTTTCTGCTGCTGAATTTTGTTGTTCGGTTTGGTTAAACAGTGCACATGTTAGTAAAATTGATGTAGAGCTTAATGTTGCCATGAGAATAATTAGTGAGACCATAAGATATACACCTTTACGGTGGTTACCAGTACTTCAAATATTGTACCGATCCATATTCGTTAGACAGGTTGCGTTGATAAAGTCTTGGGATAAATATCATTCTTTTCCGAATTTATTCCCAATCATGTCTTATATTCCGGATTCTGAAATTGCTCTTGATTGAAATCTCGTAAACCTTACTGGATTCACAATTTCCTTTATTCCAATGAAATTGATTAAGAAATTTGGCGTTCGGGATGGAATTCGCGTAATGTTTTCAACAAAGGTTTGATCAGCGATCCTTCAGAAAAAGTTCATGGTGTTAATATTCCTAGGAAAAGTTGGTGCATTTTGATTCGACTTAAAACCGGTCATGGTCGTTGTAATAGTTTCCTCTTCAAGTGGAATTCTGTCGAAAGTCCAGGGTACGAATGCTGAAAAGATAGGAAACAATAGAACATTTGGTTAATAGGTGTCCAATATATAAATAAGACGATGGTTTCGAGATTCATTCTGTGTCTAATTTTTTTTTTGAGATGGATCGTGAACTTCAAATCAATTAAATGAATAATAAAATATTTACTAGTTCATATTAGTTTTTTCGTCTCCTTTTCTTGTTTTCAGGTGTGATTTTGATATATCAACCTGCATCGAAAGGAAGGAAATTTTGTTTCGTTGATGCAGAAGAAGCCTTCGTATAACAAACAACAATTTAACTACACTTATACGGGGGTTCTTATCTGTGCTCTTGTATCATACGTTAAAATGTATGGTGGCCTGTCTAAATTTCCTCTGTTATATCGGTGATATCACGAAAATTCGAAAATTGCAGACATTTGGCAAAGCGAAACCCCTCTGTGCGCCAGAACTCAGGAATAAAACTTCATTCGTCTAATATAAACAACCTCTTTTTCCTCTTCAATGAGACAATGAGACACCCTGTACATGATATTCTGATACAATTATTTCCTGTATATACACCAATGTTCAATCATTAAGGTTGTTGTCTGTTACCAATAGAAACGAACATCCCGATCATAATGGTGAAAATGAACCAACAGTAGTTGAAGTTTCAATAATGGAAACATATATGTGTTCATTTGTAACCGCATTATCGATTTTTAACCACCCAATGAAAAATTTTTCATTTCCCTTTCCGTATACATTTCACGATTTAATCCGAGGAAACTGTGTTTACATTATATCTTCATTCCACGAACTCTGGTACAATGTGAGCCAGAGGATATTTGTAATGAATAATGGATAAAAAGGAGATGTATAAAGGTACCTTAACCCAACAGTAAAGAATCGCTAGTAACGTATACGCTTCCTGAAATAATAATACTTTTCTAGACAACAAACATATTGCTAAATTTATCAATTCCCCCATTGTTCCGAAATATAAATCAGCTTGCGAAATATGGGAACATGAAGCGGATTCTGGAGGCGTATTTCGAAAACATAGGTGGAAAGGTAACCCAGTTGTCATTTTTTAGGAATAGACTTCGATTCAAGTTGCCACCCTAAATATTTCGTCAAATTTACTAGGTCTGGGGAAGGGAAATTTCACAACAGATTTAAACGAAAACTGTGCATCGGCTCCTCGAGACCTCAAACCTAATTAATAATTGGCCTAACGGCCGACTGCGTAAACACAATAACTTCCAAAGGAAACAACTTAGAAACTCGATATTTGTAAAGAAGGTTTGGACCTTAATTACGAAGGCCAAATTCGTGCATGGGTAAAATCCACCCAATGATTCCACTGATATACCCATTAAAAATTTTATTTTCCCAATATTTCCAAAAATACAGATCAGATCGAAATGAAATCAGTACTTCATCGAAAAATTACAGTTCGAAGGTTCATACAGAATTTAATGAGGATGATATGATAGAGAAATCACAGAAATTTTTTTTTTCGAGTTGTTCTAATGACACGATCATCACGAAATTTTGCATGAAGTTGTCTCTCAGGATCTTCAGACTAGCTGCGAAGTTTAATCAGGATTGAATCAGTATTACTCGAGTTATACTAAAAAAAGCAACGATATTGAGAGAAAAACCTCTAAATTTGACATATTTTTTCCCGATATCTCCAAGAGTTATAATCGTATCCAACTGAAATTTGGTACACTGCTGTGAAATATGAAGCTCAAAGTCTGAGCGGAATTTTTTCCGGGTTGATGAACGGTTTCCGGAAAAAAAAAGTTTTGGAAAAATATTTTGAAAAACAATTTTTTTTGAATTTACTGACAGTATGATCCTGACAAAATCTGGTTCGGAGTTGCTCGTCGTTATACTCCACCCAATCGCCAAGTTTGAATTCAATCGCTCGAATAGTTTCTGAAATAAAAAATAAATACCCTCAAAATTTCAAGTGGCTATAACTCCGAAACTATTAGACCGATTCGGCCCATTAACGAACTTCACCGCGGCATTCCAAAGCGCGACCTACCCTCCAAGTTTCAATAATCGAAAATTACAGACATTTGGACAAAACGATAGCACGTTGTTTCCCTAGAACATGCGCGCAAAGAGGTTATATACGGAGTTCGATTGATGAAAGAGCGATACATTTTCTGTCAACAGAATGGCAGTCGATTTTCCTTGAAAACATATCCATCGGGAATTCAGAAATATTGTAATAACTTTTCCTTTTCAAGTTCTATTTGTGTGAAAACATTGTCGTAGTATTTTTTCCAATGACTTTTCTGCAAATTGATATTTTATGAGATATCATATGAAACATTTTTTTCGAATGGTACACTCCGTATATTTCAACATGTTTTGATAGAGCTTCAAATTACTATTTCAAAAATATAGCAAACTTGCTATTTTTGGGAGTTATGTTCGAAATATTGAATCATGAGTAGGTTTTGGAGGATGCTATAATATATAAAATCATAGAAATATTAGCTAACGAAAGTTTATTGAAACAATGAAAATTTGTATACAAAAATTATGAGAAAGATGTGAATCAGTTTCGTACAAACTGAAGAAAATGCAGATGCAACAAGTGATTTTATAGTGAAAAATACCATGAAAGACGGAATTTCTTCAAATATATCTTCGCACGATTGCGTCACAATATAATAGATGAAGGTGAATTTAAGAAGAAAATACCGAAGAAATATAAGGTGAAATATTTAAAAGAAGTAGTCATTTCAGAAGCTGCTGGAATCAATCCTAGAACTTCGACGCGTAATTATAGAATAATTTGCTCTAGTCTTATGTGCTCGAACACCTTATTTGCTGATATTTTCGTTTCTTGTTATTTTCATACAAAGTTTCAATTTCATGGTTTTCAAAGAGACTGCAGCTTTTGACTATGAACTGTTTGAATTGAACTTTGATAGCCAACGATCAATGTTCGCATTGTTTCATTTTCACTGCCGCATAGTGCTGAGACTACTTATCCAAGAGATAAAATTTAAAAATTCAATATCTCGTACATGATTCCATAAAAATAATAGGTGTTACTATTTTCGAAATGATAATAGGTCTCTTGCATGTAACACGAATTATCACATTTTTATGTTTTTCTCATTCTATATCGATACAAAATCATAAAATATGCTATCACACACTCCAACAATTCGCGAATTTTGAATAATTCGGTATTAAAAATGGCCAGATCGGGACTCAAGGTCGAAGCGGGAGAAATGCGTAAGATCGCCTCTACGTCAATCGTTATTGTACGATTCACCGATCGATACAGCCCGACGCTCTCTATTGGTTTGCTAGAGAGAAAAGTACACGAGAAGAGGGAGAGAGCGGATATATCCCTATACGTCACGGAAAGCGAGAAGTTTGGTCCGTTTAAACAACTGTAGTGGGGAGCTAAACTTAAGAGAGCATTCTCCTGTTAAATATTGAAATTTTTTATGGCTGTTGAAGTTTTTCAGTGATCTTATCGATAGAATATTTGATTCCAATGATAAAAAAAATTTAAACTTCATCGGAATATTTACAAATATACATATTCCAGTTGAAAGAAATAATTTCATATCAATATCTAATAATTTATCAATGTGTAGAAAATTTAATTGAAATCACTGAATTGAAATTGTCAAGAGAAGAAAAGTAACAGCATTATTTCTAAAATGAACATCCTCGAAAAACACCCGGTAACAATTCAACGGTATTAGCTAGTTTTCGTCTAGGTAAATAGTACATAAAAAGGACTTTCCTTTAAGAATGTCCAATTTGGTTTACCCTTTACACTGTAAGAAAACAACATTGCCAATAAATTAAGTTCACGAAGGTATTATTTCTGGTTGTTGCACTACTTATGTCAATGAGTATATTTCAAAATACGCCCCCTGACCGAGATACCCTAAATAAAAAGATTGTGGAAGAGAACAAGACGGATGATTGCCAATCTATCGGTTCGTAGTTGAAGGGAAAACATAAAAATCAGAATAGGCAATCCGAAATGGTCTTAAGTATCCATATTTGGCACGTATATGTTATGAGTAATGGGAAGGTCGCCACGTTCAAGCTATATTTTATTTGTTATCGGATTTTCGTCCGTGAGCATTTTCCCAAATGACTGTTTGCGGTTTTCATCGAATTACATACACATACACTTTCTATATTTTAATATTGTATTGTCCGAAGGATATATGAGGCGTTCCTCCTTTATTTAGCTGTCCTCGAAGGAAGAAAATATACAGTGCACGTCAAAATAATGGAACAAATTCATTTTCCTAGAAGAAAAATATTTCCTGAAACAGGTCAATTTTTCTTTCACTTTCACCACATTTATATGCATTTTTGAAGGATTTTTGTTGCACCCTTTGCCATCCCCATCAACCCTCTGAATTTTTTGAATAGGGAAAGTAGGTCATGTGGTACTTTTTTGGCAAGGTCTTTGTATCTTCTTTACAGGCGTGCAGAAATTTTTTTTTTTTGAAAAATCAGTTACTTCAATGAGGTTCTCAGTATGTTAACTTTGTCATGGCTCCTTCACTTCGAGACGATGGTACCTAATGAAATTTGTCACCGAATGAAAGTCGACCATTACAATTTTGTTCATACACAACTTTCAACTCCCTCACGTGAAAAATTTTTTTTCCATTAAAGGGTTCGTAGAAGTTGAAAATTGTGCATGAACGAAACTGTCATGATCGACTTTCATTCGGTGAGTATTTCATCAGGTACCATCGTTTCAAAACAAATGAGCCATGACAAAGTGCACATACTGAAAACCTCTTTGAAATTTCTAATTTTTCAAAAAAAAAATTTTCCTTGAAAATTTCTGCACGTCTGTGAAGAAGATACAAATACCTTGCCAAAAAAGTACCACATGACCTACTTTCCCTATTCAAACATTTAGAGGGTTGATGGGGATGGCACAGGGTGCAAAAAAAATACTTCAAAATGCATTATAAATTTGGAAAATTGAAACAAAATTGACCTGTTTCAGGATTTTGTTGCCAAATATTTTTCCTCTGAGAAAATGAATTTGTTCCATAATTTTGAGCTATATTTTATTTGTTATCGGATTTCCGTCCGTGAGCATTTTCCCAAATGACTGTTTGCGGTTTTCATCGAATTATATACACATACACTTTCTATATTTCAATATTGTATTGTCCAAAGGATATATGAAGGCGTTCCTCCGTTATTTATCTGTCCTCGAAGGAAGAAAATATACAGTGCGCGTCAAAATTCTGGAACAAATTCATTTTCTCAGAAGAAAAATATTTGGCGAAAAAATCCTGAAACAGGTCAATTTTTGTTTCACTTTTACCAAATTTATATGCATTTTTGAAGGATCTTTGTTGCACCCTGTGCCATCCCCATCAACCCTCTAAATTTTTTGAACAAGGAAAGTAGGTCATGAGGTACTTATTTCGCAAGTTCTTTGTATCTTTTTTTTTTGAAAAATTAGTTACTTCAGAGAAGTTTTAAGTATGTGCACTCTGTCATGGCTCATTTTCTTTGAAACGATGATACCTAATGAAATTTGTCACCGAATGAAAGTCGACCATTACAATTTTGTTCATGCACAACTTTCAACCCCCTCATGTGGGGTTGAAAGTTTTTTTTTCCATTAAAGGGTTCGTAGGGGTTGAAGGTTGAGCATAAACAAAACTGTAATGATCGACTTTCGTTCGGTGACAAATTTCATTAGGTACCATCGTCTCAAAGTAAATGAGCCATGGCAAAGTGCACATACTGAAAACCTCTTTGAAATAACTAATTTCTCAAAAAAAAAAAATTTTTCTTGAAAATTTCTGCACGCCTGTAAAGAAGATACAGAGACCTTGCCAAAAAAGTACCACATGACCCACTTTCCCTATTCAAAAAATTCAGAGGGTTTATAGGGATGGCACAGGGTGCAACAAAAATCCTTCAAAAATGCATCAATTGGGATAGGGTGGAGTACGGAGGACAATATTGAAACCCCTTGAAGTTTTCCAGAAACGTCTCTTGAGGGTGGCCTTCAACAAGCCCCCGTTTTATTCCTCGGATCAGTTGTTCAGGGATGTCCAGGTTTTAGATATACGACAACTCTTCTGCGTGTCTATCCTGGCGCATACGTATGGTGCACCTCCATCTTCGCTGTTTCGGCACCGGTACCACACCAGAGGGCGATTGGTAGCCAAGGAAATATTATCACGATCAAAAAAATCAGTTGGCCAGAGATCTTTTATGCATGTCGGCCCAAAATTGAGAAACATGATGCCTGCTCAGTTGAAGACTATCAATTCCAAGGGTTTGTTCCGGAAGAGGGTGAAAACGTGGATTTTGTCTGTAGAAAGGATGGATTTCCATGATCTTGTGGATCCCTAGCTTTCTCTGTTGTTCGGATGGTTTATTTTCTTCATTTCATTGTGTCTGTTTCTGAGTCGGACTTTCAAAACAGTGATGTTTCTTCTTCTCTCGTTTTGAAAAATTTTTTTTTGTGTTCGAAATTTAAAGGTGCTTTTTCTTTTCTTTTTAAATTCGGTCATATCGCTTCACTCACTACATAATATGTCCTTTTGTTATGATGTGAAATGATCCAAAGATAAGCACTTGAGAGCTTAATTGGGTCTCATTATTCTATATCCGCGAATTTCTTATGTCGTATTGTATTAACATGTGATTTTTGTATTTTATTATGTATTATTGTTTTTATTGTCAATATGGTCGATATCAATGAATTCATTATTATTATTATTATTATTATTATTATTATTATTATTATTATTATGCATCGAAATTTGGTAAAAGTGACCAAAAATTGACCTGTTTCAGGATCTTGTTGCCAAATATTTTTCTCCTGAGAAAATGAATTTGTTCCATAATTTTGACGCGCACTGTATAACTGAAGAAACAAAGAGATACATTGTTTTCGCTAATTTCGGAATTATTTTGCTCGACGTCGGCCAACTAGGAATTGAATTATAGCTCAGCCATCTGGTATAACGCTCCAGATTGATTTATTTCCATATTTAATTTATCCCTGGTGAATTATTGTTCGTTGTTCGGACTAGAAAGAAATCGTTATATTTGAACGGAGAAGGGATATTGAAATTTTTAAGCCAACTGCGGGGGATGATACTTTGTTATCCAAGGGTATAAAAGATTCTCAATGGCATTGAAAGCATCAGATCCAGAGGGACTTACTTTTAGAATTTTATTTTTTGTGAACTAAGTGACCATATACAAGGTGTATGTGAATAACATCGAAAAAAAGATAAGGGGTGATTCTGTGATGAAAATCAAAGTGGCTATTCGATATAAAATTTTTTGGAGAACCCTCCGCCCTGAAAAGCTACACCCCGCAGCAAAAACTCTGTCTCCCCGTATAAGTGTAGGAATTTCTTTAAAGAACATGGATGGAATCTTCTTCATTGGAACATAATTCTTTGGTAATTTCGGATTTATTTCAACAAAATATCTTGACATAATATATGAAACAGAAAAAGAAAATAATTCAACCTACATTTGCTCTCTTTCAACCAGGTTCGGTCTTCCAAGCGATGATTTTCAGATCCTCAGGTGTAAGAAAAACGCTACAGGCTCCTTGTAATGGGAAATCATCTCCCATAGATTCATAATTGGTAATTTCATACTGAAAAATAAAATATAAGGATTGAAGTGAAAAACTTGTGATAGATATTATGTCAAGATGACATAATATTAAACAGTTGGAACAGATACACAAATTTCGAACAATGAAATCAGTTTTTTTTTAAACTATAGGATGTTTCTGAATTTAAGGTACAAAGGGGGAGCAAAGTTTCCTTGTGTTTAGGTTTAATTTTCTTCGGTGTTTTCCTCATAATACTTCCATAATTTCCACAAGATATTCGACTGAAATTCAGCAAAAGATATTTCACTTTTGAGTACACACCATGTGAAATACCAATTATGATTGGAGATCTACAGGGTGGTATTTTTTTCTGGAACATTGTATGATGTTTTCCCTAGAACTTCTTCTCGATGAACCACTGATAATTTCGAAAATTGTGGGAAGAAGCTTCGTCGCTATTCTCAACTTTATGATCTCTTGTAGTTTTGTTGTATCTGCTTCCGATTTCGAGGAATAAATTTTTAACGATTTTCTCATAATCCTCAGAAAAATCCATTAGTTTCCATGAATATTTTCCTGATCAGTCGTAATTATTCATAAAGATTAAAAAAAAACTCGTATGGTATTCTTGTAAAATGCAAACACTATGATATAAAAGATTGAAAAAAAACAAAAAACTTCAACACCCTGTATCTCGAAAACAAAACGTTTGCAGTCCAATTTTCATGGGAAATTTTTATCTTGAATTCATGCAAGTAATCATCGTTAGTACCTCCAATTTAGGAGAACCCTGTATATCAATGGATGATTTAAAATAACCCAATTTGCATCCAATAGCCACTGTTTGATTTTGAGCTCATTATACGAGAAAATAATAAACCAAAACTATCCAGGAACGAGGAACCCCACAACCCCAAACTAACATTCCAAACAAAGACCCCAACAATCGAAAGTATCAAGAAGTTCACTCCGGACAACCAGAATCCAAATATTTGTCGAATACCGAGCGCGCCTAAACTCTCCCTCATTTCCTGAACGGCTCTTGGTAATTCCAATTTGTATAGTTTTCGCATGGCTCCATAAAATACGGTATAACTTCCGGTTATTTGTATGAATATGCATTACACTTCCAGATCCTGTTGGGAGGTCCTAACGATACAAGTTCGAGTTAGCAAATTCCAAAGTTAAGTGCAAGAACTTAAGGAAATAGTTACCCCGCGGTAATTGAATCGGACGGAATCGGGACAAGGGAAGACAAGGAAAACAATGGAGGAACCAGTCATGTGTCAAACCGACGTTCTGGACGAATTATTATTCAAATCCCAGGCAGACTAATTGCAGCAAACAAGAAACCAGGCACCAGGAACAACTATAAAGACTCGGTTGAGCCGAGCAACTCACGCATAGACGCATACAATGCTGGAAAGGACCAGAAAATCGCAAGAATAAATTATGTGAAGCCTGCAGTAAGTGTCGAGGATAACGAGTTTTAACGTGATCTCCAGTTCGAGTCTCGAGCTTACCAACACACTCTACTTGATCTATAATAAACATCTTTCTCGGCTGTGATGGATTCTTTCCGGCGTTATTTGATATTTCCGCTGTTGGATGATTCTTTCTGGGCTGTTTCACTATGATTCGGGATGAATAGAGGTCGAGAAAACGTTTATTTGTTGTATTGTTGCTGTCGAAATGAGAACCTGTTGAATTTTCTGACAATCCAGGATTATACTAGTGTTCGATTAACGGTAAAAGATATCGTAGCTGAACTAACCAAATGTTCCTCTGTGTTCCACGTGCTCGAGCTGAGATTGAATGCTGCATTGAGTTGATAAGTGTTAAAGGTGACAACTGTATTTTGGAAAAAGATATGTCATCACCTGAAGCATCAGCACAGATAGAAGTGTGACTCAAGGCAATCGAGCTCCTGAGCAAGGAGAGTCAAGGAAAGCAATAGAGATTCCTGTCATAAGTCAATCCAACATAGGCGCATACAATGCTGGAAAGGACCAGAAAATCGCAAGAATAAATTATGTGAAGCCTGCAGTAAGTGTCGGGGATAACGAGTTTTAACGTGATCTCCAGTTCGAGTCTCGAGCGTACCAACACACTCTACTTGATCTATAATAAACATCTTTCTCGGATGTGATGGATTCTTTTCGGTGTTATTTGATATTTCCGCTGTTGGCTGTTTTTGAGTTGGAAAGTGTTTAAAGGTGACAACTCTATTTTGGAAAAAGACATGTCATCACCTGAAGCATCAGCACAGATCGAAGTGTGACTCAAGGCAATAGAGCTCCTGAGCAAGGAGAGTCAAGGAAAGCAATAAAGATTCCTGTCATAAGTCAATCCAACGTTCTGGACGAATCACTATTCAAATCCAAGGCAGACTTATTGCAGAAAATAAAGAACCAGGCACCAGGAGCAACTATAAAGACTGGGTTGAGCCGAGCAACTCACGCATAGGCGCATACAATGCTGGAAAGGACCAGAAAATCGCAAGAATAAATTATGTGAAGCCTGCAATAAGTGTCGAGGATAACGAGTTTTAACGTGATCTCCAGTTCGAATCTCGAGCGTACCAACACACTCTACTTGATCTATAATAAAACATCTTTCTCGGCTGTGATGGATTCTTTCTGGCATTATTTGATATTTCCGCTGTTGGCTAATTCTTCCTGGGCTGTATCTCCCTGATTCTGGATGAATAGATGTCGAGAAAACGTGATTCTGTTGTATTGTCGCTACCAGAGATAAAAACCTGTTGAATATTCTGACAATCTATTATTATACTCGTATTAGATAAACGGTAGAAGATATCATAGCTGAAGTAACCAAAGGTACCTCTATCTTCAACGTGCTCGAGGTAAAGATGAATGCTGCATTGAATTGGCGTGCGTGTCACACAAGGTGACAACTGCATTTTGGAAAAAGACATGTCATCAACTGAAGTACCTGCATAGATCGAAATGTGACTTAGTACAACCGAGCTTCTGAGCAAGGAGAGTCACGGAAAGCGGATCCAGTCATGAGTCCAAACGATGTTATGGATTATTCAAATGCCATGCAGACGAATGCAGGAAACAACAAACCAGGCACCAGGAACTTCTATAAAGACTCGGTTGAGCTGAACAACGAACGCATGGGCGCATAAATGCTCGGTGGAGCCAAAAATTTGGAAGAATAAAAGGTGATCTGCAAATATTAGAGCCTTCGGCGTACAGAAACTCTTCACTTGATCCATAATAAACATCTTTATTGGCGGTGAAGGAGTCTTTTCGGCGTTATTTGACATTTCTGCTGTTGGCTGATTCTTCTTGGGCTGTTTCATTATGATTTTCGATGAATAGAGGTCGAAAGAACGTGTTTTTATTATGTGGAGATGCTACTGTTGAATATTCCGGCAACCCTCGATTCTTGATCTACTAGTTTTGTTATGGTTGCGAGTTCAAAACTTATCGGAATGGCTCGAGTATGCGCAATAGCGATTTTTCAGTCACAAAATCACAATAGCAGACATTCAAACCGTTCCGAACAAGTCTGAATTCTGAACCAAAACAAACCCATACTCTGGGATCCACTCGAAGATCATACATTACCAAGAGTTCACGACCGAGGTCAAGGGGATAGATGAACCCACATTTGTCTGAAGCTGCATTAACTTGGCAAGCATGCCTTTTAACGTGACAACTGTATGTTAGAAATAAGAGTTTCTACGAAGATCGAAGTGTGACTTAGGACAACGAAGCTCCTGAGCTAGGGATTTCAAGGAAAGCAATGGCGAATCCAGTTATGTAACAAACCGACATACTGGACGAATTATTATTCGAATCCGAGTAAGACTTATGACAGCCAACAAGAAACCAGGCACTATACAGACTCTGCTGGCCTAAACAACGTGCGCCTAGGCGGATACAATGCTCTAAAGGGCCAGAAAATCGAAAGGAAAAATAACGGGAATCCTGCTGTAAGTGTCGAGGATAACAAGTTTAAACGTGATCTCCAGTTTTAGCCTCCGGCGTACCGAAACTCTCATGTTGATCTATAATAAACATCTTTCTAAGCAGTGATATTTGATATTTCCGCTAGTGGCTGTTTCTTCTTGGGCTGTTTCACTATCATTCTGGACGAATAGAGGTCGAGAAGATGTGTTTTTGTTGTGTTGCGCTACTACAGATAAAAACTTGTTGAGTATTTCGACATTCCAGAATTATATTTGAAAAACGTTCAGAGATGGCGTAGATGAACAAGGCAATATCTCTCCATTTCTGAGACATACAAGAATCCCAAATAGCGAACCATGTATGTTCGACCATTGGAAATAATATGATGGATTGGGACACTACAAAATACTGTATTTGAAAAGAAAAATTAAAGAGTCCTCTTGCATTTTGTTAGATGGAGAGATCAATTCTGCCAATTGTTTAAAGAAATAGGAGCTGTTTGACTGAATTCACTTAAAAAAGAGGAATAATTGAAAAAATTTCAAACCAAATGTATCTTGCAGTGTTTCCTCAAAAATGTCAATTTGACAAAAGTCTCAACTCAAAACGAAAAATCGAAAGAAGATAATCCTTAAAAATTTCTCCTTTCGCTGATGAAAGAGTCAGATTTGTACTCTTAAACGTCACAGTTCACTTTGTTTATCGTTTGTATTGTTCTTGTATCGTTCATTAGGCAGTTTGTTTCCAAGAAATTGCCTTTGACAAAGAGTTTAATCCTTCAATTCGCAAGGGCGTTCTTAATGAAAAACGATTTCATTCAATTTGCTATCGTCCGGCCGGCCGGCCGGCACCACGAATAGCGTACGGAGGATTCTATCAATTTGAAAATTTCAGGAATCATTTTATTTCGGAGTACGAAGGTTAAGTTCATTAATGGGCCGAATCGGTCGAATAGTTTCGGAATTATAGCCACTTCAAATTTTGAGGTTAATTTCCTCGTATTCCAGGGACTACTAGAGCGATTGGATTGAAACTTAGCACTTAGTTGGAGCATAACGACATGCAACTTCAAACGGAATTTTGTTAGTATCGTATAGTTACTTGATTCCTGTTGAAAATTGAAAATATAGTTCATATTCGAGAAAAATTTCAGTTATACCTTGAACTCTATATTTCACACCTATGTTTCAAATTTCAATTCGATACGGCTATTAATTTCGGAGATATTGGGAATAAATATGTAGAATTTCATGGTTTTCTTCTCGATATCGTTGTTTTTTCCGGTATAACTCAGAAGATACTGATTCAATCGTCAAGTTATTGCGCAGCGAGCTCGAAGATGCTTAGGGACAACATTGTGCAAAATTTCGTGATGATCATAAGATTAGAAAAATTTGAAAAAAAATTTCAAATTTTGTTTTTCAAATATTTAATATTCTGTAATCTTCTCATCATATTATCCCCATTATATTCTGTATGAACCTTCAAACTGTCATCTAAAGTACTGGATTTCAATTCGATCTGATCTGTATTTTTGGAAATATTGGGAAAATAAAATTTTGAATGGGTATATCTACGGAATCATTAGGTGGATTTTACCCATTCACGAATTCGGCCTTCGTTATTAACGTCCAAACCTCGGTCCAAATCTTCTTTAGAGGTATCGAGTTTCTAAGTTGTTTTTTTGGAAGTTATTGTTTTTACGGTCCGGCAGTTAGGCCGACCGTGAACACAATAACGCAAATTATATTACATCAACTCAATGATAAGCAATCGGCAGCACCACCAAGAAATAAAATTTTACAGATAAAAATCACAAATATCTTCTTCAATCCCGGAAATCAGAATAAGAGATCGAAGGAGATAAGTGAATTACCGTGAAATGAAAATCTACCACACAAAGTGGAAAAGTTGCCTATATCCCACAAATATAACATTTTAACAAACCATTTCCATTATCTGAGCTAACTTTCTTCTCGAGAACTTCGCGGAAGAGATTGAATTGAATGGATTACATTACTGAGTGTTAAACGGCTAAAACAAAATTCTCCAGAAAAGCCGGCATGCGAAGTTGATCGGAAAATAGGGGCAGCCTGAAATATAAATCTTAATTCGTCCTAATAAAGCGGCTCCAGTACGGATATTGAAGGGATGATTTATAAGATGGGGCATTTATAATCTGCCCGTTATTCATGAGCAGACCCAAAAAGAAATATTCAAAGCTCGAGGTAATTGATTGTACCGGAGAGATGGCATTTGATTCCGAGAAATTATCCTGATTTATGCCTCGTTCCTGGATTTTCTTCCTTAGAGATTTCGTCCATGAGTTTTACTGTTTGCTTACATTTGACGTATCTTGGACAGTAGCGGATCGCCTCTAGAGTTCACTGAGAATATAGAATCATAAGTGGACACGAAGCTTCTTCAAAATGCTTCAATTATTGATTCTGATCAGTACAAATAAATTTTACTCGGGTCAACTCATTCAAATTATAGTGGAAACAGGGCTTTTATTGAGGTTTGATTGACTCACCATCTGTTTTACAAGACTTTCGATGCACAGAACAATGGTGCTCTTATTTTCATTTATTTTCCTACTAAATCTTTAGACCAAACTGGGGAAACCGGATGTATTTCATACTCTCGCCACCGACAGAAACGCCACCAATCGACCAATCAGAGCGCATGACACTATTAATGGGAATTCGGCAATTGTCATTTTGAATTCATTTATGTTTTCTCAGATTATTAGTTAGTTATTAAGTGCGAGAAATTTTTTTGTGTTTGCTTCGAAGAAATGTGTAGATCCTCAGATACTTTTAAATGGGTCCCTTTTGTATTTTGTTTGGACAGTGCATGTATATGGAAATAAGCCTGGCCGTCCACTGGAAGCGATTTGGGGCTTTTATGACCTACGCGTTTTACGAGCGCCGGGGAGCTTTTACGACCGAAGCGGTCTCAGGCTTCCGGGTCGTCCACTGGCAGATAGTTCGTGAGGTTTCGGTTTGTTCTTGTTCTTGCGTAGCAGAGGATTTTTACTTCAGATTTCCGTGTTTATTGAAGAAATTGTGATACGGAATGGATTTAGAATTGATAATTCATTTCAACGATAAATCTCACTTGATCAGGCATATGTTAGCTACGGAATGGGGAAAATTTTTGAGATAAGGCAGATTCAAATTTAGAAAAAATCAAATTATCGGAAAAATCTTGATCTTGATAATGAATGATTATTATTGTACACTCATTTATAATACTGGAATGGAAGTTGAAGTGTGAATGTTGATGACCTGGGTACTTCGAAAACAAACGATGTGGAACGTCGAAATTATGGCTGATTTGAATTTTATCTGTGAAAGTCAGCTTCAGAAGGTAAATATGTTATTAATGTATCTAGAACGTGACTTCAAAACTTCAAAAACTGCAAACATCGAAAGAAATGATGGTGACACAGATATTCAGAAATTCTTAAAATTTTGCAGAAGTGCATGCGTATTTTAGAAAACAGGTCACTAGTAAAAATCCGTAGCGTTTTATAAAGAAAAAACTATGTTTATTTTGTGATCGAAAAGATGGTCCTGCATATGAAACGTAAATGGATCATTACAGTCCGTATGGGCTAAAAACACTTGAGCATATAAAAAAATGTTCGGAATAAAATTGGTCGGAAACTAAAAAAACAAATTGATAATAGTTATTGAGATAATAAGAGCTATAAAACCCGAGATAATGGCGAAACACGCTGGATTAATTATATTTGGAATGCTATACAGCCGATTATTGCCAAAGAGTACAACTTCAGATAGGCTACTATACACCTACAGAACTTCTGGATGTGAGTTTAATGTAAGAAAAAATACAACATTCATTAACCTTTCAATCTGATCCATCTCAAATTCACCAACAATAAACAGCGAGCTTCAACAAATATTCCGTTCACAAACCATGCATTCCACTTTCCGACGGATAGCTCCTCTTTTCGAGCGTATAGACGCGGCAGATCCAAAGTGATCGGGATACGATTGCGTCGCTCGAATTCTCTCGAAGTCGCCCGTATGAAGTCGCTGCCAGTCGACGAGGGTACCTAGAATTCCATTCATTTGGATCTGTCGCGCAAATTCGTTCGTTTACGCTCCTATCGCGCCTCTCGAAATCGCTTGCAGTGGACGACCAGCCTAAGTGTTCGAATGAAGAAACAATCCTATTCATAGAAGGTATAAACTTCATGATACTCAGCAGCATATCATTGTTTTCATGATTGTCTTTCAATCATTTTCACTAATCGAGGATCGAGTTATCAACCCGCAATAATAATGCATATTATTTTCATCATTGAATGTGTTTTATTTTTCTTGGTTCTTTATTGAATACACTTTCATCAACTTGAAATTGAAATTTACTACTATCAATTGCTACTAGAAAAGCTCAATCATTGAATAGAACTCCTGTTATCTAGTTGTGAACCTTATGAATTTAAATGGAAAAGAACTCAAATTGAACTGGTTTTATAATATGTCCCATTCAATGAGTTTCATTCTCTGAGAAACTCCAACTCTTGATAGGTCTCAGTCTGACTTGAAGTAATGATGATGCTTGTTCTGTATCAATTTCCATGAACTTCCCGCCGCTTTACCACATTCCGTTTTGTATGTGCAAAATCTGGAAAACTATGAATACATTTGAACCAGCTATTGCATGATATCGATGTTTCAGTAGATTCTGTAAAATAATTTCACATTGCTTACCTAATAATTTCACTCCTCGCTTACAATATTATGGCAAAACATCGTGAGATAGTTTATTAGCCAAAAATTGAATTGAATTATGAATATATTCCACTGAAAGTTATGCAAAACATAATAAGGTAGAAATTCATTCATCCATATATTTTTTACCTTATATGTTGTCTGATGTCAATTCAGTTCTGATAGACAGTTGCCTTGACGGCCGGTCGTAATTTCCAGATAGCGCCACCTTCAGTGGAAAAAGCGAATTCGACCGAATTTCCCAACACCGGCGAAAAAAACGCATTTTTGCATTCACCTCATCTTCTGTGCATCTCAACTTTTGACGGTCGATCAACTCGTTGATTACAGTTCGAATTCGATGGTTTGGTTGGAAATGAACTGAAATCGAACACAAAATTCACTGTTGACTTTCGATCAAGCCCTTGATCGGGAAATCAAAGTTTTGTAAAACCGGGCATAAGTGAGTGCGCTGTACATAATTGGGGGTAAAACCAGACAAAGATGACAACATGGATAAACTCAAGAACACTCATGAATGTGCGCTGTCAGCTCTTAGTTTTCGAATTACAGCGTGATATCGTTTCGTCCAAATCTCTGTAATTTTTGAATAGGTCGTGAAATGCAACTTTGACGATTTGTCAGTTTCGAGTTGTTCTAAAAAAATTGCGCGCATGTTCAATGTAGATGACCGCTTCGGCAACGAATTTGAACTTGTGCTTTTCTAGATTTTTTTTCGATAAATTACAGTATTTCAATTCGATCTAATTTTTTTTTTTTGAATATTGGGAAAATAATTTATTAATGGGTATATCTGCGGAATCATTGGGCGGATTTTACCCATTCACGAATTCGACCTTCGCAATTAAGCCCCAAACCTTCTTTACAAATATCGAGTTTCTAAGTCGTTTCTTCTGGAAGTTATTGTGTTTACTGTCGGCCTAACGGCCGACTGCGTAAACACAATAACATCCGAAAGAAACAACTCAGAAACTCGATATTTATAGAGAAGGTTTGGACCTTAATTACGAAGACCGAATTCGTGAATGGTTAAAATCCACGCAATGATTCCGCAGATATACCCATTCAAAATTTTATTTTCCCAATATTTCCAAAAAGATAGATCAGATCAATTGAAATCCAGCACTCCCTCGAAAAATAACAGTTTTAAGGTTCATACAGAATTTAATGATATGATAGGAAAATCACAGACATTTTTTTTTCAAATTGTTCTAATGACACGATCATCACAAAATTTTTCATGAAGTTGTCTTTCAGCATCTTCATACTAGCTGCAAAGTTTTATCAGGATTGAATCAGTATTTCCCGGGTTATACCGAAAAAAGCAACGATATCGGGAAAAAAACCTTGAAATTTGACATATTTTTTCCCGATATACCAAAAATCATAATCTTATCGAACTGAAATTTGAAAAACTGCTGTAAAATATAAAGCTCACAGCCCGAGTTCAATTTTTTTCTGGATATGACGAAACAGTTTTCGAAAAAAAAATTTTTTTAAAAATTTTTTTTTTAATTCACTGACAGTATGATCTTGACAAAATTCGGCTCAAATTTGCGCGTAGTTATACACCACCTAATTGCCAAGTTCAAATTTAATTGCTCAAGTAGTTTCTGAAATAAAAAATAAATATCTTCAAACTTTCAAGTGGCTATATCTCCAAAACTATTCAACCGATTTCGCCCATTAACAAACTCAACTGCGGCATTCCAATGCGCGACCTACCCTAAAAGTTTCAAGTTGCTAGCTTACTCTGTTCGACAGTTATCGTGTCCACGGCCGGCCGGACAGAATTGATTTTGACACCGGATTCGTCATCAGTGAGTCCAATCTAGTCGTTTGAGACCATTTTCGCCTCAATCATCGAAAATTACATACATTTGGACAAAACGATAGCACGCAGTTCCCCTAGAACGTGCGCGCAAACATCGAAAATATATATTCTTCAATAGGTTTTTATTTCCGTTACAAATGATAATTGTACTATGAAATTTGGCTCTGTCCCCTAGACTTTATGTACAAGACCCTAAAATCCTACAAAGAAGTATTCCCAGATTTGCTTTACACCTAAGACCCTGAGTTACCTGAATCCACCACTGCATTCGGATTCTGAATCTGTTTACTCCAAATATAGATAGAAACCCCACTCTATGTACCCTTTTTACCTTATTTACGTATCTATGAACGAAGTAAATCTACTTCCTTTTACATCTTACTGAAATCATTAGTGGCATAAATTTTCTTTGGTAGTCGTCTTTGAGTCTGACTTTCAGGAAAACAGGGTAAGTACGAAACCGGATATTAAGTATCGACCAGTTTTCAATTTTCATCTGTGAGTTATCCATTTGTAATTATATTCCACGTCTTCTGGCCTCAAGACCCGTTTGATTCGAATAACGATGTAACTTTCAGTGGAGGCGTGCTTTTAGTTTCTTGACATATCTATAGAATACTGAATTCTGGTTGAGGGTTCCTGGAATCATTAGTAAAGTGAAAATGCTCTTTGGAGACCGTTGCAGACTCAATTCATGTAATTGATCCGAACATCTTGTTGAATTCGAAACATCTGCTGAATGTGCACAAAGGTTCGTTAAGTTTCCCATAATGTTACACGAATTGTTGAAAAAACAATTTTTAAAGGGTATATCTACGAAATCATTGGGCGGATTTCACCCAATCACGAATTCGACCTTCCTAATTAAGCCCCAAACCCTCTCTACAAATATCGAGTTTCTAAGTCGTTACTTCCGAAAGTTATTGTGTTTACGGTCGGCCTAACGGTTGACTGCGTAAACACAATAACTAAAGAAACAACTCAGAAACTCGATATATGTAGAGAAGGTTTGGACCTTAATTACGAAGAACGAATTCGTGAATGGGTAAAATCCACCCAATGATTCAGCAGATATACCCATTCAAAATTTTATTTTCCCAATATTTCCAAAAATACAGATCAAATCGGATTGAAATCCAGTACTTCAATGGAAAATTACAGTTCGAAGGTTCATACAAAATTTAATGAGGATGATATGATAAGAGAATCACAGAAACTTTTTTTTCAAATTGTTCTAATGACACGATCATCACGAAATTCTGCAAAGAGTTGTCTTTCGGTATCTTCACACTAGCTGCGAAGTTTTATCAGGATTGAATCAGTATTTTTCGAGTTATACCGAAAAAAGCAACGATATCGAGAAAAAACCTCGAAATTTGACATATTTTCTCCGATAACTCCAAAACTTATATTCGTATCGAACTGAAATTTCGTACACTGCTGTGAAATATGAAGCCCAAAGTCCCGGTGGAATTTTTTTCTGGTTATGTTGAACGGTTTTAAAAGAAAAAAATTTTTTGAAAAAAAATTTCGAAATAATTTTTTTTTTATTTACTGACAGCATAATCCTGAGAAAACTCGCCTCAAAGTTGCACGTTGTTACACTCCACCTAACTGCCAAGTTTGAATTCAATCGCTCAAGTAGTTACTGAAATAAAAAATAAATAACTTCAAAATTTCAAGTGGCTATAACTCCGAAACTATTAGACCGATTTGGCCCATTAACGAACTCAACTACGGCATTCCAATTCGCGACCTACCCTGAAAGTTTCAAGTTGCTAGCTCACTCCGTTTGACAGTTGAATGGTGTCCACGGCGGGCCGGCCGGCCGGCCGAACAGAATCTATTTCGACACCGGACTCGCCATCAGTGAGTCCAATCTAGTCGTTTGAGACCATTTTCGGCTCAATCATCGAAAATAACAGACATTTGGACAAAACGATAGCACGCTGTTCCACTAGAACATGCGCGCAAAAACAACGATATCAGCAGCTTTTACGCGCTTGTTCACATTGCGAAATGATGACTTGGAAATTTCAGTGAAATGTCAATGAAATATAAAAATTTTCGGAAAAAATTTTCAAGAAGAAATATTTTTTTTGGAATTTTTCCATGGATAATTCTTCTTATTGGCACTGTTCATATTCCAACCAAGTTTCATTTTGATCAGATAAATATTTTACGAGTTATTGAAAAATCTAAATTTCAAATGGCTGTAGCACAAAAATCATTCTGCAGATTTGGCCCATTAACGAACTTAACCGCCCGGCCGGACGGACAGAATCAATTTTGACCACGAATTCTTCATCAGTGAGTCCAACTTAGTCGTTTGAGACCATTTTCGGCTCAAAATTCGAAAATTACAGACATCGTGACGAAATGATAACGCGCTGTTCCCTAGAACAAGCGCGTAAAAACCACGAACTTTTACATATTTTCTTCCTATATCTCCAGAAATCATGGTCTCATCGGAATGAAATTTGATATACTTCTGTAGAATATGGTGTTCAAGGTATGACAAGATTTTTTTTCGGATTCAATCAACAGTGTCCGAATAAAAAAAATTTCGAAAAAACTCATGATTTAAAATGCACTGACAGTTTGATCTCAACGAAATTCTGTGTAAAATTGTCAGTTGTTATGTTCCAACTAATTGTCAAGTTTCAATTCTGTCACTTGAGTAGTTCCTGAAATATCAGGGAATTGATCTCAAAATTTCAAATTTTTATAACTCCGAAATCATTCGACCGATTTCTCCCATTCATGAACTTAATATTCAACACACCAATTTCTAATTTCCCTTAATCTATTAATATATTGTTAATCTCCCAGTATATCTCATTAACGTTGATTATTGCGGATTTGAACTAAAAGTCCGTAGATGTTTGTCTCGGGTCAATCTATGAAGTTCCAGCACAGAGACATCAAAGATTCGGTTCCCTCTGAGGAGTTTAGATGCATTTCATACTCTGGCGGCCATGTCCTGCTTCCTTAGTGGACAAATCGAATTCTCAAAGTTCACAGTTGGCCTGGTCTCAATTGAAATTATTATAGCATTCATGGACACAGACCACTCGAGTTTGTTGAGTTGATGTGTAAAATTCACGAGGGAATTCGCTCCTTCCTGAATCTAGCAGAGTGTTATAATGCAGAACTTTCTTGATAAAAGGACTTGCTGAGAGAATATTCACTAATTATGATGAGATCTCAATTAGTTTCTACATTATGAAAAAAAAACTACCTATATATAAACGAAATTAATGAAAATATGATTGATTTTTTTATGAACAATTCTAGATTTGCGACAAAATTATATCGAACTTTGAATAGAAAAATACCCAATATGAGACACGTGCCCCGGAGAAGACACAACAGCAACCCTAAAGTGACAGTTTTCATTTAGTGCAGAATCATTATATTGTGTATAAGACTGTTGACTCATTTGAAATTATTTCAAGTGTATTTAGTTTCTGTAGAATGAGGTTTATTTTAAGTCACGTACATAAAATTATATAATGTAATTATCTCTGTGACTTGTGTATGTTTATTTACTGAAACAAATAAACATATATCTATCTATCAATCGATATATCTATTATATTTATCCGGATCAAAATTTGATAATCGGTTTTTCATTTGAAGATGCCATTCCACAATACCTCGAATATAACTTATGGAGGCCAGAGTTCGTTTTTTTCAAAAAATTTTTCTGGTGCAAATGGTTGAAAAAATTGTAATAAAACGCAATGTTGCCATTTTTTTATATTCAAGAAGTTTCAGGATAATAAAAACTGAAATGGAATACAAAATGGGAAAATAACTATCATTGCTCATTTTCACAGAAGAATTAACTACATCCCAGAAAAAAAAATTAAAAAATAACCACTGAAGTCTGCAGAACGACATCCCGTTTTCTCCTATGAACGTCGAAATTTCTCCGAATTCTAAGACTTCCTTATCCCAGTGAAAGAAAATGTGACGTAATTTGTGGATTGGCAACTTGGATCGAAGTCGACCATTGGATTTGAAATGTTTTAAAATATTGAGCAGATTATGGGCCTAAATAGGAACATTAAAACCATGAAGGTACAAACTCCACTAAAATATTCCTGTCTGTTTCCTTTCGGATATTCATTTCCCTCATAAACTGCTCCACATGAGTTAGGGGTATTAACTTAAATTCCAAAAAAATATAGTTAAAATAAGATTTGGTGATGAAAATTCATATTAATTTGATTTCAAGTTGCAAATTAATTTTAGCCTGTAGGTGTGCAGCGTATACAGCGTATAGCGTATACGTGGTTAAGAAAAATCGAGTGAAATAACGACATTTTATTTCCAGAGAATTCAAGCATTTCAAGACTATCAATACAATGTATGGCCTCCACGGGCATCAATAACAGCTTGACATCTTCTTTGCATACTACACACGAGGTTGTTGAACATTTCTCGAAGAATTTGGTTCCATAAACGGGGCAGAAGCTCTCTCAGATCATTTAAGGATTCTGGGGTAGGTTGATGATTATCTAATTTTCTTTGGAGCATATCCCATGCATGTTCTATGCAATTCAAATCTGGTGAGTGCGGAGGTATTGGTAAATGTGGAATACCAAGCTCCTCGCGCGCATTCTCAACTATGGCTGCACGGTGCGGTCTAGCGTTATCGTCTAGCAATTGAAAAGTTTCACCAATAGCAGCGTGACAATTTGGCACAACATTGTCAATGACATGCTCCCTATAGTGTAAGGCGGTCATATTCCCAGGACAAATGTGTAGATCTGTGCGCCCGTTGAAACATATCCCGGCTCATACCATAACACTACCCCCTCGGAATGGATGGACTTCTTGGACATAGCGACGATTACGGGTTATGCGTGGGATTGACATACCCTTATTCTTCGAGAATCTGAAAATCGTCCATATCTGGATTCATCAGTAAAAAGGACACTACGCCATTGATCGTTCCAATTGATATGTTGCCTTGCCCATTCCAGTCGTTGACGCTTATGGTCACGTGTTAATGGAACTCGTCTTAATGGATGTCTAGAACCTAGATTCGCCTCTCTCAAACGACGAGAATATTCCGTAGCATTCTACACGTAGATGTAGAGTTTCTTCTCGCCGAAACGGTGATGAAACGATCCTGAGCAGGTGTTGTTTTTCGTCGCCCACCAAGCCTTGGTCTTTCCAACACGGAACCTGTCTCCCTGAACCTATTCCAAAGTCGAGATATCACACTTTGGCTGACTTGGAGCCTTTCCGCTACAACAACCTGAGTTAGGCCACCCTGTAGCATTCCGATAGCCCTATTAGCCTCAGCGTTTTTAATTTGCGTCTTGGCATTTTCAGAAAACTCGTTTCAAATCGGAGCCGTTGATAAACTGACTTCATTGCAAAATAAGAACATTCATGAAGCATATGCAAAGAACCAAACTTCAGAAAAAAGGCGACCAGATTGACGAAATGTCTCATACTGATTTTTATTGGATCGATTCAAGTTATAATTGAGTTTTAAATGATTTTCTCAAAGATTACATACTTTTAAAAACGATTGAATACGATATTCTTAACTCTTGTGGAGCAGTATATTTGAATGAATATGAATTCAATCGAATTGAAATCTACTGCTCGATTGATAAAGAATCCTTGGTGAAATTCTATTCTGTCCGTCCGTCCGTATATGCTCTAACTTTTAAAGGCAGGCAATTAGCGACTTGAAATTTCCCGATTAGGTTTGAAGTTGAAATATCTCAGATAAGTTCCTTAATGGGTGAGATTGGTCGAATAGTTTCGGAGTTAGGCTCACTTGGAATTTTTGCGTTTGACTTAGTCGATACGTGAATTGGTAACCGCATTGGTAACGAATTTGAAAATTCACACTACAGATGCCAACTTTACGTAAGAGCTATCCTAGAATATTTCATTTCAACTTCATATCGATTTATTTCATTTCGAGAACTAACCTAACCTATAAGGAAATTTTTTCTCTACTCATAGTACGGAATGAATTTGCTCAGTTATCTGTTACTGCTTAGAACTCCAATCGAAATGAAAGCAACCCTTTCTAAACATAACATAGACTTCATGACACTAACAAGTAATAATGTATTTCGCCAAAAGCACTCTGGCAAGACAACCTAGTTGAAAGGTAATTAATTTACACGAAATTTTCATTATCTCCCGTTTCTCTCAACGAAGGAAAAGAGTAAAATGAAATAAGGAACGAAATGAAACTTTGCATGGTTTTAAATGAAGTTTGCATAAGGAGGGTCGGGTTCTACAGGTAGCTACCTCGTTTCTCTATGCTCCAATCGCACTAGGGACATCTATCGGATTCGTGTCTCTCGATCTCTCTATGTCCCTACGGGACATATGTAAACAAGAAAAACGCATCGAGGGATGTATGCCACCAGTTCCTTTGTTTGAAATAAATTATAGGAAAGATGACATGAGTGCTGGGGTTGAAAAACAACACGTGTGACCATTTCATCAGATCAGTCTGAAATAATATATCGAAATATAGTAATTGTGCGCGGATGTTCCAGGTAATATCGTACTGTTGTTTTCTCCAAATGTCTGTTAGGATTCTCGGAACTTTTTTCCGCAAATGGTTTCAAACTGCTAGGTTTGACTCACTGATTGAAACTTGGCAGTTAGTAACAGCACAATGAAGTACTACTTAAAAAAAATTTTGGTTAGTCAATTCGAAAAAAATGAAGAAAAGCACTACCGTGAAGGCAGCAGCTTTTGCGCGCATGTTCAATATAGATGACCGCTTCGGCAACGAATTTGAACATGCGCGTCTGCTTTCCCTACAGAGGATTTTTAGATTTGTTTTCGATAAATTACTGGATTTCAATTCGATCTGATCTGTATTTTTGAAAATATTGGAAAAATAAAATTTTGAATGGGTATATCTACGGAATCATTGGGCGGATTTTACCTATTCTCGAATTCGACCTTCCTAATTAAGCCCCAAACCTACTCTACAAATATCGAGTTTCTAAGTCGTTTCTTCTGGAAGTTATTGTGTTTACGGTCGGCCTAACGACCGACTGCGTAAACACAATGACTTCCGAAAGAAACAACTTAGAAACTCGATATTTGTAGAGAAGGTTTGGACCTTAATTACGAAGGCCGAATTCGTGAATCGGTAAAATCCCCCCAATGATTCCGCATTTTGGATTTTTTTTTTTTAACTGTTCTGATGACACGATCATGACGAAATTTTGCACAATGTTGTCCTCCAACATCTCCAAACAAGTTGCGAAGATTAATCACGATTGAATCAGTATTTCCTGATTTATACCAAAGAAACCAACGATATCGAGAAGAAAACCACGAAATTCTACATATTTCTTCCCAATATCTCCAAAACTGATGACCGTATCGGATTTAAATTTAGTACACTGCTGTAAAACAAGAAGTTCGAAGTATACCTGGAATTTATATCGAATATGAACAATATTTTCAGAAAAAAGTTTTTTTGGAAAAAAATTTTGAAAATATTTTTTTTTCAATTTGGTAACCCTACAATTTCGAAGAAATTTTGCTACAAGTTGCGCGTCGTTATGCTTCAACTAACTGCCAAGTTTCAATTCAATCGCAAATGTTGTTTCTGAGATATGAGGAAAATGACCTCCAAATTTCAAATTGCTATAACTTCGAAACTATTCGGCCGATTTGGCCCATTAACGAACTTACCCTTCGTATTTTGAAATTCAACCCTTTCTGAAATTTCCAAGTCGATAGAACCCTCCGTACCCCTGTTATCGTGGTGACAGCCGGACAGAATCGATTTTGACACCGGATTCGTCATCAGTGAGTCCAACCTAGTCGTTTGAGATCATTTTCGGCTCAATCATCGAAAATTACGGAGATTTGGACAAAACGATAGCACGCTGTTCCCCTAGAACATGCGCGCAAAAATGTTTTCTGAATTTTTGCCGAAGAACTTTTTGTCGGGAACTAAGTTATCAGATTCGTAAAGAATTTGCACAGACTTTTAACTCTATATTTCACAAGAATACCAAGTCCGAGTTCTATCCGATTTGGACCAATCCATTCCGTTTTTCCTGTCAGCAAAGGATGCACCTGTCATATTGCAGTGATGGAATTCAACTTCCGATTCTGCCTTCAAATTTGATCTGCTCGGTGTTCAGAAATTCTGTACCTGAATTTCTCTTCCTTGAAGGTAAAACAATTTTTTAAGCTTGTCGTTCTCCGGGATCAAGCTTCAAGGACATATTCAATGAGCATTGAATCTTTTGGGAGCAAAAGAAACTTGCTTATTTATCATTACATTCAGCGCGGAACTAATAATTTAATCCGACATCACTGCTGTAGGAGTTGTGAATGCACAGACAAGCAACCCTTTCAAATTTTTGGAACTTGTATTCACTTGAGTTAAATCCACCAAAATGAAGATGCACAGGAAGTATTGGGTCTAATTACCGCTGTCCTTGACCAGCAGGTCCAGAAGAGTTTATGGCCACTCTTAAACAGCTCTATTTGGCAATGATCACGTTAAATAAACAGATTTTTACGGAAAATCCATCCAGTTGCTTTCAACTTTCGCTCAACAATGAAAGAAAGAAAAATGGCCCAGCTATAGTATCTATAACCCTGCTTGACCTCTGTGTTCTGAGCAACATCCTGAAGATCTTTACTTAAAATAAATTATGTGGAAGGCGAGATGAGTGATTAGTTGTACAACCCTCAATGGTGATGCCTTAATCTGATCTGGGCCAAGGTACAGATCCCGCTTTGAAGTTGGTCTCAAGGATATCCTTGGACATTAAATCTCTTAGGAGCAACAGCAGTTCCTCCCTTGCCGTGCCAAGTCCAAAGCTGTGATGTGTTGTCTTCAAAAACCTGTGATGAACCTTTTTTTCTTATATTCATGTACAGTTGAGTAAGGTCAAGTGGCAACTGAATAAAGTACTGCTGCAGGTGTTGTGAAAGTGGCTCTTTTCAAGCCAAAACTAGCAAACCATCAAAGTATTTGCTGTATTTGCTGTCTTGTATTTTCCCAAGTGCGGTTCAATGAACTACGGATGCATAGTTAGTGATAAATCGGAAGACTGCGTTGTATGACCAGTTAAGGTTCAAGGTTCATATGCTAGAAAATTCGTGGTATAACCCCGATGGCTCTATATAATTATCAATGATGAAACTTTGGTAACATGTGCTCTCTTCTGTTTTTCCAGCTTGGTCCAACAAATTGACATATCTGATTACCCTTGTGAATGACCAGTAGATCATTTCGGAATTCGTATTCTATATCTTTGCAGATAGTTTCCGGCTTATCCCAAACAACTCTCCAGATTTGGAAATAATTGTTTTCTAATGTGAGCTTCAATTCAATTTTCGTCCTTTCAATACACAGATTAATACGGAATATTCTACCCATTTACTTCGAAGTTGCCCTAATTACAGAAGCTAGGTTTATGGCACAAACTTAGCAGCTATGCTTTCTGAGTAATATCCTGGAGTTTGATCTGCGGGGTGTTCAAAAATACCCCTATACCTCGAATGTGTAAACAAGAGTAGCTCATCAAGTGCGTACAAACATTGTATCCCTGTTCTTCCTTTGTTTAAAATAAATTATGTGGAAGGCGAGATGAGTGTTGAGTTCGACTACCCTCAAGGGTGATGCCTTAATCTGATCTGGGCCGGGGTACAGATCCCGTTCATTTCGTGAGAATTAGTCGTTTTAAGCCAGTTACATGCCCGTGTCGGTGCGCTTTATACATTTTTGAAGCAGTATTTTTAAACAAGGCTCCAGTATTGGCCTACGTGTAAATTACCTCGTTTGCATATTAGATGGGAAATTGCTTTAGATGTCTTTTTAATTAAAAATAACAAGGACCTGGATGGGTTGCCATCTCCACAAGGGCTTTTCCGAAGTGTCCCACGTCTACGTTGCCGCGAACGATTTAATTTAGCTTGTTTCTACCTCGCAATTTTCATTCTTGTACAGGTTTATTGGACGTTTTCTAACCGAATGTTATTAAAAGTTTTCGGTCCAATAATAACCTCTCGTCTTTGTGTTTTGAAGCCTCATTTCTGGAATCATTTTACTCTCGGGAGAAGTTTGGAACTGCGAACTGGTGTGGGACTATAAGTTAGAAGTTTCGTCGAAATTTTTTTTGTTTTCGATTTATTTTGTGTTATTCGCTTCGGTGATGGTGCGAAAATGATAATTAGATTCTTTACGAGGTGTTTTCAACATTGTTATGAGGGAGTCGCATTGGACTTGCTGATGAATATTTCGTAGTGCAATCTCGTTGTGGATAACTATAGTTAATACTAGTATAATTAGTTGAATTTTAATTATTGAGACCAAAATTCTGAAAAACTAGTGGAGGCTATAATTATCATCAAAGAATTGTTATGTTGTATTTCAATAGTAGGTAAAGTTATATTATTATATCGGGTTCAAATCTAGTTCTAAGATGTGGAATATCAAGCAGAATGTTAACACAGATTGTTCTTGTAATTGTTTTGATGAGGAATAGACAATGAATATCCCTTAATATTTCCCATTCACTTAAGATTTTTCCTTTCAGAGCGTCTTGTACGTTCGATATTATACAGGGTGATTCCGGAGGAGACCGTCAGATTTTGGGATAAGTTTACACTAGTCAAGACAGTCTCGGAACACTGTTTGGTTTATGGTTGGGAGTCTCTGTTGGAATATACAGCGTGATCTGTCCGATTCGACCGATTTTACTTTTATTGATAACTTTGGTATGGCTTATTTGATTTCAATGAAATTTTCAGCGTAGTACAATAGTGTTGAACAAATTCATTGATTTCGAATTTTTTTCCAAAATAAGCGGTTGTTATCGTGATACATCCAGATTAATTGTGCAGGTTGAAAAAACACCCTGTACATAGCGTTTTCTAAACTACGCTATCTGCTTACGATTGTACTATAATATGTCATTATTTGAGAGTTCTAATTTTTTTGGCACACTTCTAGTTTTCCGAGAAAATTTTTTCAAAAAATGATACTGTCGAAATTTCGCTCCAATCGATTCTACTTTTATTGATAACTTTGATATTGCTAATCCAATTTTGATTAAATTTGCAGTGTAGACGAATCTGAATGAGTTAATTCAATAATCGCAACAATCTCTCAAAATACAGTGTTGTAATGGTGATAATTTCAGAATTTCAGATTAATTGTTCAGTTGAAAAAAAAACACCCTGTACATTGCTTTTCCGAAACTTCCCTATTCGTTGCAGATTCTAAAATAATATGTCATCATCCAGAGGTTTTCAATTTCTTTGGCACACCTCCGGTTTTCCTAGAAAATATTTTCGTAGAAGAGCATTATTGAAATTTGGCTCACAAGCAGTGAGAGTATTCCGCACTAGGTAGGAAAGCTGTATCGTCCAAGGATGCAAAGTTGTTCGTCACATCTAAAATATTCTTTTCAAATTCAAAATATATTCTGAATTGAATGGTTTCATACAAAATATTAGAAATTAAATATGAATTGGAATTTGAAAAGAATATTTAGAACTCAAGAACTGCTTTGCATCCTTGGAATATACAGCTTTACTACCAAGTGCAGAATATTATCACTGCTTGTGAGCCAAATTTCGATCATGCTCGTCCTCAAAAATGTTTTCTAGGAAAACACACAAGTGCCAAAGAAATTGAAAACCTCTGAATGATGACATATTATTGTAGAATCTGAAACGAATAAGAAAGTTTTGGAAAAGCAATGTACAGGGTGTTTTTTTTCAACTGCACAATTAATCTGAAATTCCAAAATTAAATATTTTGAGAGACTTTTGCGATTATTGAATGTACTCATTCAGATTGTTCTACACTGCAAATTTCATCAAATTTGAATGAGCCATACCAAAGTTATCAATGAAAGTAGAATCGATTGGATCCAAATTTCGACATTATCTTTTTTTGATGGAATTTTCTCGGAAAAACAGAAGTGTGCCAAAAAAATTGGAAACTCTCAAATAATGACTTATTATAGTAGAATAGTAAACAGATAGCGTAGTTTACGAAACACTATTGTACTACGCTGAAAATTTAATTGAAATTGAATAAGCCATACCAAAGTTATCAATAAAAGTAAAATCGGTCGAATCGGACAAATCATCCTGTATATTCTCAATAGAGACCCCCAACCATAAACCAAACATTGTTTAGAGACTGTCTTGACTAGTGTGAACTTATCCTAAAATCTGAAGGTCTCCTCCGGAATCACCCTGTATATTTAACGAAAACAAAAATCCCCTGCTTCTTAACTTAGTTAGAAGGGATTTGAGCTTGAGATAGACCTTCCTTCAGATTCGTAACGAGAAGAAAAGTTTTATTTAGAATTAGTTTGCATATCAACTCCAGAAACAAACTTTTGAATAATCGAACATAAACAAAACTGAAAGAATATAATGATAAGTTCAGACTGAATGGAGTTCATAAAATGAATATTATGAATACATTTGGTCCACTCCTGGAAAATAATTTCCTTCATCTGCATGGATTTCAGGACTCTGAGAAAATTATTCTCTTGATTATATTGAAGAAATCATTTTCCATATTCAATCAAGCACCAAGTGGAAAGTTTGCTCTTTGTAAAGTTTGCTCCATGTACATGGAGACATAGCCTTCATGTCTGTGGTCTGATCATAGTCCTAATATAAGTATTATAGGTCAATGCGAAATAGATAAATATTTTTGTGTATCCTAAGGTCCGTATAAACAGGGGAGGAGCTTAATTCACAGCGTTCACTAGCTCAGGGGCGGATCCAATAAAATAAGGTTTTATCTCGAAATTTTATTAAATTTCATAACATTCAACGTTGAATATTTTCGAAATGGAGCATTTAAGGAACAATCATAATAAATAACCGAGTATTCTAAAATGATTAAAGATTCTTATAATGACATAAGATGAACTTTATCTTGCATTTTTATGCCAATTTTTCATAGTTTTATAAATCGGCGAGTCTATAAACTAAGGAGATGTTTGAAGTGAAGGGTTTTCCAATAAGAGGTGTTATTTTGAATACTCCGCACTTTCGGTAGATGTCACTTCTGAAGCTATCATTTTTTGACATTTGACAAGTAGAAACTACGCCATCAATAAAAACGCTGCAAATTTTACACAAGGGTTTATTATTTTCTCAGTTTAATAACCCAATACCATTGATATCTCAAATCAATCGTATATATTATTTATAACTCATTGGTTTTTCACCAAACGAAAATCAATTCCATGAAGAAATTCATGTGATATATTTAAATTCAATAGTAACTACAAATTATCCACGTCGAAACCAAAAGTACCTACATAACTCCTAGAGTCGTTAGAAATCAATAGGTACAACACCCGCAAAATCCTAATGAATGAACAAACAGATGTGAATAGCTCTCCACTACTGAATATTTTTCTGTAACCTAAAAACTCTGTGGCAAACCCCAATTTATACCTACTCTCACTTTTACGCTTTTGTATAATTATTTAGGCACGTTCCGGACCATATTTAAACCTTGTTGTACTACATACCATCAGTCAGTAAAATGTAGATACCTGAAGAAGATTTTTAGCAACTTTCTTCGTGTTTTTTGTGATTCCGTAGTATTACTATGAGTGCTGTGAATTCCCCGCCGAAGTCCTACACACCGTTAGGATCTGGCGTCTAGGAGGTTCGAAAGTTTTCAAAATCAAACTAAACGGTTAAAAAAAACACACTTTAATTCGATTAATAGTTGTAAAATGAATATACTAGACTAGTGCCGATACGAAATAATCGATCGTGCGAAAATATGAACAAAAACGTAAAAAACCTATTTTAAATATTTGAGCCGAGCCTCGGCGTTTTCGACCTCAAGCTTATCGCTTCCAATTCCGATCCCGACTGACTTATGTCTGGAATTTTCAAATATCCCAAAGGATAAATCTTACATGCCTAAATATGTCTATGTTTATAATAACGCACAAAACCACTTGAAGGGCGAACCGCCTTAGCTCGCTCGAAAAGTGAGACCAATGCAGGTGGCCGCACAGGGCCGTATTCCCTAGTTATCTGGGGACAAATCTGTCGAGTTACGACAATGAGATGGAGTTTTTATGTCCGACTGATCATCAGAATTATCAGTCCTGTCACCGATATAATCAATTACCGTATCCATGTTGTCTGTCTCATCTAAATATATTCCCGAAATATGGTAGATAAACGAAAATTTTGCTGGAAAGAATTGAAAGAATCACTTTATAATTAAGCCTAGAGGATGTTATTCATAAAAATCTTAAATATTTTTCATTCCAAATCACATTTACTATGAAATATTGGAGTTGAAGAGAAAATTATCTTGGTGTTGAGTTTCTTAAAAAACTACTTTACAAAGGTCAAGTCACTATGTTGTTTCTTTCGTTAAAGTTAAGTTAAATTTCCGAAAAATATTTTTTACTAATATTTTGCCAGTACGATCTTCACGATATTACTTATTAAATTGCGTGTCGGTATTACACAAATAGAAATGAAATTCAAATCAGAAAGCGTTTGCGTCTTTTGACATATAAGGGAAATAACCTCAAAATTTAAAATGGCCACGAAATTTTCCGCCAATATCTCTGCAAATAAAAATGGTTACAAAATGTTGACTAAGACCTGTACCAAATTATATCGAACTTTAATGAATAGCTTCCGAAAAAAATGTTTAGAAAAAATTCAATTTTTTTCCAATACAATTCTCACGAAATCATGCATTAAATTGAGCGTCGATATTTCACAACTAGTTATGATGTTTCAATTTGATCGCGTTAGTATGTCTTGAGAAACTTTCGGGAAAATTAACTTAAACTCTCAAATTAACAACAAATACGTAAAACAAAATTCAAGATTTTCCGCTAATATTAAATGTGTGGATGTGATTCCTACTAGGATTCAACTTTGTTCTGAAAAATATCAATGAAATGAAAAAAAACTCACCCGTCCTGTGCAACTTATCTGAAAAAAACTGAAGACCTAAATTTATTTTCAATAACTTTTCTGTAAAAATCAAATATATCGTGAACCTCTCAAGGTTGAATTCGACTGAATAGTTCTAAAAGAGAAATTTCGTTCCGTATAGTTGTCAGATACACTCAATTAAGATGGTGTCAAATCCCAACGTCTGTTCAATGTAAAAACCTTCAATTCAAACAAGTAGTTTGCGGACCACCAGATGTTGAAACATGCGGAGTATTCTTGTCTACGGTCCCCAGTACCCTTAGTATTAGATTCTCGACAATTGATGAGATTTCCGGTTTGTTAATTGATTTGTTTGCATATATCCTCCAATTTGTTTTATCATATACATGCTCATTATCTTTTATATTCACCCCTATTTCAAAGTCTCAGTACGAAAAATATTGGATTTCGATTGAAACCAGTAGCCGATATCCACGTGTTGACGATAATTGTACTAAGCAATCCAAAATTGATGGAAACCTCCGATCGACCGAATATTTTGGAAATATTCATTATTTCAAATAACGCTTCTTAATTCGCGTTCTGCATGTGAATGGGTTATTCAGTTACACAAGAGTATATATTGAGATTTCAATGTTTCAAATGAATTTTTTCATGGAATCAGTTTTCGGGTTGTGAAAAACCAATGATTTATGAATAATATATAAGTTTTATTTGAGATATAATTGAGCTCCATGAAGAAATTTAATGTTTCATCCCGTAATTCGCAGGGTGATATCTATAAATAATAATTGTTATCCTAGTTTTTGTAGTTATGTTTCAGATATTAGGAGAGAAACCCCAAAAATATTTAATTTGAACTACTAACGATTATGAAATTGTCGAGAACATCGATAGGGCATTTGCACATTGTGTTTATAAAATAATAAACGAATCCCTTCGAAATTTCTCAATATATGTTGAAAATTTGGTAACAATCTTTTCATCTACATTCAGATATATGATTCTGGATGAAAAGTTAACCGATTATTTCAATGAATTCCAATCTTAGAACCGAATGCGATGATTCATTCTCGGGATTATTGGAAATTTGCAGCATTTTTCTTTATAACTCAGAGACTACTGGTCGGATATCATCCGGGTAAAAATTTTTAGGTTGAGTTATGCAACAGTAATCAACGTTGAGAACTTCACAAAAATTCGGTGGTAAGTTTCCGAGAAATAACTTTTTTTTCCCTCCAACCCCCAATTTTGAGCCCTTAGGGTACACCAATCCTGCTGAAAAGCTTGGAGGATCAATCCCGAGCGACACATGATTTTTCTACCAAGTTTCACGGATTTCGGTTCAGTACTTTCCGAGAAAAGCTCTGGACAACGGACGGCGGACGGACGGATTTTTTTTATTCGTTCATTCAAATCTACATACTCCAAAATGTGAACTGTGAAATTTTCAGGGGGGGTTAAAATTTTTTTTCTGTTGGTCGATCACTAAGGTTTATTATTTGATTTCATCAAATAATAAACCAAAATGGAACGATACACGCTTCAACAACGCATTGAAATTATTAAAATTCACTATTAAAATGCTGAAAATTTGACAGAGACGGTTCGTAAAACTCGAACATTTTTGAGTAGTCGTGAAGCACCTTGTAGGACCGCAATAAAGAATTGGTGGAAAAATTCGACCTGTCGAGACAAGTTAGTGATGTGAAGAATAAAACCCGTGCACGTCGCTCAAGAATAGCCGAGAATATTGCTGCTGTAGCCGAAAGTGTTGAAGGAAACCCAGGTTTGTCCATTACTCGTTCTTTGGAATAAGGCATTCCACAAACGTCATTACACCGTATTTTGCATAAAGATTTGGGTCTTGAGGCTTATAAAGTTCAGTTAATACAAGAACTCAAGCCGGCCGATCATCAACAACGTCGTGTCTTTGCTGATTGGCTCGTTGAAATGCATGAAAATGATCCGGAATTCCATCGAAAAATCATCTTGAGTGATGAGGCCCATTTCCACCTCGGTGGCTTCGTCAACAAGCAAAATTGTCGCATCTGAGGCTCGGAAAACCCGAGAGTTATTGTTGAAAAGCCTCTCTATCCTCAACGTGTGACTGTTTGGTGCGGTTTATGGTCCGGCGGAGTCATTGGACCTTACTTTTTCGAAAATGAGGCTGGAGCAACAGTTACTGTGAATCGATTGCGCTATCGAGAAATGATTAATGATTTTTTATGGCCGGAATTGAACTGAGATCTTGTGATTTAACACCTTGCAACTTCTTTCTTTGGGGCCACGCGAAAGAGAAGGCCTACGCCAATAGCCCAGCGTCGATTCAAGACCTCAGAGATGGAATTCGTGAGGCTATCGAGGACATAGGGCAGCCACTTTGCGATTTGGTTATGAAAAATTTCATTTAAAGGATATGGTCCTGTAAGCGTGGTCGTGGTGGTCATTTGTCTGATGTTATTTTCCACTATTAACGACATAGCTTCTTCTTTATAATGAAATAAACATCCGATCATTTATATTGAACAATGGCGTTTTTCTTTGAATATCAAAACAATACCTCTTATTGGAAAACCCTTCAGGATATAAGTGATAACTGAAGAATACGTGTAGAAGTAAAAGAATAGTAACATAACCACAAGGACGAACATTTGTCGATTAATCAACAAACATTCCACCTTGATCAGAACTGATCATCCAAAACATCTGAACCGAACGAGCGGCATCAAAGAATAATGGATACAGCCGTTTTACTGTTTTCACTGATCATCAGACCAACTTACCTTGAATAAATCGCCGAATAAGAATCAAGATACTTGACACCTGTCAGATAGAATACAGCACCCAACAAACACAACATACAGCAATTGTACAGTTTCTGCATCACAAGTGCCACCGGAATGCAGTACATAAAATGTTGTATTAAAACTGCACAGCCTCTGCATTGGTGATACTGCTGTCCTAAAAATGCAGTCTTTTAAATACAGCTGCTGTACAGCTTTTGTGCCACAAAATCGAAATGCTGTATGAGACAACGCTGTCTCTGTCTTTGAAGCTATATTTCGTACGCCGGTACGTTAGAGAACGTTGTCGATCGTCGTCGTCGGCCATGCTGTTTTGTAACGGAAATCTGTTTGTTGTGTAGTAAATTCGTTTTTGGTTCTAAGTGAATCGCGCTATTTGAACTGACTGTTTGTTTCGAGTTGATTGGGTGCAAGTGTGAAAAACTGATGTTTCTACATGATCAATTCCCGAAAAAATGAAATGAGGCAAATTAGACTAATCTGAGTGGCTAAGATAAATATTTAGATGATGCCGATTCTTTTGGAACTGGAATAAATAGACAATAGAAGAAAACATCTGAGTCTCCATCTGAACTGGACAGGATCAACAGAAAACAGAATTTCGAAGTACATAAACATCAATGAAGGAACTTTAGGTATTATATTCACACAAGGTAAACCTTTTTTTGTGTATTAACTCATTTTTCCCCACAAAGAGAGCAAAAATGATTCAACAACCGATATTGAAACAACCATCATGGTATGATTGAGAAATATGTATTTACTTATTTTAGAGGACTTAGAAAGGAACGAGAGAGAGTCACCCAATAATATATTATATCATGTATAATATTTGATATGGCCGGTGTTTGTGTAAATTCAAGTTTTTTCCATTAAAGTCATGTTCCTAGTACAAATTTTTCATTTATTTGAATGAATTTGCCATGAATTACTTTACGTTATATGCTCAACATAAAGTAGGCTAACCCGATTCCTAAAACAGCCAGTATGTTTCAGGAATCAGGCTCACCTCCGAAAAACCTATATTTTTCAAGTATTCGCATTGAAATTCTGGATATGCATACTACAGACTGTTTATTATCGACGGAGGGGAAATAGGAAATTCTGTGTCTTCTGGTCTAACCGGAAATGACCGAACAATTTTTTAAAATAATATTGTGTATATTTTTATATATTGAATTCCATGCTGAATTTTTGGTGAAATGTCGTGAAAATTAAATAATTTAAATATTTTTTTTGTAAATTAATCGATATCTAGATACAAAAAAAATTGCAGAATTTTTCTGACTGTAACGCATAGAAGTCGAATATGCAAAAATATATATACATCCCATCATATAAGAAAATCAAAATTTATTCGGCAATTTCCGAATAAACTGGAAGTAGTAGACTCTCTTTTTTCACATCTGTCGAAGGTAAATAATTTAGTATCAATGTGCAAAGTTTCAATTCAATCTCTTAAAAAATAATTATTTTTTCGGGAGTGAGTCTTATTCCTGTCTCGTTGTACAGCCGAGCTTCTGATGCATTATTGCTGCTTAAAAACTCCATATCGGAGTTGCACAGTTGGTGCATTATTACTATGTGCAAACTGCATTACAAAGTGGCATAGCTCCTGCACAACTGCTGCATAGTGGCTGTACTTCGAACGCAGTTTGAGCAATACAGTTTCGATGCAATTCCACGGGACATATACGGTCTGTTTCGATACAGTTACTGTACAGCGTTGCTGCACTTGAAGTGCAGCGATGGTACTCTTGCTGCGTTTTAGTGTTTGCTGGGCAGTATAATCATGAACAAAGTGCCATCTTCCAGGAGCATCTTGCGAATCGTACCTTCGAGTGCAGAATACTTTGATCGACGTGAAAAATATGACAAGGAATGTCTTATTCTATGCATCTATATACATACGAAAAAAACTGTCTTCCTGAGCCCATATATGTGCTTATCTATAAAGTAACATTCTGACAAGTGTGCCATCTATGGAGAAACTCCAGAGGTTGGTAGCACTGGTTGCGCCCTTTATCATTGAAAAAAAGAGAAAACTGGAGCATAGAATTTCACACACATTCGACATACCATCTTCGACATGACTATTCGATCACAAGAATCCAGTCTTTGATATTTTCGAATTCTCTAATGACGATCTATTCCCCCTGTCAGATTGAGCGTCTAGAGAAGAATCAAGCCGAGAAGCAAAGCGATAAATTGGAAGTGTAGATAATTATATATCGCGACAGAAACGCTCAGAAGTTCAGAGATTCCTCCAGCAATCTATTCATTTCCCTTCTGAGGAGTAGAAAACGATGTTTTCTTTGAAAGTTTTTCTGGATTTCCGCTTTGAGGAAGGATTGACCTATTTTCGTTTGGGTCTCAGGAGAGAGTGATGAAAAGAAATGAGCGTTTACGTTTTCGAAAGAGTCCTGTCGTGTTCTGTCATATTTGTATGGGACTTTTTTATACGGAACGCTCTGGATAATGAACCTATGAGAAGGATAAGTAATAGGTGTATGCTGTTTTATCAAGCCTAGGAAAATGAAAGAATATTGCTTCAAGAGAATAAAATCAGGAACCAAGAATATGAATGAAAAATCTCTGATTCAGTCAGACAAGAAACAACAATGACCAATGACATTATGCTAACTATTGCCTATAGATATTTTGCATTCATAAATCAAAAGTACAGGTACCATAGGAAATATGGTCACTCTAGTTACAGAAAATATATCAGATTTATCTATCTATTTCATTCAGAAAGCGAATTACATAAAAACTTTTGGGGAACAGCGTGCTATTGCTTTGTCTGAATGTCTGTAATTTTCGAATTTTGAGCCGAAAATGTTCTCAAACGACTAGGATTTTCATTTTGACGTGAAATCGATCATTCAAACTAACAATTATGCGTGGGTTTGGTTCATTCATCTCTTATCCTCAGATTCCATAAAAATTCCGTTAAATTCAAGTCAGACTCCGAAAAATCTCTAGGGGTAAAAAACCCCTATATCAAGAATACGAACATCTTCCTTCTCCCATAAATATTTCACTTCGGTTCTCCATCTTGATAAATAATTCTCGCATTGTATCTAACCAATCTGATTTACAGGTCACTATGTCGACGATTCCCGAGTGATCACGTGCAGAGTAGATTTCAAGCATACAAGCAAAAAAAAGCGGAACGTGATAGTATAAACAGCAATTTGAATAATAATGTAAAACATTCCGTTTCTGTTTGAATACAATTTAGAAAAACGCAATGCGGTGCTTATGTTGTCATGAATCTTAAGATACGCTGCTGTAATTGAACAGAGATATTCCGTTCAGAACCATTGGCGTCTGAATTTGAGATTGCAGCGCCACGGTGGCCAGTTTGAGAACCTTAGATAGACAGATAGAGGCGAGGATCTCTAGTGTTTACTTCGATATTTGATATTCGATTTTACAATTAATTTAAAGGCTTTTTCAGTTAACAGAAGTGGTTCTGTGTGAGTCTGAATGAGAAGATTGAGTTTGAAATATTTGGAGTATCTTAAAAACAAACAGTTCTAGAACGGTTTAGGAAGATGCATGTGATATAATTTTGAATGTTGTTTGCGAAACTAATTGATTTGTATCCATTTTAGTCACCTGTAGTGATCATTGATCACATACCCCCTCAAATATGCTCCTCAAACGGTTTGGACCTTAAATACGAAGGCCGTATTCGTGAATGGGTAAAATCCGTCCAATGATTCCATAGATATACCAATTCAAAATTTCATTTTCCCAAAATTTCCAAAAATACAGATCAGATCGAATTGAAATCCAATACTTCATCGGAAAATTACAGTTCGAAGGTTCATACAGAATTTAATGAGGATGATATGATAAGAAAATCCCAGAAATATTTTTTTCGAATTGATCTGAAGATACGAAATTTTGCATGAAGTTGGCTTTCAGCATCTTCAAACTAACTGCGAAGATTTATCAGGATTGAATCAGTATTTTTCGAGTTATACTGAAAAAAGCAACAATATGGAGAAGAAAACCTCGAAATTTGAAATATTTTTTCCCGATAACTCCAAAACTTATAATCTCATCGAACTGAAATTTGGTACTCTGCTGTGAAATATAAAGCTCAAAGTCCGAGTGGAAACTTTTCCTGGATATGATAAACAATTCCCGAAATAAAAATATTTTAGAAAAAAATGTTGAAAAATTTTTTTTTTAATTTACTGAATGTATGATCCTGACAAAATTAGGCTCAAAGTTGCGCCTTGCTATATTCTACCGAATTGCTAAGTTTGAATCCAATCGCTCAAGTATTTTCTGAAATAAAATATAAATAGCTTAAAAATTTCAAGTGGCTATAACTCCGAAACTATTCAAACGTTTTGTCCCATTAACGAACTCAACTGCGGCATTCCAATTCGCAACCTACCCTGAAAGTTTCAGGTTGCTAGTTCACTCCGTACGACAGTTATCGTGTCCACGGCCGGCCAGCTGACCGGACAGAATCGATTTTGACACCGGATTCGTCATCAGTGAGTCCAACCTAGTCGATTGAGACTATTTTCGTCTCAATCATCGAAAATAACAGACATTTGGACAGAACGATAGCACGCTGTGTGCGCAAAAATATGTAAAATTTCGTTGTCTCTTCTCGATATCATTGTTTCTTTCCGAAAACCTTACAACTAATACTAATTCAAACATATTGAAAATTCTGATCTGATCTTCTGATTATATTATTATCCTCATGAAATTCTGTATGATCGTTCGAACTGTCATTTTTCGATAAGGTACCAATCCGATCTAATCAGTATTTTTGGGAAAATACAATATTGAATGGGTGTATATCTGCAAAATCATAGGGTGGATTTTTTCCATTCACGATCTCGAATTTCCCACAAAAAAAATCATTTTTTCATTCTATACTAGTCGCGAAGGAGGCAACTAGGCCTTCTACGCACCAATCACACAGGGAAGCATCCTTGTAGACCGCGCTGAAGGCATTGGTAAGAACCTCCTGGTTGGCATCGCTCTAAACCTTCAATGTGTTTCACATGGATGCTCGTTCTGTTCGTACCCTCAGATTTTCAGACCATAGTCAGCTCAAAATTCGAAAATAACAGACCTTTGGACCAAATGATGACGCTTTGTTCCTCAGAACAAGCGCGTAAGAATAAAAACTTCTGTATTCATAATTTCAATTAACCGACTCCAGTAACATTTCAACTTCCTGCCATAAGAAGCATGATAGACCGCCAGATAAAATCTGTAGCCCACAGCCAATTACGTAGTTCGACTGGGTGGTTGGCCACCCCTTTGGCATTGCTTTATTTCTAACATCCCCTCAACGGAATGCTAATGTAAACAGCTCCGTCCGTACTGCCGGCGCTCCTGTAATATTTATACTTTGGGAGAGTTAAGAAAATAAATGTCCGGAAAATATTCCGGTTGAATTTATATTATGTTTGCTGATAACGCGCTCGGCTATTTCCCTGGGTTATACTGGTTATCTTCGCTTCAACAATTACATCGCAGCGGTTTGCGGGAAAAAGACGTCTAATTTAACAGATGAATTGACTGCGAATACCGATATCGTAACAACTATTGGCATCTGAAGTGATTCTGTCTATACCTACATATTCCATTTTTATGAAAGAGTTATGCATCTGAATCAAAACTATTTAAAATCTTTTGAAATGATTATTTATAGAAAACGCCTTTTCGGATTGCAGGATTGAACTGTCAAGTACAGCCCCTAGGAAGAGAGGTTGCCTAATGAAAAATACTGAAACAAAATATAAGATATATATTCTAAGAATGAGCAGTATATTTCACATCAAACATTAGGTTATCACAGTATTAGCAGCGGAAATGTGAACGGGGTGCCATAAATTTTTACAAATGATACAAGAGCACAGATAAAAACCTCTGAAAAAATTATTTCTTCCCGTATAAGTATTTTGAAATTGTTGTTTGTTATTGAAGGACTCCTCTTTAATCAACGAAACAAAATTTCTTCTTTTTTCCGGTTGTTTAATTAAGCATTAGACTGGCTCAGGAATTGGTGAGTTTTGGCGATTGAATATCAATAATATTCGCAGCTTACTTAATTTCAACTTTATTCTTCAAAACTAGCAATATGTTGTCTTTTCAGCAGTTGAGATTGATCTCCTTTTCGTACGATGTTACACATATGTAGGTACTTTATACAAATAATGAAAGAGATTCCACTTCAGCACATATTTGAATATAATATGAAGATCATAGATGGCATTATTATTATATGTATCAACTGGTGAAATTAAAATCATTGAAAACTCTAACACCGGTGCAGGTTGATATCTCGAAAAAACATCTGAGAACAAGAAGAGAAGATAAAAAACCAATATGAATTAGTAAATATTTTATTATTCATTAACTTAATTTAGAGTACACGATCCGTTTCAAGAAAGAATCAGACACCGAATGAATTGCCTCGAAACCATCGTCAAATTCATATATTGGACAACTTTTAACTAAATATTCTAATTTTTTCTCTTCTTCTCCGCATTCGCACTTTGGACATTCGACCGAATTCTATTTGAAGAGGAAATTATTACAGCGACCATGACCTGCTCTAAGTCGATCGAAAATGCACCAAATTTTTGGAGGAAGATTAAAACCACGAAGTTCTCGAAGGATCGCTTATAAAACCTTTGTTGAAAACATTACATAAATTCCACTCCGAACGCCAAATTTTCAAATTTTGCCACTTTTATATGTTAAAATAATACGATCATCACGAAATTTTACACAAAATTGTCTTTCAGCATTTCGAACTAGTTTCATCATGATTGAATCAATATAATTTGAGTCATTCCGGAAAAAACAACGATATCGAGAAAATAACCAGGAAATTTGACATATTTTTTCCCAGTTTTTCCGAAATTGATAACTTTATCGAATTAAAATTCAATACACTGCTGTGAAGTATGAAGCTTGAGGTGTGAGCAATTTTTGTCGGAATAAAATGAATAGTTCTCGAAAGAAAACTTGTTTCGAAAAAAATTTTCAAAGAATTTTTTTTTTTTTTACTAACACCACAATCTCGAAAAATTTCCGCTCAATAGAATCCTCGTATGCCCGTAATCGTGTGTGAGTCCATCCTAGTCAGTTGAGACTAAATTCTACACAAAATTCGACAATTACAGACATTTGCACAAAACGATAGCGCACTGTTTCCCTAGAGCATGCGCGTTAAAAGTGATTCTCCTCATTTTTTCAATATTTCCAGGAATAACGCTTTGGGAAAGAATTTGAAATGCGCTCAGAAGCTGCTGACTTCACGTCAATGCTTTTCTAAAATTTCATCTCAATTTGTGTTAGAGATTCCGGAAAACATATCCCATACAAAAATGATCAATAGGATATTCTCAGTATACCCCCTTCAACGAAACATTTCCCTCACGAACCACGCAAAAACACGGCCATCTCACTCCAAAATATCAGATGTATTCTCCAAGGACAATAAATACCATTCAGGACGATTTCGGACGACGGCGCGCCTCATAAAATAGTGAACTGAATAAAGTTGAATTCGACGGAAGGAAACGGACCTACGGATCAGATTTCCCGACCGTTCATTTGCCGCTTTAGCCAGAGAAAAGATTCCAGAAATGATGGATGAAATGGGGTCCGAAAAATGCGGCCCGAATAACATAAGCCGCTTTGTGGGAATTCGCTGCCAGCGCCCTCTTTTGTGATGCCGCGCTCGAAAATATGGGATTTTTGAAGTTGTCCTGTCACGAGATGTCAGTTACAATTAGTTTGTTGTTTTTCGTTCCGCCAAGTTGGTGTTTAGTTAAGAAGTAGATTTCTTTATGAATAGAGGGGGATCTGATGGTACAAATTCTATCATAGAAATAAGTTTGAATGCCGTCCGACTTTTTCTATGAGTTCAAGGTCACATCGATTCACACCTTTTACAACTATTAGAGTAAAAAGTAACTTTGTTTTCTATCACGATGATTCATTGAAGGTTTCACAATGAAACTAGTTTAGTATTTCTTCTACACATTTTCAAACAGGTGTATTGCAAGTTGTGTAACAAGCTACGAATATTGATCGATTAATCATCAATCATTCCACTCTGATCAGAGCTAATCACCCAATCAACTAAAACAGCAACACCGAAAAAGCGGATTCCAAGGAGAATAGTTACAGCTGTTTCACAGTTTTACTAATCGTCAGACTCAACTCACCTTGGATAAACTCAGAATAGAAATCTAGATACTTATCACCTGTCAGATGGATCGCTGCAGTATAACTACATACAGCGCGCCATCTCTGAGGAGCATCCTACCTTCGAGTGCAGAATACTTTGATCGAGTTGCATGACGTTCATCCTTTTGTCGTAACAGGTCGCTGCATCTGCGTTTTGCCGTTTACAACATCCGTCACGACTTTGGAAACACTCGGTTCATGTGGCTTTCCCGCATTTACGAATTTAAATATATTTAATTAAGACCAGTCAACTTGATAAAGGTTATTAATACAAAAATTGAAGAAAAAAACAGATTTTTCTATAATATCTTCACAAAAATTGTTGATGATTGTATTAATGACATTTATCAAGTAAACTCGTCTCAATTTAATATTGGAAATGAAACAAACAGTTTTATAGAGAAGGAATCAACTGTCATATAATATATACAGGGTGATTCTGGAGGAGACCGTCAGATTTTAGGATAAGTTTACACTAGTCAAGACATTCTCGAAACAATGTTTGGTTTATGGTTGGGGGTCTCTATTGAGAATATACAATGTGATTCATCCGATTCGACTGATTTTACTTTTATTGATAACTTTGGTATGGCTTATTCGATTTTATAGGAATTTTCAGCGAAGTACAATATTGATGAGGACATTCATTAATTTCGAAGTTTTTTTCAAAATAAGTGGTTGTTATAGTAATAATTACAGGTTCATTGTGCAGGTTGAAAAAACACCCTGTACATCGCATTTCCAAAACTATACTATCTATTTACGATTCTACTATAATAAATCATTATTTGAGAGTTTCTAATTTTTTTGGTACACTTCTAGTTTTCCGAGAAAATTTTTTCAAAAAATGATAGTGTCGAAATTTCGCTCCAATCGATTCTACTTTTATTTTTTTTACAAGTCTCTCAAAATACAGGCTTGTAATTGTGATAATTTTAAAATTTTAGATTGATTGTGCAGTAGAAAAAAAAACACCCTGTACATTGCTTTTCCAAAACTTTCTTATTCGTTTCAGATTCTACAATAATATGTCATCATTCAGAGGTTTTCAATTTCTTTGGCACACCCCCGGTTTTCCTAGAAAACATTTTTGAAAAAGAGCATGATCGAAATTTGGCTCACAAGCAGTGAGAGTATTCCGCACTAGGTAGAAAAGCTGTATTGTCCAAGGATGACAAGCAGTTCTTAAGTTCTAAAATATTCTTTTCAAATTCCAAATCCATATTTAATTGCTAATATTTTCTAAGAAATCATTCAATTCAGAATATATTTCGAATTTGAAAAGAATATTTTAGAAGTGACGAACAACTTTGCAACCTTGGACGATACAGCTTTCCTACCTAGTGCGGAATACTCTCACTGCCTGTGAGCCAAATTTCGATCATGCTCTTCTTCAAAAATGTTTTCTAGGAAAACCGGAGGTGTACCGAAAGTTTTGGAAAAACAATGTACAGAGTGTTTCTTTTTCAACTGCACAATTAATCTGAAACTCTGAAATTATCACAATTACAACACTGTATTTTGAAAGATTGTTGCGATTATTTAATGTGCTCATTCAGATTGTTCAACACTGCAAATTTCATCAAAATTGGATGAGCCGTACCAAAGTTATCAATAAAAGTAGAATCGATTGGAGCGAAATTTCGACATTATCATTTTTTGAAAAAAATTTCTCGGAAAACTAGAAGTGTGCCAAAAAAATTAGAAACTCTCAAATAATGACTTATTATAGTACAATCGTAAATAGATAGCGTAGTTTAGGAAACGCTATGTACAGGGTGTTTTTTCAACCTGCACAATCAATCTAGATTTATCACAATAACAACCGCTCATTTTGAAAAAAAAATTAGAATCAATGAATGTGTTCAACTCTATTGTACTACGCTGAAAATTTCATTGAAATCGAATAAGCCATACCAAAGTTATCAATAAAAGTAAAATTGGTCGAATCGGACAAATCACCCTGTATATTCTCAACAGAGACCCCCAACAATAAACCAAACCGTGTTTCAAGACTGTCTTGACTATTGTAAACTTATCCCAAAATCTGACGGTCTCCTCCGGAATCACCCTGTATAAGTCTCAAATATTTTTGGAGGTGTTGTTACCTTCATTTCATCCATCAAAAGAACAAGATGGTGTGGAACTTGTCAAAATTTGCACGATAATCAAGGTGCGCTTCAAGTTTTGTATAAAATAGACTTACATATTCCAGTCCTCATAATTTTCGTATTTAATTGGAGGAAGTTGAACAGAAATTGCGAACTAAGAGAAGTTTTTTTGTTTCAATATAGACGTTTGATAACTAACATTTCCGAAGCCTTCTCAAAGAAGAAAGTTGAAAATTCAATATATTTTTGAAATGGTAATTTCAAGCTCTATCGAAATATGTAAAAATATACGGTGTGTCCTATTTGAAAAAAAATAAATATTTTCATGGTGGTATCTCAGAAAATATCAGGTGGCAGAAAATTCAGTTAACGTCATTGAATTCTACGCGAGAAGTTGCTACGGGAATATTTTTACAGAAATAGAAAATTTTCAACAAGAGGAATTACAGCAATATTTCTGAAATGAATATTTTCAAAAAACACCCGGAAACTATGTTACGGTGCAATGTGAGAGTCATTCGCTTCAGTTGCAAAATAGCGCAAGAACCTGGATCAATCCCTGTATCGATCTTGAGAATTTTTCGAAATTATTCAGAATTTTCGAAAGATTACTTTGTTCGGTTTACTTGTTAGCTCTTTGTTGCAACTCTTTCCTAAAGTATCCGAAATGTCATCCGTATTTTTCCATTACCAGTTCAAGCTAGCCACAATTCATACCTTATTTTAACAATATAAAGGATGTCCAGTGGAAATTGTGGATAGCAACCGGTGCGTTCGCCGTCGAAGGACCGAGCACGCAACTTATCTGATCGTGGGTGAAAAATTCAAACAAGAAGGTACAACGGTTTACAGAACTTCTCCGTGAGCATCAACGTCAGCAACAACACCAGAAGATCTGTCTCAAATTCGGATTGAAATTATTCGAAATCCACGAAAATCAATAGGGAAAATTGCTTCATCCACTGGAATAAAAGTCATCAGTGCATGTTATTTCGCAGAAGAAATTGAAACTCCTTTGGTATAGAATCAACCGCAGCTTTTGAGGGTGTCCTCCGTAATCTTCAGAAACCACCATCCAAATTGATGTAAGTGCAATGCCATAGTCATTTGCTTGTGTGACAAAATGGCGCATGCGCTGGGTCAATCCCATACTGTGTCAGTTTCGAGAATTTTTATGAAATTTTCAGAATCGTCGAAAGTTCACGTTCTTCTGTTTAATTGTCAGCTCTATGCCGCAACTTCATTACAAAGATATGTCGTCTAAATTTCCGATTTCTAGTTTAAGTTCGCCACAATACACAACACCTTATTCTATCAATCTAGTTTAGAATTAACCAGAGCTCTCGAGGGTATCCTCCTTAATTTTCAGAAACTAAAATCCATAATGCGTCCTAGTCGTTTCTACTGAAAATTTGTCAACGCAGTACACGTTACATTATTTAATATTGATACAGTTATAGTGGATTATTTATCATAAGTTATTTGCCATTCCTCGGAGAACTTATAATATTCCAACGCCGTGATAGAGTGAGGATAGTAAATTCACGTTGCTGTTGGATTTGAGTTGTACTTAATAAAATATAAACCTTCAGCGTTATGAATAAACTAGCAGTTGGACGATGGCAAAATACGAGCTGTACAGAAACGATGCTTCAAAATGAAGCCAAAATGAGAATTCAAATTCGATCAATCCTACGATAGTCTGCTTCGCAGTTAAAGGCAGTACTGATCGTGAACTCTATGAGAAGTTTCTAGAGGCTCAAATACGGTGATAAATTGTACGTATAGTATCAGACCCACTTTCTCAAACCATCAAATCAGTGATTTGACGTGTAGCAGTAAAGATTTCTCGTGGAGACAGTTGCCCAGAGGCCAACGCTAACTTATCGGCAACAGCCCAGAGCACGACGAAACGAAAATTTATTTCCCTAGTAATTTGCCGAGTTCTATAGCGGTCAAGTGCGTGCTTTCCCAATCAATTATTTAGTAAGGCTGAAATTCCGGTGTGCTGTGGGCTGGGCAGTTGCCGATAAGTGAATTTTGACCTTGAAGCGCCTATCTTGGCGGTCTGGGGTACGCCTCGGTTGATCAGTTGGTCTACTTCGTAATCGTCCACCTTTCTTCGTCCACAGAACACACTAGCTTTACTGCTATTGTAGTACAATCAACACGGCAGCTAATCTCTCGAAAGAATAAACCTAGATGTCTTTCAACTCTAGGTATTCTTACGCTTTACTATAGCTTATCAAAAGCTGATTCAAATAGTCCTAGATATTAATAACTCTTTTTGAATCGGTCAGTTGTGATGTTAGTGCAATATCATAGTCATTCGCTTGGGTGGCAAAATGGCGAATGAGCCTGTATCAATCCCTTAATGTGTCGATTTTGAGAATTTTTATAAAATTTTCAGAATCGTCGAAAGTTCACGTTCTTCAGTTTAATTGTTAGCTCCATGCCGAAACTTCATCGCAGATGTTTCGAGAAGTAGTCTTCATTTTTCAATTTCTAGTTTAAGCTCGCTACAATACACAACACCTTATTCTATCGATCTAGAATAGAATTAACCAGAGCTTTCGAGGGTTTCCTCCCTTATCTTCAGAAACCACAAGCCATAATGCGTCCTATTCGTTCCTACTGAAAATCTGTCAAGGCAGTACAAGTTTCATTATGTAATATTGATAAGGTAATAGTGGATTATTTATCATAAGTTATTTGCGATTCCTCGGAGAACTTATAATATTCCAACACCGTGACACAGTGATGATAGTAAATTCACATTGCCACTGGATTTGAGTAGCACTAAATAAAATATAAACCTTCAGCGTTATGAATAAACTAGCAGTTGGACGATGGCAGAATACGAGCGGTACAGAAACGAAGCTCCAAAATGAAGACAAAAGGAGAATTCAAATTCGATCAATCCTACGATAGTCTGCTTCGCAGTTAAAGGCAGTTCTGATCGTGAACGCTATCAGAAGTTTCTATAGGCTCAAATACGGTGATATATTATACGTACAGTAACAGGTCTACTTTTTTATCCCATCAAGTCAGTCATTAGACGTGTAGCAGCAAAGATTTCTCATAGAGTCAGTTGCCTAGAGGCCAACACTCACTTATCGGCAACAGCCCGGGCCATAGCAAAACGAAAACTTATTTCCCTAGTAATTTGCCGTGTTCCGTGGCGGTCAAATACACGCTTTCCGATTCAATTATTTAGTAAGAATGAAATTTCGGTGTGCCGTGGGCTGGGCAGTTGCTGATAAGTGAGCGTTGTCCTTAAATAATAATAATAATAATAATGATAAATCGTCTTTATTAGGTGAAAGTTTAGCTAGAAGCTATTCTTACACTTTACCTATCAAAAATTATACCTTAACCTTCTAAGAGACAAAAAAAAATAAAAATACAATGCACTCAATGTAACAAACCTTATGTTAACAATTACATACATAATTATATCCTAGTGAGAGTTAGAAACTTGGCCGAGTAAAATTGAGTTTCTGGTATGAACTCGAAAGCCACTGATTGATTTGAATTTGACGCTGTTATCAATACAATTATAAATAAGGGGTGCCTGGTAAGAAAATGAACTTTTGAACTTTGTGGTGTGATGACGGGGAATATCAATATTCAACTGTCCTCTTGTATTCACTGAATGAACGTTATGTCTAAAATTTATTTTATTGTATAAGTATGAGGGTTGCTTTGATCTAATTATTTTATGAACGAAGCACATTAAGTGCTGTCTCCTACGGTTATCCATTCTAAGCCATCTCGAGGAGTTTATGTGGCCAGATGTTGGGACAGATCTCCTTAAATTGAGAACGAAACGGCAACACCGATTCTGAACTGACTGAATCCGCGATGAGTCAAACTTATCGATAAAAGAACCATATACTACATCACCATAATCAAAACGCGATAAAACTAGCTGATTGCACAGAGTCATTCTCAGACTCCTGTTCAAGAAGTGACGGCTACCGTACAGAAGCCTAAGGGACATATATGCCCTTTGAATGCATCCAGATACGTGGTCTGAAAATTTCAAATTACTATCAACGCACAAACCAAGGTTCCTTACCATTTCCTGAGGACGAAGAACAGTGCCCATAATGGTTATAGATATTATATTAGCTTTGGAAATAGCAGATTTACTGCCAAAAAATATGAGGCTGGATTTCTTGGGATTGATATGGAGGTTGTGATTTTTGGCAAATTGTTTAATCGATTCCAGTTCACTATTTATTAGAGAACATGCAGCCTGGGCCTCATCCGGATGAAAACCAAGAGAAATTTGACTGTCAGCAGCGAATAAATGATATGGACAACACTTGATAGAACTTGCAAAATCCGCTGTATATATTAGGAAGAGAAGCGGACTCAATATTGAACCCTGGGGTACCCCCTTGTTCAATGGGAGTTGTGATGATTCGTTTCCCCCGGCGACTCGAACATATTGTTTTCTGCCATGCAAGAATGAATTGAAGAATTTGGGAGGAACTGATGACAATCCATAATATTGTAATTTGGCACAGAGGAGTTTATGGTTGATAGTATCAAAGGCCTTGGTAAAATCCAACAGAACCTGAGACGTAACCCAGCCACGATCCCAATCATTCAGAACATCATCCAGTATATGTGCAAGCGCCGTAGAGACACTGTGACCACTTCTGAACCCTGACTGGTGAACTGGTAGAATATTAAAGGATGTGCAGTAGTCATAAAGTTCCTTGTATACCCATTTCTCCAGAACTTTAGATAAGAAAGGAAAGATACTTATGGGTCGAAGATCACTGATGGATTCTGAATTAGTAACCTTTGGTAAGGGGCATATAATTGCAGTTTTCCAAGATGAAGGATAGTAACCAAGCTCCAAACAAGACTTGACGATATGAGTTATGGGTAACAGCACCTCCGGCATGCTCAATCGAATCATAGTTCTTGAAATTCCATCGTCGCCAAAAGAATCAGAGTTTAATTTGTAAATGATCTGAGAAATATCCTGAGGGCCAGGAAGACGAAACTCAAAAGATGAGCAAAAATTGCCAGCGGTGCCTTCATAAGCTGCTATCATCTCCGCACAATCCTCGTCCAAGCTGTCAGCAATCGAAACAAAATATTTGTTTATTTCTTCAACCTTATTTGTGAACTCAGGTGGTAGAGTATTCATATTGTTAGGTACCGTATTCAAGTTTTTGAGCTGCTTCCATAAAGTTCGCGAGTTACCATCAGATCTAGAAATGAAATCGATATATGCTTTCTTTTCTATACGGATAGTACTCAATGTATAATTTCTCAAATTTTTGTATAATTCTAAATCCTCTTGAGTTTTCGAAATCTTATAGCGATTTAGTGCTTTCCTCCTATCATCTATCATAATTTTTATGACATCAGTTAACCAAGGAGCTCTTTTTTTCGTAACTCTGACCGTTTTCGTTGGAGCAAATTTATTGAACAAAGAAGAGATTTTTGTTGTTAAGTAAGTAATCTTTTCATCAACGGTCTCAGCGGAATAAAGTGGATTCCAATCAACTGAATTCAGTTCTCTCCTAAATTCATCCTCCGAAAAATAGCGGAAATCCCTAAAAGTTACAAATTTTTCAGCCCTTTCGAATTTATCAACCTGAAAACTACAGAATGATAACCGATGATCAGATCTACATCCATCGCACCAACGGAATCAACTTCAAAAGAGCCTGAAATGAACACCAGGTCAATGAGGGTTGAGGAGCGTCGCTCTAGGGTATGCCTCGATTGATCAGTTGGTCTACTTCGTGATCATCCACCTTGCTTCGTCCACAGAACCCACTAGTCTTACTGCCATTGCTGTAAAATTAACACGTCAGCTAATCTCTCGAAAGGATGTGCCAACATCTAGATGTCTTTCAACTTGAGTTATATTTTCACTTTACTAAAGCTTATCAAATGTTGATACAAATAGTCCTAGAGATTGATTACTCCTTTCGAATCGGTCAGTTGTGATGTTAATGCATTGTCGTAGTCATTGTCTTGGGTTGCAAAATGGCGAACGGGCCTGGATCAATCCCTTACTGTGTCGATTTTGAGAATTTTTATAAAATTCAGTCAAGAAGGTACAATGGTTAACAGAACTCCTCCGTGAGCATCAACGTCAGCAACAGCACCAGAACATGTGTCTCGAATTCGGATTAAAATTATTCAGAAATCCACGAAAATCCAGAAGGACAATTACGGCATCCATAATGCATCTTATTCGTTCGTACTGAAAATATGTCGAGGCAGTACACGTTACGCTTTACTATAGCTCATAACAGATGGTTCTAAAACCACGACGGGGGCCGGCGCTGGAGTATAAGGGCCTAGAACTAAATGTACACTATCGCTAGGCTCCTACTCGAGTGTTTTTCAGGCAGAAATACTTGCTATCGAAAGATGCATAAACCTAGAAAGAAACTATCAAGGGTGTAACATAGTGATCCATTCTGATAGTCAGGCTGCTATCAAAGCACTCCTATGTCATCGACTCAAAGCTGATATGGGAGTGCCGAAGGAAACTCAATGAAGTAGGCAAGAATAACAAGGTCTCCTTAGTCTGGGTTCCTGGACACTCAGGAATCAAGGGAAATGAAAAGGCCAACACTCTAGCCAGAAAGGGAGCACAAACGCTACCCACTGGCCCAGAACCTTTCTGTGGTATAGGCAAATGTACCTATAAGAAGGAGTTTTTGGAGAAAGAAGAAAATGAAAGAGGGGCACTCTGGAGGAATTCTCCAGGAATGGAACACTCTAAAAAGTTCCTTCGGAACTTTGAAATTGCTAGATCCAAAAATCATCTGGATCTGAGTAAGAATAAGTTACGCCTCCTCACTGGTTTCCTCACAGGACACGGTCGCCTAAGGAAGCACATGATGAGAATGGGCTTATCAGAAACTGACGAGTGCAGATTTTGTGGGGAGGAGGAGGAAACCCCTGTTCACCTGATCACAGAATACCTCGCCATTGTGAGCCTGCGCAAAAGATACTTTGGACAGGAGCATTATAGGAGGAATGAGAACTTAGCCTCCTTGAAGCCCTCACAGATATCAGAATTCATCAGAGCTCTAGAGCTGGAGGGCGAGCTGAAGGTTGCGAAAACAGCTCTGACAAGGGGGCACAATAGACCTTAAGGTCGCAGTGGAACGTAACCCCTTACCAACTATAACTATAACTATACTCATCAAAAGTTGATTCAAATATTCCTAGAGATTGATAACTCTTATTGAATCGGTCAGTTGTTATGTTAGTGCAATGTCATAGGCATTTGCTTGGGTGGCAAAATGATGCATGAGCCTGGATCAATCTCTTACTGAGTCGGTTTTGAGAATTTTTATAAAATTTTCAGAATCATCGAGAGTTTACGTTCTTCAGTTTAATTGTTAGCTTTATGCCGCAACTCGACTCCAAAGTATCTGAAATGTCATCTCAATTTTTCAATTTCTAGTTTAAGCTTGCGACAATACACAACACCTTATTCTATCAATCTAGTATAGAATTAACCAGAGCCTTCGAGGGTATCCTCCTAATCCTTAGGAACCACAATCCATAATGCGTCCTATTCGTTCCTGCTGAAAATCTGTCAACGTAATACACGTTACATTATGTAATATTGATACAGTCACAGCGGATTATTTGTCATAAGTTGTTTGCGCTCACTTCGTGTAAATTTGGCAGATTTCTCGTAGAACTTATAATATCTCAACCCCGTGACAGAGTGAGGAGAGTATATTTACGTAGCCGTTGGATTTGAGTAGCACTAAATAAAATATAAACCTGCAGCCTTATGAATAAACTAGCAGTTGGACGATGGCAAAATACGAGCGGTACAGAAACGGAGCTCCAAGGATGAAGCCAAAGGGAGAATTCGAATTCGATCAATCCTACGGGGAGAGAATGTGAAATATTCACCTTTGAGAACCGATATTCTTTTGAATATAGCCGAATCGAGATACATCCTGTGGATATAAATCGGTTTGGAAGGAAGTTGAAGAAATGCGTTTTGAAAATGTTCACTGCAGTGTATTTGCATGTGTATGACCCTATCAATTTATTCGGTTGGGTTTATCGTGATGATATAGATATATGCTTCTCATATGAGATGGCGTGCCTTCTGTTTGGTATTAGAATGTGGTTTCATATTTTCTTGAATAAACAATGAACAAAAATTATTTTTCACCTTTTTTTCTAAGTTTTTCCTTCCAATATCTGAGGAAGGAATCATTAAAATTAGATAAAATCATCATTCAGAAATGTTCCTTATATAAATCATAATTTCCATCCGATTTTTAGTTGTTATATTTCAGATATCGGGAGAGAAACCCCAAAACTATTAATTTGAACTACTTACGATTATGAAATTGTGAAGAATTTCGATGAGGCATTTGCCCATTGTGTTTATAAAATAATAAACCTCCAAACTTAGAACCGAATGTGATGATTCATTTTCGAGATAATCGGAAATTTGCAGCGTTTTCCTCTATGACTAAGAGACCACTGTTTGGAACTCATTCGGATTGAAATATTTAGGTTGAGTTTTGAAACAGTAATGAACGTTGAGAGTTTCATGAAAATTCGTTGATAAGTTTTCGATAAAAATTTTTCCCTCCTCTACTCCCGTGCTATCGTTTTGTCCAAATGTCTGTAATTTTGGATGATTGAGCCGAAAATGGTCTCAATCGACTAGGTTGGACTCACTGATGACGAATCCGGTGTCAAAATTGATTCTGTCCGGCTGGCCGGCCGGCCGGCCGTCCGTAGACACGATAACTGTCGACAGAAGTAATCTACTACTTGAAACTTTCAGGATAGGTTGCGCATCAGAATGCCGCGGTTGAGTTCGTTAATGGGCCAAATCGGTCGAATAGTTTCGGAGTTATAGGCACTTGAAGTTTTGAAGTTATTTATTTTTTATTTCAGAAACTACCGAAGCGATTGGATTCAAACTTGGCAGTTTGGTGGAGTATAACGACGCGCAACTTTGAGCCTAATTTCGTCAAGATCATATTGTCAGTAAATTTAAAAAAAAAATTTTTTCGAAATTTTTTTACAAAAAAATTTTTTTTTCGGAAACCATCAATCATATCCAGAAAAAATTAAACTCACACTTTGACCTTCTAATTTCACAGCAGTGTACTAAATTTCAGTTTGATACGATCATAAGTTTTGGAGATATCGGGAAAAAATATGTCAAATTTCGAGGTTTTCTTCTCGATATCGTTGATTTTTTCGGTATTACTCGAGAAATACTGATTCAGTCCTGATTAAACTTCACAGCTAGTTTTAAGATGCTGACAGACAACTTTATGCAAAAATTCGTGATAATCGTGTTATTAGAACAGTTTGAAAAAAAAAATTTCTATGATTTTCTCATCATATCATCCTCATTAAATTCTGTATGAAACTTCGAACTGTTATTTTCGATGAAGTACTGGATTTCAATTCGATCTGATCTGTATTTTCGGAAATATTGGAAAAATAAAATTTTGATTGGGTATATCTACGGAATCATTGGGTGGATTTTACCCATTCACGAATTCGGCCTTCGTAATTAAGGTCCAAACCTTCTCTACAAATATCGAGTTTCTAAGTTAAAGGTTAAAGGTCGAATTCGTTAATGGGTAAAATCCGCCCAATGATTCCGTAGATATACCCATTCAAAATTTTATTTTTACAATATGTCCAAAAATACAGATATGATCGAATTGAAATCCAGTAATTTATCAGAAAAAAATTTCAAAAAGCACTGCCGTGAAGGCAGCAGCTTCTGCGCGCACGTTCAAATTCGTTGCTGAAGCGGTCATCTACATTGAACATGCGCGCAAAAGTTGCTGCCTTCACGGCAGTGCTTTTTGAAATTTTTTTTCTATTCGTTCATTCAAATCTACTATAATGGACCTGCTATATATAATTTGAATTCATACTGAAAATTTGATACAAATCAAGATCCAATAATAATTAAAAATTTCGAATTTTGATTGAATTTCCCGCAGTTGACTCTCCCTCAAGGATGATTCTAAGATCTGAAAATAATTGATGCAATATTGAATTTGGAATTAACAATTTTATGAATTGATTGAATTATAACATAACGGCTATACTGAAAACTACCCAATTAAATTAAATATAAAGAAGCTCTTTTCGTTTCTCACTCACGGTGTAAATGTCTATGTCTCTTTTTAATTATTGGTTTCCTGTAGTTTCACTGTTCCCATTCTACAGGGTCTTTCACGAGGAACCTCACCCATATTTATACGGGAAACTACTGAACGTATTTTCATGAAATTCAGCACTTATAAGTATTTCACGATGCTGATGAAATCTAAAGTATTTTCAAGGCATGAGCACCTCCGGTTTTTCCGGAAATGACGTCAACTTCCGTTTTTCAAATTAGAACACCATTTTTTTATTGCAGAAATAGATTTCTTAGAAAATTTCAATTTATTTTGATGTAACATTTTTCAGTTTTGGTTGGAAAGTTCTCTCTGAGCGGGAAAATTCGAAAAAAAATCGAAAATAGAGCTCCGCTGAAACAAGAATAACTTCGAGGTTTTTGGATGGAAAATTTTCATTTTTGGGATTTTACAAGATGTAAGATTGATGTATCCACTTTAAAAATCGAAATCGCGATTCATGATACAGGGGGTGAAAAAATCGCTTTCAAAGTTAGGGATGACAAAATCGTGAAAAATCAATTTTTTCAAATTAGAACCCCATTTTTTTATGGCAGATATTGAATCTACGTTAAAAAATAATGTGAGTGTATGCATCACACCCTTGCCCTAAAGTGGATATTTTCTGAGTTATTCACAAAAAACTGTTCTTCGTCTTGAATTTTCAGCTATTTCTTTTCCCTTCACGCCAAAAAGATGACATTTTCAGGAACTGTTACTTAAACCATGTTTTAGATTTTACTACCCTAATATGCAAGAGAAAAAAGTTACAGGTTGTTCCTAAATAGATGGCGAATTTGGATTCGAATTTGTATCGGAAACCTCTTCATTTCAACTAATCGGCCATCGGTTTTCTCTCCAGTGATAAATAAATAATTCCTTATGAACCATATGCAAAAACTTACCATGTTTTACATTATTTTTTTTTTAATGATAGATATCATTAATTACATCTGCCAAATTCCTCTTTATTCAGTAGCATTTTGTGTTTACTATTAATTTGGTGATAATTCGTATTAAGTTATAAAATCGATCACTATGCCTTATTTTACCAATGAAGAATATTTAAATCTCATTCTACTTCATGGAGAATGTAATAAAGTTGTAGATAGAACCATTCGACTGTTCATTGAGAGGTTTCCTGACCGAACCAGACCAACGAGAGATACCATTAACAGAACCATGACAAACTTGAGAAATGTCGGATATTTCGTTAAGAAAACTACACACAGAGAAAAAAGTGTAGTAGAAGATGAGAACAACGAAATTACAGTTCTTGCATATTTTCGTGTGAATCCTCAAAATTCTCTCAAAGATGCCGAGATTGATCTGGGATTATCTCAATCGAGTGTTTGGAGAATATTAAAAAAACATAAAATGCACCCATATAAATTCAATAGGGTACAGCATTTGAAGGAAACTGATTTCGTCTGGAGAACAGAGTTTTGCGAAGCTATGATGATTCGATTTCAAGAGAATGAAAACTTTTTTGGACTGTATAATTTGGACAGATGAATCTAAATTCACAAAGAATGATTCTTTCAATAGGCATAACAGTCATTATTGGGATGAAGAGAACAACCACCACTTCAGACAATGGAACTTTCAAGAGACCTGGAGTTTCAATGTTTTTTGCGCCATCAAAAATAATGCAATTCTCGATGTTCACATTTATGATGGGACTTTAACTGGTAAGATAGAACACTACACATGTTTGCATTATTTAAAGAATGTTCTCCCTTAGGAGATAGATATTCTGACATATTGACTCAAATAATTGAGCCGCTAGTACAGAACCATAATGACTTATGGTATCAACAAGATGGCGCGCCTCCACACAATTCACTCAATGTGTCAAATATCCTCTACAGGCTATTTGAAGATCGATGGTTGGCGAACAATGGTCCACATCTTTGGCCACCACGTTCTCCCGATTTAACTCCTTTAGACTATTATGTTTGGGGTAGGATAAAAAATATTGTCTACTCAACTCCCCTGAATGATAAAGAGGACTGCATAGAACGAGTCAGAAATGCGTTCAGGTTTGTTTAGATTTTTAGATTCATAGTTTTGAAACTCAATTTGGTTTTTAAACACTTTTGCAGATCTCTTCCTCCCGATGAAATAAGAAGAGCAACGCACGAAGCATTCCTGAGACGTATAAATAAATGTCTAGAAATTAACGGTCAAAACTTTGAGCATCTTCTCTAGTTATAACTGCGATAGTTTGCCATGGTTCTCCTAATAGTAACTTGAAGTCGGTTTCAAGAAGGGGTGAAAAATCTACAGCATGGTTCAAATAACAGTTCCTGAAAATTTCATCTTTTTGGCGTGTAGGGAAAAGAAATAGCTGAAAATTCAAGACGAAAAACAGTTTTTTGTGAATAACTCAGAAAATATCCACTTTAGAGCAAGGGTGTGATGCATACACTCACATTATTTTTTAACGTAGATTCAATATCTGCCATAAAAAAATGGGGTTCTAATTTGAAAAAATTGATTTTTCACGATTTTGTCATCCCTAACTTTGAAAGCGATTTTTTCACCCCCTGTATCATGAATCGCGATTTCGATTTTTAAAGTGGATACATCAATCTTACATCTTGAAAAATCCCAAAAATGAAAATTTTCCATCCAAAAACCTCGAAGTTATTCTTGTTTCAGCGGAGCTCTATTTTCGATTTTTTTTCGAATTTTCCCGCTCAGAGAGAATTTTCCAACCAAAACTGAAAAATGTTATATCAAAATAAATTGAAATTTTCTAAGAAATCTATTTCTGCAATAAAAAAATGGTGTTCTAATTTGAAAAACGGAAGTTGACGTCATTTCCGGAAAAACCGGAGGTGCTCATGCCTTGAAAATATTTTAGATTTCATCAGCATCGTGAAATACTTATAAGTGCCGAATTTCATGAAAATACGTTCAGTAGTTTCCCGTATAAATATGGGTGAGGTTCCTCGTGAAAGACCCTGTATATTCTAACCTTCACATCCAATGGCTTGCTGTTTATGTGTTGGCTTTCAGACTGCCGCAGGAATATTTTTTTCTCTAGTTCCAATTGATTGTTCCTGGTTATAACTTCATTAATTCAGGTACGATTATATTTCCATTGCTTCTAATTTTTCATATTTAACTTGTATTCTTGATTTTAGATTCTCATCCATTTCTACTACAAGATGTTTTGAATTCTTTTCTTTGGATTTTACGTAGAATATCACGATTAAATTACGATAAAAATTATTCAGGAGGGCAGTTATGCACTGTTCGATGGTTGGAAATGAACTGACTTCTTTGTGTTTCAGTTCGGGTATCCAAAGGTTATCCAATTTTTATCGAAAATCGCAGGTGCTTAGAAATGTCAAATTTTTTTTTTAAACGATGCTATTGCAAATTTATTCGAGGAGGAAGATTTCCTTCTCCAGAGCCACTCTAGAAAATTCGGCTGCATTTTTTCTCACATTTTGATATGATGTTTGCCCACTTCCTTAAATTCTAACATACGAAATATTACAAATTTCTACCTAAATATTACCAAATTTTAAAGTTTTCAATTTCATTTATCCAGAATGTATAAATTCATACTTAAATCGACCAAAATATAAATTCATGATGTAAAGCAGAACTCATTCCTAAAATACGAATGAACTTTGGTTTATTTAATTCCCTAGCAATTAAATAATTTCCAAATTGTTTGTCGATTCCAGTTTCCTATCACAAATAGCATTCTTCTTTATAATTCTACTTATATCTTTATCTAACTTGCTATTTATGTTCAAATCAAACATCTTATACTATCTTTCAATCAAATATTAATCAAAATCGTTGTGAATGACTATTTTATGAACTACCCAAAATTATGCTTTTAAAATTGAAGATGTATTCAAATTATTTTCATTTTCAGATCCTAAGAATCTCTTGGATGATTAATATCAAAAAGTACGGTTCCTGAATCGTTATCTTAAATCATTCCATTAGATGCCTTTGGTTTATCATTGGATCATGAATAATTTTGAATATTTCAAAATTTTTATGGATTTACTTGTATTGTTATGAAATGATATACTTATTTGGTGATATTATAAATGTTTGTAGCGAGCGCCCTCTCTCAGCTCTTTCTTAAGTCGCGCGCGCAGTATCATCTCTTGCGTCTTAAGTACCCTACGTTACCTGCTCGTAACGGTTGGCCACGTCATCGGTCAACGTGTAGGGGGCGCTAGCGCGCATGCTGTCCCGGTTGGATCCTCTCAAGATCTCGGATATACGCTCATCCCCAACGGTCTGGTACACTTCCTTGTGGTCCTCACAAGGGGTGTCCACTCACGTAGGCATGTAAATGGCTTAGTTTGGTGCATGCCCTGACGAGTTCCCCCAAACTAAGCCGGGACGAAACGTGACACTGTCCCCAAAGAGGTTGAAGCTGCCTCGCAAACCTTCAAAAGCTTCAGTGGTGACTTTCCGACGTGATGTATATCAACGACGGTGTCACAGTTTCTGTCCCTTCGCGATCATCTTCGCTTCCAGTGAGAACCTCGCTTGACACTGTGTGAACCTATTCGTTCCTCTCTCGGCGATGGTTCGGCAACCATCCTGAGGAGGTTCCACATCGCCACTTCGCTCTCGTGCTTCAATCCGCTGCTCAGAGACGTGCTCACTGATGCACCCAGCTCACTGCACGATATCGAGTGGTATAGGAACTCACAAGTGGCGCAGCGTTTCTCAATCCGGGTTTCTCACATTTTCAAAGGCACACAACTGCTCCGCATCACGGCCGCACTTGTGGAAAATCTTCTGGCCAATACGGCCATGACTACATTCCGTCAAAAGCTGACCTCCTCTAAATCGGTCACACTCCTCGAACGACGAGGCAGAGCGCTCTAGCACACAGTTTACACAGCTCAATTCAAAACGGTCTGGTCAAGCGTGCTCAAACGCCGTACACTCGTGCTCAACAGCGCAGCAATGGCAAAACGGCTCACTCACAGCCGCGTTTTAGAGGAGAACACCTTTTCGGTCTCGGTCACATCCCTCCAGATGCATCTTTCTGGTATCGCTTTCACTGGAAGGGTAGTCCTGTAGCGAGCGCCCTCTCTCAGCTCTTTCTTAAGTCGCGCGCGCAGTACCATCTTGCGTCTTAAGTACCCTACGTTACCTGCTCGTAACGGTTGGCCACGTCATCGGTCAACGTGTAGGGGGCGCTAGCGCGCATGCTGTCCCGGTTGGATCCTCTCAAGATCTCGGATATACGCTCATCCCCAACGGTCTGGTACACTTCCTTGTGGTCCTCACAAGGGGTGTCCACTCACGTAGGCATGTAAACGGCTTAGTTTGGTGCATGCCCTGACGAGTTCCCCCAAACTAAGCCGGGACGAAACGTGACACTGTCCCCAAAGAGGTTGAAGCTACCTCGCAAACCTTCAAAAGCTTCATGTTCAATATATTATTTCAAGTAAAATGAAGCTCGCTTGGCTTTCCATAACACTACATAATCCAAAATGTAAATTGTGAAATTTTCAGGGGGGCTAATTTTTTAATTTCATATGATATGATATGAATTATCATAATGAACTGAAAGCTAAAAAGTAATGCGAAATCCTCCCAAAATATCCTCCAACCTATACACGCTTCTATTCATATACTTTTATTGAAACAACATGGTCTCCTCTATCTCCAATGAAAAAACTCAATCAACGGCATAAAACCCGTACAAAATCCACAATCAGTCTTTCATTCAAAGATACACAACCTACAACCTCAATGAATTTCAGGAACACCGAACCTGAACGGCAAAATTTCATCAATTCATCCTGCTCTCCCACTGGAGAATAATACTGGGAATGGAGATAAATGGAAAATGTATATTCTGCATCGATTTTCCGGTGTCTCTTTGATTTATGCAGGTCGAACGTGAAATACGCTGAACGTAGGGACGTACGATCTGCAGGATGAAATTTATAAGTACCCATACCCGAATTCTAACAAAAAAAAAGTTCAACTTCAGTGAGAAGTATTTATATGCGGAACATTTTACAGTCCCATAAAATCTATTTTGGCGAGGTCCTTAAACGAGACTTACATACAAAATTCGGATTTAAAAATCTGAATATCAATGGAGATCGCGAATAATTGATCCCTTGAGCTCGAATTTGAATTTGAAATTCAGATCATTAACTTCTAACGGTGACTTGAAAGAACGAGAAATGATAGAAAAGAAAGATTTGGGTCCAATCAAATGCCCGTTTTGGTTCATTATTTTCTCATCATTCACTGATGAAATCGATAAGTGAAAACAATTTGGAGCCCGCGTGAATTTTTAATTTCGAAGTAAGTGGAACTTGAAATTCGGGAAATAAAATTTTTAACTGAAATTTCTAATGAGGGGACACTCTTTGAACACTGTTCGTGTTATCACGCAGTGAATTTCACACAAATCTCCAATAATTCCTTACAATCATCAAATAATACAGATTTCTCTGTATTACCTCAACATATAATCTATTAATATTGATATCCTTCGACATACTGAACGACTAATACTGAATGGAAAGAAAAGTTTAGTCGCATCTTGCATTGGAGTTTTTTCGATGGCTTTTCCAAAAGTACCGTCTAGTTGACTCTTTTGTTGGTACAAAAAATTAGAAAAAAGTGTAATAGTTAAGATAGCAAGAGTTGCTATGAAACATAAAAAACCTAAAAAATTTCAAAGAGCACTGCCGTGAAGGCAGCAACTTTTGCGCGCATGTTCAATGTAGATGACCTCTTCAGCAACGAATTTGAACATGCACGCAAAAGCTGCTGCCTTCACGGCAGTGCTTTTCGAAATTTTTACTGATAAATTACTGGATTTCAATTCGATCAAATCTGTATTTTTGGAAATATTGGAAAAATAAAATTTTGAATGGGTATATCTACGGAATCATTGGGCGGATTTCACCCATTCACAAATTCGACCTTCGTAACTGAGCCCCAAACCTACTCTATAAATATCGAGTTTCTAAGTCGTTTCTTCCGGAAGTTATTGTGTTTACGGTCAGCCTAACGGCCGACTGCGTAAACACAATAACTTCCGAAAGAAACAACTTAGAAACTCAATATTTGTAGAGTAGGTTTGGGGCTTAATTACGAAGGTCGAATTCGTGAATGGTTAAAATCCGCCTAATGATTCCGTAGATATACCCATTCAAAATTTTATTTTTCCAATATTTCCAAAAATACAGATCAGATCGAATTGAAATCCAGTACTTCATCGAAAAATAACAGTTCGAAGTTTCATACAAAATTTGATGAGGATGATATGATAAGAAAAATCATAGAAATTTTTTTTTTCAAATTGTTCTAATGACACGATTATCACGAAATTTCGCATGAAGTTGTTTTTCGGCATCTCAAAACTAGCTTATCAGGACTGAATCTGTATTTCTCGAGTTATACCGAAAAAATAAACTATATTGAGAAGAAAACCTCGAAATTTGACATATTTTTTCCCGATATCTCCGAAACTTATGATCGTATCGAACTGAAATTTGGTACACTGCTGTGAAATATGAAGCTCAAAGTGTGGGTGGACTTTCCTTTCGGATATGATAAATGGTTTCCGAAAAACAAAATTTTTTGGAAAAAAATTTGGAAAAAAATTTTTTTTTAAAATACTGACAATATGATCCTGACGAAATTTGGCTCAAAGTTGCGCGTTGTTATACTCCACCCAACTGCCAAGTTTGAATCCAATCTCTCAAGTAGTTTTTGAAATAAAAAATGAATAAAATTCAAAACTTCAACTGCCTATAACTCCGAAACTATTTGACCGATTTGGCCCATTAACGAACTTAACCGCGGCATTCTGATGCGCAACCTATCCTGAATGTTTCAAATTGCTAGCTTGCTTCTATCGACAGTTAGCGTGTCTACGGCCGGCCGGCTGGCCGGACAGAATCGATTTTGACACCGGATTCGTCATCAGTGAGTCCAACCTAGTCGATTGAGACCATTTTCGGCTCAATCATCCAAAATTACAGACATTTGGACAAAACGATAGCACGCTGTTTCCCTAGAACATGCGCTCAAAAACAGCAACAGAGATTCATTTTGTTTGAAACTTTTTTAATTCTACCTCTTTTTTAGGTAGATTCAGCCAAGTAGGGTCTATTTCTAAAGCACTGATGTGAAATCAGCAGCTTATACGCGCTTGTTCACATCTTGAAATGGTGACTTGAAAATTTCAGTGAAATTCAAATTTTCCTATGGAAAACACTTCTTATTGACACATTTTTCGAGTTCTTGAAAAATCAAAAATTCAAATGGCTGTAGCACAGAAACCATTCGGCAAATTTGGCCCATTAACGAACCTAACTAAGATATTCAAGATCAAACTCTGAACTCAAAATTTCAAGACCCTAGGTCCTTCCTTTCAAAACACACGACCGGCCGGATTCTTCAGTGAGTCCAACCTAGTCGTTTAAGACCGCTTTCAGCTCAAAACTCGAAAATTACAGACATTGTGACGAAACGATAATGCGCTGTTCCCCAGAACAAGCACGTAAAAATGATGAAAAAAGTTTTACCAATAGGCCTAGTAAAAGCATTTCATAGAATACCAGCGAATTCCACGTGTGGAAAGAAAAAGAACTTCCAGATGCTATGACAAACATTTTTTACAAAATGTTACTGAATTGGTTGTTTTATTCTTCAGTTATTTTCTACAGAATAATAAATTTATCAGTTCACAGGGTTCGGGCAAATTGGTTAGATCCAACCAACGAACCGAAATTCACGTTTTTTTTGCATTTTTCTGATTCTGATGTACAGAGTGGGCAAAATTCGTTGTCTACTGAAGGGATCTCGAGAACTATAGCAGCTAGAAGGGAACTGATAACACATTCTCTAGCTCTTATTTCCTGACTAATCCGAATCTGAAAACAGATCCAGCTTATCGCGCATAGAACTCGAGTTATGAGGGAAAATTGAGAAATTGTCATTTTCAATAATGCTGAATAACTCGCTTGTTTGAACCCTTATTCAAAATCTGTTGATACACTCTACTGTTGATACTCTCTACAGGCACATTTTTAGGGGTAATTCAAATATAATATGACTAAATTTTCATTTCATCCATTTTCGAGAAATGAGAAGGATTTTGTATTTCTCAAATGTAAACTATTGTCGAAAGTCTCTTATCTTGCTTCGAAATTTTTGCTGATTTCGAAGATACATCATATGTAGCTATTTAGATGAATATAACATGAGAAAAAGTTCAATACTTTTTTCCAGCTTTTCTATTCACTGTTGAATAATTATAAGTAGGCTGACGTTACCATAGCGACCATTGAATATGCATTATATATATTATTATATATGTCTTTCTGGATATTTCTCGAAAAAGACTTCCCATGCAACTCGGCTATTTCCATTCGCTTGAATATAGCATCACAACATATCGAATTTTTCGTAATTCGGAATATTTCGGGCCATTAGGGATAATAAACAGATTTGCTATTGCTAATCTTAAGAACTATGACAAATTAACCATGGAAATACTCATTTAGCATATTCAATCGTCGCTATGGCAACGTCAGCCTACTCATAATTCAACAGTGAAAAGAAAAGCAGGAAAAAAGTATTGAATTTTTTCTCATCTAATATTCATGTGGAAAGCGACAAATGATACATTTTTGAAATCAGCAAAAATTTTGTAGCAAGATATGGGAACTTTCGACTATAGTTTACATTTGAAATATTCAAAATCCTTCTCATTTCTCGAAAATGGCTGGATTAAGAAATTCAGTCATATTATATTTGAATTACTCCTAAAAAAGTGCCTGTAGAATGTAATTCAGCATTATTGAAAATTTCTCAATTTTCGCTCATAACTCAAGTTCTATGAACAATAAGCTTGATCTGTTTTCAGATTCGGATTAGTCAGGAAAAAATAGCTCGAGAATGTGTTATCAGTTTTCTTCTAGCTGCTATAGTTCTCGAGATCCCTTCAGTAGAATTTTACCCACCCTGTACAATAAGAGATATTAAGGGTGGTATCTATTCAAATGGACACACTGGATTCTTCCCATCTAGGTAGTTTTAATCTGAAAATTAATGATAATCCTGTCTCACAATGATTTCACATCTCTATTCTAGCTCATTTCACCAAAAAAAATATTCTCGTTGATGTTGACTCCTATATAAACAATTTTCTCGAGAATCCGCTCTCATAAACTACATCTCTGGCTAAAATTCAATTTGAACTCTGTATGATTGTGAATCATTTCATGTACAATCCATCCATGATATTGGAAATATATTGAAGTTTCTCATTTCCTCTCTGTTAGTACTCTCGTTTCTCTCATGTTTTATTAATACCATATATCCATAGTTTCCCCAAATGAATAGAATAGACAAGAAAATATCTGCTACTCTATATACAGATTTGATTTATATTTGCAGTTGGATGTGATTCCAGCTTTCTATACCATTGAAAATGTCTGAGTTGTACCGGATATTGGTTTACATTAGAATGACGCATGGCCTGCTTGATTCAACTTTCAAGAAGTAAATGGATTGCTTTGATGTCTGTCTTTTGTTTCGTCAATATTCTCCCTTATTCATTGCTTGGGTAATACTCGCTTGACTTGATAGGGGTTGAATGAATGAATCGGTGGACAGCTCTACCCTGCTATTATTGAGGGTAACAAAGTATAACCCCCCCTATAGAGCAATCCTTGGTTTCTTTTTCAAGCCCAAATGTCTTTATTTTTCGAATTTCGGGACGAATGTCAAAGGAGAGTATTTAATGAGTGCAAACCAGAGTTTAATCAGAAATTATATCCCTCATTGAAAAGGAAGAGTCGGAATCAATTGAAAATCAGAAAATTTCAGTCCATGAAGAAAACGACGATTGGAAAGGACTTGCGAATTTTTGAGTATCAAGAACAAGAAATCAACCGCTTAAAGGTGGGCACAAAATAAAAGGAAAATGCCGAAGAGATAGCAAGAGGATAGTTCACACTGAAGAAGCTCATAAAACTCCAATTTACACAGGGAAAAACGTTGTACCAGTATGAAATTATTGATTATTCCATGTCCATGAAGTTAGCAGAGCCACTTGCACGGAAGTCAATGAAAACCATCTCATTAATTGTCGTATATTTGTCGAGAATTTGTCGTGAAAGAAAAAAAAATTGTCGCGCTTCTAGTTTTTTTTAAGGAGTGGCTCTGCTAACTTAATATTAAGTTAGCAGAGCCATTCTAAAATATGCATCGAATTCGATCAAAAATGTTGAGTAATTGTCGAGTATTTGTCGTAGACCATCTAGTCTGAAAAAACCAGAAAAAATAATATTTTTATTGCTTTTTTATAGGTTTCAATGAAATGTTCTGGTTTCTTAGGAAATTTGTCATATCCGGCAACACTGCATTGGTAAATTGATATTTCAGGTATGTTTTCCGTATCATTATTGAGATAGAAATATTTCCATTATTCAGCATTGAAACGAAAATTGTTCATCTCGGGAAATAGAAGATTTAACATATACAACCCAATATCACTCAATAATGATACGAAAAACATACCTGAAATATCAATTCACCAGTGCAGTGTTGCCGAATCTGACAAATTTCCTGAGAAACCAGAACACTTCATTAAAACCTATATAAAAGCTATAAAAAAATTATTTTTTCTGGTTTTTTCAGGCTAGATGGTCTACGACAAATACTCGACAATTACTCATGACATTTTGATCGAATTCGATGCATAGTTTAGAATGGCTCTGATAACTTAATATAAAGTTAGCAGAGCCACCCCTTTAAAAAAAAACAAAGAGCGCGACAATTTTTTTTCTTTAACAACACATATCTTTTGGTCGTCCTTCAATCGTTCAGATCATTTCCGGAAGAAAAAACGGTCATCTTATCAACTTTCTTGTATCACAAAGTTACGTCGATGTATATCCGTGAGAATGGAATATTTCCATTATTCAGCATTGAAACGAAAATTGTTCATCTCGGGAAATAGAAGATTTAACATATACAACCCGATATCAGTCAATAATGATACAGAAAACATACCTGAAATATCAATTTTCCAATGCAGTGTTGCCGGAAATGACAAATTCCCCAAGAAACCAGAACATTTCATTGAAACCTATAAAAAAGCAATAAAAAATTATTTTTTCTTGTTTTTTCAGACTAGATGGTCTACGACAAATACTCGACAATTACTCATAACATTTTTGATCGAATTCGATGCATATTTTAGAATGGCTGTGCTAACTTAATATTAAGTTAGCAGAGCCACCCCTTAAAAAATAAAACTAGAAGAGCGACAATTTTTTTTCTTTCACGACAAATTCTCGACAAATATACGACAATTAATGAGATGGTTTTCGTTGGCTTCCGTGCAAGTGGCTCTGCTAACTTTATGGACATGATTATTCCTAATTTGAATGTGGTTATTCTCAATTTGATTTTATTCAGTACCAATTTGAATATCTTAATTCCCAATTTGAATGTGTTTAGTCTCAATTTGAAGTTGAAAAGGTATAGATATACTATTCGTTTTAGTTATTCTTACATCTTCCTCGTCTTTATTCAGTTATATTCTATCTATAAAGACTGGCATTCACAAGAATTCTCGGTAGATATGTAGTTTAATAATTCTAGATTCTTGAGATAATTATTTATCAGCAAACAACCGCGCGATTTCATCAGGTCCACGATAGGTCCCTCAACAAATATTTGACAGAAGCTTGTACAAAATCGTTTTCATGGGTTCGAGTCTGTCAACATACCAGCAGAAAAGGATCCATTTTAAAATTTTCCGATGATATGGAAAACCCTTCAGACAAGATTATAGGTTGTCCCACGTCAACGTAGAGCTTCAGCCGAACAGAATTATGGACACAAACCAACTCGATATCGGACACAATCTTCGATGAATTCCATTCCTAATGTTATCTCATTCAATATTATGATCACTTGGAATATGGAACGCCAAATTCTGGTATAATTTCTATTCGAGAATTGAAGTTAGCGGTTCTGGTGATTGCTGAGCCAATCTGATTTATCCGGGAGTATTAGGTTTACCGCAAATTGAAGTACAGGGTGTGCAATGGCTAGCTTCCAAATTCAAGAGTTTTAGGTTGTCCTCACTAGAGATTCAACTGAAATAACCAGATTCCTCATCTGGCCTGAAAATTTCTAGACTCTAAATCTTCCCTTTCGGAAGTTACAATGTTTAATGCTGGCAAGAATGTCACCTCGAAAAATTATAACCGGATCGAATTGAAATTTGATAGACTACTGTGAAAGATGAAGCTCAAAGCCTGAGCAAAATTTTTTCCTGAAAATGATGAACAGTTTTCGAAAAAAAAATCTCTAGAAATTTTCTGACAGTACATTTTCAAAAGTTTCAATCCAATCGTTCCAATATTCCCCGAGTTCTCGAGTGACGGAAATAACCTCAAAATTTCAAAGGGCTCAAACTCTGAAACCTCTTCGCCGATTTTGACCATTACGGCACTGAGTAGCCTACTACAACAACGGAAGCACTTGATGATAAAGATCAATGCGAGCTACTGGCTTGTGATCTCTTTAAGGCATTTGACAGTGTGGTGAGGGAGATACTCCTGAACAAGATGGAGTACTATGGAGTTCGTGGCACCACCCTCTCTATTTTCCAGTCTTTTCTTGAGAAAAGATCAAATGTTTTGGATTGGAAGGGTGTTAGGACTTCTGACTATTCAACAGAGCGTGGAGTCCTCAAGGGTCAATTAAGGGACCACTTTTGTTCATCATCTACACGAATGATTTTCCTGAAAATGTTCCGGTTGGTGAAACCTTCCGGTACGCTGATGATACCAAGCTATTGAACAGAGCCCGTTCGGTGAATATACTGACAAATCTATCATCAGGTTCTATGCAGGCTGCTCAGGAATGGTTTTCTGCAAATGGACTGAAATTAAATGTGGACAAAACCCAGGTGCTGAGATTTGGAAACAGCCGAAATAATACTGCAGGGCAGGCTGAATTACTGGGGGTTATTCTCGATAGCGATCTTACATGGAGACCATATGTGTTGGACTTAACAAAAAGACTATCGGCGTCCATTTACTCAATTAGACGGATGAGAGTCGTATCCTCATCCGAGGTCTGCAGGCTTACCTACTTCGCCAACTTTCATTCCGTGGCCACTTACGGTATACTTTTGTGGGGGGGCTGCTCTTGTGCACAGAAGGTATTTCTGAGACAGAAGGAAGCTCTGAGAGCATTGCGTAGAGTCTCGTCTAGAACAAGCTGCAGATCACTTTTCAAGAATGAGGGAATTCTAACACTACCATCCGCATACATTCTTGCTTGTTTCAAATATGTGGTCGAGAATGCTGGAGATTTTGAAACCCTTGGAAGTTCTCATGGTTATCGAACGAGACACAGAGACCATCTAATCATTCGGCATCACCGTCTCACAAGAACCCAAACTAGTGCTAATTATATGTGCGCTAAATTGTACAACAAATTGCCAGATTGTCTGAAAAAACTGAACCCGAAAAGACTCATTCATGAGGTGAAAGAGTTGTCACTCAATAATAGTTTTTATTCGGTGGAGGAATTCCTCAGTTATAATTTCTAACTTTTATATGTTGTTTGTTGGATTTTTCAAGTATTCGTCGTATAAATTGTATATTATTATTCAACTCGAGTTGCATAACGTGATTTAACTTGACTTACCATGTAATATTACTGAGTTGATAGTGCAAATAAATATTATTATATATTATTATTATATTATATATTAACGAACTTAACCGGCGCATTTTGAAATACAACCTACCCTAAAAGTTTCAAGTCGATGGAATTCTCGGTACGCCCGTTATCGTGCATACGGACGGCCAAACGGCCGGCCGGACCGAATCGATTCTGACACCGGATTCGTCATCAGTGAGTCCAACCTAGCCGTTTGAGCCAATATTAGGAAAAAAATCGAAATTACATATATTCGGACAAAAGAATAGCACGCTGTTTTCCTAGAACATGCACTCAGGAATAAGACAATTTTAAGCCAGTGAAGGCTACCCAAATATCAAAATAGAACTAGAGATAACAACAGCTTTCTATACATACATGGTACGGGATTTTTGTATGACTTTATTCCTTAAATCAAAAAATGATTTGAGATCCATACTAACTAATACTAAACCAATTAACGAGAAACAAAATTAAAAAATTGTGCTTGTAGTATTCCCTGTATTTGTGGAAAGACATATAAAGGGGAAACGTCTTGACCTTTAGATATCAAAAAACTAGAGCACAAAAACAACCTAAGGGATAGAGACATACAAAAATCCTCATTAGCGAAACAGGTTCGTTCAACCATCGGGAATCACATGATAGATTGAGACAATACAAAAATACTGATGTTGGAATCAGATAATTCGAAAAGAAAAATCGAAGAGTACTCTTGCATTTTGTTGAATGAAGAGAGTAATTTTGCTCATTGTTCTGTAGAAATAGACCCTATGCGGCTGAATTTACTTAAAAAAGAGGTAGAATTAAAAATGTTTCAAACCAAATGAATCTGTGTTGCTGTGTTTTCTCAAAAATGTCAATTTGACAGAAGTCTCCACCCAAAACGAAAAATCGGAGAAATTATTCTTAAAATTTTCTCCTTTGTCCGATGAAATATTCAGATTTGTACTCAGAAACGTCACAGTTCACTTTGTTTATCGTTTATATTGTTCCTGTATTGTTCATTAGGCAATCTGTTTTCCAAGAAACTGCCCGTGGGAAATAGTTTAATCCCGCAATCCGCAAGGGCGTTTTCCATGAAAAATTGTTCTGTAGAAATAGACCCTATTGTGCTGAATTTACTTAAAAAAGAGGTAGAATTAAAGAAGTTTCAAACCAAATGAATCTGTGTTAGTGTGTTTCCTCAAAAATGTCAATTTGACAGAAGTCTCTACCGATCGAAGAAATTATTCTTAAAATTTTCTCCTTTGTCTGATGAAAGAGTAAGATTTGTACTCTGAAACGTCACAGTTCGCTTTGTTTATCCTTTATATTGTTCCTGAGTTTGGCTCGGTCATTGAAAGTGATATATGTATTTGTATTTTGAAAATTGTTTCAATGGAAATTTCTGACAAGGTGTTTATAGTTTTCGCCTATTTCTGGTTGTTTTCGGTTCACTATACTGATTTTTAGACCTGTTATTGAAAAAATTTTAACTTTGCCCTGAAGAAGTGGAAATATATCCGCGAAACGTCGGCATCAGTTGAATTGGGTTTTTCAAAACACCACTTTCCTTTATCCTGTGAAAATCTAATTCAATGATGAACTTAGTAGGAAATGAAATATTGGATTCTAGTTCCTGTATTGTTCATTAGGAAATCTGTTTTCCGAGAAACTGCCCGTGACAAATAGTTTGATCCTACAATCCGCAAGAGCGATTTCCATGAAAAGATATTCTGTAGAACCTATTTGGCTAAATTTACTTAAAAACGCTGCAAATTTTACACAAGGGTTTATTATTTTCTCAGTTTAATAACCCAATACCATTGATATCTCAAATAAATCGTATATATTAATTATAACTCATTGGGTTTCCACCAAACGAAAATCAATTCCATGAAGAAATTCATGTGAAATATTTAAATTTAATAGTAACTACAAAATTATCCACGTCGAAACCAAAAGTACCTACATAACTCCTAGAGTCGGTTAGAAATCAATAGGTACAACACCCGCAAAATCCTATTGAATGAACAAACAGATGTGAATAGCTCTCCTCTACTGAATATTTTTCTGTAACCTAAAAACTCTGTGGCAAACCCCAATTTATACCTACTCTCACTTTTACGCTTTTGTATAATTATTTAGGCACGTTCCGGACCATATTTAAACCTTGTTGTACTACATACCATCAGTCAGTAAAATCATTGTATAAAGATTTACAATGGTATTAGATTCTCGACAATTGATGAGATTTCCGGTTTGATAATTGATTTGTTTGCATATATCCTCCAATTTGTTTATCACATACATGCTCATTACCTTTTATATTCACCCCTATTTCAAAGTCTCAGTACGAAAAATATTGGATTTCGATTGAAACCAGTAGCGGATATCCACATGTTGACGATAATTGTACTACGCAATCCAAAATTGATGGAAACCTCCGATCGACCGAATATTTTGGAAGTATTCATTATTTTAAATAACGCTTCTTAATTCGCGTTCTGCATGTGAAAGGGTTATTCAGTTTTACAAGAGTATTTATTGAGATTTCAATGTTTCAAATGAATTTTTTCATGGAATTAGTTTTTGGGTTGTGAAAAACCAATGATTTATGAATAATATATAAGTTTTATTTAAGATATAATTGAGCTCCATGAAGAAATTTAATGTTTAATCCCGTAATTCGCAGGGTGATATCTATAAATAATAATTGTTATCCGAGTTTTTGTAGTTATGTTTCAGATATTAGGAGAGAACCACCAAAAATATTCAATTTGAACTACTAACGATTATGAAATTGTCGAGAACATCGATGGGGCATTTGCACATTGTGTTTATAAAATAATTAACGAATCCGATCGAAATTTCTCAATATATAATGAAAATTTGGTAACAATGTTTTCATCTACTTTCAACTATATGATTCTGGATGAAAAGTTAACCGATTTTTTCACTGAACTCCAATCTTAGAACCGAATGCGATGATTCATTCTCGGGATTATTGGAAATTTGCAGCATTTTTCTTTGTAACTCAGGGACTACTGGTCGGATATCATCCGGGTGAAAATTTTTAGGTTGAGTTATGCAACAGTAATCAACGTTGAGAATTTCACAAAAATTCGGTGGTAAGTTTCCGAGAAATAATTTTTTTTTCCCTCCAACCCCTAATTTTAAACCCTTAGGGTATACCAATCCTGCTGAAAAGCTTGGAGGATAAATCCCGAGCGCTACATGATTTTCTACCAAGTTTCACGGATTTCGGTTCAGTACTTTCCGAGAAAAGCTCCGGACAACGGACGGCGGACGGACGGATTTTTTTTTATTCGTTCATTCAAATCTACATACTCCAAAACGTAAACTGTGAAATTTTCAGGGGGGGTTAAATTTTTTTTTTTTTTTGGTCGATCACTAAGGTTTATTATTTGATTTTATCAAATAATAAACCAAAAGAGGTGGAATTAAAAAAGTTTCAAACCAAATTAATCTGCGTTGCAGTGTTTTCTCAAAAATGTCAAATTGACAGAAGTCCCACTTCAAAAGAAAAATCGAAGAAATTATTCTTGGGATTTTCTCCTTTGTCTGACGAAAGATTAAGATTTGTACTCTGAAACGTCACAGTTCGCTTTGTTCATCATTTATATTGTTGCTGTATTGTTCATTAGGCGATCTATTTTCCAAGAAACTGCTCTTGACAAATAGTTTAATCCTGCAATCCGCAAGGGCGTTTTCCATGAAGAATTGTTCTGTAGAAATAGACCCTATTTGGCTGAATTCACTTAAAAAAGAGGTAGAATTAAAAAGTTTCGTACCAAATGAATCTGTGTTGCCGTGTTTTTTCGAAAATGTCAATTTGATAAAAGTCTCCACTCAAAAAAAAATCGAAGAAATTATTCTTGAAATTTTCTCGTTGTCTGATGAAAGATTCAGATTTGTACTCTGAAACGTCACAGTTCGCTCTGTTTATCGTTTATATTGTTCCTGTATTGTTCATTAGGCAATCTGTTTTTCAAGAAACTGCCCGTGACAAATAGTTTAATCTTGCAATCCCCAAGGGCGTTTTCCATGAAAAATTGTTCTATAGAAATAGACCCTATTTGGCTGAATTTACTTAAAAAAGAGGTAGAATTGAAGAAGTTTTCTCGAAAATGTCAATTTGACAAAAATCGAAGAAATTATTTCATGAAATTTTCTCGTTTGCTTGATGAAAGATTGAGATTTGTACTGTGAAACGTCACAGTTCGCTTTTTTTATCGATTATTTTGTTCCTGTATTGTTAATTAGACAATCTGTTCCGAAAAACTGCCCTTGATAAATAGTTCAATCCTGCAATCCGCAAGGGCGTTTTTCAAGAAAAAACAATTTTATTTAATTTAAATAGTTCTGTTTTAGAAACCTAAAAATAACATATCTAAAATCAATATTTTCGTAAAACACCCAGTAACCAAGTAACGGTGATTACTATGGAGTTTCGGTTTTCACCTAGGAGTTTCTCATAAAAATTGGACCTCAGACCGACAAAGTTTCCGTCTGTCTAGTACAGAAATTCAAAAGTGTCCAATTTGACCCATCACTATAAATTTCGAAGCTTCCATTTCAAAATCAGAAAAATCTTCCATTGGTAAAGCGACAGTCTCTCAACACCGCGAAATCCTAATTTTCTCACCTTATTAACCTCGGACGGTTAATCTCCTTGAGCTGAATTAAGACATTCAACTTTATTACAGCCTATTATCTTCATAAGGAAGGTAATTTTTAACTTTTTATTCGAAAAGTTCCCATTCAAAATTAAATCGAGGATTAACTCAGCGGCTGATGTAAGATACTAAATTGTGAAAAGGACACTGACTCGTACCATTTTTATCCGACATTCAGTTCATCAGATAGGCTCAGGCCACTAAAAGGGTATTAGGGAGGCTCTGCCTCATTTGTTCGAGATGATATTTTGTCGATGAAGATGTTCGTTTGACTTGAACTTTTTCGTTTTGGGGCTTCTCTGATATTTTTGCGTGCATATTCTAGGGGAACAGCGTGCTATCGTTTTGTCCAAATGTCTGTAATTTTCGATGATTGAGCCGAAAATGGTCTCAAACGACTAGGTTGGACTCACTGATGACGAATCGGGTGTCAAAATCGATTCTGTCCGGCCGGCCGTAGACACAATAACTGTGGAACGGAGTGAGCTAGCAACTAGAAACTTTCAGGGTAGGTCGCGCATTGGGATGTGGTCAAATCGGTCGAACAGTTTCGGAGTTATAGCCACTTGAAATTTTGAAGTTATTTATTTTTTATTTCAGACACTCCTCAAGCGATTAAATTCAAACTTGGCAATTAGGTGGAGTACAACAACGCGCAACTTTGAGCAAAATTTTGTCAGGATCATACCGTCAGTAAATTTTCCAAAAAATTTTTTTCTTCGAAAACTGTTCAACATAACCAGAAAAAAATTCCACTCGGACTCTGAGCTTCATATTTCACAGCAGTGTACTAAATTTCAGTTCGATACGATTATAAGTTTTGGAGTTATCGGAAAAAAATATGTCAATCGTTGCTTTTTTCAGTATAACTCGAAAAATAGTGATTCAATCCTGATAAAACTTCGCAGCTAGTTTGGAGATGCAGAAAGACAACTTTATGCAAAATTTCGTGATGATCGTGTCATTAGAACAATTAAAAAAAAAAATTCTGTGATTTTCTTATCACATCATCCTCATTAAATTCTGTATAAACCTTCGAACTGTAATTTTCTGATGAAGTACTGGATTTCAATTCGATCTTATCTGTTTTTTTGTAAATATTAGGAAAATAAAATTTTGAATGGGTATATCTGCGGAATCATTGGGTGGATTTTACCCATTCACGAATTCGGCCTTCGTAATCAAGGTCCAAACCTTCTCTTCAAATATCGAGTTTCTAAGTTGCTTCTTTTGGAAGTAATTGTGTTCACGCAGTCGGCCGGTAGGCCGACCGTAAACACAATAACTTCCGGAAGAAACGACTTAGAAACTCGATATTTGTAGAGAAGGTATGGGGATCAATTACGATGGTCGAATTCGTGAATGGGTAAAATCCGCCCAATGATTCCGTAGATATACTAATTCAAAATCTTAATTTTCCAATATTTCCAAAAATACAGATTAGATCGAATTGAAATCCAGTAATTTATCGAAAAAAAAAATCTAGAAAAGCACTGATGTGAAGGCAGCAGCTTTCGCGCGTAAGTTCAAATTCGTTGCCGAAGCGGTCATCTACATTGAACCTGCGCGCAAAAGCTGCTGCTGTCACGGCAGTGCTTTTATAGATTTTTTGTAGAGCAGATTTGGAGCACGGTCGATAGTGCCTGGATTTTTACGGATAATAAGACGTACGAATTGATTGATCGATTTGGTTTTTTGGATAGTAACCACTGTTCTACCAATATAGAGTATTTTCTGTGAAGCTGTATTGCCGCTTATACAGGCTTGGAAAACAAATTGGATAAGATGCGAAACCCAGTGTTAATCTGAAGGATTTTAGTACGGACGCGGCCGCGGCGGCGATCAGGAAGCGGTAACGATCTCTATCAACTGAAACAAATGAATTTGGATGAAACTGCATGTGTCTGAGTTGATTGAGATCGCTACCGCTGCCTGATCGCTACTGCGGCCGCGTTGGTTTTTAGAATCCTTAACAAGGAACAGAATACAATGGACCAGTGGAAGAATCGAAATCTCAGCGCGATTCCATATTGAATAAACGACCTATCTCTTGCAATGGCAAGTTGAAAATGTGTCTGGGGGCTCCAGTCCATGGTGGAAATATGTTATATTTCCACCATGCTCCAGTCCAGTGCTTGATAGTAGCTCTCCAAACCTTAGGTGTATAAGACCATATCGGTTGAAAATGAAGTAGATCACTCTTAAATTGAAATATTCAGAGTGAAAAAAAATTTCAAATCATAAAATGTCCTTTTGGTTGTCAATCAATTCAAGAGACGACAATTTTTGTTTTTCAATTTCTTACTTTCGTAGAATTTATTTTATTTTCAATCCAGTTATAGCATTTAGTTCCACAGATGAAATTATTTTAGTAATTTATTGTGGTAAATATATTCCTCTCATACAAAGGAATAAATTTGTCGTATTTATTTTCAACCGCTATGGTCTTACGCACCTCCTGTTTGCAGAGCTACTGCAAGAGTGGCAAGCGCTAAGCGGTTCCATGGTCCTTGCTTCCTTCGATCGCAGTCCCTACCACACATATTCAACTTGCCATTGCAAGCAGGGGGGTGAAACTCCTAGTAGAATATTGGAAACACATGTATTCTGTGGTCCGACCCAATCAGAAGGAGACGGCAGATGAGGAAGTATAGCTTTCTCTGTCGGGACAGTATATACGAAATTGACATTTGACTTTGACTTTTAATAGCTTTTGCCGGTTAAAGGAAAGTTGTTTACGTCGATTTGTGTAGTTCATTTTTAATATTTCTTACAGATTCGGTACGAAATTCATTTTATCTTTCACTATTTAGATAATTTACTAGTTTCTGAATAGTCTATACAGCCTGTTATATAGTATCCTCATTTATCTTTTGTAAAAATGCTGTTCCCAGGTCTCCACAAATGGATGCTCCAAATGATCATAATTATGCATATGTAGGTATGAATATACTTGTTTAAGTTCCTTAGATAGCATCAATGCTTTCAGTAATGATCATAATTATGCATGTGGATATGAATCTAATTATTTAATTTCCTCATAGCATCAATACTTTCAGTTAAGTCTGAGATATCCTCAACATCAGATCAACCTTTAGTAGGAAGCCCCAATGTATCATGCCCAACAAGCGATATTTCTAGTTCTGAAACTGGTTAAAATTTTACAGATAAACATTTATTTTTAGTCGAAAATAAACCTGGATTTTTGCATAAATTAGGACTCCACAAAACAGATTGGTCCCTTCAGCAGGAGTTCATGTACAAAATATATAGGACTCTTTCTTCGAAATTATCAAATATTTATTTAATAAGGAACTTACAAAATTTGAAAAATTCATATGAGGTTGGTGAGTTTCAGTTCATTGAAGAAAATTTAAATAAAATTACAATTGACTTTATAAACTCACAATTGAGAAATGTTGATAAGCCTCCAACAGGCCGTCAGTGGTCTTCAGGTGTTAAAGCTTTTGCTCTCCCACCTTATAAAAGGAGTCCAAATTATTTTATTATCTTAGAAAATGTTTTCAGCTTCCGTCATCTCTCTTCAGCATCCATTTCTTTTGAATGTGGACTCCTTAAACCAGTTCTGGAAGTTTGGATCATATGATACAAGCTTTCCATTTCGACAATACAATGTGTACATATAAAGTTCTGAGCAGGATAAAAGAGTCTTATTTCAATTTCAGAAATTCGTACATAAAAATGAAAGTCAAGATAGCAGCTCAACAACTAAGTCAAGCCTAAATCAGGATCCTCTAGAAATCTTTTTTGGGCAGATAAGGTAGCATTTCCTTTGAAAGAATTCCAAAATCCACTTTGAGGTCCTTGAATGGTTCAAAAATTGCTCCTGACAAATAGTGCACAACTTTTAATGCAGAAGCATTTTCTAGTGACAATAAATTTTTATTTTATTTACTTGCGCTTCAGATATGACGGAAAACCTATGAAAAGATTCAATAGAGATTTTTCCACTAAAAAAATCCGATTTTGTATTGAGTTTCTATTTAATTTAAATATTTGGTTTCTAGGTTTTTACCACTGTTCCGAGGATCCAAGGATTAAATTAGTGGATTTACCAACCTTTGATGAAAGACTCCTTTGTATATATCCTTAGATGACAATATTGTTATTATAGATTAATTTTGTTTATATGTAATGAAATTATTACTTCTTAAAATGTTAGTAAAATCTGTATGTTCAACCGGAAGAAATAAATCAAAGAACATAATTTAATCAGTACATATACATACAATTGATTAATTTCACTTCATATTATTTCGGTTCGAGTCGGAATTTCCTTTTTGTTCCATTTCATAAAGAAACGAGAAATTCCACTTGAAAATAACGAATATGACGTGAAATTAATTTTCAATACCTTCTATCCTGAATACAAGTCCAGCAGTTAATTTAAATATTCCCGCCACAAGTAAACTACTTCCAATTCTGTCCGTTAGGGTCGCCACTGAGCTCATTAACAAAACGAATACTTCGAATTTCAGCCGATAGTGTCGCTAGTGAGCATGCCGACAAAAATATGATTCCATCCATAGAATAAATGTCTATCCATCTGTGGTCCGCCTATAATGGCCGCCAAATTGTTTCCACAGATTAGCAGGGAGTTTGCACTTCTTATATATTTGTATTCTGTGATTGCAAGTGAACAGTCGTTTATTCGATATGGCATCGCGCTGAGATTTTGTTTCTTCCACTGATCCATTTTATTCTGACCCTTGTGATTTACTCGGGCTTTCGCCGGTTAAAGATGAGTGTAATCCGAATAGCGAATGCAATAAAACACAGGTGGTTTTATGGTTCGAGGCAGCGCCCTCTCTGTACCGTCGGGACTCGGTTTTCAAATCGAACCTGATAAAATTGAATAATATACCTTAGCGATCGATTAGAAAAAAAATTAGCCCCCCTGAAAATTTCACATTTTACATTTTGAAGTATGTAGATTTGAATGAACTATTAAAAAAAATCTGTCCGTCCGCCATCCGTTGTCTGGGGCTTTTCTCTAAAAGTACCGAACCGAAATCCGTGAAACTTGGTGGAAAAGTTGTGTGTCACTCGAAATTGATCCTTCAAGCTTTTCAGCAAGATCGGTGTACCCTAAGGGCTCAAAACTGGGGGTAGGTGAAAAAAAAATATATTTCTCGAAAACTCACCGGCGCTTTTTCATGAAACTCTCAACGTTGCTTACTGTTGCACAACTCAACCTAACAATTTTCACCCAGATGATTTCCCCCAATGGTCCCTAAGTTATAAAGAAAAACGCTGCGAATTTTAGTGAAAACCAATGAGGTATTGGGTTATTTTACTGAGAAAATAATAAACCTCTGTGTGAAATTACCAGCGTTTTTCGATGGAGTACTGGATTTAAATTCGATCTAATCTATATTTTTGGAAATTGTGAAAAAAACAATTCTGAATAGGTATATCTGCGTGATCATCGGGTGAATTCTACCCATTCACGAATTCACCCTTCGTAATCAAGCCCCAAACCTTCTCTTCAAATAGGGAGTTTTCAAGCTGTTTTTTTCGAAATGTCCGGAGTCAGCAAAAAGGAAAGTGAATCATTCCGGAGTGAATAATGTATGTAAACGCCTATGGGTTTCACTGGGATTAACATAAGTATATCAACGAAATATATATGAGCCGGAGTAGAATTCACATAAGGTCCAAAGGAGTCGGCACTTCGAAAGTAACTTTCCGGCAATATATCAAAAAGATGATATTCAAAAAGTGTAACTCAGTGGAACCGTCGCTTGGGAGAAAAGTTTCGCCAACCTAAGAAAGATATATTGCGTTTTGAAAGGAATGTTTTTTATAGGGAGGGCTCCTCATTCGACTAAATCATTATCAAGATTTCCAGGGCTGAATTTACATAAATGTTTCTTTAGACGAGCTACGATTTCGGGGAGATTAGGCCTGGTGCACTAAATTATTTTTGATGTATGGGGGGGGATTCTCTGCAACGCCAGGTTTCTCTTTGGACCTAGAGGCCTGGGATCTCCTTGATAGAGTTGAGATTTGATTTGTTTTCACTTGAGGACGAATTTCAAGGATTTTTCATGTACAGGGTGTTAGTGAATAAGAGTGACAAACTTCAATTATTCGGCATGAAGAAATAACGACAGTTCACCATGGAACATTTGTTGTTGAAGTTTTCTTGAAAACTGCCAATTTATTTTCCGCTCTGGACATGCGAATAAAATTTGGTGGGTCTTAAGAGGTATACAGGGTGAGTCTTCAAGTTGTACATAAATTTTAACCATAGATTCTTCTTATCAAATAAAACCCTTCTTCATTTGCCATTTTTCCAGATTCGGCGCAGGTGAAAAGTTATAAGCATTTGAAAATATCTCAATGTACTGATACATTCTTGCACTTTGTTTGTAAGTTCAACACTTACGGTAATTTGTATTGCAAAATAATCAAGCCGTTGCTTGAAATTCAAAGAAATATGATGGGAAAACTGTTTTACTCACTTGAATCTTATGATTTGGTACTCTTTGCGGTAATATTGGGGAAAAAATATTTCACTACACTTGACCATTGAAACACTAATCTTTCACTTGGAATTTGTGCAATATTCAATTGGTTTCCTCATGAAATTCTACACAATTTCATTCTTGCTCATTCTTATATCGTAAATTCTATCATTTAAATTTTCATCAAATTTATGAATGAATTATAAGAAATCACGCTCAACTAACCTAAAAACATCAAATGAGCTCTTGAAATCTATGGAATGTCTGGTCCATAGACATGGACTATGTCTGTGGTCTGCATAGACCTAATATTTGGTCTATGCGAAATGGATAAATATTTCTGTGTATTATATGTTCCGGGTAAACGTGAACGGAGCTCAATTCACAGTCTTTACTTGGTCAGGTGCAAATCTACGAAAATAAGGAAATTTCTCGAATTTTTATCAGATTTTATAACATTCAACGTTGAATATCTAGAAAACGATTCGTTCGTTGATAAATAATAAGGAATAATTAGGTATTCTGAAATAATCGAGAATTCTTATAATCACTCAAGGTATACGTTATCAGCATTATTCATGCTTATTTCTTATAGTTTTATGAATCAAGGGGTCTATGAACAGAAGGCCGTTTGAATTAAGATAATATTAATCATGTCATCCTGACATAATATATGTCACAAGTTTTTCAAGTTATTCCCGAAATTTGGTTAGATTTCTAGTGTAAAATAACCAATTATGGATCTATGTGCGATGATTTCCCAATATAAGGGGCCTGTAGCGTTCTTCGTTCATCTGAGGATCTGACCTGGTCGAAAGACTCTCCCGGTCAGAGAACAAATGTAGGTATAATTTTATTTACTGCTTCCTGCTGGTTTTTTGTCCATCTTTCTGCTTCAGATATTATGTCAAGATATTTGATGAAAATGGATTTAAGATGATGGAAAAATTATTTTTCAATGAAAAAGATGCCATTCATGTTCTTTAAAAAACTCACAACACTTATACGAGGAAACAGAGTTTTTGCTGAGATTTTTATCTGTGCTTTTGTATCATACGGAATGTGAAAATGTGAATGTGAAAATTGTATGGTACCTTGTTTACATTTCCTCTACTAACACTGTAATATACCAAGGAATGTAATGCTTATTCACAAAAGAAAGAAAAAGAATACTGTAGAATACGAATCATTGTAATAGAGAACTTCACCCCAAAATTCATTTGATTCGGAGAAACCATGTGTGTATCTTTTTACTGAGGCCGAATCTGGAAATATGTTAAATGAAAAAAGTGTTTTATTGGGTGAGAGGAATCTAGGTTTGAAATTTATGTATAACTTGAAGACTCAACCTGTATATCGATAGTTCGGTGAAGTTAAACTTCTCTTGAAAAAAGTAAAAATTCAAAAGGATGATTAAAGGTTTCCAACAACAAAATCTTACGAAAAAAAATTGACACGAATCTACGAATAAATTAAACGAAGGGGTTACAAGAAAAATCGTGCCCGGCATATCAAATCTACGTAATGATCGAACGTCCGCTTTAAGAATCATAAAATTCGGCAAATTAGCCTAGTAATGGACAATGTAATCCGAGGAAGGAAATATAATGGACTATTCAGCGCGCTGTTTGGCTTTTAACGAAACATTCATATTAGAAGACGAGTAATTATAAAATTTCTGGCAAGAGCCGAAAAGCCACCCTTTAATCTCAAGTTTAACCATTATAATTCCGAAACAGTGCACTTAATCTTGCTGATGTGACAAAGTGCAAAGTTACGCGATCAGACCAGTATCCAATTGCTCTCGGCTCAAATAATCTGCGTAACACTCTACTCATAATGGAATACTTACATTTCACTGTGACTGGAGGTTCAGAACGTTAACAGCTACGCTGATTTCGGGCACATTTGCTCTTTATCATCAGGAGTTTCTCAATTGAATTCCGCCATTTACTGAATTATCCGTAATTTTGTTACATGGTGAAGTAACATGTTAGCACCATACGTGGAAGTGTCTCTTGTTTCATGCGAATATGGCAGCTAGCTTTGCAGATTTGAAAAAGGTTAAGGTCCGGTGTACACTTGCGGTGCAGTACTTACGGTCTGAAGTATATTGCATCAGAAAGGAGAATGCAAATTTTTTATTGTATATCGAGCCGTTCACACGTCATGGTTTCTTCTCCTTCTGCATATTATAAGCTTTAGACCTGTATTTACCGCTTTAAGATCTCCAGAGATATTTAAGGGCACGACAGTTTCCATCTCTTTGGAGGTCTTCCTAAGGGTATACCACCTCTAATGATTTTTGCTAGCCTGCCTCAAGTCATCCTGGCCACGTGATCATTCAAGTTTACGTTCACGGTCCTACGAAACGTCTGCGGTTCCATTTTTATTGGACATTTTTCCTTAAAATTACTAGAGGAATCTACCCTCTTCGTTTTCACCCGCAATTAAGGAACACCCTGTATTTCTCTAGGTATTCAGATGCCTACAACTTCGTTAGACTTTATCAGATTTTGCCATTAATGAACTCAGCCTGGATGTTCGAGCTTCAAAGCTACACTGAGAATCCCAAAATTCTAGGCCTTATCATTCCAAATTTAGAGCACGTACTGACAGGCAGAATTGAATGACAGATCCTTCATCAGTGGATCCAACCTTATCATAAGGAGAAAATTCAAAAATTACTGACTTTTGGCAAAATTATGTTGCCTATTTGAATTTCGCTCGCGTTCGATTGTGTGCCGCACAGAAGACTCCTCCACAAGCTTGAAAGTTTTGGTGTCATAAGTAGATTCCTTCGGTGGGTTGAGTCTTGTTTGTAGGATCGCAAGTTTCAGGTGAGAGTAGCTGATGTTACTTCCCAGACTTTTCTTGTTGCACGTGGGGTACCTCAAGGGTCTGTACTCGGCCCTATCCTTTTTCTGGCCTACGTGGATGAATTTGCAGACGGACATTGAGATCGCTGACGCCTCCTCAAGTGAGGGATTTGGATCGCGTACTTGAGTGGTCCAGCAGGTGACTCCTGCTGATTGCGTGATTATGGACTTGGGTGAGGGGAATCCCAAGCACCGTTACTTCATTGGTTGGCACTTGCGTGTTACCGCTTCCCATAATGACCTTGGCGTTATAATATCCGACGACTTCAGTTGGTCCCGACATATTAATGGCGTAGAGAGCAGAGCTAATAGACTCATTTAACTCATCAACAGATTTCCTCGTTGCTCAATGGAGACCTTCAAATTACTTTACTCGACTTACATTCGACCCATCCTTGAGTAGGCTGGTCCTGTTTGGTCACCTGTGTTTGTTCGGGATCGAGAAATCCCGGAGTCAGTCCAAAGGAAGCTACCAAAGTTCCTTTTGATGCCAAAAGTTTGACCAATGAGGAGAGGCTAAGTTTGTTTGGTCTGCCATCTTTTTCGGATCGTCGTGCGCGAGGTGACCTCATAGTGACATATCGCCTCCGCGGGCTCTTCGGTTGTGATGTGGGTGATTTGTTTGTGCTGGATCAGGCTGGCCGGAGTTGTCACCATCTGAAGCTGTACCATGAAAACTTCAAGACTACCATTCGGGAGAATATTTTTTCGAATCGTGTGTTTCGCACTTGGAAAGTCTTACCTAGTGAACGCTTTTAAAAACCGTCTGGATCGGCACTTAACCGACTTGAAGTTCTCACGGGTCTTCTGGTTTGAGGTTCTGCTCGAATTATTTTGTTGCTGTTTCATCGTTGTTATTTTGAATTTTTGTACCTGAATTTCGATTGTTCTTTACTTTTTGTGTGTATCTGAGATGTATAGGCAATTTCATCATCTCTTATTTCTATTGATAAAATTTCAAAAAGCATTGCCGTGAAGGCAGCAACTTTTGCGCGCATGTTCAATGTAGATGACTGCTTCAGTAGCGAATTTGAACATGCACGCAGAAGCTGCTGCCTTCACGGCAGTGCTTTTTGAAATTTTTTACTGATAAATTACTGGATTTCAATTCGATCAAATCTGTATTTTTGGAAATATTGGAAAAATAAAATTTTGAATGGTTATATCTACGGAATCATTGGGCGGATTTTACCCATTCATGAATTCGACCTTCGTTATTAAGCTCCAAACCTTCTCTACAAATATCGAGTTTCTAAGTTGTTTCTTTCGGAAGTTATTGTGTTTACGCAGTCAGCCCAATCAAAATTTTATTTTTCCAATATTTCCAAAAATACAGATCAGATCGAATTGAAATCCAGTACTTCATCGAAAAATAACAGTTCGAAGTTTCATACAGAATTGAATGAGGATGATATGATAAGAAAATCATAGAAATTTTTTTTTTCAAATTGTTCTAATGACACGATTATCACGAAATTTCGCATAAAGTTGTCTTTCAGCATCTCAAAACTAGCTGTGAAGTTTTATCAGGACTGAATCAGTATTTCTCGAGTTATACCGAAAAAATCAACGACATCGAGAAGAAAACCTCGAAATTTGACATATTTTTTCCCGATATCTCCGAAACTTATAATCGTATCGAACTGAAATTTGGAACACTGCTGTGAAACATGACGCTCAAAGTGTGAGTGGAATATTTTTTCGGATATGATGAATGGTTTCCGAAAAAAAAAAAATTAATTTACTGACAATATGATTCTGACGAAATTTGGCTCTAAGTTGCGCGTCATTATACCCCTCCTAACTGCCAAGTTTGAATCCAATCGCTCAAGTAGTTTCTGAAATAAAAAATAAATAACTTCAAGTGCCTATAACTCCGAAACTATTCGACCGATTTGGCCCATTAACGAACTTAACCGCGGCATTCTGATGCGCAACCTATCCTGAAAGTTTCAAGTTGCTAGCTTGCTTCTGTCGACAGTTATCGTGTCTACGGCCGGACAGAATCGATTTTGACATCGGATTCGTCATCAGTGAGTCAAACCTAGTTGATTGAGACCATTTTCAGCTCAATCATCCAAAATTACAGACATTTGGACAAAACGATAGCACGCTGTTTCCCTAGAACATGCGCGCAATAATGAAGTAAAAAGTTCCTTTCATCGATCCGAACCAACTAGACTAGAGAGTTCTCACCACACGCTGCTTTCATGTGGCATTAAAATTTGTCGTACATTTTTTTTCCATAACTCCAACAGACCGCCCCCCTAATACTCCAAACGATATCCAGTTCATAGAGAGAATACAAAATAAAGCAGCAATTCCACTAGCTCGTTTCCTCGCTGAGCTGTTCGACGATATTCAACAGGCGGAACGCTGACGGGTCCTGATGGAATATTGATTGAACATTACTTTTTTTCATATAATTTGCAAGTCAATGGTTCCATGCTGACAATTTAAAATAATACTCAAAGAGCACAGCTTACCGGATTCGAACGGGACCCGCTTGTTATTCAAACCGCTATCCGGAATTATATTTCAAGATTATATATTCCCGTAAAATTTCTGAAACGACGCTTGGAATTGATAACTGCACCCCAACTTATTGGAAAATTTTAAATGGAATACCGAGAAAATAATGTAGAGGTAATACGTGCCCTTTGTACGCTCCTTGAATAAATTATGCAATTTCTGTGTTATCGGCGATAGCATAGAACGCAGAAGGAGATTCGAACGATTTTGAATTCTTCGTTATGGAATATTTTTATTTAGGTGTACTGTGGGGAACATGTTACTGCTTTAAATAGGCAATTATAATCTGATGGATTTTACTTCAGATCAATAAAGAACCATGTGAAAACTCGATGCGGTATAAAAAAGCAAGGTTTCGAGGAGAAGAAAAATACAGAAACCTGTGTTTCGTTTACGATGGCCGTCGACATGTGCGATGTTGCCAATATTAAGACAATTTATGGTAACTGCTCAGAATATCCACACTACTCAATGATTCACGTTGGAAACAATAAAACCATCGCACGAATATTACCAAAGTATGAATATACATTGTATTTCAATAGAGGAATTGGTTCGTGAAGAACCGGAGACATGACGGACGTTGTAAAACTGCAAAATCGCAGATGCAGTGGCCTGATACGATAGAAGAATGAACGTCGTGCACATCGATCAAAGTATTCTGCTCTCGAAGGTAGGATACGCAAGATACTTCTAGGAGATGGCGCGCTGTACGAAGTTATAATGCAGGTGATAAGTATCTAGATTCCTATTCTGCAGTTGCGTCTAAGGTAAGTTTGTCTGATTATTGGGTGATTAGCTCTAATCAAGGTGGAATATTTGTCGATTTATCCACAAATATTCGACCTTGCGATTATGTTGAAGAGAACAGTAACATTCAGGAAATGTGAATAGATTAAATGCCTCAAATTTATCCCCAAATGATTCTGATGCCAAGTGAACAAGCTTTATTTCGAATCGAAAGTAAGTATTTAAAATTTCTTGGTGTTTTCCTCGATATCACTGTTTTTTCCGGAATAACAAAAAAAATTGTGATTCAATCATGATGAAACTTGGCAATTAGCTTGAAAATGCTCATAGGGAACTCTGTGCAGAACTTCGTGGTGATCATGTCATCAGAACAATTTGGAAAAAAATTCCAGATTTTTTTCTTTTTCAAATATTCTTTATTTTGTGATCTTCTGATCATATTATCCTCATGATGTTCTGTATGAACCTTCAAACTATTATTTTTCGATGAAGTACTGGATTTCAATTCGATCCAATCTGTATTTTGGAAATATTGCCGTTAGGCCGACCTGCTGTGAAATATGATGCTAAAGGTATAAGTAGGAGTTCTTTCCGGATCTAATGAATAGTTTCCGAGAAAAAAACCTGGAAGAAATCTCCAAAAAAATCTTCTCAAGGTTTACTAACAGTTGGATCTCAACGAAATTTTGTAATAAGTTCTGCGTTAATATGTTTCAACTACCTGTTAAGTTTTGATTCAATCACTCAAGTTTTTCCTGAAATATCATGGAATTTATCTCAAAATTTCAAATGACTATTACTCCGGAACCATTTGACGAATTTGACCCATTAACTGCCGCATTCCAATGGGCCTCATCTGAAATTTTCAATTGACCAGCTGGCTTAGTTCAACAGTCATCGTGTCGTCGGTCGGTCGGACAGAATCGACTTTGAGATCGGATGAGTCCAACCGAGTCGTTTCAGACCATTTTCGGGAAAAAAATCGAGAATTACAGACATTTGGACAGAACGCTGTACCCCAGGAAATGCGCGCAAAAACGGGGTGTCGTTCTGCAGGCTTCAATGATTATTTTTGCGCGCATGTTCTAGGGGAACAGCGTCCTATCGTTTTGTCCAAATGTCTGTAATTTTGGATGATTGAGCCGAAAATGGTCTCAATCGACTAGGTTGGACTCACTGATGACGAATCCGGTGTCAAAATCGATTCTGTCCGGCCAGCCGGCCGTAGACACGGTAACTCTCGACAGAAGCAAGCTTGACTTGAAACTATCAGGATAGGTTGCGCATCAGAGTGCCGCGGTTGAGTTCATTAATGGGTCAAATCGATTGAATAGTTCCCGAGTTATAGGCACTTGAAATTTTGAAGTTATTTATTTTTTATTTCAGAAACTACTTAAGCGATTAGATTCAAACTTGGCAGTTAGGTGAAGTATAACGACGCGCAACTTTGAGCCGAATTTTGTCAAGATCGTTTTGTCAGTAAATTTTAAAAAAACTTTTTTTCGAAATTTTTCTTCAAAAAATTTGTTTTTTCGAAAACCGTTCATCATATCCAGAAAACGATTTCACTCGGACTTTGAGCTTCATATTTCACAGCAGTATACCAAATTTCAGTTCAATACGATTATCATTTTTGAAGTTATCGGGAAAAAATATGTCGAATTTCTAGGTTTTTTTCTCGATATCGTTGCTTTTTTCGGTATAACTCGAAAAATACTGACTCAATCCTGATAAAACTTCGCAGCTACTTTGGAGATGCTAAAATCAACTTTATGCAAAATTTCGTGATGATCGTGTCATTAGAACAATTTGAAAAAAAAAATTTCTATGATTTTCTTATCATATCATCCTCATTAAATTCTGTATGAAACTTCGAACTGTTATTTTTCGATGAAGTACTGGATTTCAATTCGATCTGATCTGTATTTTTGGAAATATTGGAAAAATAAAATTTTGAATGGGTATACCTACGGAATCATTGGATGGATTTTACCCATTCACGAATTCGGCCTTCGTAATTAAGGTCCAAACCATCTCTACAAATATCGAGTTTCTAAGTTGCCTTCACGGCAGTGCTTTTCTAGATTTTTTTTCTCAACCATTAGCACCCCACAAATTTTAAAAGATTGTATTGTATTGTTTTCTCTCAAGTGTCAATTCTATTGTACAATCTTGACATTGAACAGGGAGTCGAAATATGGTTGCCAAATACTCTGCTATTGGCGAATGAAGATAAGCGCTACTCCCTCTGGTGGCTATCCCAGTAACCCGAGGTACAGACATTATCATTGGCAAGTTAGAAGAAATGTTAATAAAATGAGAAAGTTTATGCATTTTTCTTGGCTTTTGTGTGATTTTACAAGTGCTTCTACTGAGGAAAAGCAAACTCAATTGTCCCTTCCCATAGATTTATACAGCCCGGTGAAAAATTTGTAGTTAGGGTAAAAAGTACTTCTTCAACAAGTCGGACCTGAAAGTGTTGAAAAATCGATAAAAACCAACAAACAAGATTTATGAGTGTCTGTTACCTGCATTTTACCGATGATGATCATTTTTATAGAGGTAAGCACGAATTGCTCATGAAATATTAGATCACATTCATGAAGACAATTTTTTTCCCTGATCCAAGCAGAGAAATTTACTTAAGAGGAATGCTCTGCCTTCCAGAAATCTGCCCGTTGAATTGATCATTAGGGAACAACGTAAATGTTTCAGTGATAAAACTGACTATTGAAAAAAGTCTCAACAAGGAAATATCTGGTGATGAATACTGTTCGCTCAAAGTGCTTCTGCCGATGAAAGCAAAGTTGTACAAGGCTTATTTATTACAGCTTTTTCAAGACCAATCATATGAGTGTTGGAAAATTTATTTGTCAATCCATAATGATTAAGACTTACGATACAAGTAGCATTAGTTTTATGTGAATGTATTCATTTTATTTACAATATATTGAGTATTTAGTCCTTCGCTATGAAAAGAGTGAAGTTATAAGTATTTGTCTATTATTGAAAAAAGTATGTTCTACAATACTATCTGTTTTTCAAATTTCAAGACAGCCTAAGAAATCCACCAAAATCAATCTTGCCATTCGGATCTGAAAATAAATAATATTAAAATACTGTCTAACCTTGGAGATATCCCCGTAATTTTGGAGTTGCTACACTCAATAAGATTGAAGAATGATACATACCTACTTTATAGGGATGGAATATTCACTCCCAGTAATACTCTTGTCAACTATAAAAGTCTGAAAAGTCTTCGAATAAATCGTGAAATCAAAAATTATCAAAACAAACAGTACAAAATCGACTATCAAAACAAAATCTATGTCTGTATCTAAAGTTCTAAAACTGGCCACCGTGGCGCTGCAATCTTAAATTCAGACGCCAATACCTACATATGTCACCAAATTCGAACCTTCGATTATCAGACACCCTTCATTAGAACAAATGGACTATACCAAGTTCCATTATTACTACCACACCATACCCCATCCCTTAGTTCATCTTCAATTGCAACCCCCAGCGAGGGCTGCTGATTAATTTGATAGCAAAACCGGTCCGATAATGCCAGCGGTCTGTATTTCGGGATATCCACATCCCCTCGAAGATGCTATGTCAATTAGATATGGGGATAATTTCGGAACTATAAGGGTCCATATCTGGACACGTTTCTCTCGATTGACGCGCTCCAAGCTGCTTGAGACTATCCAAATGAAATTACCACTTAGGGGTTCCGTCCCTACGCTGTTTGTCTGTCCTCCGCTCAAGTGAGACGGGCTCTACACCGAAGAGGCTCTATGCATAATGGAGTGCAGGAATCGGTTCCTAAATATGAATTGCAAACAAAGTGAATGTTGAATCAATCCAGAATCGTCGTGGTCTGTATAATTCGTTTTGTTGAGTTGACAGATTGGATTATTATTAGGTTTGTTTTGGTTACGAGTTCAGAACTGTTCTGGAACGGTTAAGCATGCGCGATTGCGATTTTGTGTTTTGGTTCATTTCAGAACCGGTTCAGGATTTGATTAATCCTGTTTTGGTTATTTTAAGAATCGATTTCGAACTGTGAGAGGAGTTCGGACGTAAGAGTCCGAACTGATTCAGAATTTGGTAGTTCGCACAAGTGTTGAGTGGCTGTCAACGATTTAGGGCTGGTATTATAAAACTTAACTGAAAGTTATCTTTAACTTTAACTAACAGTTAAACTTTTGCTCAAAAATGTCGGAATTATAAAAGTCTCATTTCTATCATAGACAAGAAATACTGTGATGATTTCTATGAAAAGGAGAAGGAAATAATTCAAGATTCTGTAGTAAATCTAACCACCAATTTCTGGGTTTTAAGAGCTGGACTTTGGAAAAATCCCCCCTTCAAAATATGATAGGAATAAACAAATCCTTTGTCGACAAATATTCGCACTATGTATCAGGGAGCTTAATGGATTGTGGTTTCCATAAAAATAGAATTACAGATTTTAGGGAGAGTTGCCATGATCAATTTTGAATTCTTATATTTTTTACAATATGCAAGAGATGTTTGGGTATTTATTCGGTAACCTTACTAAAAAAACTACTTCCACTAATGAATATATTGGAAATGAAAGCTTAAAAGGAAAAACTTTGGCAATAATGAGATACATTCCATTCAGGAATTATTGAACAATTACAATAAAATTTGTCCAAATCCAATTAGGTACAGAATTTTTTTTACAAATACTTCACTCTTCACCAACGGGTAAGTACTTTCAACTGACACTGGGAGTGGTAATAATCTCAACACTAAATTTGCAAAAATTGTCATTCAATTAAAAAATATGGTAATGTTTTGTGTGGCAGTTTTGCCATTATTATAAGAAAATTATCCATTGCAATTGTGATGATTTCCTTTCATTTCACAAGTTAAATAATGTGTATATATTATTATGCTTCATTACGCCTTTACAACTTTTATCTGTTATATTAGGCACCGAAAAGAATAAATGGCAATGATTTTTTTTTCATTTACATCTTATAATAGTTGAACAGAAAAAGTAACTGATATTTTCATTACAATAATATGCCATGATGAACTCTCGATATTGGATTCTTACTCGAGTGAGGTTCATAGCAGGCATTTTGATGTAAATAGATAATAAGTATGCAATTTTCCATTTCTGATAATAGTCAGTATAGTTGATTTGTGAAAACCCCTAAAATCTCCAGAAACTATCAAGAAAGAACAAGATGCATAAACTCTGCGTCTAGCAATACATTTGCATCACTATGAATATGTATTCCATTACAGGCGTACAGTGTCCAGATAAGCGAAAACGGTTTTTGAATTCCGTTTCTTCCCATAAGTTCAAATGGTTCAGCCGATTTCTAAATATCCCTTCTCAACAAGGATATTCAACAATTTTCATGGCATCATCGTCATAGTCACTTAAAAGTTCTTCAAAAATGAAGTGAATATCTCTCAACGAGGATGTTCAACAATATTCATGCCATCTTCGTCATCGTGAATTTAAAGTCCTTTAAAAATGAAGTGAATATATCTTGCCAACATGTTTCCTAAAATATCATAACAACAAACAAATCGTGGTTATATTCCCCTTATATCAGCCGAAAAGACAGAGAATCTGTGGAACAAAACGATTTAACTTTAACTTTAACTATAATTGATACCCAAACCACCAGATAAAGATAACCCTGCAAATCTAACTTTAACTGAAAATTACTGCTTAAGATAACTTTCAGTTAAGTTTTATAATACCGGCCCTTAAATGGTTAACCTGACTATTTCGACGTCGTGTTGCTTTGGTTTTTGATTTGATTGTTGCATTTGTTGAGGAAATGATCAACTGTTAAATATAAATTCTTGTTATTGAGGATAACTCTTTCGCTACGACCTCCCAGGATAATCTTATGGATTTCATTTACATTGTTCACACTTGGGATGTCTATTTCTTGAATAAATCTATGAATGCAAGAGTCCTCTTCCTCTATTGAATAATAATAATAATGTTTCGAATGAATTTTTTTCTGAAAAGCACATATCTGAAATGCTTTCATCATTAAATTCATTATTATATCAATCAATAATTTTTTGGTTCATTTTGAAATATAATTGAAGTAATGAAGAAAGTTCAGAAAAACGATTTTTACAAAAAAAAATTCATTTCATTGAATTCATTATTTATCAATCAATAATTCGTTGGTTCATTTTGAAATATAATTTAAGTAATGAAGAAAGTTTAGAAAAACGATGTTTACAAAAAAAATTAAGTGGGCGGAAGTATCCCCAAAAATATTTATATATTATCTACATAGTGCGACAAGGACTTTCGCATATTTTTAATTAAACCACAGGCAATATATAAGACCTGATTAAAATCCCCCTTTTCTGCCAACTCAAACTGAAGTTCTTCTTTCTCTACAATCCAGATGAGAACCCGAACTTAATTCGTGTTTTGGTTTCATCGCTTTCAGAACTGTTCTTGTCCAGAATCTGGCTTCAACAGCGCATCGATTCTACGCAGTTCTAGAACTGTCCTAGGACAGTTCTGAATTTCGCAACCAAAACAAACCTATTATGGTTTGGTGGTATGAATTTCTGGTGAAATATTCATGCGTTGTTTTGTTACATACAGGCTACTTCGGCAGTTCATTATAGCTGTAAATTTTGCTATTGCTGCCTTTTTGAATCATTAGGCCGATGGAATATCATTTCATGCGATGGTTCTGCAAAGGAATGACTTAGAGACTCGAATTTTTCGGAGTAGGTTTTAAAGCTTGAATAGAAAAGTCCAAGTTCTCCAAACGTTATAGAAGATGAACGCATTCAGATTTTGTTCATCGCAATAGTTACAAATCCACATTCCTTCATCCTCGGTCCCCAGATTTGGCCATCTGCAACTTTTTTCTGTGGTGACATCTCGAAGCAGGATTTCACCAACACAAACCCCGAATATTGGAGGAATTGAAGTAAGCAATTCCCGTGGAAGTCGCCCCAGTTGAGAGAACAACGTAACAAACAATTTTCGGAAACTTCCAAGGAAGACTGCAGGAGTTTATGGCGACACAAGGACGCCCCCTGACTGATGTCGTTTTCAACACATGAAATTCCAAAATGCTTTGAAATTCTGAATCCAAATTTTCAAAAAATTTTTTTTTGATTAACAATTACCGAGGTTATGATTTTTTCAAAAACGTCCAAGTCCTCTGCTAGACCCTGTAGCAATACGCAAACGAAATTGACCTGAATATCGATCCCCCAAACAAGATTTACAACGAATAATGTCATAATGTATCTAAAATCTACATTTCGACGTAACAACTAAGCAATACCGCCTTATCGGAGGAATAATTACTTCATTACATATTTTATGACCATTTTTTCCATTAATACCTCTAATCCAGGGCATATTTCCAGTGTGGATATTAAATCCCAGTTCAGCATGGAATAGCTCCGAATCAGGACAGTCATATTTCACGTGGGACCGAATCAATGAGTACGTATCAAATGAAAATATCAACAGGTAAACCACTGCAGTCGAGCCATACACAGGTCGTATTTCAAGGGTGCTGTTCGTGCGCTAAAAATTACCTGCATAAATAACAGTGTTGCAGGGAATGCAGGTTCAGATATCGATTATTCGGGCCTTGTTAATTATTCAAATATTCCGGAATATTATTCTCGTCTAGAGAAACTGACTTGGATAATTAGCATAACCAAGGTCGAATGTTGTCTAGAAAGTTTCACTGTGGGAATTCGTTGAATTGGAAAAATAATAGTGGAACACGAAATTTGTTAGGGGAAATTGGTCTGAGATGGCATACTTTTTTCAGAGGGGGCCATAAATTTCCACATTAGTATTTAAAGAAATCTAGAAAAGCACTGCCGTGAAGGCAGCAGCGAATGTTCAATGGAGATGACCGCTTTGGCAACGATTTTGGAATTGTGCGCAAAAGCTGCTGCCTTCTCGGAAGTGCTTTTCTAGATTTTTTTTCGATAAGGTACTGGATTTCAATTCGATCTAATCTGTATTTTTAGAAATATTGAGAAAATGAAATTTTGAATGGGTATATCTGCGGAATCATTGGGCGGATTTCACCCATTCACGAATTCGACCTTCGTAATCAAGCCCCAAACCAACTTTACAAATGTCGAGTTTCGAAGTAGTTTCTTACGAAAGTTATTGCCTAACGGCTGACCGTAAACACAATAACTTACGACAGAAATAACTTAGAAAGTCGATATTCGTAGAAAAGATTTGGACCTTAATTACGAAGGCCTAATTCGTGAAGGGGTAAAATCCACCCAATGATTCCGCAGATATACCCATTCAAAATTTTATTTTCCCAATATTCCCGAAAATACAGATTACATCGAATTGAAATGCAGTACTTCATCGACGAATTACAATTTGAAGGATTATATAGAATTTAATGAGGATATGATGAGAAGATCACAGAATATTAAATATTTGAAACCAAAATTTTAAATTTGTTTCTCAAATTGTTCATCACGAAATTTTGCATCATCATCTTCAAAATAGCTGCGAAGTTTCATCACGATTGAAACAGTATTTCTTGAGTTATACCGAAAAAAACAACGATATCGAGAAAAAAACCACGAAATTCTACATATTTTCTCCCAATATCTCTAAAACTGATAGCCGTATCGAATTGAAATTTGGTACACTGCTGTAAAACATGAAGTTCGAAGTATGACTGCAATTGTTTTCGAATATGAACAATAGTTTCAGGAAAAAAAATTTTTTTCGAAAAAAATTTTTTTAATTAAGTCATCGTACGAATCCAACGAAATTTTGCTCAAAGTTTCGCGTCGTTATGCTCCAACTAACTACCAAGTTTCAATCCAGTCGCTCCATTGGTTTCTGAAATATGAGAAAATAACCTCGAAATTTCAAATGGCTATAACTCCAAAACTATTTAGCCTATTTGGCCCATTTACGAACTTAACTGCGGCATTCCGATGCGAAAACTACCCTGCAAGTTTCGAGTCGCTAGCTGGTTTCGTTCGACAGTTATCGTATCCACGGCCAGCCGGACAGAATCGATTTTGACGCCGGATTCGTCAGCAGTGAGTCCAACCTAGTCGTTTGAGACCATTTTCGGCTCAATTATCGAAAATTAGAGACATTTTGACAAAACGATAGCACGCTGTTCCCCTAGAAAATGCGCGCAAAAACCTAAAAAAGCACTGTCGTGAAGGCAGCAGCTTTGCGATCATGTTCAATGAAGATCAACGCTATGGCAACAAATATGAACATACACGCAGAAGCTGCTGCCTTCACGGCACTGCTTATTTAGGTTTTTTCGATACAGTACTGGATTGCAATTCGATCTAATCAGTATTTTTGGAAATATCAGGAAAAGAAAATTTTGAATGGTTATATCTATGGAATCATCAAAAGTGAGCATGCGCGCAAAAGCTGCTGACTTCACGACAGTGCTTTTCTAGGTTTTCTCCTATTAACATCAAAATACTTTTTTTCTGGAACCCATATTGCTGTACACAAGCTACTTTCTTTCAATATTCTCTTGATGCCTAAGAACACTTATATGTTCAATTCACCTCTATACTAATTTCATGAAAAATTTCTGAACAACTTCTTCTGGAATCCCCAACAAGCAAACTTCTATACGATAACTGCCCTACAAGTAACGTCGCCTTTCAGACTTGTACTATGAAATTCAGTCAACAGTTCCCTTCAGCCAATTTCCCATTTAAAGTCCCCTATGACATATCATAATTCCACATAAATTCTTGATCATCTTCAAACCTTCATACGATCGTTCGACGAACCAAAAAATATGTTTTAAGGAGAGCAATAATCATACGCGGCCAGTGCCATAATTTTATAGACGACGAAGCGTTCACTGAATAATTTCTCGAGAACAGCTCGAGATATCGCCTTTTAACGCTTCCTGAGTATATTGCATCTGGAGTTGTACGAGTTGTCTCTTGGGAGAACGAGAACTTTATAAAAAATTCAACGAAAAACTCAAATATAGACGGCTGAGGAGTTTCTCTAAAAGCTGTCTGAGTTTGGTGTTACACACCAGAAGAATCAGTTGATTCCGCTTTATAGCTCTAATAGATAGTGAAGGTGGAAAAAATTGGAAAATTTTAAAAAACAAGTACTTGGAGAGAGAACGGTCGGCCATCCTGGTGTTATACTATTTTTTCCAAAAAAAAACACAACATCGTCACAAAAGTGATAAAGGTAGGTATACAAAATGCATGATCAAAAATAAATTAATTCTTGTTTATTATTGAAACCCAATATGTTCTTGGGATAAGTTTTTTGGGAGTCATTTTGTATGTATTGTTATGGACCTGCTATAAAATTCTAATTTATGTTGAAAATCTGATACAAATCAAGATCCATAAAATTTTGAATTTTTATTGTATTATCCGCGGCTCACTCTCTCTCCAGGAGGATTCTGTGATCTGATAATAATTGATGCTTATTGAACAATTTAATGAAATGATTTGATCATAAAATATTAACGACTATACTAATTGACTAACTCATTAAATAAAATAAAATGAAGTCCTTTTTGTGCCTCACCCACGGTGTAAATGTCTATGTACCTTTTCATTTATTGCTTTTCTGTGGTTTCACTAGTTCCCATTCTATATTTTATATTATTTTTCCCAAAATAATGCTATCGCAAATTTCTTCTTAGAGGTAAGTTTTCCTCCTTCAGAATCACTCAAGAAAATTCGGCTGCATTTTTTCAGACATTTTGATATGCGATTTGCCCACTTTCTTGAATTCTAACCTACAAAATATTGCAAATTTCTATCTAAATTTCACAAATTTTGAATTTTTCAATTTCATCCACGTGAAATTTATAAATCTCTACTTAAATTGATCAAAAGATATATTCATCATGTAAAACAGAACATTCCTTAAATACAAATGAACTTTGGTTCATTTGGTTCCCTAACAATTGAATAATTTCCAAATTCTTTGTCGATTCCTGTTTCCTATCACAAATATCATTTTTCTTTAGAAACCTACATATATCTTCATCTTAAACTTGGATTATCATTCCTGAATCATCACCTAAAATCGTGCCATCAGATGCCTTTGGTTTATTATTAGATCATGAATAATTTTGAATAGTATTTCAAAATTTTGATGGATTTGCTAGTATATTTATGAAAGCATTTACTTATTTGGTGATGTATTATATACCTAATATATTATTTTAAGTAAAATGAAGCTTTCCATAACAGTATGTTTCCAAATAAACTGTAATGGAAAAGTAGATATTTCTTGAAAAGTCTACCAATAATCAATTTATGTAAATATAAACAGTTCACCTGAAATTATAGTGAAAATAACTATACAATCGTCAGTTTATCTTACAGAAAATAGCCTCTCATTAATTTCTAAGATCCACTGAAGTCAATTGGAGAAGTGGAAGAACTCTTATCTACAAACTTGTATTATTCATGGTCCAAATTCTATACGAATTTCAGACAAGTCCATAACGCTGATGATTTTGCATTCATCAGAACTTTCTTCTGATGAGAAAGACCAATATACATATTATAGGGGAAAACATTTCAAAATTGAGTGATGATCCATTACATTACAATTCAGTACAATAATTCACTCGCTCGATTGCCCTAATTCGTCCAATCAACCCTATCCCACGATCAAGTGAAGTTTCTATGTTAATCAGGACTCAAAATTGTTTTTTGTGAAACCCACATACTGATGCTTGGTCGGCAATCAATGGACGTTAATCGATGATTTGTTAATCGCGGCGTCAAATCCTTAATTCCCGATCAAGATGAATAGAATAAATCAGGTATGCATCTATTTCCAGATTAACTCAGATTACTGAGCATAGAATTCGGTGTTGATCGGCGGATTAAGAGCTTGATTCCCTGATTAACCGTGATCAACGCTTTGTGAAACCGGCAGTTAAATCCCTTAAAGTTTTAAAACAATGATATACAAAATATTACCCAACAAAGTGTGTTTTAAAATTCTCATATATAATTTCATGCTGCAATATAATGAAACACGGTTGTTGCGGTCAGCTCTGAACCCAAACACCCTCTAATACTTTTGATGAAGTGGAACCCCTAAAGTAAAAATATCCCGTTGGTCCAAAGGGAGAACAATGGGAAGTAATCGGAGAATAAAGGGGAATGCTCCCTATCTAAGCATGTTAATTTTTAGGTCTTGATTTATATGTACAGTCCCCAGTAATTCATTCCTATAATTGCAAAAGTTGACGCCCTACTGAATCTTGGCCTTCCGTCTCATTTCATCTAGATTTCTTTGTCACGATCCCCATTTTTTAAGAGCCCCGTAGCGTAGTCAGGTCCGCCAACTCGGAAACTGCTGTAAAAACTTCGCCTTTTGGGAAAAAAGAAGCTTTACAAAGTTCGGAACGGATCCTTCGTCGTAAAACAAATAATGATCGACACTCGTATAATTCGATCGTTGTACCTTATATGTCAATAGGTCTCTTGCATGTATTATTTTTTCGTTTTAATTTTGCTTCAAATATTGGCTTTTAAAACGGGGTTGAAACATAGATACATTAAACTCTCTGGACACTGCCTACGAATTCAATTATGAGCGCATGTTCTGGGGAACAACGTGCTATCGTTTTGTCGAAATGTCTGTAATATTCGAATTTTGAGCCGAAAATGGTCTTAAACGAATGGTGTCCAATTCGATTCTGTCCGGCCGGCCGGCTGTCCGTACGCATGATAACGGACGGACTTAAAAATTTCAGGGTTGGCTGCAATGGGGGTTTCTCCTTCAAACAGAAATGCAGTAATTTTCATGAAAAACCCTTAAAACATCACATTTCAAGCATATAATTTCAATATTATATTTTTAAAGAAATGTTTGATCAACTAAAACTGAAAAATAAAAATGGGGATTTGCATTTAAAGGGATGTATCTTGCGTGCACGATATGGCAACGTCGAACTCAGCTTTCTCGGAAAGAAAAGGACGTCAAAAAAGTTTCTTTGCTCAGGAAAACAGAGATAGCTATACTTCGATCTGGTTAGAGTAGAAGACAACGACCAAGGAATAGAAAAAGAAGAGCACCGGATGTTATACTGTCATATTACTGACAAATCGCAAACGGAAATTGTTTGGTTATATTGACAAAGAACTAGTGTGTACCACAGAATAGGAATGAATATTTCATTATTCTGTAGCAGAAAACGCTATTCTACTAAACACAGTTGTCACTTCGTGCATGCCTGACAAATCTCAAACCCCAATTTTGAAATCTGATTTTGAATACTTTCTGAAGGTAATTTGGGAAAAGGATGAATCAAACCCATAATAATTATGTTTAAATTTGCATTTGCAGTAATAACCCAAATTCAGGAAAAACCCCCATTCGATCGTCGTACCGTACTTGTCAATAGGTCTCTTGCATGTATTATTTTCAATTTGGCTTCAAAAATTGGCTTTTCAGATGGGGTTGAAACATAGACACATTAAACGAATTCAATTTTGCGCGCATGTTCTGGGGAACAACGTGCTATGGTTTTGTCCAAATGTCTGTAATTTTCGAATTTCGAGCCGAAAATGGTCTCAAACTACTAGGTTGGGATCACTGATGACGAATCCGGTGTCAGAATCGATTCTGTCCGGCCGGCCGGCTATCGGTACGCATGATTACGGGCGAACGGAGTAATCTATCGACTTGAAAATTTCAGGGTTGGCTGCAATTCAAAATGAGAAGATAAAGTTAGTTAATGGGCGAAATCGTTCGAACGATTTCAGAGTTAAAGACTTTTAGAATTTTGAGGTTATGTCCCTGATTTTTCGAGAACTACTGAAGCGACTGAATTGAATCTTGGCAGTTATTCGGACCATGAGAACTTGCCACTTCTGGCGAAATTTCATTGTGATGGTGCTATCAGTAAATTTAGAAAAAATTTTTTTCAGAATCTTTCACAGCAGTGTACCATAATTTCCGAAGATATTGTGAAAAAATAACTCAAATTTCGTAGTTTTTTTCAAGATATTGTTATTTTTCCGAATATTTTCGGAATACTATTTCAATAATTTGGCAAATGCTGATGAAAAACCTTGTGTGAAATTTCAAGATGATCCAGTCATCAGAATAATTTGAAAAAAAATTAGACTTTTCATTTCAAAAATTGAATATTCTGTGATATTCTGATCATAATATATTAATGAACTTCTGTATGAACATTCAAACAGTAATTTTTCGATAAATTACTATATTTCAATCCGATACAATCTATATTGTTGGACATATTGGGAAAATAAAGTTTTGAATGGGTGTACCTGCGGAATCATCGGCTGGATTTTACCTATTCACGAATTCGGCTTCCGTAATCAAGGTCTAAACCTACCCTTCAAATATTGAGTTTGTGAGTTGTTTCCTTCGGAAGTTATTGTGTTTAGGGCTGATCGTAAACACAATAACTTCCGAAAGATTCAACTTAGAAACTCGATATTTATAGCGTAGGTTTGATATACCAGATAGATATAATAAATAGATAAAATAAATCCATACCCAATGATTCCCAGTCAAAATTTCATTTCACCAATATTTCCGAAAGTATACAGATTATATCGATTGGAATCCAGTACTTCATTAAAAAATAACAGTTTGGAGGTTCATATAGAATTTCATGGGAATAAAATCGCAGAACATTGAATACTTTGATTTTTTTGCAAATTGTTTCAATGACACGATCATCATGAAATTCTTTACAAAGTTGTCCTACAGCTTTTTGAAACTAGGTGCCAAGTTAAGTCTCGATTGAATTGGTATTTTTTTGAGTTATTCCGGAATGAATAACGATATCAGTATTGTACATATTTTTTCCCAATATCTCCGGAAGTAATAATTGTTCTGAATTGAAATTTGATACACTTCTGCGAAATAAAGCTCAAGTTGTGATCAAGGGGTTTTTCGAATATGATGAACAGTTTCGAAAAAGCAAAACTTCTCCAGAAATTTTTTGAAAAAAAAAATCTTTTAGAATTAATTGACCTCATGATCTCAACAAAATTCCGTGAAAGGTTGGGGGTTGTTACGCTCCATTCGCTTCCCAAGTTTCAATATAATCGATATAGCAGTTCCTAAAATATCAAGAAATAACCTCAAAATTTCAAGGTGCTATAACTCCGAAACCATTCAGACGATTTTGATAGTTCACGAATTTTGCCTCTGTATTTTGAAATGCAACCTACTCTGAAAGTTCCAAATGGATAGGATTCTTCCATAGACATATTATCCCATTATGATACGTCTATGGATTCTTCGTACGCATCGGCTAAAAATTCGAAAATTACAGACATTTGGACAAAACGATAGCAGGCGGTTCCCCAGAACATGCTTGCAAAGAAAATAACATATTTTGTCTGCCAGTGAAGGCCATTCTTCATCCATACCCCATCCACCAATCCACTTCTGAAACCGAGATACGTCGACATCAAAACCGAAAAAAAAATCGTCATTTTCTCGACTGCATTTGCAGATGACTCTCCTCACTCGGCGGCTGACGCCTCACCCCAAACATGTCTGCACATGACACTCAGAAAAACCATCACGCATTTGAATCTAATGGACGATGTATTTCAACCGAAATTGCTGTCTGAGTTGATGTACGGATAAGTGGGCAATAAAGTCCTCGGCTTAAATATAATGATCCTTATAACGGGCACTATAAATACGAAGTCGACGTAAGAAGCTCGATATCGTGTCACCTAAACGGAGCTTGTCATCTACAGCGTGAAATGAGTAATGCCTTCTCCGAGGTTAGGAGAACTCCTGGAACTGATGCATGCCGGAGCGATCCTTCAGACAGCAGCCTTCCAGCTTGCATCAAAATGGGGGTTTTCCTTTAAACGAAAATGCAGTAATTTTCATGAAGAACCTTTAGAACATCACATTTCAAACATATAATTTCAATATTATATTTTTAAAAAAATGTTCGATCACTTAAAACTGAAAAATAAATATGGGAATTGGCATTTAAAGGGATTCGTCTTAATTGCACGATATGGCAACGTCGAATTCAGCTTTCTCGGAAAAAAAGGACGTCAAATGTTTTACTTTGCTCAGGAAATCAGAGATAGCGATACTTCGATCTGGTTAGAGTAGAAGACAACGACCAAGAAATAGAAAAAGAAGAGCACAGACTGTCATGCTGTCATAATAATGACAAATCGCAAACGGAAATTGTTTGGTTATATTGACAAAGAACACGTGTGTACCACAGAATAGGAATGAATATTTCATTATTCTATAGCAGAGAAAGCAATTCTACTAAACACCGTTGTCACTTCGTGTATGCCTTGCAAATCCCAAACCCCAATTTTGAAATCTGATTTTGAAAAACTTTCTGAAGGTAATTTGGGAAAATGATGAATCAAATTCATAATAATTATGTTCAAATTTGCATTTCCAGTAATAACCCCAATTCAGGAAAAACTTCCATTGAGAACTGCTTCAATGTATGAGGCGCCGTTTGGGACAAAAGTGCGTTTTCAAACATATATATTTTTTAGCCAATATATTTATTAGTTGCAGCAATATATTCATCTTGTGTACCGATATATTTATTTTCTACGAACCACAATATATTTATGAATTGGGTGTTGCAAATATGAAAAATTCGTGGTGTCCAATATATTTTTTAATTCGACCTATTCTAAGTTGTCACGAGAGGGCGCGCCGGCAGCGTTCAGCACATTCCGAGCATATGACAACATGGCGTAGCCATTAGAGAGATATTGCAACTTGCGGTCGTTGCAGGAGTAGACGCAGGGGGGTGAAGCTTTGTTCAGAATCTTGGCATCAGACAAAGAGGTCTCGCCATCCAAAAAAAGAAACGGAAGACATCCATTCAGCCAATCAACGTCCGAGTGCTTCTGTCATTTCAACTTCAAGCAAATCGGCTTTTCACCCGTTGACAAATGTCATGTTATGAGAATATATTTTTGTTTGTTGTGATGGGATAAAATGAAATGATTAGAGAGAGATTACATTCGTCTGGGAGGTAATATATTCGTTGAATATCGCCAATTTCGATTCACTCCAGGTTTAAAATTTCTATTTCAGTCTAACACCCTTAACTAACTTGAAGTGAAACCATTCGTCTCGAAGGTTTTCAGATGATGCATCATGGAGAAAGTTATTCTGTTTAGAAACATTATATAAAGACCATATCTTTTTACAATGATAGAATATACGAGTCATATTTCAAAGAGTAATATTGATATTCATACTGAAATCTATTTAGAAATGAAAATATTGGTTGAAGGCGATCAGAATATGAGGAAACCTTTGTTAGAAGACCCATACATACACGATATGTTTTTGCAAGATGAGCTACTAACATTTCAAATCGATTCTTATATATTTGCAATCAACTCATCAGGCAGATCATTTGCATCATTTGTTTACCTAGAACTTGTTTCACATGACGAATTCAAAACTTTGATAAACCCAAGTTTTAATTTTTTAATAGAGGTATGAACTCTTTATTAGTAGGTATATGTATTGGTTTTTTGAGTGGAACAACAAAGTTCAAATCTCTACACTGATAATCATGTCTTTTTTGTCACGTTGTAACATTGACAGTCATGTTACCTTCAGTTTTATGCAGATGTTCACATTATTCATCATTATTTTTTATTTGGTTGTGAAAATTTTTGTAATGTACCTCTCTGTAAAGGTTCTCTTCTGAATTCCTTGACCGACCAATTTTTTATAAAAAATATCGAGTACTTATTTCCCCTTAATATTGTATTTTTATATACTGTCAGAAATACTTATTGATCATTGTACTTCGAATAGTATTGTGAAATTGGTGTATCTATTGATTCGTAAATAAATTTCTTTCTCAAAATCTGGACTTTGATTCAAAAATGTACATTAAACAATTATTTCAAATGGAATATATTCCCGCCAACGCATCGCCAGCCAGATTCACGGTATAGAATTCTCTGAATTTCTATAATACCGTGCAACTTGTTTGTTCGTGCCATCCCCGGTGAGGGCGTATTTTGTTTCCGTCGTTTTGAAGGCAGGTTTCACTTCTTATATATTTGTATTCTGTGAGTAGACGTATTGCTACACGTTTTTGTTACCGTTACGTTAGTTATCAGTTTGTTTGGTTAGGTTATGTGAGACGTCAGATTTTTGTGTTACAAACTCACGTTTAAACTCCGAAAGCTTGATAATTTGCATTTCTGCATTAGTTTTTTGATTCTGGACAAAATGAAAATGGAATCGGAAGCGGTAATGTCACGTGGTGCTAATGCAGAAGAAGTGGAATTAGTGATATTACACAATATAATTGGCATGGTTCAAACTATTCCTAATTTCCAACCCCTCATGTTGCTTCCAAAAGTATTTCTTAATTCGTGAAAAAGTAACAAATACCTATTTATGAAAAAATATTGCTTAGGTAGCATTTATAAATCTTAATGTCTAATATCAGTTGTGTGTAAGAGGTATTGTAAAATAGATTCGAAAAATCTGAGAAAGTTGTGTAATTAATTCCGAAAAACATATTAACAAACAGCTTTTCTATGACAATGATCGGAGCCGGAAGAGCCCGAAGCTTAACTATTCCTTCCGATATAGAATAGCGCAACGTAAATTGCGGCCCGCAATTTTCCGTGAATAACGTTAGACGCTAACGCTATTAACGTCGCGTTATTCTGAAACTGGATCTGCGCATGCTTAGATGTCAAAAATAACGTTTGCGTTAATAACGTCACACAAATTTGACACTGCAATTGCTCTCTATTAGTACAACATATCACGTAGTTATCCTCTTAATGTGTAGTACCTACACTGGCTGATAGATGGCTTATAGGGTTTGTTTTGGTTCCAAATTCAGAACTGTTCGGGACGGTTCGAGTATGCGCGATTGCGATTTTTTAGACCCAAAACGGCAATTGCGCATACTCGAACCGTCCCAAACAGTCCTGAATCGGTTCTGAAGTCGGAACCAAAACAAAGCTATAGATTGTAGATATTGAAAGCAGAAATCTAACTCAATCAATCCATTCTTTGAAACTCAAAGAAATATGATTGGGAAAACTCATTTACTCACTTAATGCTTAAAATTTGGTACTTTTTGCGGTATTATTAGGGAAAAAATATTTAACTTCACTTGACCATTGAAACACTAATCTTCCACTTGAAATTCGTGCAATATCCAGTTGTTTCCACCAAAAGATTCTACACAATTTCAATCTTACCAATTCTTATATTGAAAATTCCATAATTATTGGAATTTTCAACAAATTTATAAATTAATTATGAGAAATCACTCAATTAATCTAAAAATATTGATTGAACTCTAGAATTCTATGGAAAGCTTCGTCCATAGACATGGTTTATGTCTGTGGTCTGGTCCCGAAATCACATAGATCTAATATTTGGTCTATGCGAAATAGATGAATATTCATGTGTATTCTATGTTCCGGGTAAAGGTGAGCGTAGCTTTATTCACAGTCTTTACTAGCTCAGGGGCGGATATATAACTGCACCATTTTGCGCGTGTGTTATAGATGAAGGCGTTCTATAAGTTGGCTCCAATAGTTGTATTTTTCGAATTTTTCCCGAAAATATTCTTGAAAGAATATGTAAGGACTTTCGGAGTAGGTTGCGATTAAGAATTCACCTGCTGAGTTTCCTCGAGAGCAAACAATACAACATGATGCTGAATTACTTTTGCAACACAGCTTTTTTTAAGTTTCATTAAACCTCGTTAATATCTCAAGATCAGGCATCTGGACGTGGTTTACATGCTTCAACGTTGCCAGTAGCCGTGAAATATTCTTACAATTTTTTTTAACCATTTGCGCCCAGGAAATGTTTCGAAAAAAACGAAATCTGGCCTCCAGTAGTCAGTAGCAGTTATATTTGAGGTATTTTTGCTCTTAACGATTCTATGTGGAAATCGGACTCAAATTGCACAAAACCCACGTTGTTCAGTTTATGGCAGTTTGGAGAAATTCCGACGTTTATAATATGAAAAATGGAAACATTCCGCATTCTTACAATTTTTTTTTAACCATTTGCGCCCAAAAAATGTTTTGAAAAAAACAACATCTGGCCTCCAGTAGTCAGTAGCAGTTATATTAGAGGTATTTTTGCTCTTAACGATTCTATGTAGAAATCGGACTCAAATTGCACAAAATCCACGTTGTTCAGTTCATGGCAATTCGGAGAAATTCCGACGTTTATAATATAAAAAGAGGCAACATTCCGCATTCTTACAATTTTTTTTAACCATTTGCGCCCAAAACATGTTCTGAAACGAAATCTGACTTCCAGTAGTCAGCAGCAGTTATATTTGAGGTATTTTCGCTCTTAACGATTCTATGTGGGAATCGGCCTCAAATTGCACAAAACCTACGTTGCTCAGTTCATGGCAATCCAACATTGTTACAGAGCATGTATGATCATTTGTGGAAACAAGCAGGGTAATTCACAAATCAGGCGTGGATGACAAGCTTACATATGAGAGGTAAATACTGTTAGCTGGTCATCAATCACCAGCTAGAGACGTCGGTTCACAAATAATAATTCTGAAGCCTATTGTAATTAGCGGAATCAGCGATATTAGATTGTTGCGTGACTGATACCTTCATGTTCTATGGACGCCAGTGACGTACCCATTATTTGCACAAAAGGTGCAGATCATTTTATCACTTTTTGTAAAAATCTGTGCCGGCATGGTGGTTCATATGCATCTCAATACTGAGAATTGTTCTCGGCGTTTGTGAATTTTCAATATTTATAATATATTTCTGCATTGATATCTTTCGTTTAAAATTATCATTTGACGAATTCTATTGAAGCATTGCGTGAGATCGGGATATTCAAACGCTTGTAATAATTCGTTGCCGAGCCGGTCACCAGGTTTGTTTTGGTTCCGAGTTCAGAACTGTTCAGGAACGGTTCCGCATGCGCGATTGTGATTTTGTGTTTTGGTCCATTTCAGAAACGGTTCAGGATTTGAGTAATCCTGTTTTGAATAGATAACTGTTCCAGAACTGTGAAAGGAGTTCGGACGTTAGAGTCCGAACTGCTTCAGAATTTGGTAGTTCGCACAAGCGTAGAGGGGCTGTCAACGATTTAAATGGTTAACCTGACTTTTTCGACGTCGTGTTGATTTGGTTTTTGATTTGATTGTTGTATTTGTTGAGGAAATGGTTAAGTGTTGAATATAAATTTTTGTTATTGAGGATAACTCCTTCGCTACGACCTCCAAGGATAATCTAATGGATTTTATTTCCTTTGTTCACACTTGGGATGTCTATTTCTTAAATAAATCTATGAATGCAAGAGCCCTCTTCCTCTATTGAATAATAATAGTGTTTCGAATGAATTTTTTTCTGAAAATCACATATCTGAAGTACTTCGATCATTTAAGTCATTATTATATCAATCAATAGTTTGTTGGTTTTTTTCGAAATATAACTGAAGTGATGAAGAAAGTTCAGAAAAACGATTTCTACAAAAAAGATTCATTTCATTAAATTCATTATTATATCAATCAATAATTCGTTGGTTCATTTTGAAATATAATTAAAGTAATGAAGAAAGTTGAGAAAAACGATTCTCAAAAAAAAAATTAAGTGGACGGAAGTATCCCCAAAAATATTTATATATTATCTACATAGTGCGTCAAGAATTTTGCCATATTTTTAATTAAACCGCAGGAAAATAAGACCTGATTAACATTTCCTCTTTTCTGCCAACTCAAACGGAGGTTTTCTTCCTCTACCATCCGGATAAGAACCCGAACTTAATTCGTGTTTTGGTTTTATCGCTTTCAGAACTGTTCTAGGATAGTTCACTCATTCATTCACTCTTTCGAGTGTCCTCGGCTACTATGGCCATGAAGAAAGGCTTTCAATTTTACACATTTATACATTGAAATTCATTCAGATTCATACCAACTAGAGCCTTTTTATTTATAGACACACAAACATTAACCTACACCACAAACTTAACACAACATCCATAACCTCGCCAGGATTCGAACCTAGTACCTCCGGTTTAGCAAGCAGGCTATCAACCCACTGCACCACCGTGGCAGTTTTCTACGATAGCTCAGAATCGGGCTTCAACAGCGCATCGATTCTACGCTGTTCTAGAACTATCCCAGGACAGTTCTGAATTTTGCAACCAAAACAAACCTACCATTTCATGTATTGACATCGCAAAACGAAGCTCTGCTTTCCGATAGAAAATTTCAAGCTAACATTTTCGATCAAGTACTGCATTTCAATTCGTTCTGATCTCTGTTTTTGGCAATATTTGGAAAATCTAAATTCGAGTGGGTATATCTACGAATCGTTGGGCGGATTTCACCCATTAACGAATTCGGCCTTCGTAAGCCCCAGACCTAAATATCGAATCTCTAAGTCGTTTCCATCGGCAGTTAAAGTATTCACGACTGGTTGAATGTTATAAAATCTGATAAAAATTCGAAAAATTTCCTAATTTTTATGGATCCGCCCATGAGCTAGTAAGAGTTGTAAAGCTCCACCCATGCTTATCTGGACCATAAAATACACAGAATATTTAGCTATTTCGATGAATGTAATATACTCACTAATATTAGGTCTATGATCAGACCACAGACATGGAGGCTATGTCTTCATGTCTATAGACCAGACTTTCATAGAGTTCAATTAATGTGTTTAGGTTAGTTGAGTGATTTCATATAATTGAATGATAGATTTGATGAAGATAAGGATAATTATGGTGTTTTCAATATGAAAATGGGCGATGATGGACTTGTGAATAATCTCATGGAAGAATGAAATTAGACATTGCATGAATATCAAGTGGAAGTGGAAGATCAATATTCCAGTGTTGTGAAATGTTTTTGTTGCAATAATATCGCAAAGAGCACCAAATCATAAGAATTAAGCGATTCTGCATAGATTTTCTTTCAAACACTGTTCTCTAGGTGAATGGCACATCAACCTCCTATTCTTTTCATCGAAAATAATTAAACCCTTATGATTTTTGAGAGCTCTTACAGCGCTCCATAATGTAATAAGATGTTAGTGGTATTCAACTCTGTTTAATGCTTGTTTTACTTCTAGAAGTTTAAATTGATTTGCAATATCCAGCCAACAATGTCATATTTATTACTCTTATTTATGGAATACATGCCTGAAACGCAATGACCAAAGAAACATTTAGCATTTCTTATGTCAATTAAATTTTTTTGCTGGTTATTATACAGGGTGAGTCTTTAAGTCATACATTGATTTTAACCATAGATTCCTCTCATTAAATGAAACACTTTTTTATTTAATATTTCTTTAGATTCGGCTCCAGCAAAAAGATACAGGCTGTTTCAATTTCCTAAGAAAATCAGTTTTTCTTTTGAAGCTTTGATATGGTAACTCCGAATGAGATGAACTTCGGTGTGAAATTTTCTATAACTATTACACATATTCTTCAGTACTCATTTTCATCCAACTTCAAACAGTTTTTGAATTATAGACTCACCGATTCATAAATCTATACGAAATTAGCGTGAAGAATGCAGATAAAGCTTATCTCATGTCATTATAAGAATTTTCAATCATTTTAAAAGACTCAATTATTCTTTATAATTTCTCCTAAAACGAACCGTTTTACAGATATTCAACGTTGAATATTATAAAATCGGATAAAAATTCGAAAAATTACCTTATATTTATGGATCCACCCCTGATCTAGTAGAGGGAGTAAATTAAGCTGGGTTCACGTTTATCCGGATTATAGATTAAACTATTATCTATTTTGCATAGAACTAATTTAGGTATATGCTATTTCGTGATCATACCACAGACCTAACCATAACATTCATAGACATAGAATAACATGTTATTATAAGTCTAGAGAATATTTTCAGGTTAATTGATTGATTCATATAATTCATTTAAAAATTTCGTGAAAAAAGTATAATTATGGAATTGTGTATAATCCTATAGTGGAATGAAATTGGATATTGCATGAACATCGAGTTGAAGATCAGTGTTTCAAGTTCAGTGCAGTGTAGTAATGTTTTCCTTGCGATAATATCGCAAAAAACACCAAATCATAGGAATTAAGTGAGTAAATGAGTTTTCTCAATTTTATTTCTTTGAATTTCAAACCTTGGATTGGTTATTCTCCAGAAGAAATCACTTAAAAGATATCTGTGGTGAACTTGCAAACAAAGCGCAGGAGTGTATTAGCACATCGAGAAATGTTTAAATGCTTATAACTACTACCTGAGCCGAATCTGGAAAAATGGCAAATTAAAAAAGTGTTTTACTTGATGACAGGAATCTATGGTTGAAATTAATGTACAACAGATCATCAGAAAAAAAGGGTTGCCTATAAAAATAATCGAGTAAGCTTAGATAGTGTCATCTTGTCAATTTATGAGAGTCTCATTTACACCTCGAAAATTGACATAATAATGTGTCAATTGACTGAATCAATGTGTCAATTAATAGAATATTTTTCGCAACGGCTCCGATATACCTCCTAATTTTTCCCATTTTCTCCCCAAAGGAAATAGGTCTCTTGCATGTAACACGAATGATCATATTTGAATGTTTTTCTCATTCTATATCGATACAGAATCATAATGTATGTTATCTCAAACTCCAAAAATTCGCGAAATTCGGTAATAAAAATCGTCAAATCGGGACGCAAAACCAAAGTGGGTGAAACGCGGTAGATCGCCTCCTACGTCACTCGTTATTCCACGATGCCCTGATCGATACAACCCGACGCTGTCTATTGGCTTGCTAGACAGAAAAGTATACGAGAAGAAGGAGAGAGTGGATATATCCCCTCACGTCACGGAAACCGCGAAGCTTCGTCCGTTTAAACAACCGACATGTGGAGCCAAATTTAAAAGAACATTTTCTCGTTGAAAATTTAAATATTTGATGGCGGTTTAAGTTTTTCAGTGGTCTTACAGATAGAATATTCGATTCCAATGATAAAAAAAATTCATGCAAGAGACCTATTAAATCTTATGAGTCACCCCACTAGAATCAATTCGGCCCATGAAAACCGTATATAGAGCAGCAGCAACTGAATTATTCAACTTTTTGTATCGGCGAACCACGAAGCAATTATCTTGCTACCTCAATAATTGATGAACATTTCAGGATGCCATATCCGGAACACCAATCAATATCCTGAAGGAGCCTTGATTACCTTAATCCTTACTTATTACCTCAATCAAATTCAATTCGAAACTCATAAACCTCCATTCAGCGGCTTGCATGAATGCACTCGAATTAATTATACGGGTTCCGTAAACACCACCCCGTAACATACATCGCGAATGCGTTTTTAATAACCCGGGAAAAATTGAAGTTACGTTAGTTTTTTTTTTTCGAGTATCGCTAAATCGCTGTACGGTGTATTGTTATTACTGTTTAGCATGCTACGATTCGTATTTAATTTCATACATTTCTTGAGATTGCGATCCATTTATCAATGAAAAATAATAAACTGTTACTGGAATTTATGTTTTAAGTATGGGGGTGGCTTGAAATGCAAACAAAGAATTAAGAAATTGTGAGGCGATATACGCCATTAACTGGTATAATGATATGTACATAAGTCCCAGATAACGATGTAATGATGTTTTTGGGAACACGAAAAGGTTATACTGCTTGGTCTTCTCGATATTGATACCATCCAAATTATTATAATTTTCTATATCGATGAAAGAATTTTGTACCGAACTTGGAAGGTCATATTTGGGATTAAAACAAATTTTATGAATATGTTTTACTACAAATAATTATAAGATGTTTTACAATTGGAAGGTTTACATTTTGTGGCTAGTTTCGAACTTTCGTTCATTTTCAGACAACTGACCTCTGAGCACATAGTACAGAGTATTTATGCAGATTCAGTTAGAACTACGTGTCCAACCTAGTCGTTTCAGACCATTTCTGGCTCAAAATTCGAAAATTACAGACATTTGGACAAAACGATAGCACGTTGTTCCCTCGAACATTAGCGCAAAAACAATCTCTATTTCATTTTTAATACTTTTGTTCCAGATACTCGAAGTGAAAATCTGGAAAAGATCTACAAAATCTAGATGCATGGAATATATCAGGTGTCGACACTTTCCTACTATTACCCACTAAAATTCTGGGTTTAAAACTTGGTCCTAGAATTGTCAAATATTGTCCTACTTGGCTCTGTAAACAATGAGGGCACTTACCGAGTCCAAGCAATTCATTCCACCGAACAAAATAAATTGAGCTATATTCTGATTGATTTGATGAAACTATTTCCCAAAAATTGTATGAGATATTAGAAGTTATGGATTCTTACTAATATATAATAGGAGTTCAACAAATGTGGAACGTCTGTTCATTAATAATATGAAATATGTATAAGGAAATAAGGAGCAATATGAGGTTTATTGTGAGAACACTTTCATGGATAAATACAAGAAGTCACTGCGTAGCCAAAGCAACGATGAAAAGGTAAGGGAGATTGATATTACTTATGGATTTTATTGGATAGTTTGGATCTCCTTTCATAAAATATGGTCTATAAATTTTGTATTTACCTATTAAAATACCTATTCAATTCAAAAGATATGAATTTTGTTACATATGAAAATATTTAGAGGAAATGTTCATGTTTACTATTATTGAAATTGAAACATAGATTTTCACTTTGGTGTTCATGTTCATACGAATTTATCAAACGAATTTCAAACCAGACGATTTAATTGTACTAGCTATCGTTCCGAATGTTTTCTTATGGTATTTTTGAAAACTCAACTCTGAAAGACTTGCTTTCCATGAACTCAAAATATTGAGGTAATAAATTCCTCTTGTAATAAGCAGGTATTCAAAATATCAAGTTCCAGACTTGTGTATTCAGAGACGAAAGAAACCCTTACATAGATTATCGCCATTCTGACTGAATGAAATGAATAATCATAATTTTAATTTGTCCAAATGAATTCATTTTCGGAAATTATTGAAAAATAATGTATGGTCCAACTCGGAAAATCAGAAAGGAGTTCTGATTTGACTAGTTTTGATATCGGTCGGTAACTTCCGTGAATATGGCAGATTTTCCTATGCCGGCTTCTATCTGCGATAACTGAAGTAGGACAACAAAGCCATATTTTGACAACATTTGGACCTCATAACAGACCCAAAATATGTCAAAGAGTGTCCGCACCATATGTATTCTATGCATCTATTACAAAATGATGCAAGATCATACCATAATAAGCATTATTCGATCATTGGATATTGGCCATATTTCAATGGGCAACCCTGTAGATATATTATCCTATAAACCAATGTATGTGAAATGTTGGTTTAATGCGAATACTCGATACGCGCACTAATTCTACAGCGGGGTCTCGTTCTGTGGGTAAAAACCCTCAAAAGAATCTTTTATCGCTTCCTCAATCTCAACAAAAACTTTCCCCCCCGGTCACTAAAATCCTACAAATCCAATTGAAACCGAGCCAATCAAACACAACCTACCCTATTCTTCCAGGAAATGAATCATAACGTAAGAAGTCCCGGAAAAGTGAATAATTTCATCCCGGAATCCGGAATAAAGGATCCGACTTCATCCCCTTCGAGATAGATGTGACCTGCAGCGAGCAGCAGAATTGGAAATTGTATGGAAACAATAAATTGACTGTTTGTGCAAACGACACTCGTTGCACCAGCGTTCACTTCACAGACAAGCGACGAGGGAAAAAACGGTAATTTAAGTGATCTTTTGTCTGAGATGAAAATTGCAGTCATGGAAATATTTCCGCGATGAGATTACGAGATATCCTGAGGCGTCGGTATTTCTCCTTTGCTGTTTGCTAATGAAATTCATCTTGTGTCGGTTTTTATAGATTTAAGGGTAGTTTTGTTTAATGAATTTGGTTGTAATAATATGAAGAAGGATGGTTTAAAGTGGTGCCAGTTTGGTGGGAATTCATCGTATAAAATGTTCGTTAACTTAATTCACTCATTGAAATAGGAGTAAATTGGGCGAAGCTGTATCTTGGAGTGGAGAGAATTTGACAAAATTGTGACTTCTCAAGTGAATAATTAAGAGATCAAACTAACGAATAGGCCAATACGCTTTTTTCTCTGAGGCTTCCGAGTATTTTTAAAAAATCCCAACGTCGATCTAGTTAGAAATAGATCCTGGGTCATCCGCCAATTTGCAACATCAGATAATAATCCTTTCTTTCAAGCTGCTGACTCAATTCATCTGCTGAGAAAGATGAATCTCGCTGAAAATACTCGATGACACGCGCCAGTTTATACTTACCATCTGATAAAATCGAAACTTTTCAGAATTTCTTCAGAATTCAGTTTGTGCGGAAACAATCAACTGACTGGCAATGGGGGATTTTCTTTTAAACGAAAATGCGGTTATTTTTATGAAGCACCTTTATAACATCACAATTCAAAAATATAATTTCAATATTATATTTTTAAAAAGATATTTGATCACCTAAAACTGAAAAATGAAAAATGGGGATTTGCATTTAAAGGGTTTTGTCTTGAGTGCTCGATATGGCAACGCCGAATTCAGCTTTCTCGAAAAGAAAAGGACGTCGAATGTGTTACTTTACTCAGGAACACAGAGATAGCTGTACTTCGATCTGGTAAGAGTAGAAGACAACGACCAAGGAATAGGAAAAGAAGAGGTCAAACTGTCATACTATCATATTACTGACAAATCGGAAACGGAAATTGTTTGGTTATATTGACAAAGAACCTCTGAATAAAGAACATATTGTTCTTTATTCAAAGCAAAGAACACGTGTGTACCACAGAATAGGAATGAAGATTTCATTACTCTATAGCAGAAAAAGCTATTCTACTAAACACCGTTGTCACTTCGTGCACGCCTGGCAAATCCCAAACCCCAATTTTGAAATCTGATTTTGAATACTTTTTGAAGGTAATTTGGGAAAATGATGAATCAAACCCATAATAATTATGTTCAAATTTGCATTTGCTGTAATAACCCAAATTCAGGAAAAACCCCCATTGCACCAGCGTTCACTTCACATATAATCGACGAAGGAAAAAACGGTTATTCAAGTGATTTTTTGTCTGAGATGAAAACTGCAGTCATGGAAATATTTCCGCGATAAGATTACGAGATATCCTCAGTCCTGAGGCGTATTTCTCCTTTGCTGTTTGCTAATAAAATTCATCTTGTGTCGGTTTTTATCGATTTAAGGGTAGTTTTGTTTAATAAATTTGGTAGTAATAATATGAAGAAGGATGATATTAAGTGGTGCAGGTTTGGCGGGAATTCATTGTATAAAATGTTTGTTAATTAAATTCACTTCTTGAAAGAGGGGTAAATTGGGCGAAGCTATATCTTGGAGTAGTGAGGATTTGACAAAGTTGTGAATTCTTTGGTGAATAACTAAAAGATGAAAGTAACGAATAGGCCAATAAACTTTTTTCTCTGAGGCTTCCAAGTATTTTTATAACTTCCCGACATCGATAAGTAAGAAATAGATACTGGGTCATCCGCCAATTTGCAACATCAGTTAATAATTCTTTCTTTCAAGCTGCTAACTCAAGTATCGGCTGAGAAAGATGAATCTCGCTGAAAATATTCGTTGACACGCGCCAGTTTATACTTACGATCTGATCGAATCGAAACTTTTCAGATTTTCTTCAGAATTTAGATTTGTGCGGAAACAGTAAACTGACTGGCAATTGCACCAGCCTTCACTGCACATACAAGCGACGAAGAAAAAAACGGTCATTCAAGTGATCTTTTGTCTGTGATGAAAATTGCAGTCATGGAAATATTTCCGCGATGAGATTAGGAGATGTCCTCAGTCCTGAGGCGTCGGTATTTCTCCTTTGCTGTATGCTAATGAAATTCATCTTGTGTCGGTTTTTATCGAGTTAAGGGTAGTTTGTTTAATGAATTTCGTACTAATGATATGAAGGAGGGAGGTCTAAAGTGGTGCAGGAGGGGTTAGAATTCATTCGTTATCATTAGACATCGGATTTTATGCATTTACAAACTGGCAAAATATGCATGAAAATATGCACTAAAAAAGGGTGAAATATGCACATAAAATGCACTATAGAAATATCAATTTCCATTATGTCTCCGATTAATTTTCAGTCATCAATCAATTATAATTTTATGACTACACAAAATAAGACATTTTTTACTAGCATGTTCTAGGACACAGCGCGTTATCGTTATGTTACAATGTCTGAAATTTTCGACTGTCATAGATTTCTCCAGGGTGAAGATTTTTAATCATTTTGTGAAGTTTAAGGACTTTTACTTTCATATAATGCAATTTTTAGGTTGGACACAGATGAATAATCCATGGTCGAATTGGATTCTGTCCGGTTATGTTCTGATCCTAAATATCTCGGTTGAGTTCGTTGATGGGCCAAATCTGCCAAATGATTTTTGTGTTACAGCCATTTGAAATTTTGATTTTTCAATAACTCGAAAAATATGCATCTGGTTGAAATGAAACTTGGAACATTAATAGTGCCAATGATAAGAATTATCCTTGGAAAAATTTGAATTAATTTTTCTCTTTAAATTTTCATTTTTCATTTAATTTTCACTGAAATTTCCAAGTCGCCATTTCGCAATGTGAACAATCGCGTAGAAGCTGCTGACATCACGTCATTGCTTTTCCTGGTTTTTTAGGTATACTAAAGAAAACTTGATACGTCTGTCTGTTAATATCAACTTATATATAGGCCGAAAACGATTCCTCTACGACCATTAACGTAAAGAGACAGAACTAGAATTTTGCGCCATTTCTGAAGATATCTTTGTAGACCAGGTTTCCCTAGTGGCGTTGACATATACTCCTATCTTCTTAATTGCTGCGAGCTTCGTGTTTTTAAATTTGTTATGGATCATTTCCGACAGGACATCTTTCTGTTGAATTATTTTTTCTAAACTTTCCGTGGATTTGACAGAATAAGAGTTTCGGTATCCAATCTTTCATTAGCTCCGCACCCGTTCAATGTTTTCCGGTTGATCTATGCACCAGGATTACGTCCCACTATTGAAATATGGAATTTCGACAAAAAAGTACCAAAATATGCAATAATGCCTAGAATATCGCATATGCAAATATGCAAATGCATATAATCCGATGTCTAGTTATCATTTTGTTTATTTATGAACTATTTGAAGGAAGTGTGAATGGAATTCATGAATTCGACCTTCGTAATTAAGTCCCAAACCTACTCTACAAATATCGGGTTTCTTAGTTGTTTCTTTCGGAAGTTATTGTGGTAAACAAAATGACCTACGGAAGAAGTGACTTGGAAACTCGATATTTGTAGAGTAGGTTCGGACCCTTTTTACAAAGGTCGAATTCATGAATGGTTAAAATCCTTCCAATGATTTCATAGATATACCCATTCAAAATTTTATTTTCCAATATTACCAAAAAAACAGATAAGATTGAATTGGAATCCAGTACTTCATCGAAAATGACGGTTTGAAAGTACATACAGAATTTTATGAGGACATTATAATCAGAAGATCACAGAATTTTGAAAAAAAAATTTGATAATTTTTCGAATTGCTCTAATGAGATCATAAAGAAATTTGGCGAAAAGTTATCTATCAGCATCTTGAAACTAGCTGCCAAATTTCATAATGATTGAAATAGTATTTTTTGAGTGATTCCGAAAAAACAACGATATCTAGCAAAGAACCAGGAAATTTGACATATTTTTTTATGATATCTACGAAAAGTATGATGGTATCGAACTGAAACCAGGTACACTGCTGGGAAATATAAAGTTCAAGGTACAACCAAAATGTTTCCGAAATGTAATGAAAAGTTTCCGAGAAAAATTTTTTTGCAAAATTTTGTTAAATCGAGAAATTCGTCATCACGCCCGTAATCGCGCGTACGGACGGTCAGCGTGCCGGCCGGACATAATCAATTTTGACACCGGATTCGTCATCAGTGAGTCCAACCTAGTCGTTTTGAAACTATTCTAATTTGCTACAACAGATAATTTTCTGTCCTTCACACTTCTGGATCAATCGAGCTGCTGAGAGCAAGTGTCAATTTTTCAGCAAATTATCTACAATTTTGGATGAAATTTAAAGGTCACAACCTATCAAGAGGTTGGTGAACGTCTTATTCAAATATTTCCGACTGTTTTAGGAAAAATCCTAAAATGAATCCCAAGTAAAGAAACCGTGCCGGCTCACCATTTTGCAGTTGTCCCAAGCTAGTTATTCGCAACTACTGCTAAGCGATACGACCTTTGGCGATAGAAATTCGAACACTTCCAAGCTAGTAGTTTTTTGACGTGCCTGTTATTCTAACAAAATTCGCTTACTTTTGGAGTTCTTTTTCGTGTTTTGTGTTGTTTACTGAGTTGAAATTTTTGTATACCGAAAGTGTTTGTAATATTCACCAATCGAATCCTTTCTTTCCGATTAAAATTTTCGATTGTATTAATTCGAAATGGTATCCTCCCGAAATGACTATTGTTGTGTGCCTCAACTCAATGTTATTCATGGTCAAAGAAGGAAGGATCATCTAGTGCCTCTAGTTTTAATTTTTTCCAAAGCCAAATGAAAGTAGAGTTAATTCGGAAACAGTATTTGGCAGGGAACTCAATGATAGAAGAAAGGCCTAGCTTTAGAAATTGAAGATTGGAAAACAGGTCACGAAATACATTAAAGAATGTTCACTGCATTTCTCTGATGTTTATTTTCATAAGGATAAATTTTTACAATGTATTCATTTCGAAACAACTTCATGTCATGATGTTTTCAGGTGTAAATAAAAATATGAGAATTTTGAAGAAAAATGGTGCAGAGAAACTACCGAGCACTTCTGCAGATACCTTATTCACATACTACATCATATTCTAAAAGAGTGATCTGGTTGAAAACCTGACAAAAAGTAGATATATTGTTAGAGTTGATAATAGCTGAAGTTATTCATATAAATACATTAGTACTTTTCATTTCTATATATAGGTAGGTTGAACCAGCTGTGACATTTTTCATTTTGTATGTGTATCTTGAGCTGCTGTAATATGAAAATGAAATCAATTATATGTCTATCTGTTTCCTTTTCTTTGGAAAAACGATGCAAAAGAACTAAAGCAGAAAATCTGTTTTCATTTTATTGATTCACTCGTATGTAAACAAAGAACAAGTCATATCATTTGAACTGATTCTAGATTTACCACATAATATAGCCTGCATTCAGCACTTCTTCACATAAATAAGAGTCCTTAAACTACTTATTGAGGTGCCCTTTTTTCCAGAAATTCAAATAAACTCAGATATTGGTTCATTTTGATCCACAAAGCAACCTACACTAAAATAACACCGAAATTATCCTCCAGGAACGATTTAAAGTACGATTTTATATCGTGATCCAAACGAAAAGTTCCTTCTCAAGAAATCTTACACAAAATTATAATAATTTCTTTAAATATTCAAGATCTGCTTAATAAATATTCGTTCTCCACCACATTTCTAAGGTTTTTTTATATAAAGCTTCTAGCTTGGACAGGTTCCAAATTTATCCGTTAGGGCGCTGGCATCTTCGCAGAAGTTCCCAATTACAGTGATTCTGAGATCCGAGCATGAAAACAAAATAAAATATACTATTCAATTTGGAATTTCGAGCGGGTTCAATCCTAAAATATTTCATGCAATAACAGTTAAACGATTTGAAGTGCACGCACATTCATTCTTGAATAGTTAAGTGTATGATAAAACTCGAAGGAAAGTGAACGCAATCATTTGAAAAAAAAAGAAATAACATCATCAAATGAACACAAAATTAACACTTCGTGAATGAGAAAGGTATTATAACGAACAACCCCTAGCTTAGATAAACTGAATGCAGTCCATCATAGTTATCGCGAGCCTTTTGTAAAGCTCCTATCTACCCAAAACCAATTAAATATGAACTTTAACCCAGCTAAAAATTAACAAGTTAATCTGAAAAACTTCAGAAATTGTTTCTTGTACATGTAAATTACCTACACCGTTGCAAGCTTCATGTCGTGTTATCCGACATGAGTCATACTTTCCAAAGACAGCAACTAATTATCCCATAACAGCTGCATGCTTCGCGTGAAAATATTAATAGAGTCCCACTCGGTCTGTCGTGCTACCAACCTGACAAAACAACTCCGAACAGTACTTTTTTCGTTCCGTTCATGTCATTGAAACCCGAGCACGAACTGTGTTACCTAATAAAAAAGGAATTTTTTCATTCAGAAAATAGTTTTAATTGCCATTGAGTATGTTCTCTGTAAATAGTACTTGTGGAAATATATCGTGAATGAAAAAACCAATGCTGTTTATAGGATAGATATTTTCAATATCCTATTGGAATGTTCGCATTGAAAAGAAAACAGAGGGCTTTCCTATTAGGAGAAATATAGTTTTGAAAATCGCTGGAAATCGTCGACATCGTTTTTAGGTGTGTTCAGATATAGACGACTTTGAGCATCCTCTGTCCACACAGTGATTTATTTTCCTGTTCGCTGATGACTTCCAAAAAAAAGTCTGAAACGTCGACTTTTGTTTTCAGTTTCTCCGGGTAGATTTTAATGTTGTATCTTCTGTTATTTTTTTTGTTTTTGTTTAGTTCATAATGGATTTAATGTAATCAATTAAGGTTCTATTTGTAATGGAGTGAACACTGTCTCTGGGACTTTGTCCTGTTTGTGTTCCTGTGTAAGTAAATCAATAAATAAATATAACCCATAAATATATAAATTTTCCCTCTGCGCTGATATGATGTTGTTTTCGTTCTGAATATGGCAAAAGGGGTTTTTCCTTCGAACGAAAATGCAGTAATTTTCATGAGAAACCTTTAGATCATCACATTTCAAACATATAATTTCAATATTATATCTTTAAAAAATGTTTGATCACATAAAACTGAAAAATAAAAATGGGGATTTGCATTTAAAGGGATTTGTCATGAGTGAACGATATTGAAACGTCGAATTCAGCTTTCTCGGAAAAAAAGGACGTCAAATGTGTTACTTTGCTTAGGAAAACAGAGATAGCTATACTTCGATCTGGTTAGAGTAGAAGACAAGGACCAAGGAATAGAAAAAGAAGAGCACAGACTGTCATACTGTCATATTACTGACAAATCGCAAACGGAAATTGTTTGGTTATATTGACAGAAAACACGTGTGTACCACAGAATAGGAATGAAAATTTCATTATTCTATTGCAGAAAAAGCTATTCTACTAAACACCGTTGTCACTTCGTGCATGCCTGGCAGATCCCAAACCTCAATTTTGAAATCTGATTTTGAATACTTTCTGAAGGTTTTTGGGAAAATGATGAATCAAACCCATAATAATTATGTTCAAATTTGCATTTGCATTAATAACCCATATTCAGGAAAAACCCCCATTGAGTTTTTTCGAGATTGAATCATTCATTTTGGGACATAAAATAATAACTTCAAGTAGCTATAACTCCGAAACCATGCGGCCGATTTGTGCCATTAACGCCATTGGCACATTCCAATGCGTGACCTAACCTGAAAGTTTCAAGTCGCTAGCCGGCTCCGTTCGACGGTTAGTGTGTGCTTGGACAAAACGATAGCACGATGTTCCTTTAGAACATGCGCGCAAAAAGGCATGTCAGCCAGAATATCTCGCAAACCGCTTATATATTTGTGATAAAGATATGAATAAAGTAAAATATCTTATTTTTCATATGGAAAACGAAAAAAATTCAAAAAGAACTGCCGTGAAGGCAGCAGCTTTTGCGCGCATGTTCAATGTAGATGACCGCTTCAGCAACTAATTTGAACATGCACGCAAAAGCTGCTGCCTTCACGGCAGTGCTTCTTGAATTTTTTTTTTGATAAATTACTGGATGTCAATTCGATCTAATTTGTATTTCTGGAAATATTGGAAAAATAAAATTTTGAATGGGTATATCTACGGAATCATTGGGCGCATTTTACCCATTCACGAATTAGGCCTTCGTAATTAAGCCCCAAACCTTCTCTACAAATATCGAGTTTCTAAGTAGTTTCTTCCGGAAGTTATTGTGTTTACGGTCAGCCTAACGGCCGACTGCGTAAACACAATAACTTCCGAAAAAAACAACTTAGAAACTCGATATTTGTAAAGAAGGTTTGGACCTGAATTACGAAGGCCGAATTCGTGAATGGGTAAAATCCATCCAATGATTCCGCAGATATACCCATTCAAAATTTTATTTTTCCGATATTTCCAAAAATACAGATCAGATCGAATTGAAATCAGTACTTCATCGAAAAATTACAGTTTGAAGGTTCATACAGAATTTAATAAGGATGATATGATAAGAAAATCACAGAAATTTTTTTTTTCATATTGTTCTAATGACACGATTATCACGAAATTTTGCATGAAGTTGTCTTTCAGCATCTTCAAACTAGCTGCGAAGTTTTATAAGGACTGAATCAGTATTTCTCGAATTATACCGAAAAAAACAACGATATCGAGAAGAAAACCTCGAAATTTGACACATTTTTTTCCGATATCTCCAAAACTTATGATCGTATCGGACTGAAATTTGGTACACTGCTGTGAAATATAGAGCTCAAAGTGTGAATTTTTTTTGGATGTGATTAATGGTTTCCAAAAAAAAATTTTTTAAATTTACTGACAATATGATCCTGACGAAATTTGGTTCAAAGTTGCGCGTCGTTATACTCCACCTAACTGCCTAGTTTGAATCCAATCGCCCAAGAAGTTTCTGAAATAAAAAATAAATAACTTCAAAATTTCAACTGCCTATTACTCCGAAACTATTCGACCGATTTAGACCATTAACGAACTCAACCGCGGTATTCTGATGCGCGACCTATCCTGAAAGTTTCAAGTTGCTAGCTTGCTTCTGTCGACAGTTATCGCGTCCTCGGACGGACGGACGGCCGGACAGAATCGATTTTGACACAGGAGACCATTTTCGGCTCAATCATCACAAATTACAGACATCTGGACAAAACGATAGCACGCTGTTCCCCTAAAACATGCGCGCAAAAAGTGATAAAAAATACAGGTTGCCATTTAAAGAACAAAGTTGGGACTTGCCTAGAAAAAATGGAACACGCTGTATGACCGAAAACATTTTTAATTCTTCGGGTTCGAGCAATAATTAAACATCATGGAAAACTAGATTTTATCTGTTTCCTAAATAGAGATATCGCTGTTGCGGGACCCTGTATATTGACTCAAAAATAAAATTATTTGCAAACACAGTCCTCTCCCAAACGGCCTTTTATTAATTACAGTCTCAAAATGAAAGATGACACTTCTAGAAAAGGATAAATGATTTTTTTTATTAAAAATAACTATACTGGACCAACAGCAGTGTTCACGATTCGACCGTTTTTCTGGCATTCTGGCCAAACTTTCGATTCGACTACGTAGCTAATGTAAACAACAACAAATGGCGCGGAACACTCCGACAAAGTAAAATTAGGTAAGTAAGTGTACGTTCAAGGAAAACCGCACATAGTTTAGTCCCTATCTCAGGCGCAAGAAACGGATACCATTCCGACCCTACCGCTTTATCCTCTTCTTACGAAGAATGTTAATTAATTCTCAACTTTAAACGTTTCGACTGCACCAACTTTTCGTTAGGATTTTTGGAACTCGAATTGACTTTCTCTGTTAACTCTACTGTGCGTTAATTTTGTTTTACTTGTGACGGAATGAATGAGGGAAGCGTTAGTCGAACTGTGAAATATATGAGAATTATTACATCTGGTTGTGGTGGTTGAAACCCAAGATAATTGACAGCATAGTGAATCCTTGTGCGCATGTTCTAGGATAATAGATGAAAAAGGAAACTTTGGAAAAAAGATGAGTTTATCTTCAAATAGGTAGGTTCAAATCGAAGAATAAACTGAAGGGGAACAGTAAGCATGCATCAAAGAGAACCAGAAACCAGATGTCATCTTTTATTATACAATTTCGTTAGCCTAATAGTACTTGACCTAATAAATTCGATCAACTCATGTGCAGTCACCTCATTGTGACAAGCCTCATTCAACATCTACACCAACATTTCATCAGAAACATCTTCTCCCAAAGCCTTGCACACACGTTTCAGCTTGAGGAAATTTATCTTATTCCCACCGTCCACATCGATCAGATGGATATACTTGATGATCTTCTCTGTTCCATCTCTGCAACATCCTGGCCTCTATCAGATCTATAGAATTCTGGAAGAAAAACGAATCCACATCAACGCAAATTCAAAACTGAAATGGATATCGTATGTTCCACACAGAAGCTATCAGAAAAAGAAGATTCAGATATAAGGTGAGTAAGAAAGATACCAGAGGATGAACATGTAGGAAACAGTAAGCATTCATCGAATAGAAGCAGAATCAATAGATTCATCTTCTATTATACAGTTCCTGCCGTCTTATAGTATTAAACCTGAGAAACTTGTTCCACTCATCTACAGTCACCCCACCATGACCAGCTTTATTCAACATATCAGAAACATTTTTCCTGTAGCCTCGCACACACGTTTCAGCTTGATGAAGTTGATCTGACGCTTACCGTCCACATTTATCAGATTGAAACACCTGATGATCTTCTCTGTGTCATCTACTTGCAACATCCTGGTCTCCATCAGATTCATATGATTCTGGAAGGAAAGCAAATCCACACCAACGCAGATTCAAAAATCAAGGAGACGACATATTGTTGAGATAGAAAGTTTGTGAAATATCAAAGGATGAAGAAGAAGGAAACAGAAAGCAAGCAACAAATAAAACCAGAATCTAAATACTCATCTTTTATTATACAATTCCTGCAATCTCATAGTACTCGACCTGATAAACTGGATCAACTCATCTACAGTCACCTCATCGTGACCCGCCTCATTTAACATCTCCACCAACATCTCATCAGACACATCTTCTCCCAAAGCTTTGCACACACGTTTCAGCTTGAGGAAATTGATCTTAACCCTACCGTCTACATCTATCAGATTGAAGTACTAGATTATCTCCTCTGTTTCATCTCTTTGCAACATTCTGGCCTCCATCAGATCCATAAAATTCTGGAAGAAAAGCGAATCCACACCAACGCAAATTCAAAACTGAAATGGATATCGTATGTTCCACACAGAAGCTATCAGAAAAAAAAGACGGCATTATGTTCAGATATAAGGTGGGTAAGATACCAAAGGATGAACATGTAGGAAACAGTAACCATTCATCGAATAGAAGCAAAATCAATAGATTCATCTTCTATTGTACAATTCCTGCCGTCTTGTAGTATTTAACCTGACAAACTTGTTCCACTCATCTACAGTAACCTCATCATGACCAGCTTCATTCAACATATCATCAGAAACATTTTTCCCTGCAGCCTCGAACACACGTTTGAGCTTGATGAAGTTGATCTGACTCCCACCGTCCACATCGTTCAGACTGAAACACCTGATGATCTTCTCTGTGTCATCTATTCGCAACATTCTGGTCTCCATCAGATTCATAAAATTCTTGAAGGAAAGCAATCCACACCAACGCAGATTCAAAAATCAAGGAGACGACATATGGTTGAGATAGAAGATTTGTGAAATATCAAAGGATGAACAAGAAGGAAACAGGAAGCAAGCAATGAATAAAACCAGAATCTAAATACTCATCTTTTATTATACAATTCCTGCAATCTCATAGTACTCGACCTGATGAACTGGATCAACTCATCTACAGTCACCTCATCGTGGCCATTCTCATTTAACATCTCATCAGACACATCTTCTCCCAAAGCTTTGCACACACGTTTCAGCTTGAGGAAATTGATTTTACCCCTACCGTCTACATCTATCAGATTGGAGTACTAGATTAACTCCTCTGTTTCATCTCTTTGCAACATTCTGGCCTCCATCAGATCCATAAAATTCTGGATGAAAAGTGAATCCACACCAACGCAAATTCAAAACTGAAATGGATATCGTATGTTCCACACAGAAGCTATCAGAAAAAGAAGACGGCATTATGTTCAGTGTGTAAGGTAAGGTGAGGTGAGTAAGATACCAAAGGATGAACATATGTAGGAAACAGTAAGCATTCATCAAATAGAAGCAGAATCAACAGATTCATCTTCTATTATACAAGTCCTACCGTCTTATAGTATTTAAATTGACAAACTTGTTCCACTCATCTACAGTCACCTCATCATAACCAGGCTCATTCAACCTAGCATTAGAAACATTTTTCCCTGTAGTCTCGCACACACGTTCCTCCTTGATGAAGTTGATCTGACGCCCACCGTCCACATCGATCAGATTGAAATACCTGATGATCTTCTCTGTGTCATCTATTTGCAACATCCTGGTCTCCATCAGATTCATAAAATTCTGGAAGGAAAGCAAATCCACACCAACGCAGACTCAAAAACCAAGGAGACGACATATTGTTGAGATAGAAAGTTTGTGAAATATCAAAGGATGAACAAGAAGGAAACAGGAAGCTAGCAACAAATAAAACCAGAATCTGAATACTCATCTTTTATTATACAATTCCTGCAATCTCATAGTACTCGACCTGATAAACTGGATCAACTCATCTACAGTCACCTCATCGTGACCAGCCTCATTTAACATCTCCACCAACATCTCATCAGACACATCTTCTCCCAAAGCTTTGCACACACGTTTCAGCTTGAGGAAATTGATCTTACCCCTACCGTCTACATCTATCAGATTGAAGTACTTGATTATCTCCTCTGTTTCATCTCTTTGCAACATCCTGGCCTCCATCAGATCCATAAAATTCTGGAAAGAAAGCGAGTCCACGCCAACGCAGATGTTAGAAGATTCCTTCAGCTTCTTGATGTCTTCAGGGGTAACTTCGAAACCAAGGGCGCGAATGGCTACGCGTAGCTCGCTGTTGGTGACCTTGCCGTCGCCGTCAAGGTCGAAAAGGTTGAAAGCTTCCAGAAGGTCTGATTTTTGCTCTTTGGTGATCTTTATTTTCATCCGGAAGGGTTCGTTGAGGTGGTGGTAGAACCTGTCAAGGTCGGAGGCTATAGATGCATTCCGAGTGGTCTGAGATGGTACTTTGAATGGCGAATCGACGCTGATCACAGAATGCTAGAAAGAAACTCTAGTTGATTTGGTGTTTATTCATTTCTACTCAAAGGTATCCCATAATTAAGACAATATTCCAATTGAATAGAAACATACAAATTAATCCATAAATTGCTATTTTCTCATTGAACCATAGAGTAGGTTGGTCCATAGCGAAGAATATTCTCTTGATCTTGACAGAAAAAACTGCGATGTCAAATCGCAATATCAAGCACCAGTAACACTGGTAGTCTGGTCCAGTGATGCCACTAGCTCAAAATTCGTACCGAACCGTGATAAGTAGTGGATAAAATGTATTCTTCGAACCCGAAATGAATAGCATTTTGGCAATAAACAAAACCATTGAGATGAAAATATGCTTTTTCTCTTAGGAGATTTTGCACAGCAAATACGCATCTAATTGATGTTTTATTGGGAACTTCTGCGAAGATGCCAGCGCCCTAGCGGATAAATTTGGAACCTGTCCAAGCTAGTAGTTTTATGTAAACAAACCGTAGAAATGTGGTGGAGAACGAATATTTATTAAGCAGAGCTTGAACATTTAAAGAAATTATTATAATTTTGTGTAAGATGTCTTGAGAAGGAACTTTTCGTTTGGATCACGATATAAAATCGTACTTTAAATCGTTCCTGGAGGATAATTTCGGTGTTATTTTAGTGTATGTTGCTTGGTGGATCAAAATGAACCAATATCTAAGTTTACTTGAATTTCTGGAAAAATAGGCACCTCAATAAGTAATTTAAGGACTCTTATTTATGTGAAGAAGTGCTGAATGCAGACTATATTATGTGGTAAATCTAGAATCAGTCCAAATGATACGACTTTTTCTTTGTTTACTAACGAGTGAATCAATAAAATGAAAACAGATTTTCTGCTTTAGTTCTTTCGCATCGTATTTCTAAAGAAAAGGAATCAGATAGACATATAATTGATTTCATATTACAGCAGCTCAAGATACACATACGAAATGAAAAATGTCACAGCTGGTTCAACCTACCTATATATAGAAATGAAAAGTATTAATGTATTTATATGAATAACTTCAGCTATTATCAACTCTAACAGTATATCTAGTTTTTGTCAGGTTTTCAACCAGATCACTTTCATAGAATATGATTTTGTGTAATATGTGAATTAGGTAGCTGCAGAAGTGCTCGGTAGTTTCTCAGCAGCATTTTTCTTCAAAATTCTGTTATTATCATTTACACCTCAACATCATGACATGAAGTTGTTTCGAAATGAATACATTGTAGGTAATTTACCTTTATGAAAATAAACATCTTCAGAGAAATGCAGTGAACATACTTTCATGTATTCCGTGACCTGTTTTCCAATCTTCAATTTCTAAAGCTAGGCCTTTCTTCTATCATTGAGATATCTGCCAAATACTGTCTCCAAATTAACTTTTCTTTCAATTGGCTTTCGAAAAAATGAAAATTAGATGATCCTTTCTCCTTTGACCATGAAAAACATTGGGTTGAGGCACACAACAATAGTCATTTCGGGATGATGCCATTTCGAATTAATACAATCGAAAATTTTAATCGGAAAGAAAGGAATCGATTGATAAATATTACAAACACTTTCGGTATACCAAAATTTCAACTCGGAGAACAACACAAAAGCTCGAAAATGAACGCCAAAAGTAAGCAAATTACGTTAGAATAACAGGCACGTCGAAAAACTACTAGCTTGAAAGTGTTCGAATTTCTATCGCCAGAGGGCGTATCGCTTAGCAGTAGTTGCGAATCACTATGCATGGTCATAAGACGTCATTTTTAGTTTTAATTGACTTTTGTGCTCCCACCAAACTAAAATCAACACAATTGCAACGTGGATCAGATTTTCAAATTTGTATTTGGATTTAACTCACCATGTTTACTTCACTGCGGGATTTAGCACAGCTTTAAACAAAAAAAGGAATGATCAAATTTATTATGCCACAGTTATTTCTCAAAAAAAAAGTGTTCCCCGAGAATACCTAAATGACAAAAAGTGACAAAACTAAAATCTAGTTGAGGGATGCACAGAAATCCAAATTAACTTCCTAATAAATCTTCCATTTGGAATTTTCTGTGAGCTGCAAATAGGCACAAAATATCTCTACCTCTTCAATCATAGACATGATATAGGTGTCTATGGTCGCAGTTAAACCTAGAACAAAATAGAAGCGGTTGAATCACCAAAGGATCCGTGATCTTTTTTAACGGTCGTTTTTTGAGTTGTCATATTCGACATTTCCTGAATATTTTGTAGTCTTTCTGTTGGAGTTTTTTTCTATTTTTCCCATGGTAAATATACATAATTATTTCAACGTTATCCTCAACTAACCAATTCTAATTCCATAGAGTTTTGATAGCAGAAGGTCTTCTCTACTGTCCAGTGTCGAACGCAAGGTGAATCATGAATTACTATGATTTATTCTTTATAGATAAAATTTTCAACTTACCAATAATCATTTATAGAGTTATGAAGGCAGAACATCCACAGTTCCTACTCCTGTCTATGCACAACGGAAGGAAGATCGCTACTTCGAAATGAAGCTGAACATCACAGAGGAACAGAAGGCCGACATCAGAGAAGCGTTCCACATCTTCGACGGTGACGGTGATGGCGTGGTGGATCTTGAAGGTCTCAAAGTGACCTTCAGAGCGCTCGGTTTCGATGTCAAGAAATCCGATTTGAAGAAGTTGGTTTCTGCAGTGAATCCAAAAGCTGACTGGAGAAGTAAGCATATTATTCATCTGCAGATTAATAACAAAAGTACCAGAGGGGCACTCTCCAACTCCTGGGGGGAAAACGGGTTGAATGAGGGAGAGAGAGATAGTCATCTGAAATGAAAGCTTTCTTGCTCGCTCTTGCTACCTTTTTGAATCACCTCAGGGTCGAGAATCTTAAAAAAAATGTGAGAAAGCAGGTGTGTCCAAATACTTTGCATTCTTGAATCAATAGACGACTTCGGCTCAAGTTGCCAAACCACAATTTTCTTCACAAATTTACTATTACTGACGAACGGGAATTTCAGGACAAATTTGACTCGATAAAGTTCGCGTCATTTATAAATATCCGTAAAAGATGCCTCGGCTCCTCAAACAAGATAATTCCTTCCAAATATAGGGTTTTGCTAAGATCATCTCCGATTGGCTGAAATTTAAGTTGGTCCCTGATTTCATGTTAATAGAGTGAAATATATATAGGATATGTTCCGCAAATCAACTTGGTTATATCAGTTGCCGGTTTTCCATTTCGTAAATATGAAATATTCGGTTGGTTCCTGAAAGAAAGGTTAATTACGGAATTTGATTGATGAAAAAACTTTCTTTCTGTCACCAGAACGATAATCAATGTTCTATGGTAACATATCCATAGCACAGAACAATATTTTCATTCATTCATTCATTCATTCCTTTAAATGTCCTCGGCTACTATGGCCTTCTAGACAAGCTTTCAATTTTTTACATTCATACATTGACATTCATTCTGAGTCATACCAACTAGAGACTTTTTATTTATAGACACACAAACATTTACCTGCACCACAAACTTAATACAGCATCCATGACCTCGCCGGGATTCGAACCCGGTACCTTCAGCATCCTAGAACATGTCTCCACCCTCTAGGCTACCGAGGTAGTTTAGAGGAATCTTTATTTACTTTATAATCCATAGACCATAGAAGAGACAACAATCAACAATTGAAAAATTACTAGGTAATGTCTATGGATCATAAGGTGAATAAGGATTGTTCTATGCTATGGAAATGTTACCATAAAACATTGATTGTCGTTCTGGTGCATAGACTTGATATATCTATGTTCTGGTGACAGAAAGATTGGCACTATTGACATGAAATCAGGAATCCCAACTTAAATTTCAGCCTAACAAAAACCTATATTTGGAAGGAATTATCTTGTTTGAGGAGCCGAGGCAAGTTTTACGGATATTTATAAATAACGCGAACCTTATCATGTCGAATTTCTCCTGAAATTCCCGTTCCTCAGTGATAGTGAATTTATGAAGAAAATTGTGGGTTGGCAACTTGGGCCGAAGTCGTCTATTGAATGACAATAGAACGGTGATGTCACAGAAAACATATCGAAGATATGTTATGTGGGATAAATATGAAATTCAAACCTATTCTCTTCGCAAATAGCAGTATTGCCAGGAAAACGATATTGCTTCCATGACAAGATGAGAAATATTAGTATTCTGATCAATATGATCTGTCACTTTGACCAGAATCTTGCTATCAATATTGCTATTCTGGCAACCTCAAATTGGTATACTCGCTATGCCTGATAACATGATAAGTTGGAAAGGGAATTCAGATCAATATTGCAGAGATTCATTTCTTTCAGAATTATTTCTTCCAAGAATTTAAGAATAAGAATAGAAATTTATTCAAGGTTCCTTAGAATATTCAATTTCAATGAAAATTCTTAGACTCAAATACCAGCATAGTTGACAACAGCTAATAATTAAATTATTCCAATCATCTCAACAACAGCAATCCCTTTGAGTTCCCAACAAAAAAATTCATCTAATTTCGATTTCGCCTGAATAAATTTGCTGTATTTGATTTCTGGTAACCAATGTTCCATTGGTATTCAGGAAATTGGTTATTGGACTTTAATTGATTTTTCTGTTTCGTAGCATTCTCGAAGTCGATGTTCACGTGAATAACGAAAACCGGACAGCCGTAGATAGAAATATAGGTTATGTATCCGAAATCATAGAAAACTCACGAACAGGGTTATTTTCTTCCTCTTTGTAGCCCTGAAGTCACAAATACATATGCTCAGATGTATATACTCAGTAAGCTTCGGATGAACCTTTGAAAAATACTTGTTTCGGATTGGTTAGAATATTTGGCAACAGTGCTCGTCGATTAGCGCTCATATTGAATATATTATAAATAGGTATATCGATGATTATTTGAATTCTTCGAAGATCCCTCGATACCTTTCAGTGGTCCTGTATAACACATTGAGAATTAATTCACCTCAGAAATTATCAGCCATAAATTTTTCTCAGGTGACAAAGTAGCATATCAAGATTTCATAGAAATAATTGAGAGAAAAATGTGCGAGTACGATACCAGAGAAGACGAAATGAAAATGTTCAAGATTTTGGATCACAGAAACCGTGGAAAGATCGCATTCAACGACCTCAAGAGAGTTGTCAACATCTTGCAGATGGACGTGAATGATGAAGAAATAACAGAAATGCTTGAAATGGCAAATACGAATGTTTTTGGCAAGAACGAAGTCGATCTGGATGAGTTTTTTTTTGTGATGAAAAGAAACCCTGGCGTATAGAACTAAAAACTTTTTTCTATTGTGTCGATTTTTTTTAATGAATAAAGTATAAGAATTCTCCTCAATTTTTCTCGATTACCTTCACGTTAAGTCCTTATATCTGAAACACGATCCAATGTCAATAGACGACTTCGATCCAAGTTGCCAATCCACAAATTTCGTCGAATTTACTTTAACTGGAAAAGGGGAATCTCAGAACAAATACGCATGACATTATTTAAAAATATCCGTAAACGATGCCTCGACTCCTCAAACCAGATAATTCTTTCCAAATTTAGGTTTTTGTTAAGAAGATCTTTGATTGGCTGGAAATAAAGTTGGAAATTCTGATCTCTTGTACATAGTGACGATTTTAAAAACGATATGTTCCGAAAATCAACTTGGATATTATCGTTACCGACTTTCCGTTCTGTAAATATGAAATATTCGATTGGTTCATGATCTGAGTGAAACATGGTGTGCTCATCTGTGATCGAATTTACCAATGATGACGTCACTTTTTCCATTGAAATTCCAAGCACAGAATATATATTTTCTTGTATTTTAATCTTGCTGTCGTCATTTTTTTTTCAGATGAGCACACCGTATTTTTACATCATGTTTATGATCCATCGATCATAGAAGAGACAACAATATACAATGAAAGAGTTACCATTGAAAATTGTCTGTCGTTCTGGTCACCGAAAGATTGCGTTTTAATCAATCAAATCAGGTAATTAACCTTTTTTCAGGAAGCAACCGAATATTACATATGTACTGAACTCGATAATTCAATAAGTATAAGTTGAATACTCAATAGACGACTTCGGCCCAAGTTGCCAACCCACAATTTTCTTCACAATATTATTATCACGGATGGGGAACGGGAATTTCAGGACAACGTCGACATAATAAGGTTCGCTTTGTTGATAAATATCCGTATAAGATGCCTCGGCTCCTCAATCAAGCTAATTCCTTCCAAATATAGGTTTTTGTTAAGATCATCTCTGATTGGCTCAAATTTAAGTTGGGATTCCTGGATTCATGTAAATAGTGTCAAATTTATATAGGATATGTTCCGCAAATCAACTTGGTTATTTCGGTTGCCCGTTTTCCTCTCCGTGAATATGAAATATTCGGTTGGTTCCTGAAAAAACGTTAATTACGGAATTTGATCGATGAAAAAACGTTCTTTCTCTCACCAAAACGGCAGCAATGTTCTATGGTAACATATCCATAGCATAGAACAATCTTCATTTACTTTATGATCCATAGAATATAGAAGTGACAACAATAAACAATGGAAAAATTACTAGGTATGGTCTATGCATCATAAGGTAAATAAAGATTGTTCTATGCTATGGTTATGTTACCATAAAACATAGATTGTCGTTCTGGTGCATAGACTTAATATGTCTATGTTCTGGTGTCAGAGAGATTGCTTTTTCATCAATCAAATTCCGTAATTAACCTTTTTCTTCTAGAACCAACCGAATATTTCATATTTACGGAATGGAAAACCGGCATCCGAAATAACCAAGTTGATTTGCGGAACATATCCTTCATAAATTTGACACTATTAACATGAAATCAGGAATCCCAACTTAAATTTCATTCAACCAGAGATGATCTTAACAAAACCCTACATTTGAAAGGAATTATCTTGTTTGAGGAGCCAAGGCATCTTTTTCAGACATTTAGAATTAACGCGAACCTTATCATGTCGAATTTTTCCTGAAATTCCCGTTCCCCAGTGATAGTAAAATTGTGAAGAAAATTGTGGGATGGCAACTTGGGCCGAAGTCGTCTATTATGAAATTATGGAATTTGTTCTCGAGAATGATAGTCCGCTCTCGAAGGGGGGACGTTTTTATTCTCATAACACTTGATAATATACATTTTAATGAGATCACTCACTCAAAAATAAGAAGTCATTTTACTAATGCCTTTCCTATGACCTCCGCCACCGTTGTTATTCAGTCAATAGACGACTTCGGCCCAAGTTGCCAACCCACAATTTACTTAGCAAGTTTACTTTCACTGGGGAACGGGAATTTCAGGACAAATTCGACATCATAAGGTTCGCGTTATTTATAAATACCCGTAAAACATACCTCGGCTCTTCAAACCGGATAATTCCTTCCAAATATAGGATTTTGTTAAAATCGTCCCGATTGGCTGAAATTTAAGTTGGGATTCCTGATTTCATGCAAACAACGTCAATTTTCATAGTATACGTTCCGAAAATCAACTCTGTTGTTTCGGTTGCCGATTTTCCGCTCCGTAAATATGAAATATTCGGATGGTTCCTGAAACAAGCGCGTGAAAAAGGTTATTTACGGAATCTGGTTGATGAAAATGCGGTCGATTTACCGTCACCAGAACGATTTTCTATGGTAAATATCCATAGCATAGAACAATCTATGTTTACTTTAGGTTCCGAGTTCAGAACTGTACGGGACGGTTCTAGCACAGATCTATGGTCTATGCTAGAACCGTCCCGAACAGATCTGAACTCTAAACCAAAACAAACCTAAAGTAAACATGGATTGTTCTATGCTATGGATATTTACCATAGAAAATCGTTCTGGTGACAGTAAATCGACCGCATTTTCAACAACCAGATTCCATAAATAACTTTTTTCACACGCTTGTTCCAGGAACCATCCGAATATTTCATATTTACGGAGCGGAAAATCGGCAACCGAAACAACAGAGTTGATTTTCGGAACGTATACTATGAAAATTGACACTATTTGCATGAAATCAGGAATCCCAACTTAAATTTCAGCCAATCGGGGACGATTTTAACAAAAACCTATATTTGGAAGGAATTATCCGGTTTGAAGAGCCGAGGTATGTTTTACGGGTATTTATAAATAATGCGAACCTTATCATGTCGAATTTGTCCAGAAATTTCCGTTCCCCAGTGAAAGTAAACTTGCTAAGTAAATTGTGGGTTGGCAACTTGGGCCGAAGTCGTCTATTTTCTATCACCAAACGATTCAGTTTCTCTAGAAACCTCTATCTACCTAATGTCGAGTGAATCCGCCAAATTTTGACAGGGCTATCGCATATTCATGAGATTTCAAAATTATCCTTCCGAAAACTGAGTATTCCGTAGATCCTGTATTCATTTTTCCCCCTACTCAAATTCCTGAGGCTCTGGGCTGTTATTCAAATGCAAACTGTCATTTCATTTGAAATCAGTGTTTTTCAGAAGTGATCGTTCAAGTGTCATTCAATAAATTTTCAACATGTCTAGTGATGAAGAATCAGTCTCTTTGCCTCCAGAGGAAGGTGAAGGAAAGGATACCTATCCATACGGGGTAAGTTTCTCAACTTCTCTTTGGTTTATCATGGATCTATTGCACCTAACTGGGTACTTCAACTCTATTCAATTCAGACTTAGGAGCAAACAATACCACGTCGTGCTAAATTACGGCTAGGCAATACAGCTACATTCAAGTTTGATTAAACCTCGTTAATATCTCAAGGTCAGGCACCTGGACGCGGTGTACATCCTTCAACGTTGCCAATAGTCTCGTGAAATATAAGAATTCGGAGAAATTTCCACGTTTACAAGAAAAAACGGGGTGTCGTTCTGTAGGCTTCAGTGAGTATTTTTTGAAAATTGTTTTTAATTCTTAATTCTTTTGTGAAAATGCGCAGTGTTAGTTATTTTGGCATTTTTCACTTCACTTCACTTCACTTCAGTTTCAGTTTTTTTTTCCCGAAAATTCTTGAATATAAAAAAGTGGCAACATTGCGCATTCTTGCAATTTGTTTCAACCACGTGGACCGAAAAATTTCTTTGAAAAAAACGAACTCTGGCCCCCAGAAGTCACCCTATTATATTAGAGGTATTGTTTGCTCTCAACACAATCTGCCATAGAAAAAGTTGAGATAAAACGTGTGGAAGTGAAAATTGCAATGATAATGAACCAAAATGTTCAGATAATTGTTATTAGTTGTATGACCTCTACTCTTCAAGTTGCTCAAAATACCAAGTAGAAAAATGCAAAGTGAGTTTTTGCAATATTGAGGCTCTAGGTGGTTTCATCACTCAATAGGTCTCTTCCATGTAACACGAATTATCATATTTTCATGTTTTTCTCATTCTATATCGATACAAAATCATAATGTTTGCCATCACACACTCCAATAATTCGCGAATTTTGAATAATTCGGTATTGAAAATGGTCAAATCGGAACGCAAGTTCGAAGCGGGTGAAATCGCCTTCTACGTCACTCGTTATTTCAAGATTCACCGATCGATACAGCCTACGCTGTCTATTGGCCTGCTAGAGAGAAAAGTACACGAGAAAAGAGAGAGATTGGACAGAGCCGGATCTAGGATTTCAGCGCCCGTGGCAAGTTATCGAAATGCACCCTCCTCAAATTTTTTTTCAATGACTACATACTTTTCATGAATGATAGTCTTTATTCTATTCCTAAGATATTCTACTATTATTATATTCTTTTGAGAACGAGCATTAGATTCTTAGGTATATCAAACAATATGTGTATAGAAATTACTATAATCTCCCATGTATCTTATAAGGTAGTGAAGAGAACTCACAAACGTATCAATATAAGATAATGAGGGTATGAAGAAAACAAAAGGGAAGCGAATAGAAGAATTTATTCTCAAAATAATATATAAGCATTCAGAGCTTCAAAAAGACAATAAGTGAAAGTGTAAATGAAAAACTGAAATACATTAGAGAACACAACAAAGGTTATAACGAACATTTTAATATTACTTTTTGTAATTCGCCATGATGTAGGGTCATTAAAATCAACTGGTTCAGGTTTAACCCCAGTAAGTCCTCGTCAAAAAATTTTTCCTTGTCCAAATTATCCGAAATGGAATACTTTCTCACGATAGGCTCGGTACTTGAAGAAGTAGAAGGAAATTCCACTACATGATGGGCTTCGCTATTGGAACCACTTTTTGTCGACACAATACCCGCATCGTTCTTAAACTAACTTGAGGTATTACTAGTATTTTTTTTCAGGTCTAATAATTTTTTATCCCTGATCTTCCGAGATTGCGATCCTGATAGTTTATTGGAGGGCATATCAGTTGGTTATATCAACCTAAAATTATATAAGATTCTGAAAATGTATGCACGTCGAATCAGAATGTTTTGCGCGCTCGTTTATATTCATATCTGAATTGTCTCAATGCTCGACAAATGTCAGGAGGACAGAAAAAGGTTTCATGTTTCAGTGAAACTCAAGAATCATACTATTCATTTGATCGACATTTGATCCTCTTTCTGTAGTACCCATAGGTAAGAAGCTGATTAATGAAATTCTAGAGATACGATAAACTTATCGTATTCTTCTCAACATTTTGATTTTTTCCTAACTTCTTCTTATACATATGAAAAGTCGTGTAATTATGGTACAACGCAATTTTAATTGAATCGATATAATTTGGAATCTCGCAAATAAAATTCGGACGATAATATCGCCGACATATTCCCAACCCAAACATAACGTTATGAATTTTGCAGTCTCTTAGTTATATCTTTCGAAAATGATTGACTCTCGTGTTCACGGACAGAATATAATTTGACCGAGCGCTCAAAAATCCTCAACTCAAAATTGAATTATTCAAACATACCTGATTGAAATTTTAAAACTTTTTCCAGCACGAATAATTTGCCGGCCCGCTTGCACGATCACGTTATTTGCGTTATTGCACATAATATAAAATATAATGATAAGTTCCTGGTTCCTATTTTCCTTATATATATATATATATATATATTCTTTTGAGATGAGCATTACATTTTTTTTATATCAAACAATTTGTGTCATAACAGTATTAGCAGAGGAAATGTAAAATAGGTATCATACATTTTTACGTATGATACAAGAGCACAGATAAAAACCTCAGGAAAAACTCTGTCTCCCCGTATAAGTGTAATGAAATTGTTGTTTTTTATTGAAGGGCTTCTTTTTCATCGACAAAATTTCCTCCTTCCTATGCGATGCAGGTTGAAATCTTGGAAACATACCTGAAAACAAAAAAGGAGACGAAAAAAAGAACTAATATGAACTAGTAAATGATTTAGTACTCATTAAATTAATTTGAAGTTCGCAATCCATCTCAAAAAAGAATCAGACACCGAATGAATTGCCTCGAAACCATCATCAAATTTATATATTGGACAAGTATTTACTAAATGTTCTATTGTTTCCTCTTCTTCTCCGCACTCGCACCTTGGACTTTCGACCGAATTCCATTTGAAGAGGAAACTATTACAGCGACCATGACCGGTTCTAAGTCGATTCAAAATGCACCAAATTTTCCTAGGAAGATTGAAACCATGAACTTTTTCTGAAGGATCGCTGATCAAACCTTTGTTAAAAACATTACACGAATTCCATTCCGAACGCCAAATTTCTTTGTCACTTTTATTGGTGTAAAGAAAATCGTTGATCCATAAAGGTTTACGAGATTTCAATCTAGCAATTTTAGAATCCGGAATATAAGACATGATTGGGAATAAATTCGGAAAGGAACGATATTTATCCCAAGACTTTATCACTTATTGATGCCATCAACTGCGCCGCTGCATGGAAGAACCCCACATGCGAGAAAAAAAGTAGTATTAATAAGACTAGGGTGATTTTATAAAACCTATCGGTCGTAAACGTCTTCGAAATACATTACCCTTATCAAAGCCGGTGTAATGAACAATTCGGCGAATAATGTGGACGGTCTGAATCTCTTTATCATGCCGTTAAGAAACCGACCCTAGACGGAGCGCTCTGAACTTGCCGCTAATTGAGGTCTTCAGTGTTCGAATAACAAACATCTGGACGCGATCGGGAATCGTAGGGCGACCGACAAGTGAAAATTTATCATCTGTTTATTTATTGGTAACTACTTGTCGCAGCATATTGTACAACAGGTGCATGCACTTAAGCACCGCTCTTAAATATGAATGGACTTTGAAGTGAAAAAACATCATTTCAAGAAAAAACAATCATAATTTTGCGCCCCTAGTTGGTTGGCGCCCGTGGCAAATGCCTCCCTCGCCACGCCCTAGATCCGGCTCTGAGATTGGATATATCCCGGTACGTCACCGAAGCCGCGAAGTTTCGTCCGTTTGAATAGCCAATATGTGGAGCCAAATATAAAAGATCGTTTTCTCGTCGAATATTGAAATTTTTGACAGCGGTTAAAGTTTTTCAGTATTCTTACGGAGATAATATTTGATTCCAATAATAAAAAAATGCATGCAAAAGACCTATTGGATGAGATAAAACTGAGATGCCAGCTTGAGGGGGAAATCTTCACATGAAATTTTTTAAGTAATTTCGTTTATTGTTTATAATATTTTCAGGAATACGAAGGTGGTAGGGATGATCATTTGGACAGACATGGTTTCGGTAGTGCCTTATTACCAAATAGTGATATTTATGAAGGGAATTACATCCATGGAAAACGACATGGTCTTGGTCTCTACTGCTTCAAAAACGGTGCAAGGTATTATGGAGAATGGAAAAAAGGTCAATTTTACTTGGAAAATTCTTGCAATACATTTGGAATTAAATGAAAAACACCTAGGAAAGCACTGACGTGAAGTCAGCAGCTCCTGGGCGCATGTTCACTCTTGGTGATATCCTTTGATCATGCGCGCAAAAGCTGCTGACTTCACCTCAGGGCTTTTCTAGTTTTACTAGATTTGAATTCGATTCAATCTGTATTCTTTGAAATATTGGGACAATAAAGTTTTGAATGGGTGTACAGGGTGGGCAAAATTCGTTGTCTACTGAATCAGCCATCGCTGATTCCAATCATAGAGGCGCAAGTTCACACAAAGATAATGCATATTGAATCATCGCTATGGTAACGTCAGCCTACTCATAATTCAACAGTGAATAGAAAGGCAGGAAAAAAGTAATGAATATTTTCTCATGTAATATTCATGTGAATAGCGACATATGATACATTTTTGAAATCAGCAAAAATTTTGTAGCAAGATAAGAGATCTTTTGACTATAGTTTACATTTAAAAAATCCAAAATCCTTCCCATTTCTCGAAAATGGCTGGATTGAAAAATTCAGTCATATTATACTTGAATTACTCCCAAAAAAGTGCCTGTAGAATTAATCAACAGATTTCCAATACGAGTGCAAACAAGCGAGTTATTATAAGCATTATTGAAAATGACAATTACCCAATTTTGCCCACCCTGTATATACGAAATCATTGGGCGGATTTTTTCCCATTCACAATACCTTCCGGAAGAAACTCGATATTTGTAGGTTTGGGGCTTAATTACAAAGGTCGAATCCGTGAACAGTAAAATCCGCCCAATGATTCCGATATACTGATTTAAAATTTTATTTTACCAATATTTCCGAAAATACAGATTTTATCGAATCAAAATCCAGAACTATATCGAAAAATGACAGTTCACACAGAAATTCATGAGGATATTATGATCAGAAGATCACAGAATATTGAATATTTGAAAAAAAAAATTTTTAATTATTTCTCAAATTGTTCTAACGACATGATCATCACAGATTTTTCATTATTGAATTAGTGTTTTTTGAGTCATTCCGAAAAAAAACGACATCGAGAAACAAAATCACTTAATTTGACATATTTTTTCACTATATCTTCGGAACTTATGATCGTATCACACTGAAATTTGAAACACTGCTGTGAAATATATAGTTCAAGCTATTACGAATATTTCTGCCGAATGCAATAAACAGTTTTCGCGAAAAAAAATTTATTTCGAAAAAATTTTGAAACTCTCTCAACAAAATTCTGCCAAGTTTCAATTTGATCACTCCAATAGTTCTCGGAATATCAGGAAAATAATTTCAAAACTTCAAATGGCTATAACTGCGAAATCGTTCTACCGATTTCGCTCATTAACGAACTCAACCTTCGCATCTTGAAATTTTCAAGTCGATAATATTCTCCGAACGACCGTGATCGTGCGTTCAAACAGCCGGCTGGCCGGACAGAATCGAATTTGACACCGGATTCGTCATCAGTTAGTCCAACCTAGTCGTTTGAGACCATTTTCGGCTCCAAATTCGATAATTACAGACATTCGGACCAAACGATAGCACGCTGTTGCCCTAGAACGCGCACACAAAAATGACAAGCTTTTCTTTTCAAGAATAAATAAAACACATAATTTGCGTTCGTCTTCAAAATCTTCTAATTGGTAATTGAAGTATCAGTCATTAATATACGAAAAATAATATCTGTCAAATGGCCTCCTTTTGCAACTCTACAGGCGTCCCATCTTTAATTGAGGTTCTATCTCACTGATGACACGAATAATTTCATCTATCAGTTCAGGAATCGATTGTGGATTATTCTTATAGACCTGGCTTTTCACATAACCTCAAAGAAAATAGTCCATCGGTGTCAAATCACATGATCTTGGTGGCCAATTGGCATCACCGTTTCTGGAGATTATTCGTCCAGGAAATGTTGTCTCAATAAATCAATTGTGTCAATTGCAAAGTGAGCACCATTCTGTTGAAACAAAATGTTCTCTAGATCAATATTCATCAATTAAGGCAACGAAAATTCGATTCTCATCCGACGGTATCGCAGCATTCTCAAGGAAGTAAGGTCCAATTTCACCACCTGACCATAATTTACATCGAACAGTGACTCGTTTAAGATGCAAAGGTTTCTCATGAATTATTCCCGGATTTTCCTCACCCCAGATACGACAATTTTGTTTATTGACAAAGCCACCAAGTTGAAAATGTGCCTCATCGGAAAACATGATTTTTCGAGAAAAATCAGTTGGTTTTTCATTGATGAAATTGACAAATGATCGACGTTTTAAATGATCTAATGGCTTTAGTTCTTGTATTATTTGAGCCTTATATGCCTTCAGAGCTAAATCCTTGTGTAAAATACGCCATCTTGTGGACCCACTAAGTCCAACTTGTGAACGTCGTCTAATGGACATTCCAGGGTCTTCAGCAACACTTTCACGAACCAAATCAATATTTTTTTGTGAACGACCGCTATGACTTTTTTTTACTTTTTTGACCTTCCACCGAACCGGTCTCTTAAAATTTTTTAATAATTCGACCAATAGTGCTTCGAGATGGACGATTATGTAAACCAAAAAATTCACGTAATTTTTCAAAAACACTTTCCACAGAACGCTGAATTTCATAATATAATTCAACAATTTGAACTCGTCATTGTTGTATTGTGTACGAAGCCATTTTCATAAATGTCATACATCACACTTATTAAATGTCGAAATACCCAGACGAATTCAGTGCGCCATCTATATTTTATTTATTCTTAAAAAAAAACACTCAGTTTGAAACACCCCCTATTTTCAGACATTCAGATTATTGATTCATGAAATAAAATAATGTGTTGTTTTATACTGTTCGAGTAATTGCAAATATTTTAGGGCTGAAACATGGGCATGGTATCTTTTATTATCCAGATGGTTCTAAATACGTCGGAATGTGGAGGAAGGATATGAAGCATGGACATGGTTTCTATTATTACGCCAATGGAGACATCTATGAAGGCAGTTACTACAAGAATAAACGTTGCGGTTTAGGAAGCTACAAATACGCTGATAATAACGTCGTTGCGTATGGTAAAAGTGTCCTATAATAGAATAACTGATGAACAGGATCGGATTCAAAGCAATAATATAATCGCGCACTCATAAATTCTTCCTCGAAAATGAAAAACGCGAAATTTCCAAATTGAATTAGTTTCGAAAATACCATAGTTATCAGGCAAGTTTGGTATGGAAATATAGGTTTTCGAGGTCGCTGAATATGACTAAGAAATTATCTCATCGATATCTCCTACCGTTCAGATTATCACCTGTCAAATGGGAAATTTCCAAACTGTGAAATTTCAAAATCATTTTTGCGCGTATGTTCTAGGGGAACAGCGTGCTATCGTTTTGTCCAAATGTCTGTAATTTTGAATGATTGAGCTGAAAATAGTCTCAATCGACTAGGTTGGACTCACTGATGAAGAATCCGGTGTCAAAATCGATTCTGTCCGGCCGGCCGGCCGTCCGTCCGTCGGCCGTAGACACAATAACTGTCGACAGAAGCAAGCTAGCAACTTGAAACTTTCAGGATAGGGGGCCAAATCGGTCGAATAGTTTCGGAGTTATAGGCACTAGAAGTTTTGGAAGTATTTATTTTTTATTTCAGAAACTACTTGAGCGATTGTATTCAAACTTGGCAGTTAGGTGGAGTATAACAACGTGCAACTTTGAGCCAAATTTCGTCAGGATCATATCGTCAGTAAATAAAATTTTTTTTTTCGGAAACCATTCATCATATCCGAAAAAAATTTCACTCACGCTTTGAGCTTCATATTTCACAGCAGTGTCCCAAATTTCAGTTCGATACGATCATAAGTTTTGGAGATATCGGGAAAAAATATGTCAAATTTCGAGATTTTCTTCTCGATATCGTTGATTCTTTCGGTATAACTCGAGAAATACTGATTCAGTCCTGATAAAACTTCACAGCTAGTTTTGAGATGCTGAAAGACAACATTATGCGGAATTTCGTGATAATCGTGTCATTAGAACAATTTGAAAAAAAAAATTCTATGATTTTCTTATCATATCATCCTCATTAAATTCTGTATGAAACTTCGAACTGTTATTTTTCGATGAAGTACTGGATTTCAATTCGATTTGATCTGTATTTTTGGAAATATTGGTAAAATAAAATTTTGATTGGGTATATCTACGGAATCATTGGGTGGATTTTACCCATTCACGAATTCTGCCTTCGTTATTAAGGTCCAAACCTTTTCTACAAATATCGAGTTTTTAAGTTGTTTCTAAGTTATTGTGTTTGCGCAGTCGGCCGTAAGGGGGCTTAATTACGAAGGTCGAATTCGTGAATGGGTGAAATCCACAAAATGATTCCGTAGATATGCCCATTTAAAATGTTATTTTTCCAATATTTCCAAAAATACAGATTTGATCGAATTGAAATCCAGTAATTTATCAGTAAAAAATTTCAAAAAGCATTGCCGTGAAGACAGCGGCTTTTGCGTGCATGTTCAAATTCGTTGCTGAAGCGGTCATCTACATCGAACATGCGCGCAAAAGTTGCTGCCTTCACGGCAGTGCTTTTTGAAATTTATTTCCCTCTCAACTGACGGAATCAGTTGGGAATTGCAGATTATAATTCAGCATCGAACCCCTCTTCGATTATACCAATTTTGAAGGATTATATTTATATATTTTTTTTAATTTTCATCGAAATTTTACCAAGGGACAAGACCCCCCAAAAACGCAATATTTGTCTTATTTTCAAGACTTCAGTAAACCCAACGTGTAGTTTTTTGCTATGAAATTCTTGAGCTCGTTGTTGTGAATGATAAAAAGTAATAATAGAATCGCGCACACATAAATTCTTCCTTGTAGAGCCCTTCAAACACAACTCGAAAAAGAAAATCGCGAAACTCTCAAATTGAATTAGTTTCGAAAATACCAGCGTTATCGGGCAAGTTTGGTATGGAAATATAGGTTTCCGAGGTCGCTGAATATGACTAAGATATTATCTCATCGGTACCTCCTACCGTTTGGATTTTCAGCTGTCAAATGGGAAATTTCCGAAATGTGAAATTTCAAAATCATTTATTTTCCCTCTTAACTGGCGGAATCAATTAGGAATTGCAGATTATGATTCAGCAGAGAACCCCCCTTCGATTATACCAATATTTTTTTTTCAAATTACAATGTACCACAAAATTCTCCAAAGCTCACACAAAAAGATTTCAAATTCATTCATACCTTATTGTCTGATGTCAATTAAGTTCTGTCATGCTGTTCTGTTGCCCTAACGACATACTGTTCTGTGATTTCCCCAGCATCGGCGAAACAAAAGCGCATACTTGAATTAGCCTTCATCTTCTATGCACCTTTTAGATCTGTCTCTTCTATCCATGATGTAAAAAAACATGGTGTGCTCATCTGCAAAAAAAAGTGGCGTCAGCAAGATTAAGATATATTTTCTGTGCTTTGAATTTGCATGTAGTTTCATACATCATCATTCGCAAAAACGATCACAGAAAAGCAGATGGGCACACCATGTTTTACTTACATCATGTTCAAATCCATGGACATAAAAAGCGTTCTCGAATGACCTTTGGTTCCGGTTCTGGTTCACTTTCAAATGATGTTTTCTGATTGGCTGTTCGATGCAACTCAGCCAATCAGGAAACAGAAATCGCATTCAAAAGTGAACCAGAACCGAAACTCAGTCGAGAACGATTAAAGACTCTGCCTATACAGAGTGATTCCGGAGGAGACCGTCAGATTTTGGGATAAGTTTACACTAGTCAAGACAGTCTCGAAACAATGTTTGGTTTATGGTTGGGGGGTCTCTATTGAGAATATACACTGTGATTTGTCCGATTCGAACGATTTTACTTTTATTGATAACTTTGGTATGGCTTATTCGATTTTAGAGAAATTTTTAGTGAAGTACAATATTGATGAGGACATTCATTAATTTCAAAGTTTTTTTCAAAATAAGTGGTTGATATTGTGATAATTCCAGGTTAATTGAGCAGGTTGAAAAAACACCCTGTACATCGCATTTCCAAAACTACGCTATCTGTTTGCGATTCTACTATAATAAGTCATTATTTGAGAGTTTCTAATTTTTTTGGCACACTTCTAGTTTTCTGAGAAAATTCCATCAAAAAAAGACAATGTCGAAATTTCGCTTCAATCGATTCTACTTTCATTGACAACTTTGGTATGGCTCATTCAATTTTGATGAAATTTGCAGTATAGAACAATCTGAACGAGTACATTCAGTAATGTCTCTCAAAATACAGTGTTGTAATTGTGATAATTTTAGAATTTCAGATTAATTGTACAGTTGAAAAAAAACACCCTGCACATTCTTTGCTTTTCCAAAAGTTTCTTATTCGTTTCAGATTCTACAATAATATGTCATCATTCAGAGGTTTTAATTTCTTTGGCATACCTCCGGTTTTCCTAGAAAACATTTTTGAGGACGAGCATGATCGAAATTTGGCTCACAAGCAGTGAGAGTATTCCGTACTAGGTAGGAAAGCTGTATTGTCCAAGGATGCAAAGCAGTTCTTAAGTTCTAAATATTCTTTTCAAATTCCAAATTCATATTTAATTGCTAATCTTTTGTATGAAATCATTCAATTCAGTATATATTTAGAATTTGAAAAGAATATTTTAGAAGTGACGAACAACTTTGCATCCTTGGAATATACAGCTTTCCTACCTAGTGCGGAATACTCTCACTGCTTGTGAGCCAGATTTCGATAATTCTCTTCTTCAAAAATGTTTTCTAGGAAAACCGGAGGGGTGCCAAAGAAATTAAAATCCTCTGGGTGATGACATATTATTGTAGAATCTGCAACGAATAAGAAAGATTCGGAAAAGCAATGTACAGGGTGTTTTTTTTCAACTGCACAATTAATCTGAAACTCTAAAATTATCACAATTACAACACTGTATTTTGAGAGATTGTTGCGATTATTTAATGTATTCATTCAGTTTGTTCTACACTGCAAATTTCATCAAAATTGGATCAGCCATACCAAAGTTATCAATAAAAGTAGAATCGATTGGAGCGAAATTTCGGCATTATCATTTTTTGAAAAAATTTTCTCGGAAAACTAGAAGTGTGCCAAAAAAAACTAGAAACTCTCAAATAATGACTTATTATAGTACAATCGTAAACAGATAGCGTAGTTTAGGAAACGCTATGTACAGGGTGTTTTTTCAACCTGCACAATTAATCTGGATTGATCACAATAACAACCGCTTATTTTGAAAAAAAATTTGAAATCAATGAATGTGTTCAACACTATTGTACTACGCTGAAAATTTCATTGAAATCGAATGAGACATACCAAAGTTATCAATAAAAGTAAAATCGGTCGAATCGGACAAATCCCCCTGTATATTCTCAACAAAGACCCCCAACCATAAACCAAACAGTGTTCCGAGACTGTCTTTACTAGTGTAAACTTATCCCAAAGTCCTCCGGAATCACCCTGTATCATAGACATAGAGCCCATTTCTATGGTGTGAATGACGAACCACAGTGTAATGAAATAGTAGGTCGTCTGAAATTGTGAATAAAATTCCAGGTGTTTGGAGAGACGGGCAGATGAATGGATCTGGAGTTATACGATACGTGCCGTTTCGTTTTCACGGAAATTTCGAGAAGAACCTGCCTAAAGGACCCGGCTGTTTCACGTTCGACGGAAAATATATTCAGCATGGATTCTACGTCAATTTGAGAGATCCCGCCTTCGATTACGTGAGCACCGATGTGTTGGATTTGGCTGGAGACGCTAATGCGGAAGGTATTCTTCTAACCACACATCGTACATAGAATCTGCCGGTGGCAAACTATCCAAATAAATAGCCTCAGTAAAATTTCCAATCAGCATTTTCTATCTTCAATGATTCTGTTCAGTAGCATGATGTAAAAAACAAGTTATGCTCATCTGCAAAAAAAAAGTGACGTCAGCCAGATTAAAATACATAAAAATGTATATTCTGTGCTTTGAATTTGCATGTAGTTTCTAGGATGCACAGAAGATGTGGTGCTCTCATTTTCATTTGTTTTCCTACTAAATCTTCAGACCAAACCGGGGAAACCTGCTGTATTTCATACTCTCGCTACCAACAGAACGCCACCAATCGACCAATCAGAGTGCATGACACTAGGGAATTCGACAATTGTCATTTTGAATTTATGTTTTCTCAGATTATTATTTAGTTATTGATAAGTGGGTAAATCTCTTTGTGTTAGCTTCGAAAAATTGTGTAGATCCTCAGATACTTTTAAATGGGTCCCTTTTGTATTTTGTTTGGACAGTGCAGATGTAAATGGAAATAAGTGTTCAAATGAAGAGAGAATCATATTTATGGAAGGTATAAACTTCATGAAACTCAGCTGCTTATCATTCATTTCACAGTTGTCTTTCAATCATTTTCACTAAACGAGGATCCGTTATCAACCCCCAATTAAGCATATTATTTTCACAATGTGTTGTATTTTTCTTGGTTCTTTATTGAATATACATGAATTGTTTAACAATTTTCATTTCTTGAAACTCAAATTCACTAATATATGCTACTATCAAGTGCTACTACTGGGAAACCTCAAGTTTTCAACTCTGATGAAATAAAATTAACCATTGAATAAAACACTTGTTTTCTAATTGGAAATCTTATGAATTTAAATGGAAACGAACTCAAATTGAACTGGTTCAATAATATGGCCTATTCGATGAGTTTTTAAATTTCTGAAACTTCAACTCTTGATAGGTTTAAGTCTGACTCAAAGTAAGGATGATGCTTGTTCTGTATCAACTTCCATAAACTTCCCGCCGCTTTAACAGATTCCTTTGTATATGTGCACAATCTGGAAAATATTAATATATTGGAATAAGCTATCAAATGATATAGATGTATCAGTAGATTCTGTAGAATAATTTCACATTGCTTACCTAATAATTTCATTCCTCACTTGCTATAATATAGGAAAACATCGAATGATAGTGTATATTAGCCAAAAATTACAATGCATATTGAATTCTTTGAATATATCCCACTGAAAGTTATGCAAAATATAATATGGTAGAAATTCATTCATCCACATATTTTTACCTCATATCTTGTCTGATATAAATTCAGTTCTGACAGACAGTTGCCTTGACGATCGTTCGTAATTTCCAAACAGCGCCACCTTCAGTGGAAAAAACGAATTCTGCCGAATTCCCCAACATTGGCGAAACAAAAGCGCATCTTTGAATACACCTTATCTTCTGTGCATCCTAGTAGTTTCACACGTCATCATTTGTACTCACTACTTACGATCACAGATGAACAGATGAGCACACCATTCTTTACTCACATCATATCCAGTAGTGGTTATCCACTGGTCATTACTTCAATTGTTTTTTTGTTTTTCAAGAGGACCCTTCTATTCTCGGTGGCAGAGGTATTTGAACTTTTCCGCTAAGCAAGTTAATGACAATAATTATCATTCTATTCAGACACATTTCCTCTTTCTATCATAAATTCATTTCAGATATTAAAAATAGCACAGAACTCCCAAAAGGCATCGTACCAATATGGCGTTCCCGAAATATCACAGAATACAAAGAAGAGCTGCTCCCACCGGAACCAGTAGATTTTCCTCGACCAGAGTCTATGGATTCTGTCATAGATATCATAGAATACCTACAGAAGCAATATGGACAGGAACAAGCGATGCCGATGGAAGAGGAAATGGACGAACATAGACAAACGACAAGTCCTGTTCCTACTGATTTATTGATAGATGACGAGAGCGAGCCGGTTCAACCAGGGAATATCGACGTTTGAAATTGGTATTAAATATTGATATTTTCTATGGTTTCTGGTGTTCTTTGAAATGGAGTTTCATCGTATATTTCATGAAGGTACGATTGCGATTAGTTTTTTATGGTATACTTTTATAGATTCTCGAATGATTCAGCCACATAAAATGTTATCGGTGAAACATATTTAAGATGTTGTTCAGACTTTTCGAAGTTTGCATTGAACGGAATAAAGTATGTAAAATCCTTGTCATTGCCTTAATTTTGATTCTATTATAGAATTATCCTTTTGCTAAGTATAAATTTGATTTCCGGCATATATGCGGGTTTCAAATCTGAACAGAAGTTCATAAATAACCTAAATAAAATTAATTATTCAACTTGATAGGTCATTCGAGGACAACGGAAGATTTTAACGTTGAAGATAGCCCACTTTCATGTTTGTCATGGAATGATTCAAACAATAGAGAATTGATGTCAATAATATCTTAAAAAACTCTAATATCTCTAAAGATGACAAACTTATGGATTATTCATTATAGATATATACATTGAATAATGAAATATGCCGTTGTATTCTCTCCACAACTGGAGACTTCATTATACAAGATGTCCCGGAACAAGAGAGCGGACTGAATATTATACTCAACTAGCTTCTTTGCCTTGAAATTCTAAAAAAAACTAAAGAAGCACAGAGGCGGAGTTTGGAGTTTATACTCCGTTCTTCAAATTTGTAACCATAGCTGCCAACCATCCAGATATTGAGTCCATTCGCAACACTTCATGACAATACTGCTTCTTTCGATCATATGATCCCCTCGAAATAGGGGTTTTTTCTTTAAACGATAATGCAGTAATTTTCATGAAAAACCTTCAGAACATCTTATTTCAAATATATAATTTCAATATTATATTTTTTTAAAAATGTTTGATCACCTAAAACTGAAAAATAAAAATGGGGATTTGCATTTAAAGGGATTTGTCATGAGTGCACGGTATGGCAACGTCGAATTCAGCTTTCTCGGAAAGAAAAGGACGTCAAACGTGTTACTTTGCTTAGGAAAACAGGAATAGCTATACTTCGATCTGGTTAGAGTAGAAGACAACGACCAAGGAATAGAAAAAGAAAAGCACAGACTGTCATACTGTCATATTACTGACAAATCGCAAACGGAAATTGTTTAGTTATATTGACAAAGAACACGTGTGTACCACAGAGTAGGAATAAATATTTCATTATTCTATAGCAGAAAAAGCTATTCTACTAAAGACCGTTGTCACTTCGTGCATGCCTGGCAAATCCCAAACTCCAATTTTGAAACCAGATTTTGAGTACTTTCTGAAGGTAATTTGGGAAAATGATGAATCAACCCCATAATAATTATGTTCAAATTTGCATTTGCAGTAACAATCCGAATTCAGGAAAACCCCATTCTGCATAAACCTTCAAAACCCTCCTTTACAACACAGTATTCGATTTCAGTTCAATAGAATATGTATTCTTTGGAAAAAGGAGAATATTCCTGGGAATTTCGAATAGTAGGTATACCTAAGAAATCTTTGGGCTGATTTTACCCATTCACGAATTATATCTCCGGTTTTGAGCTTAGTTACGTAACTGCGCTAAATTTCGATATTTCTATTTTTTGAGTGATTTAAGAAAAAATTAGGAAATTGAGGAAATGATATTGAAATGTAACAAATTATTTCCCAATATATTTCCGAAAATTACAGATATTTGTACATAATGATAGCATGTTGTAGAGTATGCGTGCAAATTGAACCAAATTTCAAATGGATATAACTCTGAAACCCTTTGGCCGTTTTTGCCCATTAACTAAGTCGATCCACATATTTCGATATGCAGTTTAGAGGGTCAAAATCATAAAATTACATACATGTTTAGGTGAAATGAAATTATTCTTAACTTCTAGGATTCTAGGCAAGCGCGTAAAAAAACATGGTGGCCATCGGAGAAGAGCTCTATTTCTTCCAGGAATCATTTTCGGAACATTTTAATATAAATTTTGTTTTTATCCTTAGAAATATACTCCATTCGCTTTTATAAAGTATCCCGGTTGGCCATGATTCAGGTCTATCATGTTTTTGTAACTAAAACCAAGGCAGGTTGGCGCTCCTGAAATATCGACAATGTCAAAATAATTCGACGCGAGGTTGCCAATTTCTACTCTCTTTCAATAACAATTCAGCTCCAGCCATAATAAACTAATAAATAAACATTTCGCTTCGATTGTATTGAGCCTTAAGTAGGTAGTCATGTTTGAATTGAATAAATTCCTTAACGAATAATTTCAAAAGTTATATATTTCGTGGAATTGTTTCGATTGGAAGTAGTACATTGAAAATGAACTTGGTATATCCTATGTTGGCAGAACATTGAATTTTTATGCACGAAAATAACATGAATTATACAATATCTCATTCAATGCTATTTTTTCTAATATTTTAGGAATTGCTTTTTTCTGGGAATTGTTGACTTCAAAGTATGTCCATAAAACATAATTCCATATCTTGCTTTTGACTCGAGTACTGCATGATAGGTAGTTTTCATGGAGAATTTATCCAGATATCTTGTCATTACACCCAAAGATAACAGACTGAAGCTAAGCTGCATCCCAGTTTAGAAATATGTTGATCCAAATCCAGTGTATGTAGCATTCACGTAGATTCCCAAGACCTTTGTAAATGGAGTTAGTTCTTTTGAGGTTAACTGTGACACAGGTTTCGAAGTACTACTACATTTTCATACTGGAATATTTCAAGTTGTGCAACAAGGTATTTAAATGACTTCTGTAGGCTTATTTCTTGAGAATTTAGAAAAGTAGGGAATTCGAAGTAACGGACTACTCTATCCATCATTTTTCAGTAAAATTCCAAAACACTCGATTCTTGATTTCCGAACAAGAAAAAAGCATTACTGAATCTTCCAACCATGCTTACATACGGAAATATTTCCAATATTAACAGAGAAAAAAGTTTCTTCAACATTCGCCAGGTCTTTGGAATTATTGAATTCACATAATATTTTCTCAAATTCATTACCAAATATAGATTGACATTTTGAAAAATAAATAATTACTACGACCTCTTTGTAGAGAGGACAACGTTGTATAGTTATCTGACAGGAACATGACTATAAACTAACATTTTCAAAATATACACGGTGAAATCTGTCAGGATGTCATGGCAAACCGGGATACTTTATAAAAGTTAATGGAGTATGGATACCAGCTAGTTAAACCCAGCCTCCTTATCTTAAGAAATAATACAGAATTGAATACGAAAATTACTCTTCATACAATTTAATATCGCATGTTCTACATCTATTTCGTGTTATTAATATATGTACTTAGGCATAATTATATTACATTACCAGAATATAATCCATCAATAACTATATAAATTACAATCGAAAATAAAAAAATACAAATAACAAATTTCTATCAGCTAGATTTCATTCATATATACATGTTGACATATTCACATCTAACGTCCTGAACCGGACGTCAAGAGATTCATTAAAGCGGCTCTTTCTTTCTCCTTCTTTTTCACAACATCGACACATCTGTTCTTCCAGCTACTCTTCCTGAGTTTGATTGGTCTGCTCCCGACGTACCTCCCTGTAAACAAAGAAACAAAGATTCATTTGAAGGAACTCAATCAAAATAATCATCAAATTTTATTTTAACAGAAACCACTTTTCTTAAAGAAAGATCCTGTGGTTAGGCAAGTTTTGTCCTGAATATAATGCAAATCAAATAATCTGGTTATTCGATTTGGGGGTTTTTCTTCTTTTTCTTGTGAGACCACATCAAATCTTAATTTTATGTAGGCGATTATTCGCAACTACAGCTAAGCGATACGCCCTCTAGCGATAGAAATTCGAACACTTCCAAGCTAGTAGTTTCTCGACGTGCCCGCTGCTTTAACGTATTTTGCTTACTTTTAAAGTTTATTTTCGAGCTTTAGTGTTGTTCTCCGAGTTGGAATTCTGGTATACCGAAAGTGTTCGTAATATTCATCAATGGATTCCTTTCATTCCGATTAAAATTCTTGATTGTATTAATTCGAAATGGCATCCTCCCGAAATGACTATTGTTGTGTGCCTCAACTCAATGTTATTCATGGTCAAAGAAGAAAGGATCATCTACAGCCTCAATTTTCATTTTTTCCCAAGCCAAATGAAAGGAAACAGCATTTGGCAGGGAACTCAATGATAGAAGAAAGGCCTGGATTTTGAAATTGAAGATTGGAAAATAGGTCACGAAATTAAATGTTTACTGCATTTACCTGAAGATGTTCATTCTCAATAAGGTAAATTACAATGTATTAATTTCGTAACGACTTCGTGTCCAGATGTTTTTAGGTTTAAATGAAAATAAGAGGATTTTGATGAAAAATGCTGATCCTGCAGAGAAACTACAGAGTACTTCTGCAGCTACCTACTTCACATACTACACAAAATCATATTCAAAGAGAGTGATCTGGTTGAAAACCTGAGGAAAACTAGATATACTGTTATAGTTGATAATAGCTGGTTTTTCATATAATTAAATTAATATTTTTCATTTCTATATAGGTAGATTGAACCAGCTGTGACATTTTTCATTTTGTATGTGTATCTTGAGCTGCTGTGATATGAAAATAATACAATTATATGTCAATATGTTTACTTTTCTTTTGAAATACGATGCAAAAGAACTAAAGCAGAAAATGTGTCTTTTCATTTTATTGATTCACTCGTTTGTAAATAAAGAGAACAACTCATATCATTTGGACTGATTCAAGATTTACCACATAATATAACCTGCATCCAACAATTCTTCACATTAATAAGAGTCCTTGAATTACTTATTGAGGTGCCTATTTTTCCAGAAATTCAAGTAAACTTGGATATTGGTTCATTTTGATCCACCAAGCAACAGACACTAAAATAACAGCGAAATTATCCTCCAGAAACGATTAAAAGCACGATTTTATATCGTGATCCAAACGAAAAGTTCCTCCTCAGGAAATCTTACACAAAATTATAATAATTTCTCTAAATATTTTAGCTCTGCTTAATAAATATTCGTTCTCCATCACATTTCTACGGTTTGTTTACAAAAAACTACTAGCTTGGACAGGTTCCAACTTTAACCGTTAGGGCGCTGGCATCTTCGCAGAAGTTCCCAATCTAACTCGACAAAATGAAACATCTAATTCAAATGATGATCAGGTATCACAGTTATAAAGAGTGTTTTTTTTAGAGGTATAGAACTTTAAGTTGGCAACATTGTTTCAACTGGAGTCCATTTGGTCAGCTGTCAAGTGATTTGTGTTAAGTTTGGTCTGGCATTCCAAGATGAATAGACTGAAGCCTGAACAACGCTTCCAAACTGTGCAAATTCATTTTGAAAATAATGGTTCTGTTCGAAATACATATCGCGTTCTACGTCCATTTCATGGTCAACATAATCGTCCACCAGAGCAATTAATTCGACTAACTATGGACCGTTTTCGCACCATACTTACTCGTACTGATAATAAGCATCCACAGAGACGTCGTACAGTGGAAACAGAAGAAGCCATTGCTGCTTTAGAGCGTAGCGTAAAGGAAGACCCGAATCAGAACGTTATAGTAAACGATGGCTGCTATAGAGCTATGATTACTGACTTTTTCGTTTCTCAATAGACGACTTCGGCCCAAGTTGCCAACCCACAATTTTCTTCACAAATTTACTATCACTGGGAAACGGGAATTTCAGGACAAATTCGACATAATAAGGTTCGCGTTATTTATAAATATCCGTGAAAGATGCCTCGGCTCCTCAAACAAGATGATTCCTTTCAAATATAAGTTTTTGTTGGGCTGAAATTTAAGTTGGGAGTCCTGATTTCATGTCAATAGTGTCGAGTTTATAAAGGATATGTTCCGAACATCAACTAGGTTATTTCAGTTGCCGGTTTTCCGTTCTGTGAATATGAAATATTCGATTGGTTCCTGAAAAAAAGGGTGATTACGGAATTTGATCGATGAAAAAGCAATCTTCCTGCATAGACCTATAAAACTATATGGACATGGCTTGAAGAGTGAGGAAGCGGGCCGACAAAGAGGGAACTAGGGCGGGCCAAACCATCATAGAATACGGCAAAAATAAGACAGATCAGTTTGAAGCCATAGACTATAATTATGAATCTATGTTTGAAATAAATTTTTTTCGAAAGTTTTCAAAGTCACATTTGTTTCTTCCAAAGTATTTCAAAGCAGATTTTGTATTATTTCATTTTGAATTATAGTATAAAGACTGCATGTAAGATATAATTTTCGTGTTGTTTTCGTTTTTTGTGTTTTCGTAAGTTTTTGAATAGAGTTTGAGACTTTTCATTTCAAACCGGATTCACTGGCAAACGAATAATGGTGAATTCTTGTTGTGCCATTAATTGTACGAGGAGATATAAAAAAGGGGAAAACGTGAAATTCCATAGGTGAGTTTACCTTGCATGAATAACTGTGAATTTGTTCATTTTTTGCACGCTTTTTTGTTGGAAAGAAGAGCGCGATATCCTTCCGTTACAATGTCAGTATTTTTTGAGCAAAAAATTTTCTTACTGATGAAAAATTCGTGATCAAACTGGATTCTGTCCGTCCGCCTGGCAGGTCTGCGGTCTTGGTTTTATGTTCGTTAACGAACTAAATCCCCGAAGAACTATTTTGATTGTGGCTGAAAAATGGGACTCAACTGCTTTTAGGGGTCAAAATAATTTTTATAATACTGGTCCGAAGTTTCGTTAATCATTATACATATATCATGCTCCCTTAAGATTTCGGAGTTATGGCCGGCTGATCATCTGTTTTTCCATAATTACTCGAAAGCTACACTCTGATGATCAAAATCAATGAGGAATATCAGTTCGAGATAAAATACTCCACGGAACCAAAGACACACCATATAGAACAAACATCATTCACGTTTGAAGTTCAAAATTACCGCCATTCCGTGTTTTCTCTGATTGGCCGATTTCCTTCATGTCCCTGTCACTAGTCGCATGTTATTTTAATCGTGTATCTTGTCTATGGTCTGCCCGATCCAGTTCCATCTCTCTCTCGGACCTCTCACTTGGTTCATTATCCCCATTCGACTCTTAGGAAATGGATTCGTACGCCGTGTCCAGAGAATTTAATATGTCTATGTCTTCCTGTCACCAAAACATAGACATATTAAGTCTATTCACCAGAACGACAGTCGATGTTCTATGGTAACATATCCGTAGCATAGAACAATCTTTTTTTACCTTATGATCCATAGACCATACCCAGTAATTTCCATTGTTGATTGTTGTCTCTCCCATCTTCTATGGATCATAAAGTAAATAAAGATTGTTCTATGCTATGGATATGTTACCATACAACATTGACTGTCGTTGTGGTGAAAGAACGTTTTTGCATCAATCAAATTCCGTAATTAACTTTTTTTTCAGGAACCAACCGAATATTTCATATTTACGGAATGGAAAACAGGCCACCGAAATAACCAAGTTGATTTGCGGAACATATCCTTTATAAATTTGGTACTATTAACATGAAATCAGGAATCCCAACTTAAATTTCAGCCAATCAGAGATGATCTTAACAAAACCCTATATTTGGAAGGAATTATCTTGTTTGGGGAGCCGGAGAATCTTTTACGGATATTTTTAAATAACGCGAACCTTATCATGTCGAATTTCTCCTGAAATTCCCGTTCCCCAGTGATAGTAAATTTGTGAAGAAAATTGTGGGTTGGCAACTTGGGCCGAAGTCGTCTATTGTACAACCATGAGGTGCAGCAGCTGTGGGTCAAACTGACATAAATTGACAGCACTCACGAGACTTGATTTATATTTTCACAATTTTTATCAATAATATTCTATATTTACTATTACTTTATTCAAAATTAGAAAAAATCTTGTATGTATCACGTTAAGAAATGCATCTTCGTGTAACTTGTGAGCTTCTCACGTGTTACACAAAATTTTGCATTTCGTTAGTCATTACATAAATAGCTATTTTGTTATTATTGACGACAAAATAAAGCACCTTATCGCAAGTGACATCATTTGAATTAACACGTGAAATATTGAGCGTTTTCATTATTGGCTAATTAGTTTTTCAAATTAAGAATTCGATAAAGGATTCAATTTGTCAATCGGTTATTATCCTTCGAAACTTTGACCACGTGTGTAAGATTAAAAAGAAGGAGTAAAGCTCCCAAAACATCGATACCCTCAAGACATTCTGGAGTTGTTTGTTTAGATTGTTTGAAGTATTTATCCTAATTCGGCCTATTTGTTCTGCATCAAGGAATACATATTATTAGAGGTTATCGTCAAACTTTAACACTAATAAGAGAATTCGGCGATAAAAAAAATTTGTATCAATCATAATATAAACAAATGCTCAATCGATAAGATAAACACCTTCGAAGAGAACGAAAAAAAATCTATATCAAGTGTAATAAAACTGCAGCTATTTATAGAAATCATATGTGTAGGGGCTGCTTTGGAAATGTGTTATGAAATGCTTGTAAAAATGATTAGTCAATTAAAAGGCGCCAGAGAGCAATAAAGATTATAAATTTACGTCATATGAACGAGCAATGTCAGCTATTACAAGAATAGATGTATCGTGATAGCAACTAGTAAATAGGGAAATTTTGGATAAAACGTTCATCAGATAATAAACGGAAATTGAAACGAGAAGAAAGCTTTTTATGGAACTCTTCCCCATTATTGATTGAAGAACAGTAATCAAAAAACAAAATTATTTGGAATATTTACCTACTGAAACCGATCAACGAAAGGATCTACAAACGCACTGTCGTGAAGTCAACAACTTTTGAGCACATGTTCAAATTCTTTGCCAAAACGGCCGCCTCTTCACGTACTAATCTTCACAAACGCAGCTTAATTCCTGATGGAAAGATTTGGAAATCTTGTCATATATTATGGTCTTCATAGAATTCTGCATGAACCTTCAAGCTATATCATCTCTCAATTAAGTATGTACTAGATTTCAATTCGATCCAATCTATATTTTTGTACACTCCATTCACTTTTATAAACTATCCCGGTTGGCCATGACATTCTGACACATTTCACCGTGTATATTTTGAAAATGTTAGGTTATAGTAATTTTCCTGTCAGATAACTACACAACGTTGTCCTCTCTACATAGAGGTCGTAGTAATTACGTATTTTTCAGAATGTGAATTTACTTTGGGAAAATAATGAATTTGAAAAAATATTATGTGAATTCAATAATTCCAAAGACCTGGCGAATGTTGGAGAAACTTTTTTCTCTGTTAACACTGGAAATATTTCACGTATATAAACATGGTAAGAAGATTCAGTTATGCTATTTTCTTGTACGGAAATCAAGAATCTAGTTTTGAAATTTTAGTGGAAGATAATGGATAGAGTAGTTCGTTACTTTGTGATAGTTCATTAGAAAAAAATAAGAGTACTCGAATAACCCTGCAGTAAAACTTCTAAACGAACAGATAAACCTATGGAACTCCCTAGTTGCCGAAATTTTCAAGAAATAAGTCTACAGAAGACATTTAAATACGTTTTTGCACAACTCGCAATACTCCAGTATGAAAATGTTGAATAGCTTGTGATAAATTATTGATTCCAAATTATCAGGGTTACTATCAGAAAAAGCAGATTGCAATTCTACATAGCACGTCCTGATACTTTGTCTATGCTTCTTCAAAACTACCTTCGGCGTTTTCAGTGTTCAAGCGTGATGATTATGTTAAGATTGAGAGTATAAATTGGCATTGGCATTTGGCAACGTCGCTGAGAATTATTTTGACATTGCCGATATTTCGTCAGTGCCAACCTTGTCAGTTTTAAGTGCCAACCTTGTCAGTTTTAAGTGAGAAAACTTGATAAACCTAAATCATGGCCCACCGGGATATTTCATAAAAGTGAATGGAGTATAAGTATTTGGAAAATGACATTTTTAATGGGTACATCTACGAATCAATAGGCGGATTTTACCCATTCCCTTCGCCCCAAATCAACCCAACAAATATCGAGTTTCCGAATTAGAAATCAGCCAATCGTGAGCACAAAATACACTGACGTAAAGTCTGCAGCTTTTTCATGTTCAAATTTGTGGGAGGAGAAAAATTATTTTTTTGATTGTTTCAATGACACGATCAACAAAAAATTTTGGACTAGCATTTGTCACCTATTTACGAAGGCTTGTAATGTCGAGAGCAGTATTTTTTGAGTTATTTCGAAAATATCAACGATATCGAAGAAAAAACAAGACTTTAATCAATATCTCCAGAAATTGAGATTGGATCAAACTGAAATATGGTACAATATGGTGAAATATTGACATCAAGGTCTGTGCGAAATCTCAACTGAATCTAATGAAAAGTTTCCGAAAAAAAATCCCAAAAATTTTGGAAAATTAGCGACATTTCTTTTCGAATTTACTGAAGAAGAGATCCAAACAAAATTTTGCAAGGAGTTGCACGTCCGTATTCTATAGCTGAGTACCAAGGCTCAATGCGAAAGCATAAGTGGTTTTTGAGATTTTGAGGAAATGAACTCAAAATTTGAAAACAGTTATGACTCAAAAACCATAAGGCCGATTTGGCACATTAACAAACTCAGGCAGAGCATTCTGATATGCAACCTATCCTCAAGGTTTCGAGTCGCTAGTTCTTTCCGGTCTAAAGTTATCGTGGCAACTGATGGGCGGTCGGACAGAATCGATTTTGAATTCGGATAAGTCGAATTTTCGTTCGAAATTCGAAAATTGCAGACATTTGTGCAAGACCATATCACGCTATTCCCTAGAAAATACGCGCAAAAATTGCTGACGTGCATGCTGCAAATACCTTTCGAAATATTTTTTTCGGAGTCGTTTCTAATGTTGCAACCGGCTGTAAAAATAAAGTTGTTGACATCTGAACTTCTGGGTAGACTCATCATGAGAGAAGATGGCGGTCAAAGTTCACGAACTTTCTTAAAATAAATTGCGTATCACATGTTTACTACGAACGTATGGTTATTTTCGTATTTTCGCCAAACTGATGCCATAAGGCCGAGGCCTGGTTGTTTCGACTTGGAACTCAGGCTGGCCCACAACAGACGTCAGTTCACGGCCGCTATAACTTCCTGAATTCCGCTATAATTCTTGAATCTCATTGCTTCGAAATATTTCGCGGCCAACTTATTCCTGAAACATTTGAATGGAGAAACTACTGGAAGGATAATGTGGGAGGAAAAAGAACTATTGAGAATTGAATGAAAATTATTTACAGAGAAATGGATAATAATATTTATAAAATACGTCCTCGCCGTTTGCGGGACTATTCGTCAGAGCCAATCTTGAAAACATGTTGCCTAATGAAAAATAACAAAATGATGCAAACGACCAACGAAGTAAACTACAACTTTTCAGAGGCTATGTCAGAGTTCTTCATCAGACAATTAATAGAAAATTGTAGAGATCAACTATCATGAACAACCCAATTTATGAATTGTGATTCCCTATATAAGAGGCCATCTTTCAGAAAAAAATATAGGAATTGGAACTAAATTAAATAAGTTTTCAAATCGAAGAATAATTTGAGATCTATACTAACCAAAACGAATCTACCAGAAACGGAAAGAACAAAATTGCATTATTCCACCACTATTAACAAATAAAGGGTGTCTTTCCTTAAGTTTTATATTTATTTCAACCACAGATTCCTCCTGTCAAATAAAACACAGTCCTTTTCCATTTTAACAGATTTGGCTCAGGTAAAAAGTTATAAGCATTTGAATATTTCTGAATGTGCTAATACACTCCTGCGTTTTGTTTGCAAGTTCACCACAGATATCTCTCATGCTGATCTCTTTTGGAAAATAACCAATCCAAGGTTTGAAATTCAAAGAAACAAGATTGAGGACACTCATTTACTCACTTAATTCTTATGATTTTGTGCTTTTTGCGATATTATTGTAACGAAAACATTTTACTACAATGGGCTATTCAAACACCGATTTTACCTTGGTATTCAAGCAATATCCGATTTCATTCCACCACAAGATTATAAGTACAAACTCCATCCTCGCACATTCTCATATTGAAAGCTCAATAATGGGGGTTTTTGCTTTAAACAAAAATGCAGTAATTCTCATGAAAAACCTTCAAAACATCACATTTCAAACATATAATTTCAATGTTATATTTTTGAAAAAATGTTTGATCACCTAAAACTGAAAAATAAAAATGGGGATTTGCATTTAAAGGGATTTGTCTTGAGTGCACGATATGGCAACGTCAATTTCAGCTTTCTCGGAAAGAAAAGGGCGTCAAATGTGTTACTTTGATTAGGAAAACAGAGATAGCTATACTTCGATCTGGTTAGAGTAGAAGACAACGACCAAGGAAAAGAAAAAGAAGAGCACAGACTGTCATACTGTCATATTACTGACATATCGCAAACGGACATTGTTTGGTTATATTGACAAAGAACACGTGTGTACCACAGAATAGGAATAAATATTTCATTATCCTATAGCAGAAAAAGCTATTCTACTAAACACCGTTGTCACTTCGTGCATGCTTGGCAAATCCCAAACACCAATTTTGAAATCTGATTTTGAATACTTTCTGAAGGTAATTTGGGAAACTGATGAATCAAACCCATAATAATTATGTTCATATTTGCATTTGCAGTTATTACCCAAATTCAGCAAAAACTCCCATTATCCTTATTTCCATCAAATTCATAAATGAATTATAGGATATCACTCAACTAACCTAATTGAACCCTTGAATTCTATGGATTGTCTGGTCCATAGACATGAAGACATAGCCCCCATGTCTGTGGTCTGATCACGAAATATCACAGATGTAATATAAGTATATCAAGTCTATGCGAAATAGACAAATATTTCTGTGTATTCTATGGTCCGGATAAACATGAACGGAGCTTAATCTACTTCCTTTCCTAGATCAGGGGCGGATCCATAAAAATAAGGTAATTTTCGAATTTTTATCAGATTTTTTAACATTCATTGTTAGACATCTCCAAAACGGTGTGTTTGAGGAGAAATTATAAGAAATAATTAAGTATTATAAAATGATTGAAGATTCTTATATTGACATAAGATAAACTTTATCTTTATTCTTTATGCTATTTTCTAATAGTTTTATAAATCGGCGAGTCTAAAACTAGGAAACCAGATAATTTTAAAAAAATCTAGAAAAGCACTCACGTGAGGTCGGGAGCTCTTCCGCGCTTGTTCAAATTCTAACAATTAGATCATCACGAAATTTTGCACCTAGTTGCGTGTTGGTAATCTCCGCCTGATTACGAAGTTTCAATCTGATTGCATTTGTACTTCTTGAGATATTGCGGAAATAACGTTAAAATTCCAAATAACGAAATTTGGCAAATTTTTTTTCCTTATATCTCCGAAAGTAATTATCGGATCGAATTGAAATTTGGAACATTGTTGTTAAATACTGACTCTAAGGTTTGTGCTGAATTCCATTGGAATATAATCAATCTTTCCAGAGGAAAAAAAATTTTCATCAGAAATTCTGAGAAATTTAGAAATTTTTTTTTTTTATTTTCTTACAACTGTATCCACACAAAATTTTGTTATAAGTTGCGCGTTTGTATTCCAAAACAGTCCACGAAGTATCAATTCGATCGAGTCAATACAATGGGCCTATTTCCGATTTCACCCATTAACGGGATATTTAAACTACAAACCTAATCATGCAATTTCAAGTCGCTAGGTCATTTCCTTCGAAAGTAAGAGACCATACAGACTGACAGAATTGAATTTGACCACGGAATCTACTTCAGGGAGTTCAACCTAATCGAAACTCGAAAATTACAGACAATGGACCAGAAACATGACCTTCAAATACAATAACTTGAGTCACTTCTTTCCGAAGTTGAAGTAACTTCAAACCTACCCTGTAAATTTTTGATGCTTGCAGCCTGCCAGCCAGACAGACAGATTTGACATAGACTTCGATTACGGCTCTTATACAGGGTGAGTCTTTGACCTTGCCGAATATTTCAACAGAAGATTCCTGAAGCCAAAAGAAACACTTTTTTCCCCTACCATTTTTTCCGATTCAGCTTGGTTCGTAAGATACAGACTGTTGAAAATCCATAAAAAAATTAAATTTTCGATTATATCTCGCGAACGATCTCATCGAATGAGATGATTTTTGGAATATAGTTTTTTATTGATGCGATGAATGTTCCTGGATTACAAAATTTCATCCACATCCTCCAGTTTCTTTAATATGACCATAACATTTCATAAAAATACCAGAAATTCAAAGAATCCAACTTTTAAAGATAATTTGAATGCTATTCAACGAATTTTCGACCATTTTGGAAAGTAAAAGTATTCTTTATTTTTTTTCGTATGATTCGCCGTTTTCGAGTAATCTGAATTTCAAAAATAAAAAATATCTGTGAAATTCCGAGAATTGGGTACTTTGGCTGAATGCAACTCTGTTCAAAAAATTCACAGAATTCAATTTTTCCGCGTTGCCACGTCTAAAAGTTGAGAATGTAATCCTAGCATTTTTTATTTGGAATGATTTGTAAGCGAAGTAGCCGACTTTGGCCAATTCACAATGGACGTAACCGTAAGAATCCCGCAAATAGGCTTCCATCCCAAAACTATATCTGTGTTATACAGTGTTGATTCGGTCCTAAATCCATTCATGAAGCTTTCTTTTCAATTTCGAGCTAATTTGTGAAGTATAATTGATTAACTTCTCACTTTTCCATGATAATGGGGATTTTTACTGGTTAAAATGCAATCTTTCTGCTGACCCAAATTTCTTGAAATTATTTAGAGAACTTTGATAGTATTTATTTTGAGGGATTCTTCAAATGGGCTTTCATAACATAACAACCCATGGTGGAAGAAAACCACCATGACAATCATGACATAACCTTAAAACCACAGAGCCACAGATTTATAGTTCAGTTCAGAATCATAGACTATACAAGTGTATACATAGAATTAGCATATTGTGTGTTGTTTGATTTCGAAGAGTTCTTTCTTTCTGTTCGTCAATTTGGCAACGTTTGTACGTCCATAGATAAATTAGGTACATCTGTTTCATTTATTTATGAAAATGAAAGTTTGAATGGGTTATGTCTGAATCTGATAATTCTTAAAGAAAATGAAATAAATAAATAAAATTAATAATTACAAATTGAAGTTGAATCTCAAAGCTAATATGAGTGATAGCTAGATGAATTCCTCATTATCGAAAATGAAACCAAGAGAAGAATCTTCAACTTCTATCGCCCACGAAATTTGGAATACCTAACTTGTTTATTGTACTATAAATACAACTTTTTTCACCAACTGGAATGTAAAAAGTAAGTTGACGTTTGTTTTCATAACCTAGTTGCTTATTTCGAAGATTTGAATGGTTTATCTTAGGCTTTGAAAAATTTCAGTGTTCAAGTTTCCAGGGGCGGCTAGCCTATTATGAAAATTTATAATGCCTATATCTTTTTATCTAGGCCGAATCGGAAAAAATGGTAGAGACATGTGTTTCTTTCAGCTTCAAGAATCTTCTGTTAAAATATTCTGCAAGGTCAAAGACTCACCCTGTATAATTATTTGTGTCTAAATATGAAAAATTGAAATATTTGTACCTAAAAGAAGTTTTCTTCCTTGTACATTAATATGAAATTCGCACAACCCCGTGTATTACAAACTGCGCGTCCCATACAGAGTTTCGTCCTTTCAATATGGCTTCCAAGCGAATTTAAAGTCCAGGTGACCTGTTTAAACTCAATATATTCCATTAGTTTCATAGAGGAAAAAATTCTTGACTTCATGGAAAGCTCCATCAGCGTGGAAGACGAACTCCTGCCGATTTTACACCGTGATTTTAAAATGCGTTATAGATGAATAGACGAGTGACAGATAAGCGTTTAGAACACGTGATGTTTTCCATTAATTCATGTTTAAATAAGAGCTTGAAGCCATGTATCCCCCATTTTAAACGCGTTCTTCGAGATTACCTCGGCGCACAGTTAGAGAAGAAGCAGAATTTTAATTTTATCAAGATCGTCTGTGGTCAGTGTGAAAGAAGGCACGTATTTTAAAAGAGGCTTCATCCGTTCGAATCAACAGGTAAATATTTGTATTTTTTGTCTTTGATGTCTTGAAATATTTTTGAGACCAATGGAAGCATTAATAAACTAAAGAAATTTTTTTTCAATCGTTTCAAGTTCAAATTAAATTAAGGCTATTTTGATCTAATGTTGAAATTCCTTGAAGTATGAAATTTACTACAAAAGAAATTAATTATGTATATGGATTTGAATAAGTGAATTTTCCGGATGTTTGTAAGAACGTGTCTATAGTATTTTGAAATTTACACATTCTATGACCATTGCGAGGTATTTTGGAGCATTGATTTTTAAAAATTTTTTTTTCCATCGCCTAGTTATTAGTAGAAGTTTTTTTCTTAATTTTGGTAATTTGTCGGTGAAGATACTTCTCAAAGGTCTCACAAGTGTTCTCTTATTGATCTCAAAGCATTTAAACACTTCAAAGAGTTCATCATTTTGAATTGTCCATCATCATCACTATAGTAATATTGAAAAATTGAAGACACTTCATAAAAAAAATTTGAATCCTACGAAATAAATCATCATATACATTATTGATCTCGAAAAATTTTCCAGACATTGAAGTTTAAATTCTTCTATGTAATGAAAACAATTATGTATAAAAAAAATATTAACTCAAGTGTGACAAAGCGATTTCGAATTTGTGAATTATTTCATGGTAAAACAAATTTGGTTCTAGATAAATATGCTTCCTGAATTATTCTGGTCTTATTGAACTGTAAATATAAGTAACAATGATCAAAAATATAATGATATTTCTTGATTTCAAGAGTGTTTAGTATTGTGAATTTTGTTTCGAAACAAATAATGTTTCAAAATTAAATATCTGAATGTTTTGGTAAGCAGTGTTTCTCAGTATTTCATTTTTGCCCATGTCAGTATCCTGTCTGCCTTCCTTTATAATTAAGAAAATTGAAAAAAAAAATAATTTTTATATCGATTGAAGGTATTTTTTGGAGGATTTTGCAAGATTTTTCAGGTTTTAATTTAGGTATTCACTACTAAGATCTTAAAATGAACTACGAAACATGAATGTGGATTTTGGGATTCGTCCTATTGGAACAATGCAAATGATAAATGAACGGTACTGTAGCGTTTCAGAGTCTATATCTGACTCCATCAGACAAGTTCTATAAATAATAATTCAATTTAATTTTCAAGAAGTTCTGCAAAGAACTTGAATTTTTTTCCTGAAAATCTTTATAGTTTTCCTCCTCAATATCTGAAAGAGAAGTGATAAAAATAAACTTATTATTCACGAAATTAATTATGTATATGGATTTGAATAAGTGAATTTTCCGGATGTTTGTAAGAACGTGTCTATAGTATTTTGAAATTTACACATTCTATGACCATTGCGAGGTATTTTGGAGCATTGATTTTTAAAAATTTTTTTTTCCATCGCCTAGTTATTAGTAGAAGTTTTTTTCTTAATTTTGTTCTAAAACATTTTTAATTGATTTTTTCAAGTTTTTAGATTTTGAATTTTTTCATGAAACATTTTTATCGAATTTTTCAAACGAGTTCTCAGAGTTTTGTAATATTATTTATTTTTGTGACAATAATTTTTCTTCTCTTAAAGTGATAAACGCGTTTTGAACTAGATTTGTCAAATTTACACCCTCAAATGCTTTTTAAGTACATTTTTATTTGATATGTTGTCATCTTATGACCGATTCAGTTCCCCAATCTGCTTTAATAAGGTTTATTGGCACACGAATAAGAGGATAGAAAAATAATTATTTCGAAAAAAATTCGCGTTATTCAAAATAAAATATGAAAAATAATTTTCGAAAAATCTGAGATTATGGCGTTCGTAATTACAGAAGTAAACCATACTTCTCTTTTTAATTTCAACTCGTTCGAAAATACCAAATGTCGTCCGCACTTTCATTACACACACAGGGAAAATTGTTAACAGTTGTCTCTAATTTCTATCAAATACTGTGAATAAATTCAATCAATTTTCACAATAAGTACATAGAGACTCAAAATAATTTCCTAACAACTCTTGAGAAAATCATTTAACATTTTTTTACTCCAAAACGCTAACAGAAAAAATCAAGATATCAAAAAGTTTATAAATGAAACAAAAAATCTGCCTTATCTTTTTCAAACTACCAGGGGTACACCACGAAAAAGTTCTGAAGAGAAAGAGACCTTGCACCAAAAAAAATATCACCCTGTACTTTTCAACATGCAATCAAACTCCCATATCATGTAAACATAGAACTCAAATATTCTCGCCAAATTTCAGTTTAATATTCAAAGAAACGTAAATGTTATGAAAAAAATTCCATTTTCAACACCCTGTATCTTGAAAACAAATAAGCGTTTGTGGAACTCTTTGTTTTAATATCATTCAATAAGTCATCATTTTTCTTTTGTACTACTCTACCGAGCAGAATTTACTTTTAAACAAATATTTTTTTGAACACAATATAAATTTGTTCCAGCATCCAACATGACAAAACTACTTGTACTTCTCCTGTATCTCATATTCGTCTGCCTAACGTACTCATCACCAACCTACCACAACAGAAATCAGAAAGATATGGCAGGATATGACCAAATCAACCGAACAAGATCGAACTCCATCAATTCTTCAAAAAAAGAAAAACCCGTTTCGTTCTCGAGCAACTGGGGAGGCAGCGGGATGCCATTCAGCGTTCTCTACATGAGACGAAGCCACAATTTGCAGAAAAAATACCAAACAGCCCCAACAAAACCTACAAAACAGGAGAGGAGACGATCAAACTCTAAAAGAGCCATGTTGGGGTGGAGAATACCTTACTCTGTTATTCCGAGGGTATTTTCTCACATCTACAAAACAAGAAGAGGAAAATAAAGGATTCCTATGTGTGTGTCGGTCAAAAATGAAGATAACTTGCATCTGAAAGTGGAAAGGAACATGATGCCTCTTTAAATTTCGAAGATTGTGATGAAGTGAAGAATCATACCAGATGAATGAGTGTAAAAATTCCTCAAGGTTTATAGTTTCGGATGAGAATTATGAATGATTTTTTTCTGGTAGCCAAATTTTTTCGCATAGTTTGGATGAAAAATTGTCGTTTTGAATTCTTTGCAATCTTATGTATGAGATTTGAGTTAATTCAAAATTTGGTGGGGTCTCAATTCCCAAACATAAATGTTGGAAGAAACCTATAATCCTTTTTTGAGATTTATATGATTATATGGTAATTTGTCGGTGAAGATACTTCTCAAAGGTCTCACAAGTGTTCTCTTATTGATCTCAAAGCATTTAAACACTTCAAAGAGTTCATCATTTTGAATTGTCCATCATCATCACTATAGTAATATTGAAAAATTGAAGACACTTCATAAAAAAAATTTGAATCCTACGAAATAAATCATCATATACATTATTGATCTCGAAAAATTTTCCAGACATTGAAGTTTAAATTCTTCTATGTAATGAAAACAATTATGTATAAAAAAAATATTAACTCAAGTGTGACAAAGCGATTTCGAATTTGTGAATTATTTCATGGTAAAACAAATTTGGTTCTAGATAAATATGCTTCCTGAATTATTCTGGTCTTATTGAACTGTAAATATAAGTAACAATGATCAAAAATATAATGATATTTCTTGATTTCAAGAGTGTTTAGTATTGTGAATTTTGTTTCGAAACAAATAATGTTTCAAAATTAAATATCTGAATGTTTTGGTAAGCAGTGTTTCTCAGTATTTCATTTTTGCCCATGTCAGTATCCTGTCTGCCTTCCTTTATAATTAAGAAAATTGAAAAAAAAAATAATTTTTATATCGATTGAAGGTATTTTTTGGAGGATTTTGCAAGATTTTTCAGGTTTTAATTTAGGTATTCACTACTAAGATCTTAAAATGAACTACGAAACATGAATGTGGATTTTGGGATTCGTCCTATTGGAACAATGCAAATGATAAATGAACGGTACTGTAGCGTTTCAGAGTCTATATCTGACTCCATCAGACAAGTTCTATAAATAATAATTCAATTTAATTTTCAAGAAGTTCTGCAAAGAACTTGAATTTTTTTCCTGAAAATCTTTATAGTTTTCCTCCTCAATATCTGAAAGAGAAGTGATAAAAATAAACTTATTATTCACAACAAACATGCTCCTGCATAGGGCGCAATTTCGGTGAAAATTTTTGCCTAATAATATCGAACAATTTAAAAATACAAGTGTTGAATTTCAGAGAGCAAATTCCTTCATCAAACAATTGACAAGTAATCTTCAGAATTTTTTTCTTAAACTATTTTCTCATTCAAATATTACATATAAAATTGAAATTTGGATAATCACAAAAACTCACTTTATATGTAAATTTCCATATCGTTTTTTTTTAAGGTAGATAGAAATGGATTAAATTTGACCAAGTTTGATAAAAAATGAGGAAGAATTCGAAAATTCACTGAATCTACATTTCTATTATTTTCGAAATTGTCAATTAAACTTCTTCGAAATAAAACAAAAATATAAACCGTCATTAAATTTTAGAAGTTATCAAGATTTTTATCAGAGAAAAAAGCATGCCAGCTTAGTTCGTTTTTAATCAAGTATTGGTGAAAGCATGTGGTAAGATTTTTACACATAAAAAAGAATAGATGCTTCTGATGATTTTAAATCGGAAGTTAAAAGATGTGTCTAGTATTTTGTAGTGTATTTCATTATGTTACCGTTTTCCTAAGTTTTTTAACTTATATTATTTTATGCTAGTTGATAAAATAATTAAATTTGTCATTCAAGACGTGGTACATTGAATGCCATAAGAGAATATCGTTAAATATCAATATCAAAAGATCTTATGTAACGGTATTACAGAAAAATCTGTATTTTTAATGATGCAACTTCTTGAACTGGATCTTCTTTAAGAGTCAAGGAAAATAATTCTGAAAACTTTCCCTTCATTTTCTGATGAAGACTCTGTTATCTGCTTGAAAATGTTGTGTTTGCATTCTTGGATCATTAAAATTATTGCGATATTAAAGTTGATCAAAATATTTTAAAAAATTGCCCGACAAAAAATATATTCCAATTCAGAAGCAAATCTTATAAAAAACATATTTGTTTTTATTATTCTGCGTTCAATACTCGAATTATCATCCGATATATCAATGGACAATCGTTATTACAACATTTATTGTCAATTTCACAAAACAGCTCTAATCCACTCCGAAAATAAAAGAATGGAAGAACCCTTTGCTAAACCCTCACTTACAATACTCTCCTCTGCAGCAACGGCGTAATCGATGTATTCATCTTATTTTATCATTGTTAAAACATGATAATACACTTAGCACACGAGACCCTGTGATTAATATCCTCATACATCACTCTACAAAAATATACAAAACGTATAGTCATTTAGAATGAAAAATCTCAATGAAAACTCACCGTTCATCTCCTTCATGGCCTTTGTAAAATCTGCTGGATCTTTGAAACTAATGAAACCATATCCCTTGCTTTTGTTAGTTCGTTTGTCTCTGATCACTTTGGCTCTTAGAAAAGATGGGAATTTGTTGAAAGTTCTTGTAAGTAGTTCATCGGTAACATCGTTCCCTAAATCTCCACAAAACATTCGGAAGTCATCATCTGTCCAATCTGCCAACGTTTGATCCTCCCATGTCTGACCCCCAGCAACCCTTAGGAGCTTTTTGTTTTTGCTGCCTTTCCTCTTATAATCCTCTGGACCAAAAGATTGAAGAGCACTACTTGCTTTACCTAAAAAATTTGATCATATTGTCAAAACATGATATGACCTAATTAAAAGATACATTTGAACAATAAAATATCTGTAATATATACCCTATCATCCTCATTCCATGAAAATAGCAGTATCATTGATGAAACTACTCTGCTCTTTCTAGCCACTTATATTATTGAATAAACAGTACGAACAATCATTTCATAAATGAGAGGTTTCATTGGCTTATTTAACCTACCTTGAGATATAGCAACCTCAGCACTGATTTTTTCATTCTTTAGTTTCTTCAATTTCTTTTCAACTTCATTTTGCAAAGCCATAAAGTCAACAGATGACTGGTTATTTGTTTGTGGAGCAACTGTTGTTTTTGCAGGGATAGAATATAGGGTAGGTTTTGCGGAAACTACGGCAGGTTGAGCAACAACAGGTGCTGAGTATGCCTCATAACCATGATTCGGTCTTCTGAAGCTTTTGACTTGATGTGGTATAAGTATTGGAGGTGCAGGAGGTGGAGGGATATTTCCGAAACCTGGCAACGCAAATCCTCTTGGGAAAGGATTATTATTCATCAGGGCTTGGCCTGAAATTTCTGCTTCAAACCTGTAATCATAATAAACTTTAGAATGTTCTAGATCTTCATTCATATTGAACTTATTACCTGCTCATTTCATCTTCCATTTTTCTAAATTTGTCCATCTTGATTTAGTTTCTTGAAAGTGTTATTATTTTTATAGGAATGAAGTATTTCACTAGATATCTGACTGAAAAAACTTGGTTAATGATTTGTTTGTTAACTACAAAACATCTCACATCGAGATCTTATGGCTGACAATGACAGTGACAGTGTGACAGACTGACCACAGAAAGCAAAGGCAGCGAGTTGGACTATAAAAACTGACAGTTCTTTTTCTTCAATCCTACAAAGGTTGCATGAAATTAGCCGCTTTCTCTCGAGGACGTGAACACTATCGATATTTGGATAGAGTTACGCACTATTGTCATCTGTGTTTTATCATTTATCATAAACAGGATATTGGTTTCGTGCGTCGTTTGACATTTGTCATACGTTGGAGGTAAAACAAACCCACTTTCCCGCTTTGTTTATGTTATGAAATACAGCATTTTCAACAATTTCAGGATAAATTCACAAGTTAAAATGATTCATATTCATAGAATTGGTGAATTACTAGACCCGTGAGGCAAAGTTATTGTGTCGTTGTGAAATGCCACATAAATACACCGAGAGACCAAGGAATACATTCGCTTTGTTTACATTGGCGAAGAGCGATTATTTGGAGATTTTAGTGATTTTATTCATTTTACAAGTGAAATTTTGTGATAATGGATCTGATTAACTGATATTCAATCTCAGATGATAATCGTTCAAAACGATATAAATGAAAATTGCAGTATTTATCCTGGTCTTCTAAAGCCTAGAGTATCCACATCAGAGATAGCATTTATTATAGGTATAACTATTGAAAATGAAACATTAAAATGTTTGGCTCATTAATTCCTGAAACTAAACAGCAGAATGAAATCCAACAAATGTATGGAATGGAAAAAACATGGGTTCCAGAGAACTTCTCAGTACTATTTCAAATATCGTTCTATGTTGCAAATTATTAGATTAATACAATATCGATCTACAGTTGCTATGTCAGTGCTATCATAATCTCCAATTATATATTTAATATACTAAATATATGTTACAAATAAAATAATTCATATGAAACTTTTTTCTTGAACACCGATTTCGATTCATCCTCAAAAAATTCTCAACTATCCATATAAAATGCCTTTTTATCATGCAGATGCAACATTAGGGCTTTCATAATCTTTAGTAATTGACAATTAGGTCCATTAGAAACATATTACAAACAACTAAATGTAGAAGTTCCAACCTTGAGTAGTCGAGCCACATCGGAACGTGTTCGGTTGAGAACAGAGAAAGTTATCTGGTTCATTATTATAAAATGCATGCAATATTTTGACAAATCTATCACATAACGAATTGCCTTGATTGGCTTTATATAACATATAGAGATGTGAGTGGTAACCAATCAGGATGGGTTTGTCATTCATAACGCCAGCTATTGTAGTGTCGAGAAGATATAATTCTTGAAATGTGTATAACACGAAATATTCTTATCATACTTATCTCATCATGAGTCCACTTATTAAACAGAACAAATTAAATAGATAGTCTAATATAACTCCTTAACCAGTGTGGAAATGCCTCCAACAAACTCTACCATAGTTTGTTACTTTGTCAGAACAGTTTTTTCAATTTATGGCGTGAATATAGGATGTTTACCATCTCTGGGATAGTTCACATAGTATTCTTTTTCTTCGAATACCAGATAAAACTTAGGGGAATGGGTCAAAAATGCAAATATTCAAATATAAAGTCTACACTACAATATATCTGAAACATCGGATTCCTTCGTCTCTTGGTGTATTTATGTTGTATTTAACAACGAAACAATAACTAGGCCTAGTTATTCACCAATTCTATGAATATGAATCATTTTAACTTGTGAATTTATCCTGAAATTGTTGAAAATGCTGTATTTCATAACATAAACAAAGCGGGAAAGTGGGTTTGTTTTACCTCCAACGTATGACAAATGTCAAACGACGCACGAAACTAATTGTTATTCTATTCATACTTCATGGCTCGGTCATAGAATCATGGAGGAAACATATGTCCATAGAATATTCAATTAGGGAATCCAACGACCTGTCAAAATAATCCCACGTGGCGCTTGGAGGGCAAACAAGTTTGTTTACTTTGTAAACATATATCTTGTCTATGTTTGTAAACTAGTTCTATTTTGGAAGCTTTTTCAGAGTATTTCACACTGATTGGTGTATAATATCGTTTAGTTTTATTGAAAAATATAGTGAATAGTGAGAACTAAGTAATAAAAATGCCTGTAACATGTATAATGGTCAATTGTGGAAGCCCTTCAAATCGGGACCTTAGGAGTACCTACTGTGAAAAGCTCTTTGCATTACCCTCAGAGTAACTGTTACTCTGAGGCATTACCCACATATAAACGATCTTTCAAGGAAACTAAGGGAAATGTGGTTAGCAGCCATCAAGAGGGAAGATCTAAGTGAATCAATTATTAGAAACCGAAGGGTCTGTAGCAGACATTTCACAACAGGTAGGTACCTAAGAAGAAAATAGATATTTCTGTATTTCTATATGAGTGTAACTGATGTTTGATATTACAGTTTTATACAAGCTTGATTGATAAAGCATATGTCTGAATGTTGTTCTCTATTTCAGTTTATGTAAAGCATCCTATTTCCAAACAAACTTATAATTGATTCAATTTGTAGGAGAATTTAGTGCTTTGAGTGATGAAAATCATCCAGATTGGGTCCCATCACATCACCTGGATCATCAATCTAGTCCATTCTAAAAGCAAGTGTGATGTTAATCTAAATTTGCGGCAGACAAAAGAATGAAATTAAGTCATAATGAAGTATATGGACCAAGCAACTAGGTAATGTCCTAAGGAAGAAGTAGTGATCTGCAAATTTTAGTTTTATAAGATATACGTAATGAAAAAATTTTCTATTTTTCAGTTTGATGAAGAAAGTGATTTGGGCGATACTGGGCATAGTGGAAGAACGGTGCTACATAAACAGACGTTACAATGACCATGTTAGCTACAAAACTCGAGCAGCTCAATTTTGCCTCGTTGAAAATTAGATTTGGAAAAAAAGCTAAAAACACTCCCCAGGGACTGATGAGAATTTCAAAATTGTATTTAAGTGGGAATATTTCTATACTTCATACATCATTTTAAGCGTTGTAGTTTCTTGGAAATCGTGATCCACATATAAATCATAATTATTATTAAGTGAGTTATTAGTTTTGTAATACTAATAATGTTTATTTTGTTATGGGAGTACCTATGTTTCAGTAATAAAAAAAATATTTGAAAGAAACTAAAATTTGTTGTTCTGTATTTTTATTCACTATTATAAAAAGATATAATATAAATTTAATTGCGCTCAAGTATTTAATGAATACATTACCATCAAGGTGCTACTTCACCTACATTATAAAAAAAAATCACAAGTTCTGTAGAAAAAGTAACTGAGAGCAGAGTACGGAATCACAGAATTTCAAATCAGAAATAAAAATCTGCACTTGGTAATATGAGTGATCAGGTTTTAATGTGATGTTATTATCTCTCGAAACTACACACTCCTCGATGTCTTTTGTGCCATTGGCATGAGGAGCTTCACCTCCAGCGCTCTTCCCAAACAAAATTCACAACACAGTAATCTGTCTGAAGATGCTCCAAATTGTGGAGGTTTTGCACTAGCAAATACACCTACATCATTAATGGTAAATTCTTCATGTTTTTCTTCCATGTCCCTTTCATATTCTTCAAAGGCAACATATTAAGGTCGTAATGACATGAAAATCATTCAAAATTCTTGTTTCTACTTTCAAGACAAAACCTGCGGAAAAATTCTTGTGAGCATCAAGGGTTTTGTAGGCTTTCATCTGTTCATGAGATTAGAAACTGTGTGCTAACACAATATACGAGAATATATCAGGGAAAGTGGAAAGTGGTGGAATGCCATTGATACTTGTCTAATTCACCAGTTGTAAAGATGAATGTGTCCAAATCCAAATTGTTAACTTCTTTATATACCTGCAAACAAATTAGGATTTATTGAATATCACTAGTTAACTGAGTAAGGAAAAAAAGCAATCAAAGTTTCATATTCACCTTTGAACAACGTCTGGGTTTTTCCGCAATAACTTCTCTAAATAAGTACTCTGCATGTTAAAACACCATAACAATTCGATTTAACACTTAAGATGAAAGAATAATTATCCAAAATGCTCAATAAATACAATAAAAGTAGCTTGAAACCTCAGCGCGAAATGCAACAATGTTTTGTTTGCCCTCCAAACGCAATATTTGAGGTTAAAAAGTCACGTGGTTTGGATTGCCTAATTCATTTGTGAGTCCTGTGCTTAGAACATAGAATATTCTAAGGTCCTGTGGTTTACTCCTTTTCTATGATGCTCACTCAAAATGACATTTGCAGGTTAAATCACAGAATACTCAAGAATAAAAACGTCCATGATAAGAAGAAATAAAGAAATAAATTCTAAAAAATATCTAATACTTCATATATTCATCATTACAACTTTTATTTGCCTATTGATTCGAATGGGAAAAATGCATTTTTAATTATTTTGATTATCAGTTTGAGATCTTGTGTAATTAAATTCAATCTACTGAAAAAAAAAAGTTATATCACTTCCTCAATTTCTTTTCTTGCATATAAAATCTCAGGTATTTCCAAAACTATTCAAAACAAATACTCATTTCTGTATTCATATTTCTACTCATAGAAAACATTCATTTGTCACCTTATTTGTCAAAACCAAAAGAAAGTAAACAGCAAATTGTAAATTGAGAAAAAGCAGAAAGCAGGTGGTAATTAAATTATTTTAATTATATTAACTTATCGTTTTCGATTCCAGTATATTTTGATTGAACTTTGTAGAATATATTGTACTGTATTGAAAAATAATTAACATATTATACGCATCTATTTATATTTTTAGAATACCCCTTTTGAAAAATGGATGAAAATATGTCAGATAATGACACGGACAACAAAGATGATTGTGATAATACGCAGCCAAATAGAAATAGGAGTTCAAAACGTATCAAAATTCAGTTCAGTCTGAATCCAGGAGAAGGGACATCCAGTAATCCTGAGCAGGAAAACACCGCAACTGCTAGTACTAGTAACGGAGATGGTCCTCCGTTGAGCCATAGACCTAGAAGAAGTTTTAGAAATAGAAACTATCGAAATTCGAATAGAGAAGATTCTGGTGCCAGTGCCAATGAGAGGTACTCGCTAACTGTTATTTTCTGATGGTATTTATTATGGATTTTTGTTCAATTACAAGAGCATATGAGTATGTTGAAATAGATGAGGTATTTCTACGGGTACATCTTCATCTGCTTGACAAATCCAGATTAAACCATTCCTGGTAGTTCAGGAAAAAATCTTCAACTCTATATTCAATATGGTTCAGATCAGATCATATTGATTTGTTAATTAGGACTACAATAGTTCAGTTCAATGAATTGTTTCAACTTACATACAGTTTCACTTTTAATTGTGTATTTATCAGTTATTTTACACTAGCTATTAATTAAATTTTCATTTCAGTGCTGAGGATGACCTTGAGTCACCAGAAGAAAACAATACAGAATCAAATTTATCATTTATCGAATATTCCTCAAGTCCTGAAAGTACTTCAACTGTGATTAGAGAAACAGATACAGATTCGGATGGAGAAGAGCTACAAGTCCTAAAGAAAACCAAACCAAAACATACATGGTTAGTGAACTGCTTCAAACACAATTTCCACAATATTGCCTTAATGAACCCTTTATTTCTAGGTATGTAGTCCCCGAAGTTCTCAAACGCCAATTGGGATACAGTTCAAAGTTACACAGCGCAGAACTGTTCAGAAATAGATGTTATGGTTCCTTACACAGCGTTCAGCGCCTAGAACTGATGTACAAATTAGAAGAACATGCAGGCTGTGTTAATAGTTTGAATTTTTATCCAGACGGGTCTCTCTTAGCTAGCGGTTCCGACGATTTGAACGTAGTCGTTTGGGATTGGAAAGTAGGAAAATGTCTTTTGAAATATCTCACCAAACATCGATCTAACGTCTTCCAAAGCAAATTTTTGCATTTGCGGGGAGATTTGCACATTGCCACATGTTCCAGAGATGGCCAGGTAAAATCAATCACAAACTACTTTCAGTTGTCCAAAAATCGTTTTTAAACCTTGAATTTTGATCATTCTAAATGTCAAGTTTGGCATCGATGCAGTTTCTTCACCGATCAATAAAAAATTATAGTACGTTGAATTTTGTATTATGATCAGAGCTATATCTCCAACCACCTGCTAAATATAGGTTGTTGCCAAACTTAACTCGTGATGAAAGTGGAATTTCAATGACACCTGAAACGTTGTTTGATAAATTAGAAATTTCCTTCAGTATTTTACTGTTAGCTTCTATTTGAGCTTTTGAAATTCTATTTTGATTTTGTCAAAATTCTGTTCACAGGTTAGAATAGCCAGGTTGTCAAGGGAAGGAGGTGTTAGGGAAAATAGAAGAATAGGAAGTCATAAGTCTGCATGTCACAAATTGGCTCTGCTTCCCGATCAGCCGCATATCATACTGAGTGCTGGTGAAGACGGAGTCGTGTTGAGCCATGACGTGAGAAAGACCAAATCAGATCAGTAAGTAATCCAACTTTTTTCACTTCCAGGGTTGTGTTTTTTAAAATTTCCTGGATATTTATTTTTTATATATTGAGTAATTTCTCTTATCAACTGCTTTTGAAGAATTAATAGTATCTACAAACGAACAACGTGAGTTATCTTAACTCACTCTAATTATAATTAATCTAATAATTAATAATCGGAAAATAAACGGAAGAAAAGGTTCCTGGACTCAATTGGTTTCGCGCGTCGTTTGACATTTGTCATACGTTGGAGGTAAAACAAACTCACTTTCCCGCTTTGTTTATGTTATGAAGTACTGCATTTTCAATAATTTCAGGATAAATTCACAAGTTAAAATGATTTATATTCATAGAATTGATGAATTACTAGACCCGTGAGGCCAAGTTATTGTGTCGTTGTGAAATGCAACATAAATACACCGAGAGACCAAGGAATACATTCGCTTTGTTTACATTGGCGAAGAGCGATTATTTGGAGATTTTAGTGATTTTATTAATTTTACAAGTGAAATTTTGTGAATATGGATCAGATTAACTGATATTCAATCTCAGATGATAATCGTTCAAAACAATATAAATGAAAATTGCAGTATTTATCCTTGTCTTCTAAAGCCTAGAGTTTCCACATCAGAGATAGCATTTATTATAGGTATAACTATTGAAAATGAAACAGTAAAATGTTTAGCTCATTAATTCCTGAAAATAAACAGCAGAATGAAATCCAACAAATGTATGGAATGGAAAAAATATGGGTTCCAGAGAACTTCTCAGTACTATTTCAAATAACGTTCTATGTTGCAAATTATCAAATTACTACAATTGTGGTCTACAGTTGCTATGTCAGTGCTATCACAATCTTCAATTATATATTTATTATACTAAATATATGTTACAAATAAAATTATTCATATGAAATTTTTTCCTTGAACAAGGATTTCGATTCATCCTCAAAAAATTCTTTACTATCCATATAAAATGCTTTTTTATTATGCAGATGCAACATTAAGGCTTTCATAATCTTTAATAAGGTCAATTCGAAACATATTACGAACAACATAATGTAGAAGTTCCATCCTTGAGTAGTAGAGCCACATCAGAACGTGTTCGGTTGAGAACAGAGAAAGTTATCTGGTTCATTATTATTATAAAATGCATGCAATATTTTGACAAATCTATCACATAACGAATGGCCTTCATATATCATATGGAGATGCGAGTGGTAACCATTCAGGATGGGTTTGACATTCATAACGCAAGCTATTGTAGTGTTGAGAAGATATAATTCTTGAAATGTGTATAACAAACACGAAATATTCTTATCATACTTATCTCATCATGAGTCAACTTATTAAGCAAAACAAATCAAATAGACAGTCTAACATAATTCCTTAACCAGTGTGGAAATGCCTCCAACAAACTCTACCATCGTTTGTTACTTTGTCAGAACAGTTTTTTCAATTTATGGCGTGAATATAGGATGTTTTCCATCTCTGGGATAGTTCACATAGTATTCTATTTCTTCGAATACCAGATAAAACTTAGGAGAATGGGTCAAAAATGCAAATATTCAAATATAAAGTCTACACTACAATATATCTGAAAAATCGGATTCCTTCGTCTCTCGGTGTATTTATGTTGTATTTCACAACGAAACAATAACTAGGCCTAGTTATTCACCAATTCTATTAATATAAATCATTTTAACTTGTGAATTTATCCTGAAATTGTTGAAAATGCTGTACTTCATAACATAAACAAAGCCGGTAAGTGAGGTTGTTTTACCTTCAACGTATGACAAATGTCAAACGACGCACGAAACCAATGGCAGGGAAGAGAACCTACAAATATGAAAGAAAGTAGTTTATTTTTTGAGGTTTTTCAAATCTCTGAGAAATTCTGACAACCATCAAGAGTGTTCTGTGATTTGTCAATGAAGTTCTTTCTCTGTACATGTATCTTAGTATTTTTTGTTATAGTAGTAGATAAAGTATAGTATTCAACTTGTGGCAATAGTCATAAGTCACTAGGTGAATTATGGCACTCGCTGCAAACTTCGTCTGCGTGAGTTATGACCTACATTATAGCTCGTTGAATAATATACCATTATCTGTGACTGAAATAATGAATACCAAGATGCAAGTACAGAGAAATAACTTTATTGACAAATCACGAAAAATTCTCCCTTTGTTCTTTGTAGGTTCGTTCCCAACACTTGGTTTGAACAGAGGACCTTGCCTTTGGTGATTTCCCTCTCTTTCTTCCAAGTTATCACAGTGAGTTATTGTAGTGAGTTATAATAACTCACATTGTTTCTTTGCAGATATTATCAATTCTTCATAAGCAGATGAATTATGAAAATATGATTTAATAGGAGTAGATAAAAATATTTATTTTGCAGGATTACTACTGTGAACATAGATAGTGAACCAGTACCATTGTATACTATCCATGGGCATCCGTTAAGAACACACGAATTTTGTGTTGGGGGACAAGACGTGAAAGTTAGGGTTTACGATCAAAGAAAGTCATCTGAGCCTCTCTTTACCTACAGTCCATTCAAAACGGTAAGGAAACATAATAATCAAATCAAATTCTGAACAATCGGCCGTAACGTCAACAGTAATTACAATAATTTCCGAAAGAAACAATCACTCGATATTCGCATTGGGGCACAATAACGAAGTTTGAATGTGTGAATAAGTAAAATGCACTCAATGATACAAGGATACAGATCCGATCGGATCGAAATCTAGTACCTGATTGAAAAAATTACCACTTTACGGTTTATGCAGAATATCTGAGTGGCTTCGGACTTCAACAAGAGTTCCTGACTTAACATCAGTGCTTCCTTGAAAAAACTTTGAGGTTTTGGGGAACAGGTGATATTGTTTTGTTCATATGTCTGTAATGGGGGTTTTTCCTTCAAACGAAAATGCAGTAATTTTCATGAAAAACCTTTAGAACATTACATTTCAATATTATATTTTTAAAAAAACGTTTGATCACCTAAAACTGAAAAATAAAAATGGGGATTTGCATTTAAAGGGATTTGTCATGAGTGCACGATATGGCAACGTCGAATTCAGCTTTCTCGGAATAAAAAGGACGTCAAATGTGTTACTTTGCTTAGGAAAACAGAGATATCTATACTTCGATCTGGTTAGAGTAGAAGACAACGACCAAGGAATTGAAAAAGAAGAGCACAGACTGTCATATTACTGACAAATCGCAAACGGAAATTGTTTGGTTGTATTGACAAAGAACACGTGTTACCACAGAATAGGAATAAATATTTCATTATTCTATAGCAGAAAAAGCTATTCTACTAAACACCGTTGTCACTTCGTGCATGTCTGGCAAATCCCAAACTCCAATTTTGAAACCTGATTTTGAATACTTCCTGAAGGAAATTTGGGTAAATGATTAATCGAACCCATAATAATTATGTTCGAATTTGCATTTGCAGTAGTAACCTAAATTCAGGAAAAACCTCCATTTTCGAATTTTGAGCCGACGACTAGGTTAGACTCATTGGTGACGAATCCGGTATTAAAATGGATTCTGTCCGTCCGTCGGTCAGTCGTAGGCACGATTACGGGCGTAGGGTGAATTCTTTCAACTTGAAAGTTCTAGGGTAGGTTGCATTTCGAACTGTCACTGTTAAGTTCGTTAATGGGAGAAATCGAGCGAACAATTACCAAGTTTTTGTCATTCAAATTACTAATATTTCAAGAACTGCTGGAGTGATTGGATTGGAACTTTGCAATTAGTTGAAGCATACCTACTAGTAGCTTTTTGCGAAATTTTGTGAAGATGGCAGTAAATTCAAGAAAATATTTCTGAATTTTTCTCGAAAAATTTTTTGTAGGATACTATTCATAATATTCCAAGAGCATTTGCTCAGACCTTTAACTTTATATTTTATTGCAGTGTACTAAATTTTAGATCGATACGGATATAATTTTCAGAGATATACTGAAAAAATATCTCAAACTTCGTAGTTTTTTTCTCGACATCGTTATTTTTCCGGTATAACCCAAGAAATATTGATTCAATAATGCTAATACTGCATTCTGTGCAAAATTTCGTGTTAATCATGTCATTAGGACAGTTTGAAAAAGGAAATTCGAAAATTTCTTCCAAATATTGTATATTTCGAGATCTTGTAATGATACTATCCTCACGACATTCTGCAAGAACTGTCAACCTGTCATGTTTCAATCTAGTAGAGAGGCATATCTGCCAAATCATTGGGTGAGTTTCACCCATTTACCAATTCGGCCGTCGTAATTAAGATCCAAACCTAGTTCGATCGAAAACACAATAAATTCTGAAAGAAACAACTTAGAAACTCGATATTTGTAGAGTAGGTTTGGACCTCAATTACGAAGGTCGAATTCGTGAATGGGTAAAATCCAACTAATGATTCTGTAGATATACCCATTCAAAATTTTATTTTTCCAATGTTTCCAAAAAAACATATGAGATTGAATTGAATTCCAGTACTTGATTGAAAAATGACAGCAATGAATTCGAACATATACTAGAATTCTGCTGACTTCGCATCAGTGCTTTCACAGAAGTTTTTGTGTTATGGTTTTCTCAAGTTCATGACTATACTCCATTCACTTTTATAAAGTATCCCGGTTGGCCATGACATTTCGACACATTTCACGGTGTGTATTTTGAAAATGTTAGGTTAGAGTCATTTTCCTGTCAGATAACTACGCAACGTTGTCTTCTCTACATAGAGGTCGTAGTAATTACGTATTTTTCCAAATGTGAATATAATTTGGGAGAATAATGAATTCGAGAAAATATTATGTGAATTCAATAAATCCAAAGACCTGGCAAATGTTGAAGAAACTTTTTTCTCTGTTAATACTGCCAATATTTCACGTATATAAACATGGTTGGAAGAATCAGTTATGCTATTTTCTTGTACAGAAATCAAGACTCGAGTGTTCAAATTTTACTGAAAAATAATGGACAGACTAGTCCGTTACTTTGTGATAGTTCATTCGAAAAAAGAATAAAAATACTCGAATAACCGGACAGAAAAACTTCTAAACAAACAAACGGACCTATGGAATTTCCTCCTTTTCGAAGTCCGAAGACATAAGCCTACAGAAGACATTTAATACCTCTTTGTGCAACTTTAAATACTCCAGTACAAAAATGTTGGATAGCTTGTGATAAATTATTGATTCCAAATTATCAGGGTTATAGTTATAGTTGTTAAGGGGTTACATTCCACTGCGACCTTAAGGTCTATTGTGCCCCCTTGTCGGAGCTGTTTTCGCAACCTACAGCTCGCCCTCCAGCTCTAGAGCTCTGATGAATTCTAATATCTGTGAGGGCTGCAAGGAGGCTAAGTTCTCATTCCTCCTATAATGCTCCTGTCCAAGATATTTCTTGGGCAGGTTCACAATGGCGAGGCATTCTGTGATCAGGTGAACAGGAGTTTCCTCCTCTTCCCCACAAAATCTGCACTCATCAGTTTCTGATAAGCCCATTCTCATCATGTGCTTCCTCAGGCGACAGTGTCCTGTGAGGACACCGGTGAGGAGGCGTAACTTATTCTTACTGAGATCCAAATGATTTCTGGACCTTGTAATTTCAAAGTTCCGAAGGAACTTTTTAGAGTGTTCCATTCCTGGAGAATTCCTCCAGAGTGCCCCTTTCATTTTCTTTCTTTTCCTAAAACTCTTTCTTATAGGTACATTTGCCTATACCACAGGAAGGTTCTAGGCCAGTAGGTAGCGTTTGTGCTCCCTTTCTGGCTAGAGTGTTGGCCTCGTCATTTCCTTTGATTCCTGAGTGCCCAGGAACCCAGACTAAGGAGACCTTGTTATTCTTGTCTACTTCATTGAGTTTCCTTTGGCACTCCCATATCGGCTTTGAGTCGATGGCATAGGAGTTCAGTGCTTTAATAGCAGCCTGACTATCAGAATGGATCACTATGTCACACCCTTGATAGTTTCTTTCCAGGTTTATGTCTATGCATCTTTCGATTGCAAGTATTCCTGCCTGAAAAACACTTGAGTAGGAGCCTAGCGATAGTGTACACTTGGTTCTAGGCCAGTATACTCCAGTGCCGGCCCCCATCAGGGCAGGGCTGGGCAAAATACATGCGTGGCTTAATTGAAATACAAATTACAAAATACTTTCAAGTCGGGTATTTGAAATATAAAATACAAAATACAATATTTTAACTATTTGAATTTGAAATAAAAATTACAAAATACATTCAGGTGTTACGTAAAATGTGAAAAGAGTACAACTAATTCAGCTCAGCTATTTTATCGCTAAATAAAGAATTTCCTCTCCGAAACAAAAGATTTTTAAATGTAGTATCAGACAAACAACCTCTTGTTAGGGAATGAATAAAACCTGCTAAAGAAAACAATCTTTCTACAGGTCCTGATGGGCAGAATTTTGTGTTATATTGTATGAACACATTTTTACGCGCTAGTTCTGGGGAACAGCGCGTTACAATTTCGTCACGATGTCTGTAATTTTCGAATTTTGAGTCGGAATTGGTCTCAAACGACTAGGTTGGACTCACTGATGAAGAATCCGTGTTCAAAATTGATTCTGTCCGTCTAGCCGTGTGCGCTGTAACTTTCGAAATGAAGGACCTAGAGTCTTGAAATTTTCAGCTTAGGTTGAGATCCTGAATATCTCGGTTAAGTTCGTTAATGGGCCAAATCTGCCGAACGGTTTTTGTGCTACCCATTTGAAATTTTGATTTTTCAATAACTCGAAAAATATTCATCTGATTGAAATGAAACTTGGTTGGAATATGAACAGTGTCAATAAGAAGAATTATCCATGGGAAATTCCTTAAAAAAATATTTTTTCTAGAAATTTTCCTATTTCATAGGAACTTCCAAGTCACCATTTCGCAATGCTAACAAGCGCGCAAAAGGTGCTGACTTCACGTCAGTGCTCTTCTAGATTTTTATGCTAGGATAATGTTCAAAGATGGTAAGCTCTTTGTTTTTATCGTTTTTAGAAGTTGACTAACTCTAACTCCATGATGAAATGACCATTACGCAGGACCTTTTCTTCCTTTCCATTTGCCGAGAATATGATTGCTAGCAAAAGAACTAGATGAAGCAGATGAACGTCGCGCTATCTGAAGGGAGATTCAGAGACTATTTTCTGTAGAGCGCTCAGCGCTAAATGTATTTGTTCGAAAGTATTTCGAAGACAAAAGTATCGAAATACAAACTACAAAATACTTCAGCGTCGGGTATTTGACATACCAATTACAAAATACATTTTCAGGAAGTAATTGAAATACAAATACAAAATTCGTATTTGCATTTCGAATACGTATTTCAATTACAAGTAATTGAAATACTGCCCAGCCCTGCATCAGGGTTACTATCAGAAAAAGTAGATTTCAATTCTACATAGCACTTCCTGATAATTTGTCTCTGCTTCTTCAAAACTACCTTCGGCATTTTTAGTTTCCAAGCGTGATGATTATATTGAGATTGAGACTATTGAGAGTAAAAATTACCATTGGCAACGTCTCTGAGAATTATTTTGACATTGCCGATATTTCGTCAGTTTCAAGTAAAAAAACTTGATAAACCTAAATCTTGTCCAACCGGAATACTTTATAAAAGTGAATGTAGTAAATGTATTATTTAAGAGAGAAGAGAGAGAAACTAAATTTATTGATCTTGCAATCAAATGGCCATTGACCGCAGTCTTCCAGCCAGTTATATACAATTTTATATTACAATTCAGTTAGAAATTATTATATATTGTTGAACAATAACGACTGTTATTCTAGGGATTTCAGGTGTTCGAAAAGTGGCAAAGCTGGCAACTTTGCCTTTGGCGTAGATTCTCTATTGTAGTGGTGTAACAACGTCTCGATTAGGTTGATGTTATTTTGGTTTGTGATACATTTCTTGCTGAGTTTTTGCATTCTTTCCAGTATTGATTCAATTTCCGTTATCTGGTATAAAAGTTGATTGGATGGGTTATAGAGTGGATTGTTGGGATGTCTCAGTTTTGTGATTTTTCGTAAGCAAGTTCTTTCCGCCACCTCAATTATATTTAGAGCTGTTTTTGTTGTATTTGAAAATACTGTATGTCTATAGTCCAATAAAGGTCTGCATATCATTTTGTAAATCTTACTTGCTGTTTTACTGCTGATTCCTTTGTTTTTATAAGTTAGAGACCTAAAATGTCCCGCTGTTTTCTTTTGAAGTTTTAAATGTGCTCTGAAGTTCAACTTGTTGTCAATCTGTATGCCCAGGTACTTGCATGAATCTGTTGGAGTAATTCTGTCACTTCCAAGTTTTATATTGGGAGAGTTGGCGTTGATTTTGTGGTTGAAGATGATGAATTTGGATTTTGCTGGGTTGGGTTGTATCCTCCAACGTTTCATCCATGCCACCGTGACATCTTACAAGTTCTGTAGTGCTTTCATACATTCTTTCAATGTTTTGTGGTGAGATATTAATGTTGTGTCATCAGCAAATTGAAGAATTTATGCGTGCTTGTTGATGTTCTTGTTACTGTCCTTGTGTTGTCTGTACATGTCACAGTAGAACAAATTGTAAAGCAGCGGAGAGAGCGGCGAGCCTTGTGGTAGACCTTGTGCTGGTGTAAATTCTTCCGATACTTCATTTTTGACTCGTACCTGTAATTTTCTGTTTAGAAGGAAACTACTTATCATTTTTGTCATGTATTATTTAATGATCATAAAATACCGATTTTTTTTTTCAAGGAAAACCTGAACCCCAGTAAGAGTATTCACGTCACCTCGGCCATGTACAACTACAACGGAGAAGAGATTCTGGCGTCTTACAACGACGAAAACATCTATCTGTTCAACGCGACGACGCCGCTGGGCGAGTACATCCACAAGTACGAGGGACACAAGAACGGTGCTACGATAAAAGGAGTGAACTATTTCGGCCCCAAATCCGAATTTATAGTCAGCGGTTCGGACTGCGGGAACATCTTCTTCTGGGAGAAGAACACGGAGGCCATAGTGCAGTGCATGCTCGGAGACGACAGCGGTGTTGTAAGTGTTTCTGTGCTGTTTTAGTCGAATCGAAAGCTTTGTGCGGCATGTTCTGCGGAACAGCGTGCTATCGTTTTATACAAATGCCTGTAATTTTTCAAGAAAGTGGTCTTAAACGACTAGGTTGGACTCACTGATATCTGTTGTCGAAATCGATTCTGTCCGAATTCAATCGACTTGAAACTATCACGATAGGTTGCATTTCAAAATGCGGCGGTCAAGTTCGTTAACGGGCAAAATCGGCCAAATGGTTTCGGAGTTATAACAATTTGAAGTTGTGAGTTTATTTCGTAATATTTCAGGTAATACTTCAGCGATTTGATTTAAACTTGCCAGTTAGTTGGAGCATAACGACACGCAACCTCTCGCAAAAGTTTGTTGTGGTCGTGCTGTCAATAATTTTGAAAAAATAATTTTTTTAAATTTTTATAGAAAAAAAATGTTTTCTTCGAAACTATTCATGATATTCGAAAAACATCTTGGTCGCACCTTTAGCTTTGTATTTCACAGCAGTGTACCAAATTTCAATTCGATACGGTTATTATTTTCGGAAATATTGGGAAAAAATATGTAAAATTTTGCGGTTTTTCCTCGATATCGTTTTGACGGAATAACTCAGAAAAAACTGATGCAATCATGATGAAATTTGACATCTGGTTTGAAAATGCTGATAGACAACTTTGTGCAAAATTTCGTGATGATAGTGTCATTAGAATAATCAAAATTTTTTCTCAAATTTTCAATATTCTTTGATTTTTGTTCATATCATCCACATGAAATTCTGTATGAACCTTCAAACTGTCATTATTCGAAAAATTTATGGATTTCAATTCGATTTAATCTGTATTTTTGGAATATTGGGAAAATTAAATTTTGAATGGGTATATCTGTCGTATCATTGGGTTGCTTTCACCCATCCACGAATGGGGGTTTTTTCTTTCAAACGAAAATGCAGTCATTTTCATGAAAAACCTTCAGAACATCACATTTCAAACATATAATTTCAATATATTTTTAAAAAAATGTTTGATCACCTAAAACTGAAAAATAAAAATGAGGATTTGCATTTAAAGAGATTGTCATGGGTGCACGATATGGCAACGTGGAATTCAGCTTTCTCGGAAAGAAAAGGACGTCAAATGTGTTACTTTGCTTAGGATAACATATACTTCGATCTGGTTAAAGTAGAAGACAACGACCAAGGAATAGAAAAAGAAGGACACAGACTGCCATACTGTCATATTACTGACAAATCGCAAACGGAAATTGTTTGGTTATATTGACAAAGAACGCGTGTGTACCACAGAATAGGAATAAATATTTCATTATTCTATAGCCGAAAAAGCTATTCTAATAAACACCGTTGTCACTTCGTGCATGCCTGACAAATTCCAAACCCCAATTTTGAAATCTGATTTTGAATACTTTCTGAAGGTAATTTGGGAAAATGATGAATCAAACCCATAATAATTATGTTCAAATTTGCATTTCCAGTAATAACCCAAATTCAGGAAAAACCCTCATTCTACCTTCGTTATCAAGCTCCAAACCTCTACTCTACATATATTGAGTTTCTAAGTCGTTTCTTCCAGAAGTTAGATCGAATTGAAATCCAATAATTCATCAAAAAATGACAGTTCGAAGATTTATTTGTCAATCAGCATTTTCAAACTAGCGGCCAAGTTTCATCATGATTGAATTAGTAATTTTCGAGTTATTCAATAAAAAACAACGATATCCAGGAAATTTGACATATTTTTTTCGAAATATCTCCAAAACTTATTCTCGGATCGAACTGAAATTTGGTACACTACTGCGAAATATGAAGCTCAAGAGCTGAGCGAAATTTTTTCCGAATATAACGAATAGCTTTCGAAGAAAATTGTGAAACAAATTTTTTTTTTTAATTTACTGACACTACGATCGACGAAATTCTGCGAAAAGTTACGCGTTGTTATACTCCAACTAACTGCAAAGTTTCAGTAGTTTTCGAGTTATCACGAGAATAAACACAATATTTCAAAGGGCTCTAACTCCGAAACCTCTTGGCCGATTTCGCCCATTAACGAACTTAACCATCGCATTTTGAAATGCAACCTATCGTGATAGTATCAGGTCCATAGGATTCTCCGTTCGGCCGGCCGGCCAGAATCGATTTTGACATCGGATTCGTCATCATCGAGTCCAACCTAGTCGTTTGAGACCATTTTCGGCTCAATCATCGAAAATTACAGACATTTGGACAAAACGATAGCACGCTGTGTCCCTAGGAAATGCTCGGAAAAATTCGAATTTTTTTTGTCAGGTATACTTGGAAATTTTAATTCTTGGAGGAAATTTATTTCATATCTGTTCTTTATTGATTGAAATTTTTAATATTCTGTTAATGTTGGAATGACAAATCCTCTCGATTCTGCAAAGCTGGAAATACCTAAAAGTGCAGTTTCCGTACTGAAATTGGCGTTTTGATTTTAGGTAGTGATATTTTTACGAAGAACTTTTCGTTTTCTTATAAGTCATTAATTTGATATTTTAATGTGCCTAGTGTTTCCTCGTCATGAAGGTGCTGTACAAAATGCGAAATTGCAGATACAGCGACCTGAAGCGACTTGCACATTGCTCAAAGTTCTTTACACTTGAAGTGTAGGGTTCGTAAGATGCTCTTGAGATGGCGATTATTTGTATGCTACAGACAAGTCGTCAAACAAGTAATAAGTATCTAGAATCCTCTCTGGCGTTTCCGAGGCGAGACAGTCTGATGATAGTTACAAATGTGAAACTGCATTAACTCAATACCTTGGCCAAAGCTTCTTCAGTGCAGGATGATTAGCCCAGATCAAGGTCGAATATTTGTTGATTTATGGACAGAAATTCGTCCGTGTATCATGTTAGTTTATATTATTACACTGGAGCTCTCTATTTCTTGACGTCCATTTCTTGCTTCGATTCAATTTTGTCTTTCAGAACAGCTAACCAAGCCATTAAAGTCAATTGACATGAAATCATTGAACGCCACGAATTTGAACATGCACTGGCTAGGAGCTGACTTGAGGTCAGTTTTTCTAAAAGAAAAAATTGTCCAATATATCTTTTTCCATAATATCTCTTCAAGAAAAAGTAATTATACCATACCGTTTTCCAGGTTAATTGTTTAGAGCCCCATCCTACCTTACCGTACATATGCACCAGCGGTATAGACTGGGATGTAAAAGTTTGGGTGCCTTCATGTGAGACTGAACCGACGTTTGAGAAATTGCCGGATATTTTGAAAACGAACAAGAAGAATAGATTTTGCAGCTTAGGATTAGCCTCAGATGCCCCAGTTTTATGGATGTTGTGGCAACATCTCAGAAGAAGCAGCAGAACACTCAGGGTGAGTGAAAAATCATAGAATCATTAAGTTGTAAATTGGGTCATATGTTCCTCATATCGAATGAAAAAACCTAGAATAGCACTGCTGTGAAGGCATCAGGTTTTGCGCGCATGTTTAAATTCGATGCCAAAGCGGTCATCTCCATTGAACATGCGCGCAAAAGCTGCTGCCTTCACGGCAGTGCTTTTCTAGGTTTTCAATAGTTCTTTTTCAGTTATTGGGAGTGAAAACATAAAACAATGATGCGAAATCCTCCCAAAATAAGCTTTAATTGATACTTGAATACAGTGCACTTCAAAATCATGGAACAAATTCATTTTCTCAGAAGAAAAATATTTGGCAACAAAATCCTGAAACAGGTCAATTTTTGTTTCACTTTTACCGAATTTGTATGCATTTTTGAAGGATTTTTGTTGCATCCTGTGCCATCCAAATAAACCCTCTAAATTTTTTGAGTTGGGAAAGTGGGTCATGTGGTACTTTTTTGGCAAGGTCTTTGTACTTTCTTTACAGGCGTGCAGAAATTTTCAAGGAAAAAAATTTTTTTTTCTGAAAAATTAGTTAGTTCAAACGGGTTTTCAGAATGTGCACTTTGTCATGGCTCATTTACTTTGAGACGATGAAATTTGTCATCGAAAGAAAGTCTACCATTGTTAGCCATATTTGACTTCTATCGTCCTATTATGTTAATGAATAGTTGGTTATTGGCTTCAGGACTGGGCAAGAGATGCTTATCATTTCAGTATATCCATATTCGTCCCTAGTGTTCAATTAACAACAAACAATTAAAACCTTTGATATGATATTTGATGGAGAAATGACGACAACAATTTTAGTGAAAGTACGTAGTTTCGTTTGTTGATCAACCTAAGTTGTCTCAAGAAAGATCCAAATCAGGATCGAAACGTCGACTGCCTAGAATTGATCAGTTTATTTGCCCAGTCCTGAAGCCAATAACCAACTATTTGTCAACCATTGTCTTATTCATGCACAACTTTCAACCCCTTTCGACCCCCTCCATTTTTTCTCCATTAAAGGGTTCGTAGGGGTTGAAAGTTGTGCATGAACAAAACTGTAATGGTCGACTTTCATTCGGTGACAAATTTCATCAGGTACTATCGTCCCAAAGTGAATGAGCCATGACACAGTGCACATACTAGAAACCTCTTTGAACTAACTAATTTTTCAAAAAAAAATAATTTTTTTTCTTGAAAATTTCTGCACGCCTGTAAAGAAGATACAAAGATCTTGCCAAAAAAGTACCACATGACCCACTTTCCCTATTCAAAAAATTTGGAGGGTTGATGGGTATGGCACAGGGTGCAACAAAAATCCTCCAAAAATGCATGAAAATTTGGTTAAAGTGAAACAAAAATTGACCTGTTTCAGGATTTTGTTGCCAAATATTTCTCTTCTGAGAAAATGAATTTGTTCCATAATTTTGACGTGCACTGTATATGCAAGTTTCGAAATATTTGAGAGTTAACATGTATTTTTCTTCTAACAAATGCCTCTTTCAGAGAGAACTCAGGGAGATGAGTTTTGGATCAAATGATTTGGGTGGTGCAAGTGATGATATGAACGAAGATAGTGATGATGATTCAAATGATGAAGAAGAAGAGGATGAAGATGACGATGATGATAGATCCCTTGATTTCACATCTGAGTGTACGACTTCCTAATCCTATACTATCAAAACGACAGCAAATCTATTGTTCTATTGTTTGAAGATTTAAAAACATTCTTTCATTTCTTAGTGTATTCATGTTATTTATAGTTTATGAAGGAATGCTGTTAATATTTTATCTAATGAATATTATTTAATAACAGATATATTTTTCGTTTCAATGCATCTATCCTTTGATTCCCAGAAGAAATATTTCCCTGAAACACAAACTTTCGCAAAATTAGGTTATGAATTAAGACAGAGTAATGAGGGGTAAAGGGTACATTCTTCAATAGTTCACTTTAATTTCAGCAGATGTCGCCAGGGATATTGCTCTGGTGAATTTTGTTCCAATGACCTAATAATAATTATTAGGTCCAAAGACTTTATCCTTGATTAGATTAATAGTTTGGGCCAAATGCCGAAAATTGTCTCGATGTGCGAATTTTAACGTCGTTTGTATCGACGAGAATTGTTGAAAGGCATCGAGTCATCTTTATACAATGATCGAGTCTCTACTCGAGGAAATCCTCTGATTATCTCCATGCTGGTCAACTGAAGAAATTATACCACTTTCCTATTTATACGCTTATTCTGAGAAAGGAAAATCGTTATTGTTTTACCTAAGCGTCCTCAAATTTCGAATTTCATACAAAAAATTGCCTTGAACGACTGAAAAATCCATTTTCGAATTTCTGGACAAAACGACGCACCCAGGGACATCTTCTGGAATTGCGACGAACGATAGAAAATCTTAACCATCTTCATTACAGAGTACTATATACAGGCTCTTCCTGTCCTCTAGTGGATTAAGATCCAATCATTCTTTAATAGTTCATTGTAATTTCAGCAGATGTAACAAGAGATATTGTTTTGTTTTTGTCTGATAATATTGGATAAAGATGAGGACATCAATGTTATCTTTATACAATGGATTAAAGAGTACTTACACACACTGTTTTTTTGATGAGATCATGGTTTTAGTCAAATATTGAAAATTGTCTCGGTGTGCGAATATTGACGTTTTTTGTATAGGCGAGAATCGTTGAAAGGCATGTAACAGAGATTATTTACATTCATGTTGGTCGACCGATTGAAATATACCGCCTTCCTATTTACACGCTTGTTCTGGAAAACTGCTTGTTATTGTTCTTCCCAAGTGTCATTAATTTTCGAATTTCATGCAGAAAATTGCTTCAAACGACTGGAAAATCAATTTTCGTATTTTGCATGAAACCATACACCTGGCGACATCTGCTGAAATTAGGACGAACGTGAAAATCTTGATGAACTTCATTACAGTGTACTATATACAAGCTCCTCCTGTCATCTAGTGGATTAAGATCCAATCATTGTTCAATAGTTCATTTTAATTTCAACAGATGTCGCCAGAGATATTGTTTTGCTTTGATATCATTGTATGAAGACAACAATGTTGTCTTTATACGACGGGTTAGAGAGTAGTTACACACATTGTTTTGTTTGATGAGACCATTGTTTTATTCAAATAGTGAAAATTGTCTCAGTGAGAATACTGACGTTTTTTGTATCGGTGATAATCGTTGAAAGTCATGTAACAGAGATTCCTTTCATTCATGTTGGTCAACTGATTGAAATATACCGCCTATTTACGCGTTTGTTCTGAGGAAATGCTCGTTATTGTTCTTCCTAAGTGTCATATTTTCGAATTTCATGCAGAAAATTGCTTTAAACGACTTGAAAATCAATTTTCGTATTTTAGATGAAACGATACACCTGGTGACATCTGCTGAAATTGCGACAAACGTGGAAATCTTGTTTAAATTCATTACAGTGTACTATATACAAGCTCTTCCTGTGATCTAGTGGATTCAGATGCAATAATTTTTCAATAGTTCTTTTTAATTTCAGCAGATGCCGCCAAGAATATTGTTCTGGTCTAATAATGTATTTTAATGCAAAAGAATATTTTTAGACCAAAACAATATCCCTGACGACATCTGCTGGAATTACAACGAACTATTAAAAAGTTATGGCATCTGTATATAGGACACTGTAATGAAGTTAATTAAGAATTTCACGTTCGTCGCAATTTCGTCAGATGTCGCCAGGTGTATCGTTTTGTCCAAAATTTCGAAAATTGATTTTCTAGTTGTTTAAAGCATTTTTTGCATGAAATTCGAAAATTAATTCTATGATATAGAATAGATCATTATTTGCCAATATATGAGCCATTCAGAGGCAAAAAATTCCAAAATTTCATACGAGTCTTATGAATTGTAATAAAACATCATTCCTGTTAGAGAATCAAACATACTAGGACCCATATAGCTTATTCATTTCATCTTGAAAATAACTGAATTTTTTGGAAATAAGTTATGTTGATCACTCGAACGAAACACAAATTATGCTCCCCTTTGAAATCTTTAAAACTGGACTTGGTTGTATTGGCATCCGAGCCATTCATTTATTGTTTTAGTTTAATGACACAATCATCACTAAAACGAAGTTGTGCATCACCATTTTCAAACAAATTACGAAGTAAAATCATAATTGTATCAGTATTTTTTTATAAAATCCGGAAATAAGAACGAGACCGATAAATAAATCGTAATTTGACATATTTTCTCCAAATCTCCAAATATTATAATTGGATCGAACTGAATTTTTATAGAATACGGTTAACTATTCTGAAAAAAAGAGTTGAAAGGAAATATCAGGGAAAAAACCCATAAAACTTTGTAAATAAATAGTATTACTATTTTATTCTTAATTTTACGAAGGAAAATCCAATTCACAGCCCTTGAAACGACTTATTGTAAATCACATAGTCAAAAAAAATGTTCTTCCATTATTCCTTTGAGGATGAAATATTCTCCTTTTCTTCTTCATCGCCTTCAAATCTTTGCCGCAATAACCAAGTAAACCCACATTCAGCTCCACTTTCTTCTAGTTTTTCATAAAATTTTCGGATATTTTCCTCAGGTATATCTCCACATATCGCAGAATATGATTTATCTTCTGGATATATGTCTGAAATTGTTTTAACTTCTTCCTCTTCATTCTCCTCTGATGTAAATTTCATACTCCCACTATTATGATAGGTATATAATAATAATGCAGCTACATGATGACAGGCCGACTCCATGTGACATGTACAACCTGTATATAGTATAGATTCATCTTCAGCATTAACCACTACCTGAAAATAATGCATCAGAATGATATTATATTGGGGATTAAAGAATATTATTTCACCTCAACAGAATATTTTCTTTTCCCCAAAGGAGATGTGACTGTTCCTTTCAGAATAGCTGGCTCCGCTATTACCTCTAACACTACATCGTCTACATTTCCACTTTGGTAGAGTTTTTCCCCACGACATAATTCCCCCAAATCATCCCTGAAGAAATCTGCTATCATAGATAAAGAAATGATCTGTGTAGTGGCCATGCCTGTAACAAAAAGCAATGCTGGAATAGATCAAAATCTCGAATTATTCTATTATTCAGAGAGATGTAAAATATTATGAAAGTTTTCTTCGGAAATTAAATCTTGGCAGGAATCTAGTGGATTATTGGATTCAGCCATGATTATTAACCGAAAATGTTATCTGCTACAATTTGCTGATGATACAGTATTGGTGAGTCATGCTAACAATTTACAAGAAAGTAAAGGGTTTTTCAACAAGAACTTTGTTTTTCAATGTGGTAACACCGGCACCACATGACAGTTTTGACATTTAGTTTTTTGACGTATTCGCAGTATATGCTTTGTCAATTGTTACAATGAATTCAATTTCGCTCGAAAATCGCATTAAAATAATTCAAATCCACTATGAAAATGGTCGTTCTGTTAAAGTTACATTTCGTAAAATTCGTGATATTTTCGGACAACATAAACGTCCTTCTGAGACCGCTGACTTTTGGCCTATTATTGATGACATGGATGTCACTGAAATGTGGTTTCAACAAGACGGTGCCACATGTCACACAGCCAATGAAACGATCAATTTATTGCAAACCAAATTTCCCGATCGCATAATTTCGCGAAATTCAGGTGTTAAGTGGCCGGCCAGATCGTGTGATTTAACACCACTGGATTATTTTTTGTGGGGCTATGTTAAAGACAGAGTTTATACGGACCCAATCGAATCGATTGCAGCCTTAAAACTCAAAATCCGTGATGTCATTAACGAAATAGACCCTCCATCTTGCCAAAAAGTGATTAAAAATTTTGATGAAAGAATCAACGTCTGTCAGCGTGGTCGTGGTGGACATTTGTCAGATATCATTTTTCATTCATAATTGCCGAACTTTTCTCTTTGTAATACAATAAAAATTTTATTCATTTTCCACTAAATTCTTTGTTTTATTTTGTTTTAAAAAACAAAGTTCTTGTTGAAAAACCCTTTACAAGCTCTAATAGACAGGACATCCTTATGGTTTAATAAATGGAGACTTCGTCCAAACCCAACAAAAAGTCACCTTTTGGTTTGCAATCATACATTAAGAAACACCGCCCCAATGGTGAAATTATACAACCAAAGAATCCAACCTGAAAACAACGTTAAATATCTCGGTATAAACCTCAACAGTAAGCTGAACTTTAACCACCACGCAGGACTAATCAAAAAAGCAAAAATTTCTAGAGCAGCACAATTCAGAGGACTTGCATACAAGCAAGAAGGTATAAACTACAAAAGAGCCAGTACCATCTATAAGATGATTTGCCGACCCCTCATTGAGTATGAACACATTCTTTCCCTCAACAGCAGAAATCCAGTACGTCAAAGGTTAAAAGTGGCAGAAACATCTGCTCTGAGAAAACTCACTAAGTTGAGGCACCCATCAAATCCTCTCCACAATCCATCCAACAACCTTCTGTATGAAACTACCAACATTGTACCTATAGACGAGAGATTAACAGTCCTGGCACAGATATTCTGCAATTCCAAAAAAAAAAGGATATTTTGGAACACCTATGCCTTAAACGAGAAGATGACCACAGCCGTTACAGATATCCAGAAAAGACCTTATGGAAGACACTGCAAGATATCAAGAAAGAATAAGAATAACAAATTCGAGAAATATATGTCTATAATATTCAATATTATAAATAACATAATCACAAGGACGAATATCCGTCGATAAATCAACGGATATTCCCCCTTGATCAGAGCTAATCACCCAATCAACCAAAACACCTACACCGAAGAAGCGGATCCAAGTAGAATGACTACAGCTGTTTCACAATTGTTATTGATCGTCAGGTCAAAAAACTTCAAAGCAAATACCGTTAAATGGTATACAGAAGGTTCTAAAACCACGACGGGGGCCGGCGCTGGAGTATACGGGCCTAAAACCAAGTATTCACTATCGCTAGGCTCCTACTCGAGTGTTTTTCAGGCAGAAATACTTGCAATCGAAAGATGCATGGACATAAACCTGGAAAGAAACTATCAAGGGTGTGACATAGTGATCCATTCTGATAGTCAGGCTGCTATTAAAGCACTGAACTCCTATGTCAGCGACTCAAAGCTGATATGGAAGTGCCGAAGGAAACTCAATGAAGTAGGCAAGAATAACAAGGTCTCCTTAGTCTGGGTTCCTGGGCACTCAGGAATCAAAGGAAATGAAGAGGCCAACACTCTAGCCAGAAAGGGAGCACAAACGCTACCAACTGGCCTAGAACCTTTCTGTGGTATACGCAAATGTACCTATAAGAAAGAGTTTTTGGAGAAAGAAGAAAATGATAGAGGGGCACTCTGGAGGAATTCTCCAGGAATGGAACACTCTAAAAAGTTCCTTAGGAACTTTGAAATTGCTAGATTCAAAAATCATTTGAATCTCAGTAAGAATAAGTTACGCCTCCTCGCTGGTTTCCTCACAGGACACTGTCGCCTAAGGAAGCACATTAAGAGAATGGGTTTACCAGAAACTGACGAGTGCAGATTTTGTGGGGAAGAGGAGGAAACTCCTGTTCACCTGATCACAGAATGCCTCGCCATTGTGAGCCTGCGCAAGAAATATCTTGGACAGGAGCATTATAGGAGGAATGATAACTTAGCCTCCTTGAAGCCCTCACAGATATTAGAATTCATCAGAGCTCTAGAGCTGGAGGGCGAGCTGTAGGTTGCGGAAACAGCTCCAACAAGGGGGCACAATAGACCTTAAGGTCGCAGTGGAATGTAACCCCTTACCAACTATAACTATAACTATCTGCCCTCCACCTACTCAGGTTTAGAAGCTACAGGGAAATATGTAGATTATAACTGTATAAAGTTTCCCATCCGCTGAGTAAAAATGCTTAAACAAACAACAAAGTTCAGTAACCTCGGATAGACAGAAAAATTGAGTACAGTGAGGTTAGGAATAAACAGGGTTCATAGACACCTATCTGACCACCCTGCTATTTCTTAGAAGATTGGCACAGTTGAAAAATAATATTTTCATAGGGATAATGTTCCTAGCAAGTTGGTGTACTTGAAACCAGAGAAAAATATATACAAGATTACCAACCCTCAAAAAAACAAACTACATATTCTGATTTTTTTTGGGGGCTTTGCATATTTGAATCCAGAGAAAAATATTTTCGGGATTTGATTTTTGTAGTTTATTCAAAACAGAAGAATATCTACAGGATGACCACTTCTTAAACATTCATACCCTCTGATCAAACTTTCTTAGTGGAGTCAAATGTTCACACAGATTACTACTTGATATATTTTACTGCATCAAATGTATATCATAATGGGGGTTTTTCCTGAATTTGATTTATTACTGCAAATGCAAATTTGAACACAATTATTATGGGTTTGATTCATCATTTTCCCAAATTACCTTCAGAATGTATTCAAAATCAGATTTTATTGGGGTTTGGGATTTGTCATGCATGCACGAAGTGACAACGTTGTTTAGTAGAATTGCTTTTTCTGCTATAGAATAACGAAATATTTATTCCTATTCTGTGGTACACACGTGTTCTTTGTCAATATAACCAAACAATTTGCGATTGGGATTTTTCAGTAATATGACAGTCGGTGCTCTTCTTTTTTTATTCCTTGCTAGATCCAAAAATCATTTGGATCTCAATAAGAATAAGTTACGCCTCCTCACTGGTTTCCTCACAGGACACTGTCGCCTAAGGAAGCACATGATGAGAATGGGCTTATCAGAAACTGACGAGTGCAGATTCTGTGAGGAAGAGGAAGAAACTCCTGTTCACCTGATCACAGAATGCCTCGCCATTGTGAGCCTGCTCAAGAAATATCCTGGACAGGAGCATTATAGGAGGAATGAGAACTTAGCCTCCTTGAAGCCCTCACAGATATTAGAATTCATCAGAGCTCTAGAGCTGGAGGGCGAGCTGTAGGTTGCGAAAACAGCTCCGACAAGGGGGCACAATAGACCTTAAAGTCGCAGTGGAATGTTACCCCTTAACAACTATAACTATAACCCTGATAATTTGGAATCAATAATTCATCACAAGCTATCCAACATTTTCATACTGGAGTGTTTCAAGTTGTACAAAAAGGTGTTAAATGTCTTCTGTAGGCCTATTTCTTGAGAATTTCGAAAATTAGGGAATTCCATAGGTCCGCCTGTTCGTTTAGAAGTTTTTCTGTCGGATTATTTGAGTATTTTTATTCTTTTTTCTAATTAACTATCATAAAGTAACAGACTATTCTGTCCATTATTTTTCAGTGAAATTTCAACACTCGAATCTTGATTTCTGTACAAGAAAATAGCATAACTGATTCTTCCAACCATGTTTATATACATGAAACATTGCCAGTATTAACAGAGATAAAAGAATCTTTAACATTTGCCAGGTCTTTGGATTTATTGAATTCACATACATTCTCAAATTGATTATTTTCCCAAAGTAAATTCACATTCTGAAAAATACGTAATTTCTACGACCTCTATGTAGAGAGGACAACGTTGTGTAATTATCTGACAGGGAAATTACTCTAACCTAACATTTTCAAAATATACACGGTGAAATGTGTCAGAATGTCATGGCCAACCAAATTAGTATAGTCATAAACTTGAGAAAATCGTAACACAAAAACTTCTGTAAAAGCACTGATGTGAAGTCAGCAAGTTTCTAGTGCATGTTCGAATTAGTTGCCAAAGCGGCCATGTTTTCAAATGTTGACCCCGCCAAACGCTTGATGATCTTTTAATCATGTTATCCTCACGAAATTCTGCAAAATCTTTAAGCTGTAATTTTTCAATCAAGTACTGGAATTCAATGGGGGTTTTTCCTAAATTTGGGTTATTACTGCAAATGCAAATTTCAACATAATTATTATGGGTTTGATTCATCATTTTCCCAAATTTCCTTCAGAAAGTATTCAAAATCAGATTTCAAAATTGGGGTTTGGGATTTGTCATGCATGCACGAAGTGACAACGTTGTTTAGTAGAATAGCTTTTTCTGCTATAGAATAATGAAACATTTATTCCCATTCTGTGGTACACACGTGTTCTTTGTCAATAAAACCAAACAATTTCCGTTTGCGATTTGTCAGTAATATGATTGTATGACAGTCTGTTCTCTTCTTTTTCTATTCCTTGGACGTTGTCTTCTACTCTTACCAGATCGAAGTATAGCTATCTCTGTTTCCCTAAGCAAAGTAACACACTCGACGTCCTTTTCTTTCCGAGAAAGCTGAATTCGACGTTGCCATATCGTGCACTCATGACAAATCCCTTTGAATGCAAATCCCTATTTTTATTTTTCAGTTTTAGGTAATCAAACATTTTTGAAATATATAATTTTGAAATTATAGGTTTGAAGTGTGATATTCTGAAGGTTTTTCATGAATTTTCGTTTAAAGGAAAAACCCCCAAAGTAAATGTGCAGAAAAATCATTAAATTGAGATGGTAAGGGTGATTACTCTGCACACTCATCTCATAAAGTAGATTACTAAAAATTAACGATTTGAGTTCACTGTGGATAGAATATTGATAACAAAGTGGATTAGAGAGAAGTTACTCACTGTTTTGGTTGCGATAACTCAAGGCTCGTTCATATTACAACAAATACAGCAAAAATATCCAAATCTATGAACAATAATTTAGAAATCCACGAAGGATATTGCATTTATTGCAGCGGCTGTTTCCTATTGAAACAAATTCAGAATACAGTTCCAAAGCCAGAAATATTTTTGCAGCATCCGATGTAACATGAATGAGTCTTCAGAACTTTAAAAATACGAATTTTTATGGTTTCATTACCTTCAACAAACGTAGAAGAGGTTTTCAATTCCGGAACCTTGATAATTGTACCATCCTCAGTGAGTTGAGTACTTTCACTTGTACAATTACTATGGGAAGAGTCGCCTTCATTGATGATTTGTAGCGATTCAGCGGATGTTGATGCAACATCGCATGAGGCATTTGAATTTCTACCTGAAAGGCTCAGAAATATAAGTCTGGTATATAAAATTGAACTCTACTCCCTCAATAAGTTTTTCATCTACAAGGAAGATTTAGTGTTGGAACTGCATTCTTTAATAACGTAGTAGACCAACCGGACACATATTTTTCTTCGAAATGTACGTGACAAAACTTTTTGGAGGCGTAGACTTTTTTTGGATACATGTTTGCCACTTCATAGTTGTTAATAATGATAGGAAATGGTTTCATGGAGAAGAAAGAGCTCCAGTAGTAATAAATAACATAATCACAAGGACGAATATCCGTCGATAAATCAACAAATATTCCCCCTTGATCAGAGCTAATCATCCAATCAACCAAAACACCTACACCGAAGAAGCGGATCCAAGTAGAATGACTACAGCTGTTTCACAATTGTTATTGATCGTCCAATCATCATCCAAGTTAAGTTGACCTGACGATCAATAACAATTGTGAAACAGCTGTAGTCATTCTACTTGGATCCGCTTCTTTGGTGTAGGTGTTTTGGTTGATTGGACGATTAGCTCTGATCAAGGGGGAATATTTGTTGATTTATCGACGGATATTCGTCCTTGTGATTATGTTAGTTGTTAATAATTTCAATCCATTGATTGTGTCTATCTACATTCCTATCTGGATGAGGGAACCTATGCCTCACTTCAGAATTGCTTTTGCATTCAGGAACGCAACATCTCGAACGGTGAACCATCGCGAAAAATTGTTTTTCTCGCAACTACTTATGATCACACCCAAACATGATGAAAAAACTTAAATGTTTTACTAATTTCCTTACATTATATGTTATATGCACCCAAACAAAAACAAATAAACAGTTAGGTTAACACCATAAAGAAAGAGAGCTTAATTCATACGTTGGAGGTAAAACATCCTCACTTACCCGCTTTGTTTATGTTATGAAGTACTGCATTTTCAACAATTTCAGGATAAATTCACAAGTTAAAATGATTTATATTAATAGAATTGGTGAATAACTAGGCCAAGTTATTGTTTCGTTGTGAAATACAACATAAATACACCGAGAGACGAAGGAATCCGATTTTTCAGATATATTGTAGTGTAGACTTTATATTTGAATATTTGCATTTTTGACTCATTCCCCGAAGTTTTATCTGCTATTGGAAGAAATAGAATACTATGTGAACTATCGCAGAGAAGGCAAACATCCTATATTCACGCCATAAATTGAAAAAACTGTTCTGACAAAGTAACAAACTATGGTAGAGTTTTTTGGAGGCATTTCCACACTAGTTAAGGAATTATGTTAGACCATCTATTTAATTTGTTCTGTTTAATAAGTTGACTCATGATGAGATAAGTATGATAAGAATATTTCGTGTTTGTTATACACATTACAAGAATTATATCACACTACAATAGCTGAATGGTTACCACTCGCATCTCCATATGATATATAAAGCCAATTCGTTATGTGTATGTCGTCAAAATATTGCATGCATTTTATAATAATAATGAACCAGATAACTTTCTCTGTTCTCAACCAAACACGTTCTGATGTGGCTCGACTACTCAAGGATGGAACTTCTACATTTTGTTGTTTGTAATATGTTTCTAATTGACCTTATTGTCAATTATTAAAGATTATGAAAGCCCTTGTGTTGCATCTGCATAATAAAAAAGCATTTTATATGGATAGTAAAGAATTTTTTGAGGATGAATCGAAATCGGTGTTCAAGGAAAAAAATTCATATGAATTATTTTATTTGTAACATATATTTAGTATAATAAATATATAATTGAAGATTATGATAGCACTGACATAGCAACTGTAGATCAATTATTATTGTAGTAATTTGATAATTTGCAACATAGAACGTTATTTGAAATAGTACTGAGAAGTTCTCTGGAACCCATGTTTTTTTCATTCCATACATTTGTTGGATTTCCTTCTGCTGTTTATTTTCAGGAATTAATGAGCCAAACATTTTACTGTTTCATTTTCAATAGTTACACCTATAATAAATGCTATCTCTGATGTGGATACTCTAGGCTTTAGAAGACAAGGATAAATACTATAATTTTCATTTATATCCTTTTGAACGATTTACATCTGAGATTGAATATCAGTTAATCAGATCCAGATTTTAACTTGTGAATTTATCCTGAAATTGTTGAAAATGCTGTATTTCATAACATAAACAAAGCGAGAAAGTGAGTTTGTTTTACCTCCAACGTATGACAAATATCAAATGACGCACGAAACCAATATTCAAATATGAACTAAAATGTTCTATATAGCATAGATTAAGCAGAATCAAACTTTTTTTTCATGTTCATGTCCAAGTGTATTAAAGCCTTGTTACCAATATTTATTATAGGTCCGATATTAAGTATATTATTATAATGATTTTTACCTGCAGTAGATTTATTGCTGGGCATAGCAAATTTTATGAGTTTGTTTTTACACCCAGTAAAGGCCGAGTCTTCAAAGTGGTCTTCACATAAGTATCGGCGCTTATCAGTCTCAGCCAAATTCATAATTTTGAACCACTGACGTCTCCTCTGATGTTTTTCAGGAAATCTGAAGAATTTTTTATTCACATGGTCTTCATTGAACAGTGGATTGTAATAGTTGTTTCCACATCCATTTGCGCAACATGAGTACCTTAAAACTCCTGGTAAGGAAGACATCCTGGAATTTGGATGTTTTGCAGTAGTAGGTCTGAACTGCAAATAAAATACCATTAGAAGATCAATTTCCAGAATGATTTGAATTACAGTGTAGTGTCTATTTCAGTGATAACAATTCAAATAGTATAATAACTATAATATACCTCATGAATAAAAAAATCAAAATATATTGTATTCTGAAAATATAATCAAAATATTCAAATATGATTCAAAGTATATTCACCATGGGTGAGAGAAATGAAAGGGCATTATTTCTAGTGATTGGTGAAGTGTTAAGTATAATTTTTTCCTTGAATTCAAGTAGGAATAAGAGGATACACAATAACAGTAAAACTGAAACATATTCCTAAAAATTAAATGGACAAGTCTTTAAGGATACAGAAAAATCAAAATCATAGTCTATGAGATGTGTAATCAATTAAGTATAACCAAAAAATAACAGAATCGATATATAAGAGCAGATTGAATATCAACAGAATACATTTTCAAACCAACAACATTATATTTAGGCATAACTTTAACAAACTTACCTGTTAAGAAGAGCACGATGTTGAAGTCGAATCGTCGAATGTTTACAAACACAGCGTTACCACATTTTTTTCAAGCAATCTACTCACACTCCGCTCGAAATCTACTGAAGAAAATACGGAATCTACCTAAAAATCTACCGAGTTTTTTATAGAACTGAGATTGATAAAAATTCAAGAAAATGTGTACTGATAATAAATATTTGGCAAATCAGAGTATTAAGTATATCGGTAACCTATATTTGCAGTCATTTCACACCATTGAAGAGTTCTCTATTCGCAACTACTGCTAAGCGATACGCCCTCTGGTGATAGAAATTCGAACACTTCCAAGCTAGTAGTTTTTCGACGTGCCTGTTATTCTAACGTAATTTGCTCACTTTTGGAGTTCATTTTCGAGCTTTTGTGTTGTTCTCCGAGTTGAAATTTTGGAATACCGAAAGTGTTTGTAATATTCATCAATCGATTTCTTTCTTTCCGAATAAAAATTCTAAAACTAAAAATACTAAACCAGAGAAACAAAGTGTCCGCCATTTGTTGGTGTCATGGCGGGAATAATTTCGAATTACGGCGGGAAACTAATTTATTTGAATTATTTAACAGTAGTCATATTTCCTGGATTGTTACATTTCTCAATTTAACCCATGGGAAATTGAATCTTAATCACGATTTTTGATAAAACAAATCAGTTTCCGCTAATATTAACATATCTGTGAAGATGTTTACACTTCAAATCACAGATTACTGTTACCAGATGTTTCTGCCAGAATATTTCTTCAAAAATGTTTCTTACTAACCTTTGAATAACTTATTGTGACAAAAAAACTTTTTGTGTATCTTACGAAATCTCCTAAACTTGAACTTCCTAACAAGTTGAAAATCTTCGATATTTAATTATTATTTCAAATACAAGGTGAAACTTATCCGATATCCGGAAGGATATTGATTACTTTCTGAATTACGTTGAAGAAGTAAAATATGTGCTTAAAAATTTTAATGAAAAAGTAAAGTGAATAATATTTAAATAATACTTAACAGTAACCTTAATATACATGAACATTCGAAAAAAAAAAGTAATTAAAACATTTTAGGCACCACACATATCACAAGCCCCGGGATTCTGCAGGGAACAAACTAACTTTGCCAATTCTTCATCAGTCCGCTCATCTTTCTTAACCTCGTCTACAACTTCTTTAGCATCTTTCGCTTTCTCACCATTGGCAGCTTTCTGGTTAACTTTCGGTTGATCATTTTTCACCATTAACATTTGTTTATCTACAGTGAACTGTATCGGCCTTGCAGCTGGTTTAGTACGTAAATAATACATTCCGGTCTTCAATCCCTTTCTCCAACCATAGAAATGAATGGAACTCAGAACTCCATAGCTAGGCTTCTCAACATGAATATTAAGGGACTGACTTTGATCGATGAACGCTCCCCTATCAGCCGCCATGTTCAAAACCACCTTTTGGGAGATTTCCCACACAGTCTTATAAATTTTTTTCAACTCTTCAGGAATTGTCGGGATATTTTGAATCGATCCACAATTAGCGATGATCTGATTTTTCATTATATCGTCCCACAGTCCAAGGTCGGTCAGATCTTTTAGTAAATGATGGTTAACAACTTGGAACTCCCCTGAAAGAACCCTTCGAGTGTAAATATTGGAAGTGTAAGGCTCAAAAGATTCATTATTTCCTAAAATTTGTGCCGTTGACGCAGTTGGCATAGGTGCTAACAAAAGAGAGTTTCTAACGCCGTGTTTTGCTATTTTTTCCTTGATTATCGACCAGTCCCACAGTTTTGTCGGTGTTACATTCCACATGTCGTACTGAAGTATGCCTTTGCTCACTGGACATCCTTCATAAGTCGAGTAAGTACCTTCAATTTCTGCCAATTCACAACTGGCCTCTAAAGCTCCGTAATAAAGAGTCTCGAAAATCTGTTGATTTAAAAGTAGAGCTTCAGGACTATCGAATGGGATCCTCATCAAAATGAAAGCATCGGCAAGACCTTGAATTCCAATACCGATAGGTCGGTGTTTAAGGTTAGAATTTTTGGCTTCTGGTACAGGATAATAATTAATATCGATTATTTTGTTTAAATTTTTGGTGACGACCTTCGTGACTTCCTTTAATCTTTGAAAATCGTATACCTTTTTCTCTTTGTCCACAAACATATTAACTGCAATCGATGCCAAGTTGCAAACAGCAATTTCATCAGGTGAAGTGTATTCAACAATTTCAGTACATAAATTACTGCTTTTAATTGTCCCCAAATTCTGTTGGTTGCTCTTCTTGTTACAAGCATCCTTATAAAGCATATATGGAGTACCTGTCTCAACCTGGGAGGTAATTATTGCGTGCCATAATTTCTGAGCATCAACTTGACGTATAAATTTTCCTTCCGCTTCATAGGATTCATACAGTTTCTCGAATTTTTCCCCGTAACAATCTGAGAGACCTGGACATAAGTGGGGGCACATCAAGGACCACTTTGCGTTACTTTCGACCCTGCGCATGAAAAGATCAGGAATCCAAAGGGCGTAGAAGAGGTCTCTAGCACGTACTTCGTCCTTACCGGTGTTTTTCTTCAGATTTAAGAACTCAAAAACGTCAGCGTGCCAAGGTTCGAGGTAGATTGCAAAAGCACCTGGTCTTTTGTTACCGCCTTGATCTACATAGTGAGCTGTGTTATTGAAGACTCGTAACATTGGGACGAGCCCATTGGAGACTCCGTTTGTTCCAGCAATATATGTTCCTTTAGCTCTGATATTGTGAATATTTACTCCTATTCCTCCAGCCGATTTGGAAATATAAGCACATTTTGTGATGCAGTTGAAGATGCCTTCAATGCTGTCCTCGGGCATCATCAGAAGAAAACAAGAGGACAATTGAGGTTTAGGGGTAGCAGCTGCGTATAACGTAGGGCTGGCATGAGTGAAAAATTTCTCCGACAATAAATTGTACGTTTCAATAGCTTTATCGATGTCATTACCGTGAATACCGACCCCAACTCTCATCAGCATGTACTGGGGTCTTTCTACAATCTTCCGGTTGATTTTCAAGAGGTACGATCTTTCCAGAGTTTTGAAACCAAAGTAGTTATAGTTGAAATCGCGATCATGTCTTATGGCTGCATCCAGGCGTTCGGCATTTTCTTTGACGATTTTGTAATGGAAATCTGAGATCATTGGTGTCTTTCTTCCAGTTTTTTCATTGATCATGTTGTAAAGATCTTCTACGACATCTGGAACAAAAAATTGAAAATACTTCCTCAATCTTCTCAAGTTCAACAGCAAAGACAAAAGCTTTAAATTCATAACAATCAATGTAAGAAAGACTATCGGGTATCACAGAAGGTTGGGGTTTTTAAGGACCTCATGAGATGGCGCTAGTGAAATTATTCTGCTGAAGCAACCATACCCATAGGGTACAAGATTTTGGAGCTTCTTCACTTACACTTTCATTCAGGACTCAATTTGCTTTAAAACTGAACTTTTTGTGTTAGTACCGAATGCAGTTTCTGTTGAGATTCATGTCAACCCCTATCATCTCTATTGAGATGAACCTCAACCGATAATGTAAGTACAAATTACCAAACAGATTTCATACCGCTGAACTTCTCTTTGGTCTCTTTGTGCAGATTGGAAACGGCGATTCTAGCGGCTAATATTCCATAGTCCGGATGATCAGTTGTCATCATAGCTGCAGTTTCAGCTGCTAAAGTATCCAATTCAACAGTGGTTACTCCATGGTAGAGTCCACGTACCACTTTGAGTGTGATATTCACCTAAATAACAACACGTAAGAGAGGATTTTGTATAATATAAAATCAGAAAACCTACAGGTTCTACATAATCCTTGTTCAAGCCGTAACAAAGCTTCTCGATCCTTGAGGTGATTTTATCAAGATGGACTTCTTCCTGCTTGCCATCTGAAAATGTATATAAGTTTGGGTTGGGAAACATACAGATTAATCGCATGTAAACTTACTTCTCTTGATTACGTAATGTTTCTTTGGAGTTTCATTTACCATTTTGAATAACTAAATCGTAAAATAGCAGACGAAACACATGAAAAAATTCCCAGCTATGACCAACGCTTTTTTGGTTCTTTGATTACATTTCCCGCCAAATTGAAATATGTCAACAGAAATCTACAGAAAAATAAGGCCGCATTCCCATTATTAGCCGCTTCAATCGACAGAAACGAAAAACCTGTAGATCAAACAACTGATAGTTTCAGTAACCAGTATTTTTATCAGAAAATTAGAAATGTCATAACCAGTGTTGCCACCTCTACCGATTTTTCGGTAGATCTACCGATTTGCTCCTCAATCTACCGATCTACCGAAAAAGCATATAAATCTACCGAAATTTGATGGAGTGAATGTATCATCTGGTATCTTAGGAAATCATGACTTTTACGATATTATTTTGAAGGTTTCCTTACCATTACATATTTTGATACATAATTTAAGTTATAAATGGTTATACGTCGCAGATCTATAACGCAAAGCAAGCCACACGTAATACAGATTCATGTATTACAGGTTGTCTCTTTATAAAGTTTAATAAATACCTCGCCCAAAACTGGGAGCAGTTTGTGATTCCCCTTGATAAATTTTGTGAATCCCCAATGAGGGCATGTCACCATATTTATTTTTTTGCATATTTGTTGTTTCCAATAGGTATTAGTTTTTCTGATACTCATTTATTTGTTATAATATTGATTTTTCGTTCACAAGTTTAATTTTTCAAATAATGATTTTTTAATTAATAAATCTATTTTTAATATTGCTTCATTAGCAGTAAATTTCATGCCCAATATTTCGGATAGATGGTATTCAGACTAAATAAATAACCCATACATAGGGGAAAAGTTATGTTTTTCAGAAATCTACCGAAATCTACCGATTTTTTCAGAACTTTCTACCGAAACTGTCGGTACGGAAGGTGGCAACACTGGTCATAACAAATGTGAATGAAATGACACATTGAAAATTGAATTTATTCAGTAGGAATTTCTGGAAAGAAAATTTAAAGAAGGTTGGGAAATGACAAATGACGATTGAAATGAAAAATTCATTTTATGATTGGAAATATTCCAAATCAATCCGTTACGCTGAGCCCACTTCGTAAGATGACATCGTGGACTTTTCTGGGGCACCTGTAGGTTTCAATTTTGAAAGCATGGATATGGACGAGATGAAAATTCATTCAGATAGCAACGTCAAGGTTAAAATAGAACCACAAGAAATATCAGAAAGCGATGTTTGGTGGGATCCCTCAATGCTCCCCATTCCTTTCAAAGAGGAACCAGAAATAGTAGATAATGGCTCGACTGAAAATTACTTGAATAAAGTATGTGCCACAGTCAATGCTAATATTGCTGAGATTAGTGAAGATTTAGTTGATGCTAACGATAAACAACTGAAGGAAGTAAAAAAACAAATGAAAGCTCTAAGAAAAGTTCTATTCAGAAGAGCATCAAACACCAGTAAAAGAAACAGAAAAAAACAACCTTCAGACAAACTTGCCTCCTCAAATAAAAAGACTGATATAGTTAAAAATGAAGTAATTAAAAATGAATCTGATATAGATTGTGATGATGATAATATACCTAAATGTAAAGTATGTAAGAAAGTTTTCGATAATGAATTCTCACTAAGGGAACATATAAGTAATCGTTCTTCAGCAATATGTTGTGCCTGTGGAAAATCTTTTAGAGATAATTCCCAATTGAACATACACCATCGTAAACATACTGGTGAAAAACCTTATGCATGCAAAGAGTGTAACAAGCAGTTTTCAATCAAGGGAAATTTACATAAGCATATGAGAACTCACACTGGAGAAAGAAGGTTTGAATGTAAAATTTGCGAGAAAAAGTTTATGCAATTTGCTCATTTAGATGATCATATTAAAACACACACAGGTAAGCTTTATTTGTTATAGTGCCATCCCTCAATGACTACACTACTATAATTCTGTTGTTGCCATGCAGTAATTCATTAAGAGTGTTTTATCATTCCATGTTCACACAACCTTTTGCTTTCATTATTTTATATTTTGAGGTGAGAGACCGTTCAACTGTGACCTATGCCAGAGCGCCTTCAAGACCAAATCCTTGCTAACCAAACATAAGAAAAATCACGATGAAAAAATTGCAAAAAGAAGATTTATAAGATGTCGCATATGTTTCCAAGTGTTGAAGACAGGCAAACATCTTTACAGCCACATGAAGATGCATTCTGAAGACGAAGACCCCTTCAAATGTGAGGTCTGTGGAAAAGTTTACAAGAGCTTATTTTACCTAGAAGCACATAAAAAAATGCACAAGGGTATTAGGTCTTTCAAATGTAGCATTTGTGATAAGTGCTTCGTCACAGCCAGTCAGCTGAGAAGACACGAGAATACTCATGCAGGTGGGTACTAGTTTAAATCAGGTTTTACAAGCATGTTTTAAATGGTTCTCATGACAACATCGTCATGAAATTTCGCACAAAATTGTGCATCGGTATTTGCAAATGAGTTAAGAAGTTTCATCATGATCGGATCAGTAGTTTTTAGTTATTCCAAAAATAATCGATACCAAAAAAAAACCTATTTCACATATTATATTTTTACCGATATCTCCTAAATTTAAAATTGGATCAAACTCACTGTTATAAAATATTGACAGTTCTCTTCCATTCAAAGAAAAAAAATTTGCAATATACATTAGACCACTATAGATGGATCATTCTGCGTATTTCGTCACATTTCTCATTTTATTCAACAGGTTTGAAACCATTCGAATGCCACATCTGTAACAGAGCGTTCGCAGTGTTGCAGAATCTCAACAGGCACATATTGACGCATACTGGTGATAAACCTTACTCATGCGAAATCTGCGGAAAAGGCTTTCTAACATTCGAAAATATGAATCGTCACACGAGAATTCATACAGGGGAAAAACCGTTTTCCTGCGAGATATGCGGCAGGAGGTTTGCCCATAGTACAACTGTAAAAGAGCATAAAAGAACCCACACAGGCGACAGACCTTTCGGATGCAGTATTTGCAATAAGAAATTCGCGATGAGCAAGGTGCTCTTCAAACACATGAGAATGAGACATCCGGAATTCAACGAGACCTTCGAGAAGGTGAGTCAGCCTGAATTGAACAAAATTTGGGGTGGTAAATTTTCCCGTCGCGAAGATATTGATTAGATATTCGCATCAATGTAATGTTTAAAAATAAATAAATAGAAAATTTCAGATAACTACCTAACCTCTATGTTCTCTGATTCCCAGTTACTCAAAAAGTGTAGTTTAGCATTGCTGCAATTTAATCGGTCAAAATTCTGTGTATTCTTTCATGACAGCTGACGGGAAATACTCATCAGTTTTGTACGTTCGCCAGCGATGATGAGGCGTTGTTGCCAGACTTCACTTCAAGGTGGATTAATAATCCTTGGAAATAGAGGTTAATTGGTATGTTCGTTTCTTTTTAATATCGAATATTCTTGAAATAAATCGCCACCAATCGTTTTGTTAGGGTTGAAAGACATTTTGTGAACAATATAAAAGCAGTGAGAAGTTGTTTTTCTGATGGAAAAAGAGACCTGAAGATGACTCAATTTGGAACTTTAGGGACCCATCTTTTTCAAACTATAAGAGACCGTCTAGTCTGCAGATTTTTTGTTCAGGAGAACATGCTGAATACATTGATATATAATACCTAATCAATATCTCTGCGACGTGAAAATATGCAGGTATACCCATAAATCTCACAGTTTTGACATATTCTAAGATGAACAAAATTGAACATCAGATTCGACATATTCACATCAGTGTTGCCGTATCTCAATGCTTGAGAAGTAATCTTCTTGTCTACTCTTTCATCACTGTAATTGCATTGCGTGTTCTTAGAATAGAGCTTGATGAGGTTGTTTTCTTGTTTGTTGCACACGGCTCTTGCTTAAGAAACCTGGTATACCAGTTGTTTACAGTCTTACCCTGGGTTTCACAAAGATTTGGTCATCGTACGATCAACAGATTGCTTTGTAAAATCTGATCGACCGATCAATGAATTCGGGTTCCCCAAAACTTCATCACTCCGTCACAAATGTCGATCAGTTGATGGAGGAATACAGTCTGACAACCTTGCATTTCTGCGGCGCCGATAAATGAAACCACAGAAATGTGATGAAAAGTGGGTTATGTTACTAAATTTCCCATAGACCTGAAATACCATGGACGGAGTGTTAGAGAGGGAGTGGATCATAACGTACATAAGAGAGAGATGGGGCTTGGAATCCGAAAATCTATTCTAGGTCAATTCTGTTTTGAACCCTTGAAAATGGTATCTTTACTTCAATCACTTTGATGAACTATCCCGGTTGGCCATGATTTAGGTCTATCAAGTTTTTTTAGTTAAAACTGACGCAGGTTGGCACTCGTGAAATATCGGCAATGTCGAAATAATTCTCAGCGACGTTGCCAAATGCCAATGCCAATGCCAATTTCTACTCACCATATCAACACAATCATCACGCATGGAAACTAAAAATGCTGAAGGTAGTTTTGAAGAAGCAGAGAAGACAAAGTATCAGGAAGTGCTATGAAGAATTGAAATCTGCTTTTTCTGATAGTAACCCTGATCATTTGGAATCAATAATTTATCACAAGCTATCCAACATTTTCGACGTATGTGAGTGAAAACCAAGCAAGAAAATATATTTTATATGAATAAATATTCATTTTCAGCCTAAAATCACCAAAATAAGAAAGATTTAAAGTGAAAGAAACAACAAAGAATTCACTTCTATTGGTGCACCAAAAAGACACTGACTGAAGACTTTATTTAAAAAAAAAATCTGCAACGACAAATTTGGAATTATAATTTGAAAAATGAACACTTTTCGATTGATACACTACTCACTTTTGCGAAGGAACATTTGGAACATAACGGAGGACGGACATCACCTTTAAAAATTATAAAATCAATGGGTTACAAATACAAAAGGGCAAATTAACGCAAAATTTTATGTGAAGAAAAACATGTTGCAGGCAAAATCAATGTCCTGTGCAAATTTTTGCAGTATAAATCGTTGGATGAAAATCTTAGATTTGTGCAAATAAACATTTTGATGAATACGTAATTACTTCGACCTCTATTTAGAAAGGCCAACGTTGCGTAGTTATCTGACAGGAAATTACTATAACCTAACATTTTCAAAATATACACGGTGAAATGTGTCAGAATGTCATGGCAAACCGGGATAGTTTATAGAAGTGAATCGAGTATTCTCTCTCCCTCATATTTTTTTGAGATTCAAAGCCTCTTTTAGCTCTATCCTTTTTATCCCTAGAAGACGCATATTCGTTCTCTCTTACATGTTCGTTTCAATCGATTTATTCTAAAAGTGACGTAAAGCTATTGCAAAACATTCCAAAATAGACTGATGATCCAGTAAATTACACTTCAATACTGTGATTAACTGGCTTGATTGGGAACTTCTGTGAAGATGCCAGCGCCCTAACGGATAAATTTGGAACCTGTCCAAGCTAGTAGTTTCATGTAAACAAACCGTAGAAATGTGGTGAAGAACGAATATTTATTGAGCAGAGCTAGAATATTTAATGAAATTATCATAATTTTTCTGAAGATTTTTTGAGAAGGGACTTTTCTTTTGGATGACGTTATAAAATCGTGCTTCAAATCGTTCCTGGAGGATGTTATTTTAGTGTCTGTTGCTTGGTGGATCAAAATGAACTAATATCTGAGTTTACTTGAAATTCTGGAAAAATAGGTACCTCATTAGCCATACTATGCGGTAAATCTAGAATCAGTCTAAATGATATGACTTGTTCTCTTTGTTTACAAACAAGTGAATCAATAAAATGAAAAGAAAGGAAAGGAAACAGATAGACATATAATTGATTTTATTTTCATATACCAGCAGTTCAAGATACACAAACAAAATGCAAAATGTCACAGCTGGTTCAACTTACCTACCTATATAGAAATGAAAAATATCGATGTATTTATATGAATAACTTTAGCTTTAGTTTTAGTTTTTTCAACCAGATCCCTCTCTTTGAATATGATTTTGTGTCACATGTGGAGTAGGTAGCTGCCGAAGTGCTCAGTAGCTTCACTGCAGGATCAGCATTTTTCATCAAAATTCCGTTATTTTCATTTTACACCTAAAATATTTGGACATGAAGTTGTTCCCAAATGAATACATTGTAATTTACCTTCATGAATATTATAAACTCTTTCGGTATACCAAAATTTCAACTCGGAGAATAACAGAAAAGCTTTGAAATGAACTCTGAAAGTAAGCAAAATACGTTAAAATAACGGGCACGTCGAAAAACTACTAGCTTGGAAGTGTTCGAATTTCTATCGCCAGAGGGCGTATCGCTTAGCAGTAGTTGCGAATTGCCCAAATTTGTCCAATTAACTTGATCGACCGTCAAGTCAAGTTTTTATGTTAAACATTACTCAAAATTTTTTTGTGAAACCCAAGTAGTGCTAGATCGGCAATCAACGGCTGTTGATCGACCATTTGGTGATCGAACCGTCCAATCGATTATTGAGCATAGAGTACGGTGTTGATCGACCGATTAAGCGCTTGATTGCCCGATCAACGGTAATCGAGGCTTTATGAAACCGGCCGTTAGTGCAAAATTTAAGAAAGCTGATAGCTCATAGAATATCTCCGAAGAAGTATGATAAGCTGTATCATTTGAGCTGCTCAGCTCTCGAGTGTATGGACATAAACAAGTCGAACTTTTTTTTTAGGTGAAGGATATTCCAATTCAGGCTAGACTGCAAGTTGCTCACGACTTCGCCAAAGATGAGTATCAAGAACCAGAATACATAAAAACTGCCGATATTATTCGTGATTTGATTAAAGAAGAAGAAGATGAGGAAGATGAGAAACCACTTATTTTGTTGAGATCGTTATCAAAAAATTCAATCAAAGTTATGAATGATTCCTTGGATGAGGACTCGAAAGACTTCGAGTTTGAAGTAGAAGAAAAACCTTCGATACATGTTGAGGAAATTTTGTAGCATATGTTGTAGTTACTTGAAGCGAATTTTTTTCAAAATATATATTTATGTTGTTTATTATTGAGGAGTTGTGGTGTAACAAAAGACAAATGGGTAAGAGTTGTAGATATTTTAAGTTCCGGATAAGATATTCATTGACTAAGGAATCACCGATAATTAATTAATTGATATTGTTCCATTATTTTGAATATATATTTTATTTGGGATGTACTTACGTTAAAACTACGAGGATAGTCTGAAAAGTACCCGTGCTGGCATATAGATGGCGTTTGAAATGAGAGCTCAAAACCGCATAATTTAGTACTTGCTTCGAATGTCTTTGGAAATGCTTCCAGAATATCCTTGTGTGATAAACTTTATTCGTTCTCTTCTCAATGCATCTTATATTGTTTTATTTTATATATTGAATATTCATTATTTTATTTTTTATTGGCTTTGAACACTAGTTAATTGACTCTTTTGTATAGTGTTATTGTTAAATAATTAATTTTGTTATTGTATTATTGAGGTTTAATGGTAATAAATAGTACAATTGGTAAATTAATTCATTCTTTAACCGAACATTACCCCGTTTTCGCTATTTAAATGCCGAAAAATCAAAGATTCAAGAGATTGATTTCCACCTGAAAATGTGAAGAAGGATTTGTATCAAATAAAAATAAATTTTTCGATATTTTCATCGAATAAATACAGGAAATTGTATCCCTAAGTCACATAACTTTGAAAAAAATCAGAGAGCCTGACGTCACAGTTTGCAATACGAAAAAAGGCGTTCATTCTTTCTGCACCTAGCATGAGACAGTTATCAAGGTGCAATATTCGACCAAATTTAAATTTCAGTGGGACTCGGCGCAACTTAATAATTCCGAATATTGGAAAAATACATGTCGGGCAGAATATTTTGAAAACTGCTAGTATTTCCGAAGTACTTTCACTTAACTAATTCTACTATCAGTCGTTTTTGCGCGCATGTTCTAGGGGAACAGCCTGCTATCGTTTTGATCAAATGTCTGTAATTTTCGATGATTGAGCCGAAAATAGACTTAAACGACTAGGTTGGAATCACTGATGACGAATCCGGTGTCAAAATCGATTATATATTATATGTCAGGAACTACTGAAGCGATTGGATTGAAACTTAGCAGTTAGTTGGAATATAACGATGCGCAAGTTTGAGTTACGCGTTGGAATCGTATAATTACTGAATTGAAAAAAAAAAATTTTTTTAATTTTTTTTTTCTGAAACTATTGTTCACATTCCAGGGAAATTTGAGTTATACCTTGAATTTCATATTTCACAGCAGTCAACCAAATTTCAATTCAATACGGCTATTATTTTTGTAGATATTGGGAAAAAATATGTAGAATTTCGTGGTTTCCTTCTCGATATCGTTGTTTTTTTCGGTATAACTCAAGAAATACTGATTCAATCGTGATGAAACTTCGCAGCTAGTTTGAAGATGTTGATGGACAACATTGTGCAGAATTTTGTGATGATCGTGTCATCAAAACAATTTGAAAAAAAAAATTTCAAATTTTTTTTTTCAAATGTTTAATATTCTGTGATCTTCTCATCATATTATCCTCATTAAATTCTATATGAACCTTCAAACTGTCATTTTTGATAAAGTACTGGATTTCAATTCAATCCAATCTGTATTTTTGGAAATATTGGGAAAATAAAATTTTGAATGGGTATATTTGCGGAATCATTGGGTGGATTTCATCCATTCAAGAATTCGGTCTTCGTGATAATAAAGGTCCAATCCTACTCTACAAATATCTAGTTTCTAAGTTGTTTCTTTCGGAAAATATTGTGCTTACGATCGGTCGTTGGGCGAATTCGTGAATGGGTAAAATCCACCCAATGATTCCGTAAATATACCCATTCAAAATTTTATTTCACCAATATTTCCAAAAATACAGATTAGATCGAATTGAAATCCATTAGCTTATCGAAAAAAAAAATTAGAAAGCACTGTCGTGAAGGCAGTAGCTTTTGCAAGCATGTTCAAATTCGTTGCCTAAGTGGTCATCTACATTGAACATGCGCGCAAAAGGTACTGCCTTCACGAGAGTGCTTTTCTAGATTTTTATTATTCGCGGCTATTAGTCGCGATATTGTGTGGCGTTCTACAGATACCTTATTAGATTTTGACGAAAATTTTATATTTTTTGAAAACTGACAAAGATATAAGCTCAACAAAATATATTTGGAATGAGAAGAAAGAGAAACTCTAAAATTAAAAAAAATAGTTTACATAAAATTTTAAGGCTTACGACTCCCTTTTGCATTTCTTATAGTACTACTGAATTCTGAATGTCCATGAAAAATACTTCATATTTGCCCATTGAAACGTTTTTTGTAAGATCAATAATATTAACTGAGATAGCTATTGAGTAAAATATAAACAAATCATCCTGGTGTACTTCCAAAAAATAAACGAAAGAGTAGAATAGGTACTATAGCAAGAGTTGCAATGAATTATGAAAATGATGGAAAATTATTAATTGATTAGATCCTAAAATACCATCGAATCCTGCGTGTAGAAGAAACGGAAATTTCAGATTCCATGATTTTTGATAGGGCATTCAAATTACCTTCAAAACAAATTAAGGTGTCTCTCAACCCCCTTTCATTTAAGATTTTAGCAGTTGCTGTCATCACGCTCGCTCACAAGGTTTTTACAAAATGACTGAAACCAATCGTACAAAATATACCCCTACTAAGCAATGTTTACCCTTTTGCGCGCATGTTCTAGGGGAACAGCGTGCTATCGTTTTGTCCAAATGTCTGTAGTTTTCGATGATTGAGCCGAAAATGTTCTCAATCGACAATATAACGGGCGTACGGAGGATTCTATCAAATCGAAAATTTGAGGAAGGGTTGCATTTCAAAATACGAAGGTTAAGTTCGTTAATGGGCCGAATCGGCCGAATAGTTTCCGAGTTATAGCCATTTGAAATTTTGAGGTTATTTTCCTCATATTTCAGAAACTAGAGAAGCGATTGGATTGACACTTGGCAGTTAGTTGAAGCCCAACGACACGCAACTTTAAGCAAAATTTCGTTGAAATCGTATGGTTACTTTCTTAAAAAAAATTTTTTTTTTTAAACTATTGTTCATATTCGAGAAAAATTTCAGCTTTACCTTGAACTTTATACTTCACAGCAGTGTACCAAATTTAAATTTGATACGCCTATTTGTTTCGGAGATATTGGGAAAAATATGTAGAATTTCGTGGTTTTCTTCTCGATATCGTTGTTTTTTTTCGGTATAACTGAATAAATACTGATTAAATCGCGATGAAACTTCACAGATAGTTCAGAGATGTTGAAGGTCAACATTGTGCAAAATTTCGTGATTGTCGTGTCATTAGAAAAATTTGAATTTAAATTTTTTTTCAAACATCTAATTTTCATTCTGTGATTCTCAATATATTATCCTCATAAAATTCTGTACGAATCTTCAAATTGGCATTTTAGAAAACTTTGGCATAAATTCACTTAACATTGATTGGAACTTCATTCTTCTAATTTTGTCTCCAGATTAAATAATTTTCATTCCTGAAGGTTTTTTGATATTCGTTTGAGGTTAATTTCATTGTAAGTATGAACGTTCATTGCAAATTACAGCTATAGCTATTTTTTTCTGATGTGAGACAATAAGATATTAAATAAAAGTGGTACATCTTATTCAAATTGACACATTTATATTGTGCTAATAAAACCGTAAAAACAAAAAAAGTACAAAAAAACCTAAAAAAGCACTGCCGTGAAGGCAGCAGCTTTTGCGCGCATGTTTGAATTCGTTGCCGAAGCGGTCATCTCCATTGAACATGCGCGCAAAAGCTGCTGCCTTCATGGCAGTGCTTTTTTAGGTTTTTTTGTACTTTTTTTGTTTTTACGGTTTTATTAGCACAATATAAATGTGTCAATTTGAATAAGATGTACCACTTTTATTTAATATCTTATTGTCTCACATCAGAAAAAAATAGCTATAGCTGTAATTTGCAATGAACGTTCATACTTACAATGAAATTAACCTCAAACGAATATCAAAAAACCTTCAGGAATGAAAATTATTTAATCTGGAGACAAAATTAGAAGAATGAAGTTCCAATCAATGTTAAGTGAATTTATGCCAAAATGAACGCTCTAAATTTGTGAGATCATTTTCAAGAATCCGTCAACGGACTCTTTCGCCTCCAATTATACCTCTAAATCAAGATAACGTCTCTTGAACCAAACGATCCATTTGAAAAATCATCAATTGATCACCCGTGAAGTTTACCAGACTCGCTTCAAAAACACGACACGTTTCGTTAATTTCGAAAACGATGAAAAATGTACGAAAAATCGTCAAAATAGAGATCTTTTGAATAATGCACTAAATTTAGCAAGGATATGTGGGAACGGGACAGGATGACGCGAAAGTGTTCGTAGAAACAGCCAAGAAGAGGAATGTTACGAAAATTTTACATTCCTATATAAATAAGTCGGTCGCACGCTGGTGTTCAGTTTTTAGTTCACGGCATCAAAGCTCAAAAGCTAGCTGAGTCACCCAAGAAGCAACATCAGCAATGTCTCTGGAACGTCAAGTCAAAGCTAAAGTAAGTTGAAAAAAATATCGTGTTCTATCGGAAGATCTTTTGGGTTGTTTTGATGTTTTCGGTTCATTCGATATGTCACTATTTTCGTGTTCATAAATAGTTCTATCGAGGATAAACGTGCTATTCATTTGGATTTATAGAAATTAATTGCGACCACTTATTTTTTGATTTGAATGGAGTCGTGTGATAAAATCGTTCGGTTGTGAGATTTTTCACAAATTTACATAAATCGGGCGTTTAAGAAATACTTAATTAATTGTCAGTTGAATCTGTGTGTAGTTTGATTTTGAGAGCTAACAGTAACGCTTCATCAGTTTGAGAAAAAATAGTGATATGAACTTAATGAGTTCAGCGAAATTTAGTAGTAATGTCAGTCATTTTTGGACTTGGGCAACCCAGTATTATTTTGGGTATTGAAATGAAAATTCAAGCGACAACATAAACAAACGGGGTCTAATTCGGAGGCAATAGCTTGATAATCTGCAATTTCTTTTTACCTTTTTCAATCCTTATATAAATTATTTTTCCTGAAAATTATCAACGCAAAAAAATGATCAATATTGCGCATTTTACTGAAATTTTGAATCACTAGAAGGAAAAATAAAATTAGAAAAGCACTGCAGTGAAGGCAGCAGCTTCAGCATTAATGTAGATGACCGCTTCAGCAACGAATTTGAACATGCACGCAAAAGCTGCTGCCTTACTGGATTTCAATTCGATCTGATCTGTATTTTTGGAAATATTGGGAAAATAAAACTTTGAATGGGTATATCTGCAGAATCATTGGGTGAATTTTACCCATTCACGAATTCGGCCTTCGTAATTAAGGTCCAAACCTTCTCTACAAATATCGAGTTTCTAAGTTGTTTCTTTCGGAAGTTATTGTGTTTACGCAGTTGATATTTGTAGAGAAGGTTTCGACCTTAATTACGAAGGCCGTATGTCGTGAATGGGTGAAATCCACCCAATGATTCCGCAGATATACCCATGCAAAATTTTATTTTCCCGATATTTCCAAAAATACTGATGAGATCGAATTGAAATCCAGTACTCTCCATCGAAAAATTTCAGTTCATACAGAATTTAATGAGGATGATATGATAAGAAAATCACAGAAATTTTTTTTTTCAAATTGTTCTAATTACACGATCATCACAAAATTTCGCCTAAAGTTGTCTTTCAGCATCTTCAAACTAGCTGCGGAGTTTCATCAGGATTGAATCAGTATTTTTCGAGTAATACCGAAAAAAGCAACGACATCGAGAAAAAAACCTGGAAATTTGACATATTTTCTCCCGATAACTCCAAAACTCATAATCGTATCGAACTGAAATTTGGTACACTGCTGTGAAATATGAAGCTCAAAGTCCTAGTGAAATTTTTTTCTGGATATGATGAACGATTTCCGAAAATAAAAATTTTTTGAAAAAAAATTTTGAAACAATTTTTTTTTTAATTTACTGACAGTATAATCCTGACAAAATTTGGCTCGAAGTTGCGCGTTGTTATACTCCACCTAATCGCTAAGTTTGAACTCAATCGCTGTATTAGTTTCTGGAATAAAAAATAAATAAATTCAAAATTTCAAGTGGCTATAACTCCGAAACTATTAGACCGATTTTGCCCATTAACGAACTCAACTGCGGCATTCCAATGCCAGACCTACCCTAAGTTTCAAGTTGCTAGCTGACTTGGTTCGACGGTTATCGTGTCCAATCTAGTCGTTTGACACCATTTTTGGCTCAATCATCGAAAATTACAGACATTTGGACAAAACGATAGCACGCTGTTCCCCTAGAACATGCGCGCAAAAAATGTGATCTACAAACGAAACCGAGTGCTATTCAGGGTACTTTATAAATGCTCTCAACTTAATTTGGATTCTTTGTTTTGACTAAAGTTGTTCTAAAAATAAATAGCTTTTGCCCAAATGTCTGTGATTTTCGAATTCTGAGCCAAAAATGATCTAAATGACAAGGTTTTGGTTTGACTGGTGAAGAATTCGTGGTAAAATTAAATTCTGTCCGTCCGTCAAAATGCGACAGTCGAGTAAGTTTGGGGGAAAATCGGGCGAACGGTTTCGAAGTTATTGCAATTTGAAAATTTATAAGGTTGTTTCTATCATAATTCAGAAACTACTGAAGCGATTGGATTGAAACTTGGGAGTTAGTTGAAACATAACAACGTGCAAGTCTGAGCAAAATTTTGTTGCGATCGAACAGTCAGTAATTTGTGAAAAAAAAATTTTTCAAAAAAAAATCCCGAAACTATCCATTATATTTGGAAACAATTTCGTTCAGAGCAGTTTTTTCCGCAATAGCTCGAAAAATACTGATTCAATGGAGGGGAAACTTGATGATGCTGATCAATAGCTTTGTGCAACATTTCGTGATGATCGTGTGATAAGAACTATTTGAAAAAAACAATTTCAAATTTTTTTTGAATATTCAATAAAATGTTCTTTCTGATCATATTATCCTCAGGAGATTCTGTATGAACATTTGAGCTGCTATTCTGGATGTCTATATTCGATCTAATCTGTATTTTTGGAAATATTGGGAAAATAAAAATTTGAATAGGTATATCTGCGGAATCATTGGATGAATTTTACCCATGCACGAATTCGACCTTCGTTATTAAGCCCCAAACTTACTCTACAAATATCGAGTTTTCAAGCCATTTCTGCCAGAGGTTATTGTGTAAAAGGTCGGCCGTTAGGTTCGAAAAATAAATCTCCAATATTTTTTTTCGAATATACAATATTCTGTGATCTTCTGATCATATTATCCTCATGATATTCTATATGAACCTTCTAAGTGTCGTTTTTAGATAAAATACTGGATTTAAATAACTTCCGGAAGAAACAACTTAAAAACTCGATATCTATAGAGTAGGTTTGGACCTTAATTACGAAGGTTGAATCCATGAATGGATAAAATCCGCCCAATGATTCTGTAGATATACCCATCCGAAATTTCATTTTCCCAATATTTGCAAAAATAGAGATAAGATCGAATTGAAATTCAGTATTTTATTGACTATTTCCCTCGTCGTGATTTCCACCAATCAGAAACGCGCAATTTTTACTGACAAATGGTTTCTAGGTGGAAAAACTGTTTGGCAGGTTATTCGAGTTTGAACAACTTGAAAGTTGTTGTCACCAAAAATTAAATCTCCTATCGTGTACCAAAATTGCAATTTATATTTTAATTGTACCATATAAATAATTAAGTTTGTAATATTTTTGATTAAATAAATTAGGTACCTTTTTTTTCAGTTTTCAAATTAATACCTATACATAATGCATGCAGAATAATCTGTTACTCATGAAATAGTCTCGTCAAATACCATTCGGGCATCTAATTTTTCCTGTGAAAAAATTCGAAAAAAAGTAATATTTTTTAACGAAAAGAATTCGTGCAAAAATCCTCGTCTTTGACTCGGATTTTTGTTGCCACCAGCACTCATGCTTCTTGTTAAAATTTTACTTAGCAACGTGTTTTTTCGATTTTTTTTCGGAAAAATTAGATGCCCTTATGATATATTACTTACGAAAAATGACAGCTTTAAGGGTTTAACAGAACTTCGTGAGGAAAATATGATTAGATGATCGTTTTGGCACGCTCGTAAAAGCTGCTGACTTCACGTCAGTGTTTTTCTAGAATTTCTTCTTTCTTATCGGAAGTCCATAAGTCGAAATTTTCAACAGTTCTAATGAAAAATCCGTTCGATTAATCAATGTGAACAATTAACAGTAATTACTCATTTTATCACAGCTCGCGTCGAAGCGTAACCAGCAACAAGACGCAGAAGCTCAAGAATGGATCGAGACAGTTCTTGGTGCCAAGTTCCCACCAGGTGAACTCTATGAAGATGTGATTAGAGACGGAACTGTTCTCTGCCAGCTCATTAACAAATTGGCACCAGGATCAGTTCCTAAGATCAACACAAGCGGGGGACAATTCAAAATGATGGAAAACATAAACAAGTAAGAGGAGTACTAGCAAAATATGAAATTTTTTCCGTTTATTCTAAACTTGAAAGCTTGAAGTTTGTGCGAGTTAGGATATCGGGTGTGTTCTCTGTAGGCTTTGTTAGTGTCTCATTACGCTTCACTGTTAATATTTCACACAACAGTGCATGATGCCGAAAATTGAATAGAAATATTTACAGAATTTGAGTTTCGAAATTGAATTTAAACATTCCCCAATTAGGGTTGAGCCATTCCAAATTTCGAAATTAAAGGACGACGTAACTGATCAAACAGGTTTTGATTTTTCACGATATATGTTGCTGTTGTGTTATATTTAGAGAACAAAAACAAATTTTACGGTCTATGATTCAATTTCTTGATTATTTAAATCCAGATAGAATTTTAAATGATAAATATAATAAAACCAATATAATATCGCAGTTTTTCTGAAGAAAATTCTGAAACGCGCGCAGTCTTATCAAGCTTTTTGCATTCTAAAATATTCTTCAGAAAAACTGCGATAACTTATTGGCAAATAACCTCTTGAACTGTTTCATTTCAATTTTCATTGAAATTCTATCTGGCTGGAAAAATTGAAGCACTCAAAGACTACATTACAATATTTTACCGAATAATCGAATTGGAAAGGTGAAAATCTGGCACTATAACTTCAGAACAAAAATCTTATCAACTCGGTATTTGTAGAGTATACATTTGGAAATTAATTAAGAAGGCCGAATTCGTGATACCGCAAAATATACCCATTCAAAATTATTTCCCAAAACACAGATTGGATCGAACTGAAATAAAATATAAAAATTAAAATTTTTTTTTTTTGTTTCAAGTTGCTCTAATCAGACGATCTTCAGGAAATTTTGCACAAAGTTGTTGTGCTTAATTCTCCAACAAGTTACCAAGTTTTTCATGATCAGATCCCAATTTTCAAATGAAATAACAACAATACCGACGAAAAAAACACGAAATTTGACATGTTTCTTTCCCAATATCTCCAATATTTGATAAGAATCCGGGGAATATAGTTTTCAAAAAAAAAAAACAGATACTTACTCTTTGGACTACATTTTCACGGGAAACCCTGTATATGAGCTCCTAACCCAGACCTACCTTCAGCTTCTCAGCAAGTCCTTCCTTATTTCAATCAATATTATTTTTCCAGCTTCCAAGCAGCCATTAAGAAATACGGTGTTGCCGATGTTGACGTTTTCCAAACCGTCGACCTATGGGAAAAGAAGGACATCGCTACAGTCACCAACACAATCTTCGCTCTTGGCAGGAGCACCTACAGGCACCCAGAATGGAGCGGTCCATACCTAGGACCCAAACCATCTGAAGAGAACAAACGTGATTTTACTGAAGAGCAACTTAAAGCTGGTCAGACCATTGTAGGTCTTCAGGCTGGTACCAACAAAGGAGCATCGCAAGCTGGTCAAAACATGGGTGCTGGACGCAAAATCATCCTTGGAAAGTGAACAAATATATACAACACTCGATACTAAGAATTTTTCGCATTATTTGGACTCCTTCTATACACTTGACAACAATGTAATTCCTATGACACTCGAAAAATTTGGATTTTATGGAATTTAAAAGTATCCAATTATGTATATTTTATATGCTTCTTTCCCCAATATATATATAAATATTTCCATATTTTTTATTCATGTATACTTATTCAAATAAATATTTATTTATTTATTTTACGATCTCTTATTTTCTCACCTTTTTTCCAACTTGAGCCAGGCAGGTGTTAACGATAATAGGCACGTGGAAAATGTATGTACATTATCTATTTTTAAAACTTACCAAATACCGTAAGAGATCGGTGGAAATTTTGTTGCAATCTGACATATGTTATTTTTGAGATATTTTTGGACACGCTTATTTCTGTTGGTGTATTCTAGAGAATTCGTGATGTTATTCGATTTTATTCGCGATGTCGAAATTTGTTTGGATAAGAACGTTTTCAACGAGTTATGGCAGAAATATAAATTATTTATAACAAGGTATATTTATCCGATTACTTGGATCATATTTATAAGTATCAGGATAGAACGAGTCGTTTCTGACCTTGACTATTATTTTCTTTTGATTTACTACTTTGTTGCTTTGTTCGTGGAAATTGGATTCATGTATATTAACATTATTTGAATATCTTTGTGATTTATCTTTGATATATCGTGTAATGATATTTCATGTAGGTTTTTGATCTTGATCTCCATGTTATGGTAGCAGACGGCTATGACATCTGTCGAATTAAAACTAATAATAGATCTTAAGAGAACTGGAATGTTTATTTTTTTTGGTTGATATGTATCCACATTTCGATCATCTTTGATAACAACTCAAATAAATTCAGGTTCATTAAGACATAAAAGGAATGTATAGAGAATCATCTGAATGTAAACCATAATAGATTTTCTTACCTAGTAAGTTCCATGATTAATTCTGAATATCTTAGGAGAATAATTCCAATAATTTACGAAGGATGGTAGAGTCGTTTATTGTTTAAATCAGCCAAATGGTTTTGAGGTTATATTGACTTAAAATAACGTCAGTAATCTTCTAGAATGCTTTCGATAATTACCTGAATTCTTTTTGGAAAACTCGAAAATTCAAAACTGAAAAAAAATTGAGTGTATTTCTGCTTCATGGGGATGCTTGACATAATTTGCAAAAATCAACTGCATTTGTGTAGAATACATGGAAGATTTTCCTGTGTAAAATACAAGATATGCACTCGATAATTGGCCAACTTCTCAGAATTCTTAAAATATTGAAAAGTAAGTCTGAAGCCTGAAATATTATTCACCTACCTACTTATAAAATTGTTGGCGTAATATTAACGGGTAAGATTACAGGTGGCAACCCAACCAAAATAAATTGCAGACCCTGTGTGAAGTTTTTATTTTGATTATGTTTTTAGAAGTATGGTTCAATCATTCGGTACAAATGTCCTCATAGAAAAAATCTTTGAGACAGAAATGAATAATGAAAATAGATATTGCTGCCTTCTAAATTTTCATGGTAATATACGAAGGATTTGTCCGGTAGCTCCACCCTTGCTGGGATCAGCGTATAGCTCTTAGGACATGAGACTATACAGGGTGTTTCCTTGAAGGAGGTGTTACTATGACTCATTGGCTGTCGTTTTACCCGTTTTTGTTGGTAACCGAAATTTAACAGTGTCCGAGATATTTCAGTTCTTGTGTTTTTTGAACCATTCCTCACCTTAGTTCATTTTTGGTCAATTTTTTCTTTGTTGACCAAATTTAATTATTATTTTGGGTTAATTTTATCAGACAACGTTATGATATGTATGAAATGAGTATAAGTATATGTATTAGATGTAAAAAACGCTGCGAATTTCACACAAGCGTTAATTATTTTCTCGTTAGTAATATCATAACGGCATCTAGTTTTTCCGAACAAAATCGAAAAAACACGTTGCTAAGTAATATTTCAACAAGAAGCATGAGAGCCGGTGGCAATAAAAATCCGAATCAAAAACGAAGATTTTCGCACCTGCACGAATGCTTTTTGTTGGAAAATATTATTTTGCAATGTGTTTTTGGGATTTTTTTCACAGGAAAAATTAGATGGCCGAATGGTATTTGACAATACTATTTCATGGGTAACAGATCATTCTGCATGCATTATGTATTATTTTTGGTGACAACAACTGTCAAGTTTTGCCGCGGGTAAACTCGAATAAACTGCTGACAGCTCCTGCCAAACAGTTTTTTCACCTAGAAACCATTTGTAATTCAAAATTGCGCGTTTCTGATTGGTGGAAATACGACGAGGGAAATAGTCAGTTACATAACCCAATACCATTGATATCTTAAATAAACTTATATATTATTCATAACTCATTGGATTTTCACAACAGAAAAACCAATTCCATAAAAATATTCATGTGAAACATTGAAATCTCTATAAATACTCTTGTATAATTGAATAAATTGCACATGCAGAACGGTAATTCAGTAGCATAATTTAAAATAATATTTTGAATGAGTCGTTTAACCTCTATGAAAATCTTGATCTTTTCCACAACACCGAAGAGGTAGAGTAAAAGGCGAGTTTTTTTTTGAGAAGGTTTCCCCTGTAGGCCTAATCCACATTAAGGTATCGTATTAAAGTGAAAATTTTCAGAAAATTCGGTTGATCCCGGGTTTCCCAGAATTTTTGTTTGCGTAGTACATCAATCGTCAAAATGCGAATATCCTTTACTGGATTAAATCAATATCCAATATTTTTTTTACAGAGACTTTAAAATAAGGGTGGATATAAAAATAATGGACATGGATGATAAAATATGACGCTATGAATACCAAAACACTAACATTAAAATTGAAGGATGAATGCAAAAAAAATCAAGAACATTCCGGAAAACTCATCAAATGAATTTTCTCATGGAATTGGTTTTTTGTGGTGTGAGAAACCAATAATTTATGAATAATATGTAAGTTTTATTTAGGACCTTCATGAAGAAATTTAACCTTCTCTCCCGTAATCCACATCAGGGGTGGTTTCTATATAATTAATAATTATATCCGATTTTTAGTAGTTATGTTTCAGATATTGGGAGAGAAAACACAAAAATATTCAATTTATCAACTACTTACGATTATGAAATTGTTAAAAATATCAATGGGGCATTTACACATTGTGTTTATAAAATAATAAACGAATCCGTTGAAATTTTCTCGATATGTGTTGAAAATTTGGTGATCAATCTTTTCAGTTACTTTTATATATATGATTCTGGATGAAAAGCTAACCGATTATTCCACTGAATTCCAATCTTAGAACCGAATGCGATGATTCGTTTTTGGGATTATTGGAAATTTGCAGCGTTTTTCTTTATAACTCAAGGGTCACTGGTCGGTAATCATCCGGGTAAAAATTATTAGATTGAGTTATGCAACAGTAATCAACGTTGAGAGTTTCATGAAAATTCGGTGGTAAGTTTTCGAGAAATGAAAAGTTTTGAGCCCTTAGGGTAGACCGATCCTGCTGAAAGGCATGCAGGATAAATATCGAACGACACACGATTTGTCTTCCAAGTTTCACGGATTTCGGTTCAGTACTTTCAGAGAAAAGGCCCGGAGTACGGACGGCGGACGGATTTTTTCATTAGTTCATTCAAATCTACATACTGCAAAATGTAAACTGTGAAATTTTCAAAGGGGTTAATTTTTTTTTGATCGATCACTAACACTAAAGTTTATTATACGATTTTATCAAATAATAAACCAAAAGAATTAATATGATTACACTGGGGACCTCGATCCCTTTTGATTACACACGCACTATTTCTTATGCCGAAGATTCAAAAGGTTGCTTATAAAATAATCTCCTGAAACGAAACTAGTGAATTAACAACGATTTTTTTAAGGAATAAAGAAGGAAGATCACAAGTTTTCAGAATAATTCGAAAGTTGCAGGGAACTATTGGGAATCACAAGAACTCAATATCTCGACAAACTGTTGATTCTGGGTTACCAATAAATATGGCTCAAACGCCATCAACTGATTCATACTAACAACTCCTCCAAGATTCAGGTCTAATTTGGAATCACCCTGTATTTATAAGATTCAATTTTCATGTGGAAAGGAAGGATAAAACTTTCATGAAATCCACATTTAGTGAGGGCTCCCGTATGTTCAATAATTTTCCTATTGGTATAAAATATTGTTTTTATGATGAATGCAGGAAATTGTTAGTTTGATATATTTTCATAAAACGATGATTTTGTGGATGTGATTTTCGTTTGATTCAAATAACTGAAAGCTAAATAAAGTATATTATTATTATTATAGCGGCATCTATTGGAGATTTTCCTATTCAAAAAGTTGAAAACAGTCGATTCCTGCCAAAAGCGCAGTTGTCAGAGAGTGAAATTTTCCATAGCTGACGTTAGTGTATCTTCTAAGAATAGACAGATGTAAGTTTCTTGGGGCCTCTCAAATAGGTGCTCAATCTTTTAACATGACATGTTTGAAAAGTAATTTGATAGCAGTGAAACTATGCCCATTAGTTAAGACTTATTGACAGTCTGTTTTTGGATTATGAGAGATTAGAATGAGGAATTTTCAGGTCTTCACTTTCGTTGAGAATCTACTCAACCTCACCTGATTTCTGAGAATATGCAGATGTTATTGTTATAAACTTATAGGTTCCTTGTGAAAGGCTGATATGATTGATGGTTTATATTACATCATTTCAATTTTATATCATTGAATTCAGAACGGATTTATGCTTCACTTGAGTGAATCTAGATACTTTCGTATTTGATACCTATATTTTTTTATATTTTGTTTCTGTTTGATCTTATCTGCTTCCTGATAATATTCAAAGACCTATTATTCTTTCCTCCTTTTGTTACTGAATTTTTATTTCTTTTATTTTCATTGGTTCTTATCTCTCAACAGATAATATTTGGATTATTGGTTAAAGAGGATAATCTTTATCATATCAACAACAATAATTCCACCTTAGGTGGAATTCACAAAAGAATTACTTTCTTATCAATGGGTCTGTTGGATATAACACGAAATATCATATGTTTATGTTTTCCTCAATCTATTTCGATACGAGATCACACACTTCAATTCGCGTATTTTGAATAATTCGGTACTAAGAATGTACACGAATATACAAAAATATATAAAATTGGAATAAACGCGGTAGAACGCTGCCCACAGCATGATCCTACGATCGATATAGCCGAAGCTGTCCATTGGCTTGATAGATTGGAAGATACACAAGAACAGAAAAAGATTGCATATGACACGTTACGTCATAGAACGCCGAGAAGTTTCGGGCGTTTGAACCGCTTGTTGGAAATTGAAATTTTGACGGTGATTGAATTCTGGCAGTATTCTTATGGATAGAGTCATAGATTTCACTAATAAAAAAACATTCGCAAGACACTCTAAAAGTGCAAATTACTCCATAATGAAGAAATTTTCAGGGTAGATTCAAGGATGGAATGAAAATGGGTGGGAAATTATGATGTGTCTTCCCTGATGAAATAGTTCATATATTATAGCATTGTATAAATAAAGGGTTTTCCAATAAGAGGTGTTATTTTGAATAGCTCGCTATTTCGGTGGATGTCACTTTTTAAGCTGTCATTTTTTGACATTTGTAGAAACTACGCCATTAATAAAAATGGAATGATACACGCTTCAACAACGCATCGAATTTATTAAAATTCACTATAAAAATGGTGAAAATTTGGCAGAGACGGTTCGTAAAACTCGAACATTTTTGGGTCGTCGTGAAGCACCTTGTCGGACCGCAATACAGAAATTGGTGGAATAATTCGAGCTGTTGGGACAAGTTAGTGATGTGAAGAATAAAACCCGTGCACGTCGCTCAAGCACAGCCGAGAATATTGCTGCTGTAGCCGAACGTGTTGAGGAAAACCCAGGTTTGTCCATTCCTCGTCGTTCTTTGGAATCAGGCATTCCACACACGTCATTACACCGTATTTTGCATAAAGATTTGGGTCTTAAGGCTTATAAAGTTCAGTTAACACAAGAACTCAAGCCGGCCCATCATCAACAACGTCGTGTCTTTGCTGATTCGGTCGTTGAAATGCATGAAAATGATCCGGAATTCCATCGAAAAATCATCTTGAGTGATGAGGCCTATTTCCACCTCGGTGGCTTTGTCAACAAGCAAAATTGTTGCATCTGGGGCTCGGAAAACCCGAGAGTTATTGTTAAAGCCTCTCTATCCTCAACGTGTGACTGTTTGGTGCGGTTTATGGTCCGGCGGAGTCATTGGACCTTATTTTTTCGAAAAAGAGGCTGGAACAACAGTAACGGTGAATGGATTGCCTTATCGAGAGATGATTAATGGTTTTTCATGGCCGGAATTGGATGCTATTGATCTGGACAACGTTTACTTTCAACAAGACGGCACTACGTGCTACACAAGCAACGAAACCATTGATCTATTGCGGTAAAAGTTTCCGGACCGTGTTATCTCTCGAAGGGGTGATCACAATTGGCCACCGAGATCTTGTGATTTAACACCTTGCGACTTCTTCCTTTGGGGCCACGTGAAAGAGAAGGTCTACGCTAATAGCCCAGCGTCGATTCAAGACCTCGGAGATGGAATTCGTGAGGGTATCGAGGACATAGGGCAGCCATTTTGCGATTTGTTTATGGAAAATTTCATTAAAAGGATATGGTCCTGTAAGCGTGGTCGTGGTGGTCATTTGCCTGATGTTATTTTCCACTATTAACGGCATAGCTTCTTCTTTATAATGAAATAAACATCATATCATTTATATTGAAAAATGGCGTTTTTCTTTGAACATCAAAATAACACCTCTTATTGGAAAACCCTTTATATACAATGATTATAGTTCCATGTCGAAATGCAACCTACCCTTTCCGGTCGATAGGATTCTTTTTTTTTGACACTGAGTTCGTCATTAGTGAGTCCAACCTAGTCGTTTGAGACCATTTTCTGCTCGAAATAAGAAGATTACAGACATTTGGACATAACGATAGCATGCTCTTCCCCAGAAAATGTGCGCAAAATACTGATTCAATCATGATGAAACTTGACAGTTTGAAAATGCCGATGAACTACTGTGTGTAAAATTTCTTGCGATTTTTGTAATCGTGTGATTAATACAATTTGAAGAAAAAACTTTAGATTTTGTTTTTTGAAAATTTCACTATTCTGCTATATTTTGATCATATAATACTCATAATGAATCTTCGAGTGTGTCATTTTTGCGCGCATGTTCTAGGGGAACAGCGTGCTATCGTTTTGTCCAAATGTCTGTAATTTTCGATGATTGAACCGCAAATGGTCTGAAACGATTAGGTTGGACTCACTGATGACGAATCCGGTCGGCCGTGGACACGATAACTGTCGAACAGAGCCAGCGAGCGACTTGAAACTTGTTGGGTAGTTCGCGCAACCAAATGCCGCGATTAAGTTCGTTAATGGGCCAAATCGGCCGAACAGTTTCGGAGTTATAGCAATTTGAAATTTTGAAAGGTTATTTTCCTCATATTCCAGAAACTACAAAAGCGATTTGATTGAAACTTGGCAGTTAGTTGGAGTATTACGACGCGCAACTTTGAGCAAAATTATGTTGAAATCGTATGATCACTCAATTCAAAAAAATATTTTGTTCGAAATTTGTTTCGAAAAAAATTTTTTTTTCTGAAACGATTATTCATATTCCAGAACAATTTCAGGTGAACATTGAGCTTCATATTTTACAGCAGTGTACCAAATTTCAGTTCGATACGGATATTAGAGTTGGAGATATTGGGAAAAAATATGTAGAAATTCGTTGTTTTCTTCTCGATATCGTTGTTTTTTCCAGATTATTCAAACAATACTGATTGAATCGGAATGAAACTTGGCAGCTTGTTTGGAAATAGAAAACTTCGTGCAGAATTTCGTGATGATCGTGTCATAAGAACGATTTGAAAAAAAAAATTTCGAATTTTTTTTTCAAATATTCAATATTCTGTGATCTCTTCATCATATTATCCTCATCAAATGTTGTATGAACCTTCAAACTGTCATTTTGCGATGAAGTACCGGATTTCAATTCAATCTAATCTGCCTCATGGCCGACTGTAAATACAATAACTTCCGAAAGAAACAACTTAGAAACTCGATATTTGTAGAGTAGGTTTGTGGCCTAGCTACGAAGGACGAATTGGTGAATGGGTTAAATCCGCTAACATCAGAGTATGACTAGAATTTTTTACCCCTTTCATCGAATACGCCCCTGATCCTATAATAAATCGTGAATCTCCTCAAGTATCTCATAAATAGAAAGACTGCCTTGTTTTTTAAGTCGATCTCATTGTTCTACTCCGCACAGTCAAATATAATGAAAAATGTGCACTTTATCCACCTTATAGCCGATAATTCTTGGGCGTACAGAATGAATTCGTTGTTTTTACGCCCACGTAAACGTGAATAATCTAATTTTGGATTCCGTACTTATGTTGTATGAATCATCAAACTCCGTGAAAATCTATACTATATAGCTTTTGGCATACTTTTCATTATTCACGATCTAAATATAAAAATGATTATTTTTGACTGTCGTGCTTTGACAGCAATACGATGCCAGGTGTATGACGAGTGTGAATCAGAAAATTTCGCGAAAGTGGGCGCTTAGGTTCTAGAAAGGGCCGAATCAAGATAGGAAAATTCTAGAACAGCAAGGAATAAGTGAAATGAAACGCTTGTGCGCAATTCTTCCATTTAATACTCGAGAACACTAATTCCACAACTACAACAACCGGATTTGGTGAAATTTATAGAATTCTAGAGAAGCACAGATGTGAAGTCAGCATATTTTTCGAGCATTTTTGAAAGTTTCACCAAAGCTTTCACCTACTCTGCTTATGTCATCCTGACATATATCACACAAGTTTCTCAATTTATTACCGATGTTTTATTTGATTTCTAGTGTAAAATATCCAATAACGGATCTATGGGAGATGATTTCCCAATATAAGGGGCCTGTAGCGTTCTACGTTCATCTGAGGACCGCACCTGGTCAGTAGACCCTCCCGGTCAGAGAGTAAATGTGGGAAATATTTTTACTGCTTCCTACTGGTTTTCTGTCCCTTTTTTTTCAGATATTATGTCAAGATATTTCTCAAAATAAATTAAAGATGACGAAAAAATTATTTTCCAATGAAAAAGATGATCTATAAATAAATTACTACACTTATACGGGGAGACAGAGTTTTTGCTGAGGTTTTTATCTGTGCTCTTGTATCATACGGAATAATATATGGTACCCCGTCTACATTCCGTCAAACATTGTGATATACCAAAGAATGTTACGCTCGTTTTCAAAAGAATATATATAGATGAACAAGAATTGATGAATATTTTTAATTGTTCAAAGATACGTTCACGAAATTTTATATACGTTTTTGCGTCAGTATTTGCTCACGAGTAGCCGACTTTCACCATTATCGTATATACAATTCTTGCGTTACTCCGGAAAAAATAACTGAATCATGTAACACGAAATTTGACGTATTTTTTCCAAAATCACCGAAAATCAGATCGAACCACAATTTGGTACACTGTTGTTAAATATTGAATTCGAGGTATGTGCCAAATTTCAAATTTCATTGAAAACTGATCCCTTGTTTCAGAAGACTTTACCAACAATCCATTGCAATTCTATTTATTTTCAGTTGAAAAATGGCGGGTTTCGCTATTTTGCAGTTTCTTCAGATGCTGTTAGACAACTTCTTCAAGAATTGGTTTCAAACCGATTTTCTTATAGCATCTGCATCTGAAGAAGCTACAACATGTAGCGAAACGCGTCATGTTTCAAAATAAATAGATATAAACACATATGTGTTTTATTTGAGTATGTAATATAAAATTCCATTCATAAACCTATGATTTGTGTATAATGATTACATGTTCATATGTCGAGAGTAATAGATGAATGAATATTTGTCAATTGAAACGACTTTGTTAATATCGAGTTTATTACCGATAGAAATTCGAAATGAAATTTTCATACGACTGGCAAGCAATTCGACTGAGAGGGAATTAAAAATCGAACGAACAGTTCAAGACAAATCACAAATGTTAATTCACAGTAATATCTTCTTCGAGTTTTATTTAGTCTATATTGCCAAGACAATAAAATAGAATCGTCTTTGATTCAGCATTGGTAGAAACACTATCTGCTGAGAAAACAATAAACTGATATTCGATAATATAGAAGTCGTTTACATTGAAATTTGAGAAAAAGATTGAATCCTTTACATTTCAACAGTTTTTGTGGTAATTCCGTCTAGATATACAGGGTGTTGCTTAAATGTAGGTTTACAAACGAAGAGATATTGCTCATTAGATGTTACCAAGAATGAAAACACTTTCTTTTCGAGATACAGGGTGTTAAAGTTTGAGTTTTTCCCTCATATAATCTGCATTTCTGAAAATTTCAGCTGAAATTGTTCAAAATATCACACTTCAATAAACTTACTGAAGTTTTGAATCTCTATTGCGAAGCTGACTTCATCATACGCATACCAATTGATGTGATAGATAAAAACCTCAAAAAAAACTCTCTCCGTAAAAGTGTAGTGAAATTGTTGTTTGTTATTGGAGGGCTTCTTGTTCATCAACAAAATTCCTTATTTCCCTTCGATGTAGGCTAATATTTCGAAGCTGAAAACAGAAAAGAAGACGAAAAACCAATATGAATTAGTAAATAATTCATTACTCATCAGATTAATTTGAAGTTCACGATTCAACTCAAGAAAGAATCAGACACCGAATGAATTGCCTCGAAGCCATCGTCAAATTTATATATTGGGTAACTGAGTGTTTTATTGTTTACTTTTCTCATTGAGTTTTCAAATATTTAAAAATAAATGCTTTTCTTCTTCGTATTCGCACCTTGGACTTCAGACCGAATTCTATTTGAAGAGGAAATCATTACAGCGACCATGACCTGTCCTCTAAGTCGATTCGAAATGCACAAATTTTTTTCTGAAGGATCGTTGATCAAACCTTTGTTGAAAACATTACATGAATTCCGAACGCAGTTAGGCCGACCGAAAACACAATAAATTCTGAGAAAAACGACTTTGAGACTCTGTTTCTGAAAAGCAAGTTGGGGACGTTGATTTCCTTTATTGGTTAAATCCTTCCAATATTTCCAATGGTCCGATAGAATTCGAAATCTCGAAGTTGATTGAGAATTGACGCAAAATTTCATGAGGATCTCAACATCGTTTAACCACGAACTTTGGGAGGAGCCATCGCTTGGATTGGCGGCCGCTCTACTATTTTGATAGGCGCGTTAAAGCTACTGACTTCAGGTCGATGCTTCTCTAGAATTTTTAAACTATCGTCGGAAGCGTATCAGAATGCGTCGGATATATTCGTTAATGGGCCAAATCAGCTAAAAGGTTTGGCGTTATACTCATTTAAATTTTTGAGCTTATTTCCTCAATATGCGATCGGGTTGAAACTTGGTACTTCATTGCACAATACCAACGAGCAATTGTTTGCTATTGGTTATTGTTGTAAATTTTTTTTTAAAATTTTGTTGAAAATTTTTCTTCTCGGAAACTTTCCATCAGATTTTGATGGAATTTCGCGCAGACTTTGAAGTCAATATTTGACAACTGCGAATAGAAGTTAAGTTTGATCCGTTTTAACTTCAGAAGAAAAGTGTCAAATTTCGTAATGTTTTTCTCGGTATCGGTGGTATTCCTGGAGTATCTCAGAAACTGCCCGATTATGACTAAACTTGGTAACTAGTTGGCAAATGCTGATGCGGAATTTTAAATGAAATTTTGTGATGAACGTGTCATTAGAACAATTTTAAAAATTCCAAAATGTTCTACCGAAGAACCCTTAAAAATATTACTCCGGATTATTAAAAACTATGTCCAACCATGCCAAACTCTGACATTACAAGATCTCTCTGCCAAATAATCGCTTGAATCACAAAGTGACTAACGTGTGCGAGAGTAATAAAACATCGCTATCGGTAAGGAATTATCCGCCGGCAATAAATCACGTATGTAAGGTGTCATATTTCTGTAAAAGGTGTGGTTCTTCTCTCGAGTTGCATCTATCTCTGTTGCATCCAAACCAAAATAGCCTCATCTAAAATGGCTATTTCTGATCGTCGCGTTCAACGTTGACTATTCCCTCCATCCTACGTTCGTGTCGTGTGCAAACCCTTTCATAGACTAGGAACTGTCGCCCCGTTTTGGACGCATTCGATATCTGTGGTTGTAGTGTCCAGAGACCTCACAGCTACCTTACGACTCGACCAGGTACGTCAGGAATTACCGGTAGTGCAAGTGCAGTGGATTTTACACAGTGCCAATTTGCTCGATAGGTGTCAGCTCTGCTAAGTTTGTGCGCCATTACTAACAGTGCTTGAGGGAAAGTCGTGTTTTGCCTGACATACGATACCAGTTGCTATTGCGTTCGCCTATTTTGGAGACCAAGTATATTTTCACCCATTTGGCTTCTGTCCAGCGGTGTTTTGCGATTGGTATCAGATAAAGTATATTTAGAAAGTACTCGGGAACTGCTGGAGGTTAGCCAGACTTGCCAGCTTGTTGTTTTTGGATTGCATCGAAGAATTTGTTGAGGATTTCCTTCAGGAGATTGATCGGTTTTATTGGGAACTTCATTGTAATAAGATCCGAGTATCTCAGTTTGTTTTCTTGCTCTCATATCGAATAATCGAATATCGAATATCGAAATGGCGCAGAATTCGAAAAACAAAAATGATTTCTACAGTTCAAGCGAATGGAATGCTAATGAAAGAATTTTATTCATTTTGTGCTACACTGAGAGGCAACTTTGGGTTGCCCAATGAACATATTTTATTAAGAAACAAACTGAAGTTATCTTGGTAGAGTTTGAACCAAACCTATATTCTGTATTTTTCTCTACGAACATTTGAAATTTCAGTGTATTAGTAGAAATATCAAACTTTTTTCAAAATTGAATTCAGTGAAAAGTTCAATCATGAAATATTTCATTCGGAATTCAATAGCACTGCTAGGTTTTCTAGAGAAACCGAAGATTAATTCATCTGATGACAGTTTTGAATCTATATTTAATTTAGGCCAAAATGAAACCTATCACTGTTAAATTTGTAACATTTGTATATGAATATGAACGAAATCTCGTATAGGCAATATCACAAATTACGGTTCGGAAATAGGATAAATTCTGAGAAAATATTGATTTGCTCCAATGATTTCTCTCGAATATTCATTGAAAGTTATATTTGGTTGAATGATCTCCGAAGGGGGAAAAGTTTAGTTCACAAAAACCTTAAAAATCTTCTCATCTTCTTATTTTTTTTTGTTTTTAACGAATTGATCCAATGAAAATATTTGAAGAATCGATAGAAACACGATGAATTGAACATTTTAAAATCACACCTGAACGAAACAATAAAGGCATGACAAAAAATAATTCAGATGTGGCCATAAAAGAAAAAACCAAAACATGTTTCAATAAATATGTGCTTGATGCTTCACTTTATCAGTGAATATCTCTGCAAATAATAATATCTGCTTCTGCTTGAATTTCCTTAATATAAAATATTATCGACTAACAAAAATTTTTTGTAGGTCAACGACATCAAAATGCCTTTCAAGCCAGTTGAAAACCCAAAATGCCCCAAGTGCAGCAAATCCGTATACGCTGCTGAAGAACGTGTGGCTGGTGGTTATAAATATCACAAATCCTGCTTCAAATGCGGTAAGTACGAGTTCGAATTCTTCCGGTTAGGTTCAACACTCGAAATAGGTCTTCTATAAATAAGGAGTGTTATTAAGAAGTGTTATGAAACGGAATTTGATGATGGAACACCTTAGTCTTGTCTGCTTCCTGCTTCAAGGACTTTGCGTGTCTTCTTCGTACTTCAAGATTTTTGCATGCGACATAGATAAAGTCGAATCTAATAGGAGAAAAGCCAAAGTTAAAATATTTGCCGAAATTCTCCGGGGGTCACCTTTGGGAGCTTATCATTTATTCTCAGAGTGTTTATGAAAAACCTTTACGTGAAAGCACAAGTCTTTATTATCTATTGTAGGAATAGTCCATCGATTTTATATGGCCAAGACATGATGGACAGCAGCTACTTTAACAATGAAACTTTTGCTTGACATGATCTTGCTACAAAGTAGGAAATAACTTACGATGGAGATGAAAAAAGAACTCCTCTTATGCCTGATAGGTGTTAAATGGAATTAACACTTTGAATGAGAATCATAGTTCTCCCCACTTATTCTGAGTATACTGGTCAGGTTTCAAAGTTAGCAGAGGCTAAAGTTATGACTAATATTTTTTAAATATCATCTGAGGACCCTATCATTTATTCCTAGAGAGTTTCTTAAGTAGTTGGCATTTTTCTGGTAACTTGAGAGTTTGGTTACTAACCAACAGCAATTCACTCAGAGAAAGATTATATGTCCCGATAGTCCAGAGTTCTTTCGGTATCAATAAAAGTTCTAGTAGTATGAAAGGGCAGTTGAGGAGTAGAAAATAATTACCAAACTACTGCCCTCAATAAAGAACCTAGAGCTATGAGGAGAGAACACATGAAGCTGCCATAAAGAGAAAGATCTCTCATAGTGTCCGAAAAATTCCATGTTCATTTCACCAAATGCAACCTGACCAAGGAAGAAGCTTCAACAGGGGAGAACAATCTGATGAGATAGAGTCGTGGGAACTTGCTCCAGGTTATGTACATAAACAAGTGGAGTATCTTATAGCCAACTATCTTATTGGTTTGTCGAGAGATATATTTGAGTTGAAATTTTTGTTGGAAGACTCAATGCCACAATGGGAAAAAAATCTGATGGGGTAGAGTCGTGGGAACTTAATATTCTTGAGCTCCAAATTAGAGATTCTGTAATAGGAAGGCTTGCTCCAGATTGTGTAAAGTATCTTAAAGCCACCTATCTTATTGGTTTGTCCAGAGATACATTCGAATTTGAATGGAAATTTTTGTTGGAATACTCAATGCCGCTAGGTCCCATATAGGTACTCCACGGTCATAGTTCCTGGTGGTCTTGATTTATTTTCAGATGATTTAACTTTGAAGTTTTTCATCGCATTGCCATGACGATTTTTGCAGTACCAGTGCAAAGGTTAGCTTCTTCTCCAAGCTTACCTATTTACTCCAAAGGCTTCCCAAATCTAGAACTTCCATTACTCATGAAAATCTTGGGTGAATTGTCATCTGAATCGAATAAATGATAACACTTAACATTCGAGCTAAAGATATGTAATTCTTCTTGCAGGTATGTGCCAGAAATTCCTCGACTCCACCAACTGTGCTGAGCACGAATCCGAGCTGTACTGCAAGAACTGTCACGGTAGGAAATATGGACCTAAAGGATACGGTTTTGGTGGTGGAGCAGGATGCTTGAGCATGGACACTGGCGCTCATCTCCAGTAAGTAATTTTTTTTACTACACATTACGATAAAAACAGTTTTGAAGGCCAAGATCAGGTGAATTCAACACTGCAAAATTTAAAAATGGGGGCTTTCCTTATCTTATTCATTAGGTCTGTTGTGAGTTTCTGTTTACAAGGCACAACGAAAATATCTCAATTGGGCTATACAACTCTTGTATTTCATTTGATTTTCACACGAAGAAGGCAAAATTTGGATCTCATGAGCCTTCAGCATCATAAGTCTTTTAGTCTCATGACTCATACTGAGCTTGCACTTTCTGATTCGAGTTGAATTTCATCACCGCAAAGCAAGAACACATATGTTGCTCACATATTCAAGAGAACATTTGAGAGCCAACAATAACGCGTTATCAAGTAGAGTTCATGGACTTCTTTAAAAACTTCCCAACGATGCCAATAGCAACGAGAACTTTTCGAACACGTAAAATTTTAACCTCGACTTTAGTAGGGGAAAACGGGGTGTTAATGAGCAGACTTCAGTTTAATTTTTTAAATTATTTTTGGGATGTATTTAATTATTTTGTGAGAATTTGCAATGTTATTGATTTTTCAATTTTTCACTCCATTTCAATTTTATTTTTCCGAAGGTTCTACTAAATATAAGAGTGACAATATTGCACATTCTTACTTTCTTCCACTCATTCGCACGGTTACTCCGTTATATTCGATCCAACTGTATGCTCTTGATGATGTTGGTGTGAAACTTGAAACTGATTTCCCCTGTGCTGTGTGTGAAATCCTTGTAAACTGAAAGTCACCAATGATTGTGATTTTCCTACAAAAGCATGACACTTCCTTTTTTGTCCCAACAGAAACTCTTAAGGAGTGCAACAGGATACTCGAGCTCCACAAGTATCCATAACCCTCAAAACCCAATACGTGTTAGGTATATTTAGATGATAACTTAATAGGTTATTGTTATTTTACATAAATTTTACACCGTGTTAAGAACCATTCAATTATTTCATCGTTGTGATAATTGAATATGAATAAATTTTGAAAAAAATCACGCTGAATGGGCGCTCAAATAACACACATTTTTGTTGAATGTCAACCAGAAATCCTCGTGCATGTTTTTCAAAATGTTGAATGATTCCTTGTGAAATGTTTGTCGAGAAGAACCGTGTTGTGTGTTGTCCAAATCTGTACAAAATCTGCGTTATTTGTGTGTAGCCCTTGTTGAGTTATTCGTTGTCCTATGTTTGACCTCAAATCCCTGTTTTCCACCCTCATGAGACGCCAATGTGGAACTAAACAATCTTGGAAAACGGTGAGAAACGTCGTGGTATGGCATGATGACTAAAAAATCTGCTCCTGCCTATTTAACCATTTTTATGTTCTATCCCTAACCCTGTGATGGGATAAGGAAGTGCCCTCAAGTTCGAATGTATGGATAAGGTAGACTACTAATGGCGGGAAACACTACCTTCTCTCATTACAAGTACTCCAAATGTTATAACACTTGCACCAGCAATTTTCATGTACACAGCACCGCTTTTTCTTATTTGCAATGCTTACATTCGGTTTCACAAATCTTTGATAGCCCGATCAAGGGCTTGATTGTCAGTCAAAAGTGCAATCTGTGCTCGATTTCAGTTCATTTTCAACCCAACCATCGAATGCAAACCTTAATCAACGAATTGATCGGACGTCAAAAGTTTTGTGAAACCGACGGTTAATCTATTATTATTTCTTATATTTTATTTTATCTACTGACCACTCGTATACTACAATGAAAGGTTTCTTCTTATTGGATCCTAGCACTTCTAGTTCAAATTTTGGCTCGAATATATCCGTGAAAATGTGGAAAATTCAACCTATTTTTAAAATATTATAAATCGATTTCAAGCGATGGACCAAAATCTCCGGTTATAGTTACGGTTATTCACATTGACAGATAATCCTTTACCTATATGTCAGTTTGGATAACCGAAACTATAACCAGAGCTTTTGGTTCATCGCTTGAAATTGATTATAGTTTGGTAAGATGTTGTTTATACGAACTTTTTTTCTATTGAATAATTGAATCTCATTACATCCAGATCATGATTTTTTATGAAAACATTTCACCGTAAATTTCCAAAAAACGTAGGAGTGAAAACGGTTGAAACCATGTCATGATATGCTAGGAGTCCTAGGATCCAATGTTCAGGAATGCATCCATAGAACTTCAATCACTGAGCAAATTACTTATAATGGTTACATCTGTAGTATCTAAGTGCTTTAACTTAGAGCTTTGGACCATTGTACAGGGTGAATCCGGAATCTGGACTAGAGAGATTTATTTCTAATGGAATTTCTTCATTGGGATGCATTTTAAGTGAAACAGTATTTTTTTCTGGAATACAGAGTAACATCACATATATGTCATTTTCGCATAGAGTGAGTTTTTGCTTCGGTGAAACAATTATGTTTCAACAATGAAATGCAAAAATTAGACAAGAAACACTAAAGGTTCTTTTAAGAGGAATTCGCATTATTTTCAGGTTTTTTTTTTAAATTTGCTCCCACGATCTGAAAGATAACTATTAAAATAAAATGAACATTATTTATAGAAACTGACTATTTGCTTTGACTAATGAACAACAACGGAATTATGTAATTTGATTACCGAAGTGAATTTAAACGTTTCATAGTATATATCTGGCTCTTTCATCAGACTATAAAGCAGAAATTAGAAGAATTAGCTTCTAAACAAAAGAACTTGGAATACGAAATAACTGCAAGGATATAATTTTGATAATTTTCACTTTATTGTCTGATGAAGGTGTCAGATAAAAACTCTGGAAGGGCAATTTCTAGTAATAATAATTTTATTGAACTTTCAACAGATATTTTTCAGATATTGGGACTGAAAACAAAAAAAAACCTGATAAATATAGACCTTTATGTAAGTGTGACAATGAGTTGAATTTTTGATATAAATATCTACTCCAGAATCGCTTCATAGACATTTTATTTTGACTTGAACGGGATTTTTCAAGAATAATGCAAAATTTAAGTACGAAATATTTTTTCATACAATCCAATGTCTCATAGAGAGTAAATTCTGACCTGAATGGGATTTTTTCCAAGGTTGATTGTCACACAGCATTTTCATCAATATTTTGTCATAATTTGGCATAATATCCACATTTTCCTTAACGAATATTCGAGCTTGATAATATTTCTCGTTTATTGCTGAGAACGATTCACCCCGTGCCAGTTCCTCATAAGATTATACATCTGCCGTATTCGCATTTTGCACGTAGCTCAAAAAACTCTATTTGTTTCTACAAATTCTTGGATTCATTGTTACATTTTTTAGTGACGACGAAATTGCAACATCCAGAGCCCCCTTACTCCCTAAAGCTATAGCTAAAGCCCCAGAAGGTGAAGGATGCCCAAGATGTGGAGGTTTTGTCTACGCTGCTGAGCAAATGCTTGCCAGAGGAAGAGTGAGTATAGCAACATCGTATTTCATAGAAATTTGGTGGAAAGAGTAGGTAGGAATGAATAAGTTTTTGGCAGTAAGAAATACGTGAAGTATTGCCAAGAAATCATCAATTTTCGCAAGTTGTCACAAAATTGGAAAATTCACAAAATGTATCAAATATCTAGCCAACAGGATGGAAATTAAAGCAGGCTCAATTAGCACCAAATATTCTGATGTTGATGAGTCACGGATTTCATTCCAAACTCACCTGTGGCTTTCTCAGTTATCTTGTCATTTGCTTTTGGTTTAGCTCTCATAAATCATTTATGAGCTCACCGTGAAGACGTTTCGGAGATCACGCTGAGATACCTCAATATTGAACGTTTCCAAATTTTCCTTGAATTTCGAGTATTTTTCCTCGTGGTTCTCATTTCTAGAATAACTCGAGAATTTCTGATACGATCATGATTGAACATGATATCGACTTAACTAATGCTGATGCACAGTTTTGTGCGAAATAAGAAAAAATTCAACATTTTCTTGGTAAACGAATTTGAATTTCAAGAATTTTTGATTCCAACATATTTCACTGTTCCCTTGAATGGGGGTTTTTCCTGAATTTGGGTTATTACTGCAAGTGCAAATTTGAACATTATTTTTATGGGTTTGATTCATCATTTTTCCAAATTACCTTCAGAAAGTATTCAAAATCAGATTTCAAAATTGGGGTTTGGGATTTGTCAGGCATGCACGAAGTGACAACGGTGTTTAGTAGAATAGCTTTTTCTGCTATAGAGTAAAAAAATATTTATTTCTATTCTGTGGTGCACACGTGTTCTTTGTCAATATAACCGAATAGAAGTTTTGGTTGATTGGGTGATTAGCTCTGATCAAGGGGGAATATTTGTTGATTTATCGACGGATATTCGTCCTTGTGATTATGTTATTTATAACCGAATAATGTCCGTTTGCGATTTGTCAGTAATATGACAGTCTCTGATCTTCTTTTGCTATTCCTTGGTCGTTGTCTTTTACTCTTACCAGATCGAAGTATAGCTATCTCTGTTTTCCTAAGCAAAATAACACATTTGACGTCCTTTTCTTTCCGAGAAAGCTGAATTCGGCGTTGCAATATTGTGTACTCCAGACAAATCCATTCAAATGCAAATCCCCATTTCTATTTTTCAGTTTTAAGTGATCAAACATTTTTTTAAAAATATAATATTGAAATTATATGTTTGAAATGTGATGTTCTAAAGGATTTTCATGAAAATTACTGCATTTTAGTTTGAAGGAAAAACCCTCATTTCGAACGATCGAGAGTCTACTGTCAAGTACCAGTTGCGTAACTAACTGTATATATCTACCACGAGATTTCGGTCTATGCTTTCGAATTTTTTTTCAGATGCAAAAAACTTCAGACAGAAATGAAACACAGAGAAATGTTTTAGAGATTCATAAAATTACCTTCATTTGCCAAATAATTTCATGACACCAATGCATAAATAATTGCGCTGTTGAGTGTATATCTATTAATTATTGCCAAAAGGGAACATTCTCAAAAAAACCAAACATTGTAGAACCCATGGAGGTTAAAGAAGGGGAGGGAGCAAATCCTATTTCCCTTTTAACAAAAGTGTCACAAACTTTTGAGGACCTGCTGTGGATTATCCCATACTAATATAGCCGACAACTACAATGTGTTCATTTGTATTTTGTGGTGTACAGCAAATGAGACAAAATTATTCAGTTCAAAGCCGGCCATATTGGAATTGGGTAAATCCACAGAAGGTTCTCAAAAGTGTGTGACACTTTTCAAACGTTATGCCCCCTCCACTCTTTTCCTACCTCCATGGTAGAACCCCCAAAAATACAGTGTTGCCAATATGAATTTTGCATCCTTCAAAAAAGGAACTTTGGCGACCAATAGACGACTTCGGCCCAAGTTGCCAACCCACAATTTACTTAGCAAGTTTACTTTCACTGGGGAACGGGAATTTCAGAATAAATTCGACATGATAAGGTTCGCATTATTTATAAATAACCGTAAAACATGCCTCGGTTCTTCAAACCAGATAATTCCTTCCAAATATAGGTTTTTGTTAAGATCGTCCCCGATTGGCTGAAATTTAAGTTGGGATTCCTGATTTCATGTAAACAGTGTCAATTTTCGTAGGATACGTTCCGAAAATCAACTCTGTTGTTTCGGTTGCCGATTTTCCGCTCCGTAAATATGAAATATTCGGATGGTCCCTGGAACAAGCGCGTGAAAAAGGTTATTTACGGAATCTGTTGATGAAAATGCGGTCGATTTACTGTCACCAGAACGATTCTCAATGGTAAATATCCATAGCATAGAACAATCTATGTTTACTTTAGGTTTTTTTTGGTTCCGAGTTCAGATCTGTTCGGGACGGTTCTAGCATAGACTCGGAACCTAAAGTAAACATAGATTGTTCTATGCTATGGATATTTACCATTGAAAATCGTTCTGGTGACAGTAAATCGACCGCATTTTCATCAACAGATTCCGTAAATAACCTTTTTCACGCGCTTGTTCCAGGAACCATTCGAATATTTCATATTTACGGAGCGGAAAATCGGCAACCGAAACAACAGAGTTGATTTTCGGAACGTATCCTATGAAAATTGACATTGTTTGCATGAAATCAGGAATCCCAACTTAAATTTCAGCCAATCGGGGACGATCTTAACAAAAACCTATATTTGGAAGGAATTATCCGGTTTGAAGAGCCGAGGCATGTTTTACGGTTATTTATAAATAATGCGAACCTTATCATGTCGAATTTGTCCTGAAATTCCCGTTCCCCAGTGAAAGTAAATTTGCTAAGTAAATTGTGGGTTGGCAACTTGGGCCGAAGTCGTCTATTGAAGATAGTTTTTACCTTATTCATTCAGTGTTTTGAGAAGCAATTTTCTGAGAATTTTCACTGTATAGGGATGGCACAGAATATGTTTCCGATGTGGAAACTGCGAACGATGGCTTGACTCAACATCACACTGTGATGGTCCTGATGGCAACGTCTACTGCACTGGTACGACGGTTTTGAGTTTCTTCGTGTCGTCGATCTTGTCTTTTTATTTTACTTTTTCGTGAATATGTCCGTGAATTTTAATGTGTACCGTTTCTTTTATCTGTTTTTTTTGTTTTGAAGGCTTTCCACAAGTCCTGTTTCAAGTGTGGTGACTGTAACAAGGGTCTAGATTCAGTGAATGTCACTGAAGGTCCAGACAAAGAGATCTATTGTAAAGGTGTGTGTTTTATCAGTTCCATTTTGAAAGAAAGAGTTCTATTTCAATTTCCTCATTTCATGGATATTTCCACAAATATGATTAATTCAATTTGATTCCTCTTATGAATTCTTTCTCTCAAAATTTTCGAGTTAGTTACGTTAAGACGTTTGGAACAGGGATGGGCCTGAAGGGGGTTGAAGGGGGATGACCCCCCACAATGTTAAATGGAGTTGGAAAATTTTTAAAGCGGTCGGAAGAATTTCAAAGCTGTTGGAAGAATTTCAAAATAGTCTTCAAATTTCAGATGCTTTTTTCCCCCCAAATATTTTGCTTCGGCCCATGCCTGGTTTGGAAAGAGAATATTTACGCTTTTTCTTGCTCGAAAGAAGTTTAAGTCTATTTCCCACGTGCTCGTTTTGAGGAACAAATGCGTGATTATAAGCTTAGAATCACTGATGAAATTACGGTTTGCTGTCATAAACTTCGAATGAAATGAGCTAGAATCTTGAGATTTTCAGATTTCGAGTCTCTAGGTTGTTTCTTTTGAGAGTTTTGAAGTTGATTCTCAGCGTTATCATTTTTCGAATTTACTCGAGAAGAATATTAGTCCAGTATTTTCTTTTTCAACATTATCTAAATAGAATATTTTTCATCCTCAATTATGTTTTTGGAGAAACTTCATCTCATTCAAAAGAAGCCAGTTAAAATATCAAATCAAAAAAAGTCTACTCGTTGAAGGCTATTGATACAACAATTAAAAAATACATCGATATCAAATCAATATCGAAAGATATCATGTAAAGATACTACAGAGAAATCTGTATTTTTTAATTGTTGAAGCCAGTTAATTTTAGATTCTATTTCCCTACATAGAATATGAAAGTAGGAATTCCCAACTAGAATATATAATTCTCAATATCCATGAAAATCATCGCAAAAATCGGATATTTTGTTGAAAATGAAAATGCTCTTCCAGTAAGTTGAATTCGTAAGTTTGATTTGTTATTTGAATGACTTTGTGTTGTGTAGTTTGTTACGGTAAGAGATTTGGACCCAAAGGATATGGATATGGTCAAGGTGGTGGAACCCTTCAAAGCGAATGCTATTCAGTTAGGTTAGTACTGTGTTTTCATGTTAAATTAATCAAATTTTTTCACGATTGCTCCATGGAATTGTGTAATCTCCAAAAATATCAACATTACTTGAAAGGCCGATAAAACATTCAATTTTGGAGCAGTCATGAACAATTTCCAATGCTGAAACTAATAATTTTGTGTGCATAGCTTGCTATGCTCAACGCTATGGTCCAAGAGGAATTGGACACGCTGGAGGCTTATTTCTTGGACTTATGTCTGATGCTTTGGACTTAGAATGGCAGAGGTAGCGAAACTTTTAATTAAAGGTTGTGATCTATGTTGTGGAATTTTCCGACCTCATGTATTCACCCACGCTTGCTTGCTATGCTTTTAATATCTCGCTGTTACATTTATTAATACAAGTTCTTCGGACCTGTGGTGTTCCTCATTCCAACTTCGAAAAATGTTTCATAGTAGATTTCAAACAATTCCAAGAATGTAGATTCAGTCGAACACTAGATTGTGATGCTATTCTCACCATGAATATCCTTGACCTGATTTCTAGAGAATGAAGATATTCAATTGTGAATCCTTCCAATATACTTGAGATCACCTTTGAAGGGATTAGTTATAACAGCTTCAGGTTCTCGATTAATGATCTGGTTAACATCTACTTCTCGAAGTTACCACCTCAATTTTCCTGTTGTCAAAAAGAAGAGAGCTTTAAACTGATGTCAATCGTATTTATTCAATTTCACCTAATCGGACTTCTACATTCCATAGGAGTCTCAAAAATTATATTTCTATAATGATGAACACCACAGATGATATCTCGAACCTGGTTTCAATTGGAAAATCTTCAAAAATAATTCACTTTCCATAACATTATTAACTTCAACAGCGACGCTGCACCAAGAACTACCGTCATTGATACTACATCTATTAAGGCTCCACCTGGTCAAGGTTGTCCTAGGTGTGGTGGTGTAGTCTTCGCTGCTGAAGAAGTACTTGCCAGAGGAAGACCATGGCACAGGAAGTGCTTCAAGTGCAAAGACTGCACCAAAACCCTCGATTCCATCATCGCTTGTGACGGTCCTGACAGAGATGTCTACTGCAAGACTTGCTACGGCAAGAAATGGGGACCTCATGGTTATGGATTTGCTTGTGGATCTGGATTCCTTCAAACTGATGGTTTGACGTGAGTATTTTTCGGTTATTATGTCTTGTGAGTTAAGCCATTTTCACCATTCCTTGCGGTTTGCTCCAAGGCCTCGTGAATGAGATGACCTATCATTTCCTTCTGAGCTTAGTTCTGTTATCCCCTTATTTTGGGATATTTTACTTTCAGTGAAGACCAAATATCAGCAGCTCGTCCATTCTACAACCCAGATACTACTTCTATCAAGGCTCCTCCTGGCCAAGGTTGCCCTAGATGTGGAGGAATGGTATTTGCTGCTGAACAACAGTTAGCAAAAGGAACTGTGAGTAACACTTCTCTATTACTTCCTTATGATCTTATTCGATATTCACTCCTTGAAGCATCCTAATGAAATCTTGTATTCCTTCTAGATGTGGCACCAGAAATGCTTTAACTGTGCCGAATGCCACCGTCCTCTTGACTCCGTCCTTGCTTGCGATGGCCCTGACAAGGAAATCCACTGCAAAGCCTGCTATGGCAAACTCTTTGGACCTAAAGGTTTCGGTTTTGGCCACACACCAACCCTGGTCTCAACTGACGGTGTCTCTACCAGAATATACAATGATGCCAAGCCTAACAGCGGTCCCAAAGCCAGCGATCCCCGTCTAGGTTGCCGTAGATGTGGCTACTCTGTATACGCTGCAGAGCAAATGATCAGCAAGAATGGCTTATGGCACAGAAGATGCTTCAGCTGCGCCGAATGCGCAAGATCTTTAGACTCAACCAACATGAACGACGCTCCAGACGGTGAGATCTACTGCAAAGGTTGCTACGGCAGGAACTTTGGACCACGCGGAGTTGGATTCGGCATGGGTGCTGGAGCTTTAACCATGGCCTAAGCTGATGCAACGAATTCTTAATCAATACATTATCCGACTTTGCAACAGAGATCTCATCCAGAGGGTACCCTCTCCCTCACTTGAGGTGCTCAATACTACGCCCCATATGTTGAAATCATCCCCTCTCATTTCAACAGATAGGGCCTAGAAGCAAATACAGATTCTGGTACTATTAGGTACCTAAGTTGCCAATTAAATCTCAGAGAATTCATCCTGCATACGAAAGACAGTGAGATGCTGATATGGCAACAGTGGAACCTAAGTCTCTGACTCGGAAGCGGTATTGCCATATCGGTCCTTCACTATTTCACCAGTACACGATGGACTTTCTGACAGTGTGTGTAAACCTTGTGCCTAAAAGTACATTTGATTGAGACTGTCCCATGAGCTTTTATAGCAGTGTAATAAATGCTGTTTTACGCATGATTTTTGATAACTGATTTTTGTAAGGAAAACATAGATAATACTTATTCCATTTTGAAGAAGGTTTGAAGAACAAGAAAGAAGTCGTGACCTGTTGAAACTAAGCTAAGACTTTCTCGAACGAACAAGATTGACCTGAGAATTTTTGTATATATCTACATCGGCCAATTTTTGTTGGTCTATCTTAGCTTTGCGCTTTGCTACATCATTTACAATAAACAATTGTTTCATTTTACAGTGGAGATTTTATAGATAAGGAATTTTTGTTAAGTTTTGAATCATCGTATTATAATGCAAAATTGGAGCAATAAACGAAAGGAAGCACTTTTGGTATTTTATTTTCGTGATTTTTCTCCAACTTGGGTTTTTTTTGCCCATGTTCAAGGGAACAGCGTGCAATAGTTTTACCCAAATGTTTGTTATTTGGAAATCAATAAATACCTCAAAAATCTGGCATAAAAACTTCTCAACAAATAGGCAGACCTATGGAATTCACCTCTTTTCGAAATTCTCAAGAAATATTAATCATTTTTGGGTTTTTATTCAATAGTGAAAACACGTTGTCCAATTGCATAACTCTTCACTTTTACCAAGCCTATACAGTCAACCATCGAACCATTTTAGTCAGGGTTTCCAACACCATACTGATGCACAAATGGCGCAAATCTAAATCCTAAATTTTGGAACATCCATTGTTTGTACAATTCAAGAATAAAAGAAGTACAAAGATAAATCCTGACCTGGCCTTTACCCTAGAACAATCGTATAAATATTTCTAGTATGGCCTCGGAGTACACAGAATTTTAATAAATATTGCGGTAAAGGTAGTCGTATTATATTGTAATGGATATATGAAAGCGGAGATGTTGGTCATTACGTATCTATAGTATTGCGTTCCGGAGCCCCTGAGGTAACATATGTTAGTGGGGCCATTTCTTTTTATTGACTGCCGTACATCGTACACCCCATTTAGAATGTTTCCATTGTTTGTATCTTTTATATCTTGAGTTCTCTGAGGCTTTCAAATTAGATGAATTATTGAGAACTTTCTGTGGCGAACTAAGGAAAGAGGAAAAATCATAAGGGGTGATCCGTTAGTGTGGGTCGGATGCATAGAGGGGACTGCTGAATTGTTGTTGAAATCATCTTTAAAATGATTTGATAAGAATAATGGATGCATGGGAAGATAGCTAGAATACCATGTACCGACTGTCTCCTACTTTAATTCACTGAAATTTTGGGTTCAATGAGCAGAAGAAGAATGGGGGTTTTTCCTTTAAACTAAAATGCAGTAATTTTCATGAAAAACCTTTAAAACATCACATTTCAAACATATAATTTCAATATTATATTTTTAAAAAAATGTTTGATCACCTAAAACTGAAAAATAAAAATGCGGATTTGCATTTAAAGGGATTTGTCATGAGTGCACGGTATGGCAACGTCGAATTCAGATTTCTCGGAAACAAAAGGACGTCAAATGCGCTACTTTGTTCAGGAAAACAGAGATAGCTATACTTCGATCTGGTTAAAGTAGAAGACAACGACCAAGGAATAGAAAAAGAAGAACACAGACTGTCATACTGTCGTATTATTGACAAATCGCAAACGGAAATTGTTTGGTTATATTGACAAAGAATACGTGTGTACCACAGAATAGGAATAAATATTCCATTATTCTAAAGCAATTCTACTGAACACCGTTGTCACTTCGTGCATGCCTGGCAAATCTGAAACCCTAATTTTGAAATCTAATTTTGAATGCTTTTTGAAGGTAATTTATGAAAATGATGATTCAAACCCATAATAATTATGTTCAAATTTGCATTTGCTGTAATAACCCAAATTCAAGAAAAACCCCCATTGTCAAATATCGTTCTATTTTCCTCTGTGAATGTTGATGGCGCTAAGGTCACTTTTTAAAGTCCATACAATTGATTCTGCTGAATAAGAAGTAATTGAACTACAATCCGATTGATCTGATATTGCTGGCTCTGTCTATTCGACAATATTTGTCTCATGCTAATTTGAGAATACCTCAATTTCAAGTTGTGGATTTCCTTTCGTCAAATTTTCTATATGGAGCAAACTCCAGGTCGTTTCTCCTGGCTTTCATCGAATCCTGTATTCTTGAACATCAGGGATCAATTCAAATGAGCGCTGCATGACGAGCAATGTTGCCGAATTTTGTTATCAATCAGAAACAATTATTTTTCGACAGAACAGCACAAAACATATCTGCATAGACTTATAATGATATTCTATGTCTATGCATATCTGCGATATGTCTTCGGTGGTATATCACCATTATAGTTGTAGCGTTTTATTGGAGGGTGACAATTGATAATTTAAAGAAAAGAAACTATTTTCCAGAAAGTATCTAGCAAAAGGAGGAGAGGAGCTGTCAACAGGATATTTCGCAAAGAAATGCATATATATATAGGCTGCTTGACAGCAGATTAGAAGAAAACTTACTAGGGAAAAATGGGCAAAAAAACTATGTTGAAATTCCAATTATTCTACGAAGAAGTTAATCCAAACAGTATTGATCAGAAATTAAAAAGGGTTCGTTGGGGATGTTCATCGACACTTATTTCGTTCTCTTTTTCGCATTCGACATCTTCGAACTGCTCATCCTTCAATATAACAGTGAAAAATTAACGAAATTGTAAAAACTCAATACCAGATGAAAAATTTTGAGACATCTGACAATAACAGCAAACAAACTGTTCCAGTTTCCTCCTCTGAAAAATCGAAGGAGATGATTGATTGTTCTCTACACTGTTCTATTATCATGTGATTCGAGAATGGTTAGTCCATGGGCTTTCTACCATTTGTTCTACTCCTGTATTTTCAAGAATCGCGACCCTGGTAGATGATTATACCAGAAATTCGAGTGTTTCATGCAGGGAATATGTAAATAGAAAATGCTAACCGATTTCGATAAGTGAGTACAACGAGGACCAATGAAAATATTCGTTCCTTTCGTTTCCCTGGAGTTGACACTAAACGAAAAAATGTACATATCTTGGGCGGAACTAGAATAGGAAGCAAGTACTTACCGGAATGAATTTCATCGTCTGAAAGCTTTTCCAACCGTCGGACGTAAGTGGAAAATGATCCCTCGAAACTCGTTACATCGAAGTAATTGAAATGCGTCCTAATTAAAAATGAACGGATCTATTACGACCATGTAATAATTTATATGCTCCTGCAGGATATCACGGGATAGAGCGGTTCCCGAGACAACCTACACGAATCTATATATCCTTTAAGATTTAATCTAGGTAATAGAATGCTCACTGCGTCTGCGGCGGGGCTGCATTACAAATTGATTCTTTGGAAAAGCACAATTTTGTTAATGGTCACGAAGGAAATAAGCATTTCTCGGTTTCTGCTCTGGATTTACGGATGCTGTAACGTTGGCTGTTTTCCATCTTGTGATGAGGTTGGGTGGTACAGTTTGGGGAGTGTATTTAATTCATAGACCGTATACAGGGTGTATCTGTATAACACCGAACAAATGTTAGAGGTGATTCTGTGATGAAAATTAAGGTAGGTTTGTGGTATACAATTTTTTGAAAAACATCCCCCCGCAAAATTTAAACCCCTCCGAAGATTAACAAAACAACTCGTTTCTCTTTTTATTTCCCCTGTATATTAATAAGCCGATGACAACAAACTTGGTAAATATTATTTGTCAATAAAACTACATATTTTGCATTTTTTTCAACCCTGGAGTAGGCTTATGAAGAATTGAAATACTCCTCAGATATTTTTTGTTGGAATTTTTTTTTGGATACAAATTTTCCTTCAAAAAAATATGGCTTAATAGCCTTATTCATTTAGTAAATTTTTCATCTTCACAAGTTATTTCGAAAACTGAAGCATTGCCGAAAAAACATAGCTCATGTTAAATAGCATTTCATTGAACAACAGCCAACCAATTAGGCCAAGAGTTTTACAACCAAAACAATTGCGAACAATGTACAAAAACTGTCGAACATCGACAATAATATTATAATAAATGTTGAAAATGACCGCCTTCAGCTTCACTACAAGCATTTACTCTTCTCCTCATTGAAATTCATATGCGATGAAATATGACTGCTGAATTTCTTATCGTTTCACACCCTGCTACAATGCGGTTTCGCAGATCATCGATATTTTTGCGCGCATGTTCTAGGGGAACAGCGTGCTATCGTTTTGTCCAGATGTCTGTAATTTTGGATGATTGAGCCGAAAATGGTCTCAATCGACTAGGTTGGACTCACTGATGACGAATCCGGTGTCAAAATCGATACTGTCCGGCCGAGGACACGATAACTGTCGACAGAAGCGAGCTAGCAACTTGAAACTTTCAGGATAGGTTGCGCATCAACATGCCGCGGTTAAGTTTGTTAATGGGCCAAATCGGTCGAATAGTTTCGGAGTTATAGGCATTTGAAGTTTTGAAGTTATTTATTTTTTATTTCAGAAACTACTTGAGCGATTGGATTCAAACTTAGCAGTTAGGTAGAGTATAATGACGCGCAACTTTGAGCCAAATTTCTCCAGGATCATATTGTCAGTAAATTAAAAAAAAAATTTTTTTCGAAATTTTTTTCCAAAAAATTTTTTTTTTCGGAAACCATTCATCATATCAAAAAAAAATTCCACTCACATTTTGAGCTTCATATTTCACAGCAGTGTACCAAATTTCAGTTCGATACGATCATAAGTTTTGGAGATATCGGGAAAAAATATGTCAAATTTCGAGGTTTTCTTCTCGATATCGTTGATTTTTTCGGTATAACTCGAGAAATACTGATTCAGTCCTGATAAAACTTCACAGCTAGTTTTGAGATGCTGAAAGACAACTTTAGTCGAAATTTCGTGATAATCGTGTCATTAGAACAATTTGAAAAAAAAAATTTCTATGATTTTCTTATCATATCATCCTCATTAAATTCTGTATGAAACTTCGAACTGTAATTTTTCGATGAAGTACTGGATTTCAATTCGATCTGATCTGTATTTTTGGAAATATCGGAAAAATAAAATTTTGATTGGGTATATCTACGGAATTATTGGGTGGATTTTACCCATTCACGAATTCGGCCTTCGTAATTAAGGTCCAAACCTTCTCTACAAATATCGAGTTTCTAAGTTGTTTCTTTCGGAAGGTATTGTGTTTACTCAGTCGGCCGTTAGGCTGACCGTAAACACAATAACTTCCGGAAGAAACGACTTAGAAACTCGATATTTGTATAGTAGGTTTGGGGCTTAATCACGATCAAAATTTTATTTTCAAATAATTCCAAAAATGCAGATTTGATCGAATTGAAATCCAGTAATTCATCAGTAAAAATTTCAAAAAGCACTGCCGTGAAGGCAGCAGCTATTGCGTGCATCTTCAAATTCGTTGCTGAAGCGGTCATCTACATTGAACATGCTCGCAAAAGTTGCTGCCTTCACGGCAGTGCTTTTTGAAATTTTTTCTCGTAAATGCTTGAGTTTTCGAAAAAGCTTGCAGATGCAAAAAAGTTAGTGAATCAATTGGCTTTTCAGGCATGTGGTTTTAAAAGGAACCTTTTGAATTTTTTCGGTGTGATTCAGATACACCCTGTATACAATTTGAAAAAGTTCGGCAAACGAAGGTATGATTATTCTCAATTATATATAGTTATATGTAGTTTTTTCGCGCGTATTTTCTGAGGAACGGCGTGCTTTCGTTTCGCCGAATGTCCGTTATTTTTGAACAACTAGGTTGGGCTTTCTGATGACGAATCCAAAGTCAAAAGCGATTCTGTCCGGCCGTTCGGCCGGCTGTAGACACGATTACTTGAGAACGGAGGACCATATCGGCCTGAAATTTCCAGGGTAGGTTGCAATTCGAAATGCGACAGTGAAGTTCGTTGATGGTTCAAATCATCATAATGGTTTCGGAATTATGGTTATTTGAAATTTGAGGTTATGTCCTCGATATTTCAGGAACTTCCAACTACTTAGCAAGGAGATTGACCATGACAACGCGTAACTATCCGAAAATTTTCATTTGGATTGTATAATTGGTGAATCAAAATTTTTTTTTGTCAAACAGTTTTTTTCGGAAACTATCCATCAGATGTGGAAAAAAATTTGCGCACACCTGAACCTCCATATTTCAAAACAATGAACAAAAATCAATTCTGATCCGATTCAAACTCCTCATTTTCGAAAAACATTTCAGATTTTGGATTTTCCACGGTATCTTCGGAATGATTCAGAACCTACTGAGCTAATCATGATAAACCTTGGTAACTAGTTTACGAATGTTAATGTTCAACTTCGGACAGAAATTCGTGATGATCATGTCATTGTAACAATTAAAGAACCATTTGAACATTTTTTTCAAACATTCAATTTTCCACCCAATGAATTTTGCTGATATACCCCTTGGAAAATTAATTTTCCGAATATTTAAAGGAATATAGGTGAGATCGAATTAAAATTCAGAACTTGATTGACAAATGACAGCAGAATTGCAGAATTTCGTGGGTATGATATGATTAGGAGATCACCATGCTGCGTTTGGCGGGGTCAATAGTGCTTTTCTATATTTTTTCGTCAGAAGTATGAATCATAATTACATAATTGAAAATCGGTCAAATTATACCTCCTTCATAGGATGTTAAGATTGTGCAACGCACATATATCAAACATCTAACTCGCATTAGCTGGTATTTGAATTCAGGGCTTTGTAAGCTAATTGAAATTCACTGTTGCAATATAATCCCCATTAGCTATTAAGATGCCGCACCATATCCAATAATTGAGATTTTATGACTCCAGTCAAACATGAAACAGCATTTAACAGATAGATTGCCTGCTACAAGAACTTCATTATCCACTTGAAAGAGTATGAGGTATTTTACGCCTATTCATTGTTATAATTGTTTTTGATTTTTATCAGATCTGTATTTTTGGGAATACTGAAAAGATGAAATTCTGTTAAATTCAGGGAATCATTGGGTGGATTCTGAGCATTCAAGAGAGCCTTAAACACAATATCTTTCGAAAGAATTGGCTAAGAGATTCGAAATAAAAAGTGGACGGTATTCATTCAATTTCAAGAACTCAAACCAAAATGTATGTATGTTTTACAATACAGATTACTGTAAGAGCCAGCTGTGTTGAATGTGTGAACTAAGTATCGAAGCGTATTGGGAACTTCTGCGAAGATGCTAGCGCTCTAACGGATAAATTTGGAACCTGTCCAAGCTAGTAGTTTTATGTAAACAAACCTTAGAAATGTGGTGGAGAACGAATATTTATTAAGCAGAGCTTGAATATTTGAAGAAATTATTATAATTTTGTGTGAGATTTCTTGAGAAGGAACTTTTCGTTTGGATCACGATATAAAATCGTACTTTAAATCGTTCCTGGAGGATAATTTCGGTGTTATTTTGGTGTATGTTGCTTGGTGGATCAAAATGAACCAATATCTAAGTTTACTTGAATTTTTGGAAAAATAGGCACCTCAATAAGTAATTCAAGGACTCTTTTTTATGTGAAGAAGTGCTGAATGCAGGCTATATTATGTGGTAAATCTAGAATCAGTCCAAATGATTGTTCTCTGTTTACAAGCGAGTGAATCAATAAAATGAAAACAGATTTTCTGCTTTAGTTCTTTTGCATTCTATTTCTAAAGAAAAGGAAACAGATAGACATATAATTGATTTCATTTTCATATTACAGCTGCTCAAGATACACATGCAAAGTGAAAAATGTAACAGCTGGTTCAACCTACCTATATATAGAAATGAAAAGTTTTAATGTATATATATATGAGTAACTTCAGCTATTATCAACTCTAAGAGGATATCTAGTTTTTGTCAGGTTTTCAACCAGATCACTCTTTTAGAATATGATTTTGTGTAGTATGTGAATTAGGTTGCTGCAGAAGTGCTCGGTAGTTTCTCTGCAGCATTTTCTTCAAAATTCTTTTATTTTCATTTACACCTAAAAACATCAAGATGCATACGTTTTTTGTATTTTTATTCGTTTTGTGATCTCACATTGATGTAAGTGTCCTTTTTATCATGTATACTTTCATCACTGATTACTTATGTAATTTTTAGTAGCCCTGAAGAAGGAAATGTAAATCTCCGAAAGCTAGGCCAATACAATAAAGAGATATTGATATATTTTCATTGACTACCCGATCATTAACCAATAGAATCTATTTTCGTCAGTCGATATACACACACGAAGAATAAATAATGATTTAAATAATTATCGGTGAATTCATATAACTGTGAAACATGCTAAGAGATCTCTAAACTATTGATTCGCAAATAATAAGGGCCCTGTTTCTTCAGCAAGCCCCTGTATTTTTTTCAGAACTGTTCGTTCGTCGTCCTCTTCATCATGATCGAACATAATTTGATATTCTTCTCTAATCAGCTCGAATGAAGTTACATTTATACCCATTTCTTTCAACGAGCTGAGAAATAAACACTGCAGAAAATTAAATATATGATTAACAATTCTGATTTGACATCAGTCATTGATACACAGATGAGAGGATATCAAATATTTATGGTCATATTGAAGTCGGCCATATGCAACCTCCATCCCGGACCCACGATTTGAAGCCTTATGCTCCTTCCTTATGTTCTTTATTCAGAGGCTGGAATCGAGTCTTTCTGACCTTGAGAAAAATAACGGACATAACCACACTTATTTCTTCCGCTTAACAAAACAGCTCTTCTTTCGAATATCTTGAATCGAAATGTATACCTAAATGGATTTGCAGGGATTCAGTAATCACAAGATTCAAATCAGACTATGTTTTTTGGAGTAAATGGAAAACCTCATTTCCTTAATCATATTATTTCGATCAGTTTCGAAATCATTTTCGTAAGAATCTACCTCCAGTTGTGGAAAGGCGTTTGGCTTCGAGTTTGAGGTGATCTTTCCAGAAAAGTGTTTACTGCAAATATAAGTATTTTTATTTATGCTCTCCAGTGTTAATGTTTCTTTGCCACACAGTTTTATCCATTCGAGGCACTGCATCGAGTTCTTTTTTTTTTGAGAAACGGACGGAACTTGATTCTGCTATTTTTTCGCGAATCACTTTTGCAGTGTTTGTACGAACACCTGGGCATGATTTCTGGATTCCAAAAAATCTGATTCATACAAGAACAATAAACTATGGTCTATGTCTATACGCTATCGATCATAAAAGCTCTCGATTTTGTGTCTGAAAAATCGCTTACTAGAACCGTCCCGTACACGGAACTCGGAACCAAAACAAACCTAAAGTAAATATAGATTGTTCTATGCTATGGATATTTACCATAGAAAATCGTTCTGGTGACAGTAAATCGACCGCATTTTCATCAACCAGATTCCGTAAATAACCTTTTTCATGCGCTTGTTCCAGGGACCATCCAAATATTTCATATTTACGGAGCGGAAAATCGGCAACCGAAATAACAGAGTTGATTTTCGGAACGTATCCTATGAAAATTGACACTGTTTGCATGAAATCAGGAATCCCAACTTAAATTTCAGCCAATCGGGGACGATCTTAACAAAAACCTATATTTGAAAGGAATTATCTGGTTTGAAGAGCCGAGGCATGTTTAACGGTTATTTATAAATAATGCGAACCTTATCATGTCGAATTTGTCCGGAAATTCCCGTTCCCCAGTGAAAGTAAACTTGCTTAGTAAATTGTGGGTTGGCAACTTGGGCCGAAGTCGTCTATTGTCTCAATTTTACCTAAATACAGATGATAGAGAATTTTTAATCATCAAAACCTGAAAATTGCAAACGAAATCTCTTCTCTTGCCTTGAAATGATTGGACGTGTTAAATCGATTGCGACGGTGTATCGTCTTGTTCTAATGCGAAAGCCCCCGTATTATTGTAATACCCAGGAGCTGTCTATACCTTTAATGGATTCTTTGAAGCCTAACATGAGTGCATTGTCCCTTTATCTTACTTTCACGGAATGTGTTTTAAAAACCACTTCAGTCGAAGCAAACTCTGTACCCTTCGTTCGCCCCATTATTCAGAAAGGTACATTAGCTTTAATCTGATTTTCCATGGGAATTCCGCGAAATTCGCAGCTTCAAAGCTGGGGAACAACAGCATGAACGATTCACTAGATTTGCTCTGAAATTTTCAGTCACATGGGGGGTGTTTTCGAATGAGTTCGTTAGTTGTCGGAAATAATTATATGAAATAGACGACTTCGGCCCAAGTTGCCAACCCACAATTTACTTAGCAAGTTTACTTTTACTGGGGAACGGGAATTTCAGGACAAATTCGACATGATAAGGTTCGCATTATTTATAAATAACCGTAAAACATGCCTCGCCTCTTCAAACCAGGTAATTCCTTCCAAATATAGGTTTTTGTTAAGATCGTCCCCGATTGGCTGAAATTTAAGTTGGGATTCCTGATTTCATGCAAACAGTAAATATGAAATATTCGGATGGTTCCTGGAACAAGCGCGTGAAAAAGGTTAATTACGGAATCTGGTTGATGAAAATGCGGTCGATTTACTGTCACCAGAACGATTTTCTGTGGTAAATATCCATAGCATAGAACAATCATGTTTACTTTAGGTTTGTTCTGGTCCCGAGCACAGAACATCAAAATATAAGAAGTGCAACCTGCCTTGTAAACTATCATGTCGAATTTGTCCTGAAACTCCCGTTCCCCAGTGAAAGTAAACTTCCTAAGTAAATTGGGGGTTGGCAACTTGGGCCGAAGTCGTCTATTGGTCTCAAATATGCCTCGTTACCGAAATATAGAGTGGGACAATTCGGAAATGTCGTCATGTAAAATAAAGAAAAATGCAAAAATGTAGAAACGCACTGACGTGAGGTCAGGAGCTTTTACGCGCTTGTTCAAACTTTAACTGATAGATCAACACGAAATTTTGCGTGATAGTAATATCCATCTCATTATGAAGTTTCAATGTGATTGCATCTGTACTTCTTGAGATATTGCGGAAATAGCGTTAAAATTCTAAATAACAACGAAATTTGGCACATTTTTTTCTTCTATCTCCGAAAGAAAATATCGGATCGAATTGAGATTTGGAAAATTGTTGTTGAATACTGACTCTTAGGTTTGTGCTGAATTCTATGGAAATCTCATCAATATTTTCAGAGAAAAAGAATTTTTTATTGAGAATCTCGAAAATTTTCGAATAGAAATTTGTTCAGATTTTTTTAACAACTGGATCCACACAAAATTCTTCACGAAATTGCGCGTTGGAATTTCAGAACTGTCCAAGAATTTTCAGTTTAATCGAGTCAATACTTCATGAGATATCGAGGAATTAACCTCAAAATTTCAAATGGGGCCCAACTCCGAAACTATCCTACCGATTCCATCCATTAACGAACTCAACCGATATATTTGGACTCCAAACCTAATCTGACAATTTCAGGTCGCTAAGTCGTTTCCTTCGAAAGTTACAGCACATACGGACGGATTGTCTGACGGACAAAATTGAATCTGACCACGGATTAATTCTTCCTCAGAGAATTCAAACCAATTGTTCAAGACCATTTTCAGTTCAAAATTCGAAAATTACAGACATACTGTTGGTTCCAATCAATTTGTATTAACCCTGTGAGAGTGTGATGATAGCAAACCCTTAAATCTCAAATGGGGACGAGGGTTGAGTGACACCTCTTTTTGAAGGTGATCAGATGGCCTTTTCAAAAATGCGTTTACTATATCTTTTTCGGTGATATTCCATCAATTCATTAATCTGAAGGAGTGAAGAAAATAACTGAAAAATGCAAAAACAAATTCAGTATCATTGTTGAAATGAATTTTCATCATTGCATGTTGAAGTTTTGTTTCTCTTTTCACACATCGGATTCTCTGGTATTCTGTGAATTGGAGTTATAAGTAAAAAATTATTCATTATTTTCATCTGGATTGTTATGCTAGCAAAAAATGATGAAAATTTGATCAATAGGTACAATAGCAACATTTCCAAGAATACCAGCAAATACCACGTGTGTGAAAAAAGAACTTCCAGATGCTTCGAAGAAAAATTTTCCACAATATTACTGAATTTGTTGTTGCATTATTCAGTTATTTTCCTCACTTCGGAATAGTAAATTTAAAAAAAAAGTACCTACTAAAAAAAAAGTTCAGTGTATGGCTTCTTCGAGAACACCATCTAATTACGTTCAATTCAATGTGTCACTCAACCCTCGTTTCCATTTAAGATTTTGGGGATTTACAACTTTATAAAATGTCTCCCTACAAACCAAAGTCTAACAATTTTTGTATTTTTCCAGATTTTGCATGGGTGCCGAGGTATTAATGGTGGACTTCTTCGAATAAACACACTGAGAATGATTTATAATTTGACTCAAAAAAATCTAGTCATAAGGTTCATCTATTTACGTATTCGTTTTACAGACATTTTGTAACCTTCAAATTATATTATCCTTTCGATATTCTGCCTGTTTATAGTTTTCAACCAAGTACTAGATTTTAAGTTGACCCGATCTATATCTATATTTTTGAAAATTTTGGAAAAATAAAATAAATTGGTTTATCTACAGAATCACTGGGCGGGTTTTCCCATTCACGAATTAGACGTTCTTCGGCTTATAATAATCAATAACCTTCAAGAGAAAGTGCTTAGAGAATTTTATAGAGTAGGTTTGTACTTTGATAATGAAACCTGATGGATCGATTTGAACCCGGTAGAAACACGACATCTTGAAGGTTCATGCCGACTATTGTGATTCCCATATGATAAGAACGTCGCAAAATATAAAATATTCAAAAATTGAAAATCAACTCATTATTTATAATTTTCGCTGTGTATTTCAGAATTCAGATATTTGGGGAAGAAAGGAGACGATTCAAAATATGTCAGCATATGTCCCTATTCTTGAATCGGGAAAGGGAGAAAATAGGCGTGTCGACGCTGTTGTCAAGGAAACTCGGTGCATTTTTGATGGAACGATAGAGAACGTTCATTCTATCACATTCAAGAATAGGGTCCCTGGAGGTAATGTGAACTGGCTACTAAGATCGTACCATCAGACCACGTTGAACTTTTTTCGTGGTCTACGGGACTGAGCCATCAAACGCTTCCACCATCAAGATCAACTTGCCCATTGGGAACTTCTGCGAAGATGCCAGCGCCCAAACGGATAAATTTGGAACCTGTCCAAGCTACTAGTTTTATGTGAACAAACCGTAGAAATGTGGTGGAGAACGAATATTTATTAGGTAGAGCTAGAATATTTAAAGAAATTATTATAATTTTGTATAAGATTTTTTGGATCCATAAGAAAAGTCCCTTTCTTATGGATGACGTTGTAAAATCGTGCTTCAAATCGTTCCTGGAGAGTAATTTCGATGTTATTTTAGTGTCTGTTGCTTGGTGGATCAGAATGAACCAATATCTAAGTTAACTTGAATTTCTGGAAAGGTAGGCACCTCAATAGGTAATTCGAGACCCTTTATCAATGTGAAGAAGTTCTAAACACAAGCCATATTATGTGATAAAACTAGAATCAGTCTAAATGATATGACTTCTTCTCTTTGTTAACAAACGAGTGAATCAATAAAATGAAAAGACAGCTTTTCTGTTTTAGTTCTTTTGCATCGTATTTCGAAATAAGAGAAAGGAAACAGACAGACATATAATTGATTTTATTTTCATATCACAGCAGCTCAAGATACACAAACAAAATGGAACATGTCACAGCTGGGTCAACCTAGCTATATAGAAATGAAAAATATAGAGGTATTCTCATGAATTACTTCAACTATTATCAACTATAACAGTATATTCAGTTTCTGTTAGGTCTCTTTGAATATGATTTTGTGTAGAGTGTGAAGTAGGTAGCTGCAGAAGTGCTCGATAGTTTCTCTGCAGGATCAGCATTTTTCATCAAAATTTCTTTGTTTTCATTTACACCTAAAATATCTGGACATGAAGTTGGTTCCAAATGAATACATTGTAATTTACCTTTAAGAAAATAAGCATCTTCAGAGAAATGCAGTGAACATACTTTCATGTATTTCGTGACCTGTTTTCCAATCTTCAATTTCAAAATCCAGGTCTTTCTCCTTCTATCATTGAGTTCCCTGCCAAATGCTGTTTCCGAATTACTTTTGCTTTCATTTGGCTTTGGAAAAAATGAAAACTTGAAGCGGTAGATGATCATTTCTTCTTTGACAAAGAATAACATTGAGTGGAGGCACACAACAATAGTCATTTCTGGAGGATGCCATTTCGAATTTTTCCAATCGGAAAGAAAGGAATCGATTGATGAATATTAGAAACACTTTCGGTATACCAAAATTTCAACTCTAAGAACAACACAAAAGCTCGAAATTGAACTCTCAAAGTAAGCAAAATACGCTAAAATAACGGGCACTTCGAAAAACTACTAGCTTGGAAGTGTTCGAATTATTGTCGCCAGAGGGCGTATCGCTTAGCAGTAGTTGCGAATTGCATCGTTCAAATTCAGCCTGATTTCGATGATTACTCACAAACACTTTGCTTCATTTGAATTTCAAGATAGGGAGCGCTGAATGAGAGAAAGTTCATAACCCCTTATCCAAAAGGAAATGGATCCTCCAATTCCTCCCAGTTAATAGCTGTCAAATGATTCATAAGTACTATAATCATCAGTCAAAATTAATATTCATTCTTCTTTCTAATCCATCTTACTTTTATAAACGAGATGAACACCGAATTCGCATTATAATATAATTGCTAGCATTCAAACCGACGAGATATCAAGATCGTAGATGGCGCGGCCGTTTACTTAAGAAACCGCCAACCCTCTTAATGCCTCTGAGGGAAAGAACCCATAACAAAACACACTTTTTCACTTTTAATTAATCCAATGCCACTTTATCCCACGATGGTCCAAGCAATGTCATACAGTGAATCTTAATTTTGCCAGTTCTGCGCCAGCAAATTTATGATAGTTAATTAAATTTTAATTTCGCTTTGTTGTGCTGCCTGGAGGCTTCTCGGCTAGAGAGAGGCCATTACGGAAGCGCTTTATTATCAAGGTTGGTAACACTGGACCCAGCGTCTTAAATGTAAACGAAATTAATTAGAGCTACCTGAAAATAGAATCACTCTTCATCTTCCAGGATTTTGCTGTTGTTGCTTACCACATAGCAAACATATCGCTATATCTATCAGCATAAGGAGAGAGGAGTCCCTCATTTGAAAAATACTCCGTGTATACTTCGGTTAACTGGCTCTCTCAGAGTGGTCGAAGAGAGTGAAGAAAGATCCAGAGAAGCACTGAAATGAATAATTGAGAAAGTTCAAGCATAGATTCAAAGTAAACATTGAACCAATATTCAGATAAACAATCTCCTGAACAATCTACTTCACGTCAAAGCATTTCTCAAATTTTCAAGGTAGTGTACAATTTAGATACTAGAAAAACTACAAGAAAACGAACCGAATCCTCCGCCATTTTGAGGCCCTAGAAATTCTTACTTTTATGGATTCCTGGATTTGCGCGCTGATGACCGATTTTTGAAAAAGCAATTTGTCCCAACAAATATTCAGATTATTCTCAAAATCTCATATACCTAGCCTAGAAATTCGACAAATTTTTCCCCAATATTTTTGAGAAAGAATATCGGATCAAGATGAAATTTTCAGCACTTTTGTTTTATTTTTACTTCAAGACTTGGTCATGTTCCATTGAAATCTGATAGGTAGTTTTCTGAAAAAAAATTATTTCAAGAAAAACTCAGATATTGTCGAAAAAAAATTGTTTCAATTTACCGATACTATTTTAATTTAACAACAAAATGTTACTATTTTTTCAAATATCTCCGGAAATAACCATAGGATTGAATTGAAATATGATACACTTTTGTTGGATTTTGTTACCATTTTTCTCAAACAAAATCAGGAAGATCATGAACACAATATTGTAGACAATAACTATGTCTAGAAGAACACATATGTAAGTTCCGGAGCTTTTACATGCTTGTTCGTATTCATGTTTTTTTAAATTTCGTAACCGTTGAATCCACACGAAATTTGGCACTAAGTTGAGTGTTGGTATTCTTCATTTTATTACAAAGTTGAAAGAAACAAGAATCTTGATATCTATAGAGAAGGTTTGGACCTTAATTACGAATACCGAATTCGTGAATGGGTAAAATCCCATTGATTCCGCAGATATATACCCATTTAAAATGTTATTCTCCCAATATTTACAAACATACAGATAAGATCGAATTGAAATCCAGAACTCGATTGTGAAGTGCCTGATTGAAGGTTCATGCAGAATTTCGTATGGAAAATGATCAGAAAATCGCAGAATATTGACTATCTGAAAGGGAAAAACATTAATTTTTTTTTGAATTGTTCTGTTGACACGATCATAATGAAATTTGGCAGAAAGTTGGTCATCAGTGTTTTCGAATTAGTTATCAAGTCTTGTCATTATTGAATCAGCTTTTTTTTCTAGTTATTCCGGAAAAAACAGTGATACCGAAGAGAATACCACGAAATTTTATATATTTTTTGCAATATATCAGGAACTGAAATTTGACACATTGCTGTGAAATGAGGAGCCCAAGGTATGATCAGAATAATTTTTGAATATGATGAAAAGTTTCCGAAAAAAGAATGTTTTTCCAAACCATACATTTTTACGAATGATACAAGAGCACAGATAAAAAGCTCGGTGAAAACTCTGTCTCCCCGTATAAATAGAGCTTTTTGTTTAAAGAACATGGATGGCATCTTTTTCATTGGAAAAAATTTTTTCGTCATCTTGAATTCATTTTGACAAAACATCTTGACATTATATCTAAATCAGAAAGAGGTACAGAAGACCAACGAAGAAATAAATAATAAAGGGTTTTCCAATAAGAGGTGTTATTTTGATATTCAAAGAAAAATGCCATTTTTCAATATAAATGATCGGATGTTTATTTCATTATGAAGAAGCTATGCCGTTAATAGTGGAAAACAACATCAGGCAAATGACCACCACGACCACGCTACAGGACCATATCCTTTCAATGAAATTTTCCATAACCAAATTGCAAAGTCGTTGCCCTATGTCCTCGATAGCCTCACGAATTCCATCTTTGAGGTCTTGAATCGACACTGGGCTATTAGCGTAGACCTTCTCGTTCACGAGGCCCCAAAAGAAGAAGTTGCAAGGTGTTAAATCACAAGATCTCGGTGGCCAATTGTGATCACCTCTTCGAGAGATAACACGGTCCGGAAACTTTTCCTGCAAATGATCAATGGTTTCGTTGCTTGTGTGGCACGTAGCGCCATCTTGTTGGAAGTAAACGTTGTCCAGATCAATACCATCCAATTCCGGCCATGAAAAATCATTAATCATCTCTCGATGGCGCAATCCATTCACCCTAACTGTTGCTCCAGCCTCATTTTCGAAAAAGTAAGGTCCAATTACTCCGCCGCACCATAAACCGCACCAAACAGTCACACGTTGAGGAAAGAGAGGCTTTTCAGCAATAACTCTCGGGTTTTCCGAGCCTCAGATGCGACAATTTTGCTTGTTGACGAAGTCACCGAGGTGGAAATGGGCCTCATCACTGAAGAGTTGAGTTCTTGAGTTAACTGAACTTCATTAGCCTTAAGACCCAAATCTTTATGCAAAATACGGTGTAATGTCGTTTGTGGAATGCCTAATTCCAAAGAAAGACGAGGAATGGACAAACCTGGGTTTTCTTCAACACTATCGGCTACAGCAGCAATATTCTCGGCTGTTCTTCAGCGACGTGCATGGGTTTTATTCTTCACATCACAGCTCGAATTTTTCCACCAATTTCTTTATTGCGGTCCGACAAGGTGCTTCACGACGACCCAAAAATGTTCCAGTTTTACGAACCGTCTATGCCAAATTTTCACCATTTTTATAGTGAATTTTAATAATTTAAATTAGTTGTTGAAGCGAGTATCGTTCCATTTTCATCAATCTCGAAGTTTCTACTTGTCAAATGTCAAAAAATGACAGCTTCAAAAGTGACATCTACCGAAATAGCGGGCTATTCAAAATAACACCTCTTATTGGAAAACCCTTTATTACCTACATTTGTTCTCCGACCGGGAGGGTCCTCCAAGCGATGATTTTCAGATCCTCAGATGAACGAAGAACCCTACAGGCCACTTATATTGGGGAATCATCTCCCATAGATCCATCATTGGTTATTTTAAACTAGAAATCTTTTAAAATATCGGGAATAAATTGAAAAACTTATGACTTGTATTATGTCAGGATGACATTTGAATGAAATTCGACAGACCGATTCCAAGGCCTACTGACTACATGAAAGTGAATGGAGTACCCTCATGTATTTTGTTTAAGTTATTTATCCATTGTTTTGTATTACAAGGTTCCTTGAGTCTCACTCGACCTACCCCGCCTCCCTTGATCTTCCGAGTGACCGATTATCATATCACTCCCAATCCCTTCCATCCAGGACTAATCCACTATGCATGGTAGGGTTGGCCGTAATTTCGTTAAAACTCCAGAATCGGTTGAGCCGAAAACGTATCGTATGGAAGGAGCCGTCCGACGATGCTGCCATGGGACGGCAAAGGGAGAACTACATAAGCGAAAAGTAACATCCATTACCTTAATGCACTGTTCAAGTCCCTCACGAGTCTGATTAATATTGCATTTCCTAGTGTTGGGGCACTCCAAGGCGGTGGCTGCGTCCATCTACCCCAAGGGATCTGCCCACTTACTGCTCGCTCTTTTCTCTGTCGGATCGGGTGTTAGACGATGTCTGACGTTTTGGGCCTTACTTCAAATTTTACGGTATATATGATGTCTGACGTGTTATCCGAGATGTTTTCCTCAGAGGAAAATTGTAATTTCATATAGAATCTTTTTGTGGTAGGACGACACAGTGTCAATTAGCCACAATCAGGCTTTTTCTGCTTGCAAATAGTAATATTGCCAGGAAAAAAATATTTTTTCTATTGGCGAATGAAGATAAGCGCCACTCCCTCTGGTGGCTATCCGAGTAACCCGAGGTACAGACATTATCATTGACAAGTTGAAAGAAATGTTAAGAAAATGAGAAAGTTTATGCATTTTTCTTGGCGTTTGTGTGCTTCAACTGAGGAAAAGCAAACTCAAATGTCCCTACCCATAGATTTCCACAGCTCGGTGAAAAATTTCGAGTTAGGGTAAAAGAAAGTTCCTTCAACAAGTCGGGTCTGAAAGTGTTGAAGAATCGATAAAAACCAACAAACAAGATTTATGAGAGTCTGTTACCTGCCTTTTACCGATGAAGATCATTTTTATAGAGGTAAGCACGAATTGCTCATGAAATATTAGATCACATTCATGAAGACAATTTTTTTCCAGGCCCCTAACCCAAGCAGAGAAATTTACTTAAGAGGAATGCTACGCCTTCCAGAAATCTGCCTGTTGAACTGATCATTAAGGAACAACGTAAATGTTCTAGTGATAGAACTGACTATTGAAAAAAATTAGTCTCAACAAGGAAACATCTGGTGATGAATACTGTTCACTCAAAGTGCTTCTGCCGATGAAAGCAAAGTTGTACAAGGCTTATTTATTACAGCTTTTTCAAGACCAATCATATGAGTGTTGGAAAATTTATTTGTCAATCCATAGTGAATAAGATTGACGATATAAGTAGCATAAGTTTTATGTGAATGTATTCATTTTATTCACAATATATTGAGTATTTAGTCCGTCGCTATAAAAATAGTAAAGTTATGAGTATTTGTCTATTATTCCAAAAAGTATTTTCTACAATACTATCTGTTTTAATATCTGTTTTTCAACTTTCAAGACAGCCTAAGAAATCCACCAAAGTCAATCTTGCTATTTGGATCTGAAAATAAATAATATTAAAATACTGTCTAACCTTGGAGATACCCCCGTAATTTTAGAGTTGCTACACTCAATAAGATTGAAGAATGATACATACCTTCTTTATAAGAATGGAATATGTACTTCCAGTAAGACTCTCGTCAACAATAAGTCTTTGAATGAATCGTGAAATCAAAGATTATCAAACCAAACACTAACAAACAGTACAAAATCTACTTTCAAAACAAAATCTATGTCTGTATCTAAGGTTCTGAAACTGGCCACCGTGACGCTGCGATCTTAAATTCAGACGCCAATAACAAGATTAAAATAAATGACCATCGATTTCAAGCAATATGATCTGTGAATTCTACAATTCCCTTGCTATCGATATTGCTATCTTAGCAACCTAAACATGTACTAGCAAAACTTGATGAGTGAAAAAGGGAATATGGCCGAGAACCATTTGTTTCATTACAATTTCTCCCAAGAATTAGAAAAATATTGAAAATTGGCGTCTGAATTCAAGATTGCAGCGCCACGGTGGCCAGGTTGTTGACATTAGATAGACAGATAGGAGCTAGGTTTTCAAGTGTTCGCTTGTAAATTTCATTGATTAAAATTCTATTTTACGATTCGTTCAAAGATTTTTTCAGTTAACAGAAGTGATTCTCTGTACATATTCCATTTTTATGAAAGAGTTATGTATCATTTATTCTAATTCAGAGTACCAATGCTACAATTACTGTTGGAAGCATTTTAATATCAACTCATCTCAACTCTGAAGGGCGAGATCAATTTCGAATTATTTGGAGTATCTTGAAGTCACAGAAGCTAGAAGTGTTCAGGAAGGTGCATACGATTATGTTGCATGTCATTTGCAAAATTTATAAACATTCAAACTTTTACTTACCCCAACTTAATCATTGATCAAATACCCCCTCAAATCTACTACTGAAAAAGATGAAAAACAGATAGTATTGTAAAACATACTATGCGGAATGATACACAAATTCTCATAACTTGAATACATTCACATAAGGCTTTAATAAATAAGTCTTGTACAGCTCCGATTTCATCGGCAAAAGCACTTTGAGCGAAAAGTATTCATCACCAGATATTTCCTTGTTGACTTCTTTGTTTCAGTCGGTCAGTTCTATCCCTAAAACATTAACATGGTTCCTCTATGGTAATTTCAACAGGCAGATTTCTGGAAGGAATAGCATTACTCTTGAGTACCTTTCTCTGCTTGGGTTAGGGTCCTGGAAATCCAATTGTCTTCATGAATGTGATCTAACATTTAATGAGCAATTCGTGCTTACCTCTATAGAAATGATCATCGCCGATAAAATGCAGGTAGCAGATTGTCATAAATCTTGTTTGTTGGTTAACCAATTTTGACTTGCAACTTGACAGGGTTTTTATCGATTCTTCAACACTTTCAGGACCGACTTCTTAAGGGAGATTCCATTTACCCAAACTCGAAATTTGTCACCAGGCTGTGGGAATCTATGGCAAGGGACATTTGAGTTAACTTTTTCTCAGAAAAAACAATTATAAAATTACAAAAACGCCAAGAAAAATGCATAATCTTTCTCATTTTCTTTACATTTTTTCAAACTTGTCATCTGACTATCTCGGGTGACTTCGATAGCCACCAGAGGGAGTAGTGCTCGTCTTCATTCGCCAATAGGCAAATGTGTTTAAGGTTCTCTAAGGTTCAATTTTTATGGAAATTCTTAGACTTTAAATACCGGCATAGTAGAGGCACTAACAATCCCATTGAGTTGCTGACAAAAATGTTCATCAACTTATTCAGCATGTATAAAATTGCTCCATTTAATTTCTGGTGACCAATATTCTATGTGTATCAAGTAAATTGGTCATTGCTCAGTTTGACTTTTATTGGTTTTTCTGTTTCACATTATTGTGTAAATGGTAATTGATGTTAAGATAAATATCGAAAACCGTACATCAGAATGTATATGAAGTAGGGTTCTTTTCTTCTTCTATGTCGCCTTGAATCATAAAATTTAGTGTTGTCAGATCTTAAATCAATCATTGCTATGAACGCAATGGCGTTGTCCATTAAAAATGTATTTTATATCATTTTCAAAAGTTTAGTTTCAGAAATTATGTGAGTGAAATCCTAGAAAAAACCAAAAAAAAAGAAAATATTGTTATGAATTACGGAGAGCAATATGACTTCGATAGCAAGAAGGTCTATGGTTAAACACAGACAAAATCACCTCAAGGTCTAAAGTTTGCCAATATTGACCAGATATATGGTTGAAAGAACAGAACATAGAATATATCGATCTTTAATACTGGTGGTCCTAGACACTCAAAGAAGTCGTGAATGAAGCCATCCTCATATTGCAAACCATAGACCTACATACATTTTCTGTGCCATACCCTTGAATCTCTGTACAGAAAGCGATACCAGTGAGATAGAGACCAGGGTATCTGCCCCCCATGTAGATAAAAAAAGACAGAGGATGGCAGATATTATATCTTTCCCCACTTCATATGGTCTATGAAAGGGAGATTTTGATATATTTGTTATCACCCTTGTCGGGATATCGTGCAGTTTATGTCTCAATGTCTATTTTATCAATCAAAACGTCATAATGTGGACCTGACGGCCGATCGTAAACGTAATAACTTTCGAAAGAAATAACCTGAGCTGATTTAGATATACTCACAATGCCAATGAAATTCTTGCATGGGTAAAATCCACCTAATGATGCCGCATAGATAAATCCATTCGAAATTTAATTTTTCCAGTATTTTCCATCAGATTTAAATCTGTTACTCGATTGACAAATAACGTCGTGACAGTTCATGCGAAATTCGTGAAATTCATATTTACTGATTCATCGCGTAGTTTTGATCCATTCATGAATTCCAGCTTCCCATTCAATCTCCAAGTTACCCAACAAATATCAAGCTTCGATATTTATCTATCAGAAGTTATTGTGTTCACGGCAAACCTAGTGGCCGGTTGTGAACGCAATGAATTCTGCAAATCTCGAATTATTATTTAAGATATCATTATAAGAAATATAATAAATGTTGGGGTGAATAGCTTGAAGCTCAAATAGACTCACAACAAAAAGAAATCGATGCCCATATCAAAAATCTATTAAAGCACTGACGTGAAGTCAGCAGCTTTCACGCGCTTGTTCACATTGCGAAATGGTGACTTGGAAATTTCAGTGAAATTTCAATGAATAGAAATTTTCAAGAAAAAAAAATTTTTTTCGAATTTTCCCATGGATAATTCTTCTTATTGACACTGTTCATCTTTCAACCAAGTTTAATTTCGATCAGATAAATATTTTTCGAGTTATTGAAAAATCAAAATTTCGAATGGCTGTACCACAAAAACCATTTGACTGATTTGGCCCATTAACGAACCCAACCGGGATATAATGGATCTTGAACTGACCTGAAAATTTCAAGACTCTAGGTCCTTCCTTTCGAAAGTTACAGCGCACACGGCCGGACGGACAGAATCAATTTTGACCACGGATTCTTAATCAGTGTTCTCCAGAACAAGCTGTTCCCCAGAACAAGCGCGTAAAATTAAACAAATAAGTGAATAAAAGTAAATTATTCTAAGATAAATGTAACACAAAATGAAGACTAAGAAGAGTACGATTGGAGCTTGATAACGATGTTCCTGTTCCTGAATGGGAGAAATACACCAAAAACACGATATTCGAAATATTATTTTTTCAATATTCCGAAAGAAGAGACATACTCGATAGAGCTGAAATTTGGTGCACTGTTGTTGTTACTGAGTTAAAAATCTTAGCACATACGCCAATTGTCGTAACTCGACAGGTTTGTCCCCAGATAATTAGGGAATACGGCCCTGTGCGGCCACCTGCATTGGTTTCACTTTTCGAGCGAGCTAAGGCGGTTCGCCCTTCAAGTGGTTTTGTGCGTTATTATAAACATAGACATATTAAGGCATGTAAGATTTATCCTTGGGGATATTTGAAAATTCCAGACAAGAGTCAGTCGGGATCGGAATTCGAAACGATAAGCTTAAGGTCGAAAACGCCGAGGCTCGGCTCGAATATTTTAAATAGGTTTTTTACGTTTTTGTTCATATTTTCACACGATCGATTATTTCGTATCGGCACTAGTCTAGTACATTCATTTTACAACTAGGAATCGAATTGAAGTGTGTTTTTCTTTAACCGTTTAGTTTGATTTTGAAAACTTTCGAACCTCCTAGACGCCAGATCCTAACGGTGCGTAGGACTTCGGCGGGGAATTCAAAACACCAATTTCAAGAGAAAGATACCACTAGTCTAAAGAAATCACCGGCAAAATCAGAATGGAACAGACCCCCATACGAAATGATACGCCCTTACCATGTTCTCGGGAACCCGCGAGCAAACAACCTGTACATTCCATGTGAATAATGAGGTACCCTAAAGGGTCAGAACCCATCTCCCCGACGCCTTCAAATTCCACTGAAGCGACGTGACAGTTCTTTGCGGCCTTCCTAGCTCTCTTCAAACGTCTTAAATTTTAAAACCTATCTGCAAATTGCCTCTTCGGTTCCAAAAGTGTACTTATAAATTTTTTAGCGATCCGTGTTTTATGCCATATGTAACTATGCGCTCAGAGGGCGTCTGATGCATCCTTAAAAGATTTAGAGAGCAGTGTTCCTTTCCAATTCAAGTCATTCATTGACAAGGAAGACGTGGGAAATGATAGTTGAGTGGAAAAGACAATTTATTTTCTACACTTGAAGTTGATCAGGTTATGTGATATTTAGTTATCGATTGTCGTGGAGGTAACTTCATTGTAGAAATAGACAGTTGATTCTTGAAGGGGTAACTTAGGAAGGGTGAAGATTTATGAATAAATATAAGTCAATATACTGCAATTAGAGCTGGGATAGGACTATCTTTCCTAGGAATTACCAATTCTATTGCTTGAAAGCAAATGCGAATAGTGTTCCTTTTCAATTCAAATTATTCATCGGCAAGAAATAGGAGTAAAATGAGAGTTGAGTGGACATGACAAACGACATTTATTTCTACCGTTGATGTTGATCAATATGTGACATTCAGTTTGGCCGTCTTGAAAGACTCATATAGTGGATTTTCGTTTAGTTTCAGATTCATATGTGTATGCAGATCAATAACTATATTCCATTCACTTTTATAAACTTTCCCGGTTGGCCATGTTTTAGGTCTATCAGGTTTTTTTACTCAAAAGTGACACAAGTCTGCACTGGTGAAATATCGACAATGTCAAAATAATTCTCAGCGACGTTGCCAAATATCAATGCCAATTACTGTTCTCAATCTCAACATAATCATCACGCTTGGAAACTAAAAATGCCGAAGGTAGTTTTGAAGAAGCAGAGACAAAGTATCAGGATGTGCTTCGTAGAATTGAAATCTGCTTTTGGTTTATTATTTGATAAAATCAAAAAATAAACCTTAGATCGACCAACAAAAAAAAAATTTGAACCCCCCCTGAAAATTTCACAGTTTACGTTTTGGAGTATGTAGATTTGAATAAACGAATAAAAAAAAGTCCGTCCATCCGCCGTTCGCTGTACGCAGTCCGCCGTCCGTTGTCTGGGGCTTTTCTCAGAAAGTACTGGACCGAAATCCGCGAAACTTAGTAGCGAAATCGTGTGTTAGTCGGCATTGATCCTCCAAGCTTTTCAGCAGGATCGGTGAACCCTAAGGGCTCGAAATTGGGGGTTGGAGGGAAAAAAAATTATTTTTCAGAAACTTACTACCAAATTTTCATGAAACTTTCAACATTCATTATTGTTGCATAACTCTACCAAAAAATTTTCACCCGAATGATTTCCGACCAGTGGTTCCTGAGGTATAAAGAAAAACGCAGCAAATTTTGGGGGGAAAAGCCAATGGGATATGAATAGTATACAGCGTGCCAAAGAAGTAACGTAACTCGTCAATAACTTTTGAATGAAGAATTTTTAAGGAAAATCCTCGCATCTGTTGATTTTGAATGCCGAATGCAATTTATCCTGTGTTTCTTTAAATTCTATATTTCTCATCTCCAACGCCTCGCCCCCTCTACTTTATTTTTTCAAATTGGAATATATGGATTGTGACACATCAAATGAAAGGTAATTTGATTACCTACTCAGCGATGCGACTAAAAAAAGAATTTGTCGTGCCGTTTTTCAATAAAAAATCAGAAATTAATTTACAATTTGTGACTGGAGAGTACTGCAATCAGACCATTATTCTTTTAATAATTATTATTAAGGAAAATCCACGGATCCAAGGCGTTGTAATTCCGAAAGCAGGACTCCCTATGCCTTTTTGAATTCGAAATCTCCCACTCTTAACGCTCCACACCCCCATACTGTTTTTTTTTTCAAATAGTAATATATGGATTGTGATATATCAAATGGAAGTACATTCCATTGCATATTGAGTGGCGTTACTGAAAAAGAATTTGTTAGGCAATTTTTTCATTAGAAAATTAACAATATGTGATTGGTGTCAGATTCATATTCTTAAAATAATAAATATTGAAAAATATCCTCCTACCCGCCGATTTCTATTTTCGAAGTTTGAAAAATATATGTAGTTTTAGAGTTGGGGGTTTATAACCTTAAACGTCAACAGTTTTTTTTCGGAAGAATATTGCATGTGATATATCGCATAAAAGGTCATTCGATGACCAATTCAGTTATGTGAACGAAAATGAAAGTTAATTATTAATTCAATATAAATAACAAATCCATGGGTTCGAGAATTTCCCTATTTTCATTTCTATTTCTATTTTCGAAGTTTGAGAAATGCATTGTTGGGGGTTCATACCCTTAAACCTCAACAGTTGTTTTTTGAAATATATTGCATGTGATATATCGCATCAAAGGTCATTCGATGACCAATTCAGTTTTGTGAACGACAATGAAAGTTAAGTATTAATTCAATTTAAATTACAAATCCATGGGTTCGAGAATTTCCCCTATAGTAATAAGGTAAGTGTTTCTGAGGCAAAAATTCATTTTAGAATTATACTGAAGTTTTTAACATCATGTGGTCTATACATATATAGGGTACTCGTTTTCATGAAGGTACTTCCAACAAAATTTATACTGTAACAACACTAGGAGCACAGATAAACATACTTGTACCCACGTCACTCTTTAACCTTAATGAAAAAGTCGCGCTTGTACATGAGCCTAAGACTATTTAATGCTCTTCCTCAAGGGTTTAGGAGGACATCCAACCTGAAAGTTTTCGAAACTACTTTGTATAATGCAATTGTTGACTATGAACCATATCCTTAGAGTAAATTTTTTGATTTTTGTAAAAGTGAATTGATTTGAGTTATGTAATCTGTTTTTACGAAACCAACCTTTTTGTATTTTAATAAGCCTCTGATTGAATAAATATATTATTATCATCATTATTATCATTATTAATTTATAAAAAAATAATGGTCTGATCACAGTAGGTACCCTCCTAACTGAAAATTCTAAATTATTTCCTAATTTCTCAACGAAAACCGGCACAAGCAATTCTACTTCAAGCCACATCGCTGAAAAGGTAATCAAAATACCTTTCATTTGATGTATCACAATCCATATATTTCCAGATAAAAAAATAAAGTAGTGAACTGAGAAATATCATATCAAAAAAGCACAGGATAAATTGGTTTTGAAATCAAAAATCGACGGGTGCGAGGATATTCCTTAATAGTTCTTTGTACACTCATTATTGACGAGTAATTTTACTTTTTTGGCACGCTGTATAAGTTTTATTTAAGATATCAATGGTTTTGGGTTACTTAACTGAGAAAATAATAAACCCTTGTGTAAAAATTGCAGCGTTTTTCTGATAGTAACCCTGATGATTTGGAATCAATAATTTATCTCAAGATATCCAACATTTTCGAGTTAAGTGAGTGCAAACCCAGAGTATCGTTCATATAGATTCCCGAGAACTTTGTAAATTGAGTTAGGTCTTTTAAGGTGACACAGGTTTTGTAGTACTACTACTTTTTCATACTGAAGTATTTCAAGTTGTGCAGTAAGGTATTTAAATGTCTTCTGTAGACTTATTTCTTGACAATTTCGAAAAGTAGGGAATTCCATAAGTTTGTCTGTTCGTTTGAAGTTTTTACTGCAGGGTTATTCGAGTACTTTATTTTTTTTTCAAATGAACTATCCCAAAGTATCGGAGTACTCTATCCATTATTTTTCAGTGAAATCTCAACGTTCGATTCTCGATTTCCGTACAAGAAAATCGCATAACTGAAACTTCCAACCATGTTTATATACGTGAAATATTTCCAGTATTACCAGAGAAAAAAGTTTCTTCAACATTCGCCAGGTCTTTGGAATTATTGAATTCACATAATATATTCTCCAATTTATTTTTTCCCGAAGTAAATTCACATTTTGAAGAATACGTAATTACTACGACCTCTATGTATAGAGAGGACAACGTTGTGTAGTTATCTGATAGGAAATGACTATAACCTAACATTTTCAAAATATACACGGTGAAATGTGTCAGAAAGTCATGGCCAACCAGGATAGTTTATAAAAGTGAATGGAGTATAGTCGCTTGTCAAGCACTCAGATTTCTTTTGAGCGATTTTCAAATTATGCTAAATCCTTCCTGACCAAATCCATTTTATGGTCGAATATTCAGAGTCTCTTCTAGGGTTTTTATCTGTGCTCTTGTATCATACGAAAAAATGTATGGTACCCTGTTCACATTTCCTCTACTAAGACTGTTATGACACATATTGTTTGTTATAATAAACATGTACAGCTCGTTCTGATAACAATATAGGTGTACACCAATAATAACATACTCCCTCAACCAGGATGAATACTCAGTACTGACTATCTGGATTCTCCATGACTTCTGAAAAAAATTTTTGTTTGATGAATAAGCAGTAAATAAACACAAACAAAAGATCTAAAATCTAGACTATTTGCGTGCATCTGAGTACGAAACAATAAAACCAAAAGAAGCGCATCCGCGTTCGAATATCGAGCTCAAAAATAATTAGAAACGAGAGATTGGAGTTCATTGAAGGTGGGATTGGACAGCCGAGTCCACTAATTGAATTATATCAGCTACCTGTATCGTCTGGAACTTAACAACAGCGCCGGGGTGTAAAGCGTCGCAAGAAATGCGCCGTGATGCCTGTGCATCCTTCTTCTTCTCCTTTCGGTCCTGTTTTATAGTCCTGCGATCGCGCGTTGGCAGGAGCAGCCACGCTCCCAAACAAAACACGCTCAGTTGACGTTTGGCGTTGAGCAAATACGGTTTGTGCTCACCAGCTGTTCGTTTGTTTCGATTTCACGCGGAAACGTGTCTACAGCTGATAGAAGAGGAGGAAGTTTTGGAGATTTTTAGTGTGTGGACTTATCTGGTGGATGGCTTGTGGGTTTTTGATTGCTGTTGGTGAAGGTAAGGGTTTAGGGATTTTGTAAGAAATCGTTTAAGTTATGTTTAGTAAGGGAAGTTTTCTCAGTTCTTCATACTACATCGGAATGAATTTCTCAAGAACACACACTATTTTCTGTGATATTCAATATTTTCTATGTCTGGGTGTTTTCTTCGATATAAAGTATTCTGATCGGTAGATAGATCATATCTCAGAATTGATAGATTTATTTTCTGAGATTTTTAATTTTTACGATGGACAAATACGTGTCGATGGAAGTTTTTTTCGATTTTTTATTCTCTGGTCGGCGAATCAAATTCATTCGAGAATTGATTGAGTTGGAGCGTTTGAAACCAAACATAACAGTGAAAGAATCTTTCAAGGGCTCAATCTTTTTCTGAGATATTCAGATTTTACTATGGACTAGGATTTTTTAGATTTTCCATATTGTGGGCAGCAGATCAAATTAGTTGACTGTTTCATAGCATATACAAATATTTAAGCAGAAGAGTTTCCTAATATCAAATTTCTGAGAAATTCAATTTTTCCTTGAAAGAAATTCAACTATTTTCTAAGAAATTAAATTTTTTCTAAGGAAAATATTGATGACAGGGTGTTTTTTCCGAATTTTATACTCTGCTGGGTGGATCAAATTCATCTGAGAGTTGTTTGATCTAGGTAGATTAAATGTAAACATTTTGGTCAATAATTTTTTGAGAATATAATTTATTTTCTAAATTCAAGTGTTTCTATGGAATGAATGGGTGGCTGGGTGTTTTATTCGAATTTTTTATTCTGGTCGACGAATAAAATTCATTTCAGAATTGATTGATTCCGAGGAATTGAATACGAACTTTCTGGTGAAAGAATTTTCTGAGAGCACAATTTATTCTCTGAGAAACTCAATGTTTTGATAGGAGCAAATTCAACTCAGGGTTTATTGTTTCTGGGCATTTGGATACGAAAATTTTAGAGAATGAGTTTTCTGAAAGCACAAACTGTATTTTGAGATATTCAATCTTTACGGTGGAAGAAATTTTGAATTGAAATGGTCTTAAACGATAAGGTTAGACTCCTGAAAAGAAACTCTTGGTCAGATTTAATTCTTTCGGGTCATCCCTCCAGCCATATTTGGTCTAATTGCCCAACTATTTCGGAATTATACTCATATGAAATTGATATAAGTTGGAGAATACTGGCGCGAAACTTTGAGAACTTCATGAGAATCGTGAGGTTAGAAATCTCAGATAAAATATCTCAAAATTTGATGAAATATTATTTTGTCCAGAAAATATCCATGAGATTACTCTGAGACTTGGGATTAATCTTCGAGTCAACATTCATCAACACTTTACTAGATTTCAGCCCAATCCTACATTCATTCTCGGAAACATTGGAAAAACACTACAAATTTTACACAAGGGTTTATTATTTTCTTAGTTGAATAACCCAATACACTATTGATATCTTAAATAACTCAGAATCGAATGCGAAAATTCATTTTCGATATTATTGGAAATTTGCAGTGTTTTCCTTTATGTTTCAGGAACCACTGGTCGGAAATCATCCGGGTGAAATTTTTAGATTAAGTTATGCAACAGTAATCATCGTTCAGAGTTTCATGAAAATTCGGTGGTGAATTTTCGAGAAATATTTTTTCCCCCAACCCCCCATTTAAAGCTCTTAGGGTACACCGATCCTGCTGAAAAGCTTGGAGTATCAACCCCGAGTGACACAGGATTTTTCTACCAAGTTTCAAGTTTCCGTTCAGTACTTCCAGAGAAAAGCCCCGGACAACGGACGGCGGACGGACGGATTTTTTTTTCATTTTTTGTTCATTCAAATCTACATACTCCAAAACGTTAACTGTGAAATTTTCAGAGGGGGTTAAAATTTTTTGTTTATTGCTCGATCACTAAGGTTAATTATTTGATTTTATCAAATAATAAACCAAAATATGTCAAATTCCGGTTTGGTAATGAATTTGAACAAGCGCGTAGAAACTCCAAACCTGGAGTCAGCTCTATTCTACAAACTCCAAACAGTCAACAAAATCACAATCCAAATCGTCCATCAAACCACCCTTATTCTACACCACTGTCCCGCCAACCAATCACACTACTCGCACTGCATCCAATCAGTCCATTTCAGCGAATCTGCATCAAAATAATACTCCATAATGGATCATTAACGTTTTGCCGCTCTAAACGAAGAACCAGCTATCTGTCTCTTCCGCGCTCATATCCTCGGACAGCATCAGGTCCGAGCTCCAAACGTCGCTGTCGGCACAGACTATCTGTTAGGGGCGATAATTAACGGCGTCGAAGAACGGATGGACGGACAGATATCGCTAATGACCCTAACGAGTGTCAATTGTAGTTTTGTGGTCGGCGAGTTACTTCGGCTGGCTCTGAATGGAACCCGGTCGGAGCTGCAGGGCTGGCTTCGAGGCTGGGTTGGTGATAACGATTTGGATTGATTGGATTTAGATTCTTGATTATGACAATAGTTAGTTAGTTATGTTGATTAAGATATATTGGTAACGATGTTGTATTTTGTAAGGCTTGTCATGAATCAAAGTTTTTTCACCAGAGGTGACAATGGTAGTTCATTGGTTAGAACTCATGCTCTCTGATTGCGAGGTCTGGGGTTCAAGCCCTCGGCCGGAAAAGAATTTTTCTGGTTTTCACGGGACCGTCTCACATTTCGCTGTAAACAATCAACAGTGCTGTCCCTAAAGTGGCGCCAGGAATTGGTAACAAAGCCCAGAGATAACACACCCGACCTCCTTACTCGCACAACCATTTGATTTGTGAGGGGTTTCACAGCAAAACCTATGAGAATCGACAACAATACAACACCAGACAATAATTATTCTCAACGTTCTGAGCAGCTTTTCCTTACAGCTGATCTTTTCCAAAGACCAGAACGGTGGTTTGGATATATTCAAAGGTATTGGTGAGAATGTTGCTTTTGCTAAAGCTTATCCTGGTTGAAAGTCCTTGAACAAAGGGTTGAATTGCTAACTGTCCTGGGAGATGATATCAAAGGATCAGTATGGTAGATTCATCTGGAAACTTTCGAGGATGTGATGTTGATATCAATTGGGCTTGATTGGATTTTGATTCTTAACTTTCTTGGTGTTGTAGTTCGAACTCAATTTTCAAAAATCAAGGAAGGTTGTCCTTATCGAAGGATCACAATAGTAGCTCCACCTCAACTTTCAACCTGAAAACTCTGTTTGACTCCTAATGAAAGACAGCTTCAAATCAATTGTATGTTGTTGAAATCGATTTGGATTTATTGAATTTGGATTCTTGATTTTGGAAATGTTGACGTGGTTTGGATGCAATAGGAGGTATTAATGAAGATGATGACTTTTGCTTCAGCTAGCTTAAGGTCTTTCGGAAAGATCAGAACGGTGACATAGCCTCAATGCTTAGTCTTCAAGAAAGCTTGCTCCTTTTGAAGCTGTTTCAGAAAGGTCGGAGGTTCACTTCAATTCTTAACCTTCAAAATTCTAATTGACAGAGGTAGCTTGTCTTGATCACAGGTGATTTCGAAGGGTTAGAATAATAGCCTCACCTCAGTTTTCAACCTTGGGCTTGATTAGATTCTTCATTTTAATAATGTGGACTTAGTTTAAATGTATTCGGTCGTATTTCAAAAACTTGTCCTGAATGAAAGTGCTCAAATAAGAGATAAGAGTGGTATCTCCAACTTAATTCTCAATATTCAAGATATAAAGTACTTTGCAAAAATGTTCTCAAAAGGTCTGAATGATGGCTTCATCTCAATTCTAAATTTTCAGGGTAACTCGTCACTAAAGAAGCTGTTCCTAAAAGGTCTAAATGGTAGCATCATCTCAATTCTGAAACTTCAAGATCCTTATTGACCTCCATAGGAAGCAAGCTTCAGAGAGGAGTTCCACTTTTGCCAATGCCCATCCTAACTGAATCTGTTTCAAAGGCAGATAAAGATGCTAGCTCGAACTCAATTCTCCATATTTGAGTTGGCTTGTCCTGATGGAAGATATTTCAAGAGTTTCGATTTAAATTTACCTCAATCGTATACCTTCAGGGTAGCTTTACCTGATTGGAGGCATTTTAAAGCGATAATGATTACCTGAGTCAAATTCTAAACCTTCATTGTCTTGATTGAAGATGTTTCCAAACAATTAGAAGGGTAGATTTTACTGAGATCTCAATTTTCAAGTCATCTTGGCTTATGATGATTCGCAACCTTATCAAAAGTCTCTTAACAAGATGTGAGAATGACATTCCTGTCTGAATGGCCAACCTTGAAGCTCGTTTGCCTCGACTGAAGATGTTACCAAATGACAGCAATGGTAGGTTCACCTGAATTCTCAACCTTCAATGTCTCGATGGAAGATGTTTCCGAAAAAAGAGAAGTAACGCTTGCTAAATCCCACAATCAGAGTCAGCTTGGTTCTTTTTGGATCCTCTACTCTAATATCATCTCTTCCTAATTTTTCCAACGAAAAGGAAGAATTACATCTCTGTGTGAATTACCAATCCTTGTCTTGACTGAAAATTGAAATGATACCCTTGTAAACTCCTGAACTTCTAGTCAGCGTGTGCTGAATGAAGATGTTACAATACAAAATGAGAATGTTTGCTCATGTTGAGTTTCAGAACTTCAAATCGGCAGTCACAAGGTCTTTCTGTCAACGGTTGGTTTCGAAATTCCCCAAAATTTCATTCGATCATAATTGGAATAAAATATCGTTAGACACATTGCGTTCCATTTCATTATTGAACCTCTCTGATATGTCATATGAACAAAATATATCCACCAATCTGAATGTTTTCGGACGACATAATAGCTGAACTCTGCTGTTCAGAGGGGTTGTGTAATCTCATTACTGCTTGCTTTGAGATACCAAAAAGTGTTGATTTACAATAAGGTAACCGAGAGCAAACAACCTCCGCACACCTCTTATTATAGCCGTCTCCTCGCCATCTTCAGGGACAACTATCATATTTCAAATACCTCAATACCCACAAAGTTCCTCAATACCCCATAACATTACTGATAACTTAACTCCCCTACCCGCCCCTGTCGGTCGTTCCCGGCTTGTTAGTACTAATGAAATGGCGAATGGCATCCCTTCTGTCCGTCTGTCTGTGGGTCGTAGGATGGCGCTAACGAGCGTCGATGCCCGTCGTCTCTAATGAGTGCGCCCGGTTGAGGGCTCATTACCGGCATCGCAAAACGTCCCGTGGATGTGTATATAGGCATCGGTCAGGCCGCAGCGACGCCTTCGTCTTGTTTTTGTTTCCTTCCTTAACGACATGGAAACGACTGCTGGATCGGACGGCTTCGAAACGGGCCTCGATTCTGTGCAGTTTTATATCCGGCGATTGGAGTCGTTAGGGAGGTTTTGTGGGGATTTATTAAATCGATTTTCGGGGTTTAATGAGTGCGGATTGAGGACAATGCAGAGGACTATGGAATCTTCCTTGTGCTGAAGACGTGGAATGGTACTAGTCATTCTCCTGATATAGTCTGAAATTTTCCTCTTTGATTAAATATTTGTTATATACTTTGACCTCAAGCCTAGACTTCTCTTTCTTGTTTTTTTCGGAAGTTTTTTCAGCTTGTACGGAATTTATCCACCATGGAGGTTTTACTTCGGGCTGGCTTGAAGTTCTAGATTTAGAATAGACCGTGTAGGTCTTCTCTACTACTTCTCTACTCTCTACTTCTCTAGCTTTCTAGATCTTTAGTTTTCCTTCATACTGAGTGCCTGATATCTTCATTGTTAGTGTCGTTATATTTTTCCTTGGTGCATTCATCTGGTTTTGCATTCTGAAACTATTTTCCAGCTGATTAGAATTGATACCAAAGTTATTTGAATGGTAAGTAAAACACTGAATTTCAAAAAGTCATATATTCTGGTTGTTATGATTTTTCCTCTTCAATCCTTTTAAGTTTCCCTTGTTACTGTCGAAAGTTACCAATAGTTTTTTTGAAACCCGTTATATCTTGCAGCATGGATTTATGAGCTGCCGTAAAGTTCCATGTTTAGTAGTTACTAGGCTCTCTGGTTTTCCTTAACTTCTGAAGGCTTCGATATCTTCACAACTTCATAGTCTAGTGCATTTTATCTACTTTAAAAATATCGTACCATTCTTGGGCTGATAACTGCTGTTGGAATCAAAGCTCCAACACGTTTGTAACTAACATTTTTTCGAATTATGAGAATACAAAATAACTCTTCTTAGAATTCTTTATGGTTTCCCTGAAATTTCTCATTCCTTGAAGATTTTACAAATGATTTGGTTTGAGGTCATTAAGGAGGATCGTAAACTAAAAACCTGGTATGACACTGACAAGCTCCTGCTATCGTCTGCAATTCTCACTTCTTCTATTCATTGTCCTTGAATCCTCTTCGTGAAAGCCCAAGATCTTTCCATTTGTTACTTTCGGTAGTTTAATTGGGATTCCTCATACCTTGAAGGATATTCAGATGGTATGCTTTGAGGTTGTTCTTTCTTCTTCACTAGCTTTCCGGCTTTCTACGTTTCCCTTATCCATACTTGAATCGAACCTCTAGAATGATACCAAATATCCTTCTGCTGATATGCAATTTCCACTTCTTCGATTCATCTCTCTTTTATTGATCTCATGAAAACCAAACTTTTACCTTTTGTTTCTTCTGAGAGTTTGATAGTTTCTTTCGGATTCACCATACCGGGGAGCTTATATAGATGATTTTCTTCAAGGTTTTAATCTCTAAAGAGCATCTTTAAGCCTTGTTCTTCGAATATTTACAGGCTTTGAAGATTTTCCTAATCGATTTTCGAGATAAAATCTAGGATAACACTAGATAACCTTTCGTTAGTTTGCACATTACACTGAACAGATTCAGCCTCTTTACATCCTTCTCGCCATTCTTCTTTCAATTTTTTTTGAGGTCTCGATAGTTTCTTTTGAATTCCTCATACTTGAAGGTTTTGCAGAGGATCAGCTTTGAAGCTTCAGTCTGAAGAAGGGTTGATGAACATTCATCTTCGATAGCTTTCTTGATTTTCCTTATGCTCACTTGAATTGAAAACCTAGGCTTGCACTAGGTGTCCTTCTTCTAGTTCGCTTCGTACATTTTCTTATAGCCTTCTCTTCAAGTTCAACCTTTTCCAATTCTTCTTACAAAGTTCGATGGATTATTTTGAATTTCCTATTGCTTGAACGTTATACAGATCTGCCTTGAGGTTTCAGCCTAAGGAAAGATCGTTCAGCTTTCTTTTTCGCTAGCTTCCTGGCTTTTTTGATTTTCCTAATCCATACCTGCACTGAAAACCTAGGAAAACACTAGGTAACCTTCTTCTGTCAGTCAGCAATTTTCACTTTTTCGATTCATCTTTCTTACATCCAACTCATCAAGTCCTAAAGGTTCTCATTTGTTCCTTCCGAGAGTTTCATCATATCTTTTCAATTCCTGATTCCTTGAAGGTTATACCAACCATCTGCTTTGAAGTTCCGGTCTCAGTTCTTTTCTTTGATTGTTTTTTTGGGTTCCTTCATTCCGGACTGTTTGATATTCTTACAACAAAAGACCTTGTGCTCTTTCCTATTGCTTCATCTTTGACTCTGTAATCTCGTACCATTCTCGAGTTGATAGTGCTGAAACCAAAGCTCCTGAGCAGCGCTGCTTGAATGATTTTTGAGTGAAAGTACTAGTGTAGGCACTTCCAAGATATGACAACATGGTGAATTCTCGGAGCTACTCCAAACGTCCGAATCTTGCCGTTCATGTCCCGTTCAGTTCGAAATTTTTCCTCGTAACCGATAATCAGCTCGATTCTCGGATGTGCAACGTGTGCTCGACGCATAAAAGCGTCGTAACGAGCGGCGTCCCGCGCCACAATAAGACGCAGACGAGGGTAGGCCGTAGAGAGAGCGACCAGCCAGCTCCACTACGTTCGGCTGAAAGGCTTCATTATCAGATAGAATGACATTTTTAGTAAGCCGCTCTGTCGCTGACAATGGAGCGTTCGTTAATGTTAACAAGAGCCTGATTAACCCCCAGTTTTAGTTATTATTCCGCTGGTGGCGCTCCTAAATGCGGGCCCCGTTGCCACGTTGCCGCCCTAAGGCTCGCATACGCGGCAGGGGCTCTAGCGGGGTTTTCAACGAAGGGGGCAGTTTGAGTTTATCGGATGTAGTTTGGAGAATCGGCTACAATTATAACGACAAATAGCATAATAAGCGATAAAGAATTTGTTGTTACAGGTTTACACAAGCGCGTTAATATTTCGACTGAATGTCTGTAATTTTAGAATTATATGCCGAAAATTGCTTGTTCTGGAGAACAGCGCGTAATCATTTCGTCACGATGTCTGTAATTTTCTAATTTTGAGCCGAAATTGGTCTCAAACGACTAGGTTGGACCCACTGATGAAGAATCCATGGTCAAAATTGATTCTGTCCGTCCGGCTGTCCGGCCGGCCGCCCGGCAGTGTGCGCTGTAACTCTCGAAAGGCAAGACCTAGAGTCTTGAAATTTTGAGGTTAGGTTAAGATCCTAAATATCTCGGTTAAGTTCGTTAATAGGCCAAATCTGCCGGATGTTTTTCATGCTACAGCCATTTGAAATTTTGATTTTTCAATAACTCGAAAAATATTTATCTGATCGAAATGAAACTTGGGTGGAAGATGAACAGTGTCAATAACAAGAATTATCCATGAAAAAATTCCAAAAAAAATTTTTTTTTTTTTTAATTTTTATATTTCATTAAAATTTCACCATTTCGCAATGCGCGTAAAAGCTGCTGACTTCACGTCAGTGCTTTTCTAGTATTTGAAGAAATTTTTTGGGTGCAAATGGTTGAAAAAAACTGTAAGAATACGCGATGTTGTCCCTTTTATATCCAAGAATTTCCGGGAAAATAAAAACCTAAATGGAGTGAAAACTTGAAAAGTAACTAACATTGCGCATTCTCACGAAAAATTAAGTAAAGCCAAAAAAAACTTTTTCAAACAGTAATCATTGTAACCTGCAGAACGACAACACCTCGCATATTTGAGTAAATTTTTTCAAAATCTTAAGAGCAAACAATAGCCCGTGGTCTTGAATTACGACTAGGCAACACAGCCATATTCAAGTTTCATTAAACCTCTTTGATTTCTCAAGGTCAGGCACCTGCATCGCTGTGTACATGCTTTAACGTTGCCAATAGCCGCGTGAAATCTTAGAATTCCGAGAAATTTCGACGTTTATGGGAGAAAACGGGATCTTACGTGAGAATGCACAATGTTAGTTATTTTTACATTTTTCATTCCATTTCAATTTTCATTTTCCCGAGAATTCTTGAACATGAAAAAGTGGCAACATTGCGCATTCTAACTTTTTTTCTTACCATTTGTACCAAAAGAATCTTTGAAAAATTGGTTTTCTGTTCCGTAAATATGAATTATTCGGTTGGTTTCTGAAAAAAAGGTTGATTACGGAATTTGGTCGATGAAAAAACGTTCTTTCTGTCACCAGAACGACAGTCCATATTCTAAGGTAACATATCCATGACATAGAACAATCTTTGTTTACTTTATAATCCATAGCACATAGACGAGACAACAATATACAATGAAAAAATTACTAAGTATGGTCTATATCATAAGGTTAATATAGATTGCTCCATGATGTGAGTAAAACATGGTGTGCTCATCTGCGTATCTGTGATCGTATTCACCAATTATGACGTCACTTTTTTCATTGAAATTCAAGAAAATATATCTTCCGTGCTTTGAATTTGAATGAAAAAAGTAACTCCATCATTGGTAAATACGATCACAGATTAGCAGATGAGCGAGCACACCATGTTTTGCTTACATCGTGGATTGTTCCATGATGTAAGTAAAACATCATGAATTGTTCTTTGCCATGGATATGTTACCATAGAACATCGACGGTCGTTTTAGTGACAGAAAGATTGCTCTTTTATGAATCAAATCCGTAATTTACCTTTTTTTCAGGAACCAACCGAATATTTCATATTCACGGAACGGAAAACCGGCAACCGAAATAACCAAGTTGATTTGTGGAACATATCCTATATAAACTTTACACTATTACCATGAAATCAGGAATTCCAACTCAAATTTCAGCCAATCAGAGATGACCTTAACAAAAACCTATATTTGGAAGGAATTATCTTGTTTGAAGAGCCGAGGCATCATTTACGGATATTTATAAATATCGCGAACCTTATCTTGTCGAATTTGTTCTGAAATTCCCCTTCCCCAGTGATAGTAAATTTGGCAGAAATTCGTGGGTTGGCAACTTGGATCAAAGTCGTCTATTAATTATTCTTATCATAGAAATTTCTATGGGTTTTATTTCATAGGCGAAAATTCCAGAAATTCAAATTAGAACTCGAGATTATGACATTTGAAGGATCGCATAACTCAGGATGACATACATGTATATTTTGGAGTTATGGAGCTTATATCTAACAATGTTTGTTGACTAATTGGTATGATTTAAAGGCACATCCGTCTTCTTAATGAACGTCAGTTATACTTTTGGAATGTTTGATGGATTGCTCTATGAACATCCATGGCAATTTGAACGATAGATATTAATAGAAGGCTTACAGCTGCGTGTTTGAAGACACTTGTTTTAGCTATTGCAATGTTGAGTATATTCTCACATTCGTTGCAATAAACTGAAGTGAAGTAATTCTAGACAAGCACAGACAAAAACTCCAGAAAAAACAACTTGGAGACTCGATATTTGTAAAGTAGGTTTGGACCTCAACTACGAAGGTCGAATACCTGAATGGGTAAAATTCACGCAATGATTCTGCAGGTATATGAGTTCGAAATTTAATTTTTCCAATATTTCCAAGGGAACAGATTAGATCTGATAGATGACTTCGTACCAAGATGCCAACACACAAATTTCTTCACAAATTTATTATCACTGGGGAGCGGAAATTTCAGGACATATTCGACATGATAAGGTTCGCGTTATTTATAAATATCCTTAAAAGATGCCTCGGCTCTTCAAACAAGATCATTCCTTCCAAAGGTTCTTGTTAGGCTGAAATTTAAGTTGGGATTCCTGATTTCATGTTGATAATGTCAAGTTTATAAAGGATATGTTCCGCAAATCAACTTGATTATTTCGGTTGCCCGTTTTCCGTTCTGTATATATGGAATATTCGGTGGGTTCCTGAAAAAAAAGGTTTATTACGGAATTTGATTGATGAAAAAGCAATCTTTCTGTCACCAGAACATGAACATATTAAGTCTATGCACCAGAACAACAATCAATATTTTATGGTAACATATCCATAGCATAGAACAATCTTTATTTACCTCATGATCCATAGCATATAAAGTAAATAAAGCTTGTTCCATGATATGGATATGTTACCATAGAACATTGACTGTCGTTTCGGTAACAGAAAGAATGTTTTTTCATCAATCAGATTCCGTAATCAACCCATTTTCAAGGAACCAACCGAATATTTCATATTTACGGAACGAAAAACTGGCAACCGAAATAACGAAGTTGATTTGCGGAACATATCCTATATAAACTTGACATTATTAACATGAAATCAGGAATCCCAACTTAAATTTCAGCCAAACACAGATGATCTCAACAAAAACCTATATTTGGAAGGAGTTATCTTGTTTGAGTAGCCGAGGCATCTTTTACGGATATTTATAAATAACGCGAACCTTATCATTTCGAATTTGTTCTGTAATTCCCATTCCCCAGTGATAGTAAATTTGAAAGAAATTCGTCTTGGACCAAAGTCATCTATTGAAATCCAGTGCTCGATTGAAAAATGACAGCTGGAAGGTTCATGCAGTATTTAGTATTTTTCAGAGATTATATGATCGGAAGATCAAAGAATTTCGAATTGTTTTAATAACTCCATCATCACGAAATGTTCATCACCATATTCAAGCTAGGTACCAATTTTCATCACGATCGGATCAGTATTTTTCGGGTTATTCTGGAAATGACAACGAGATACCAATAAAAAAACCCGGAATTTGACATATTTTTCTTTCCAATATCTTATAATTGAATCAAATTGAACTTGGGTACACTGTTATGAAATAAAGAGCTTCAGGTCTGCGCAAAATTCGTCCACCAATTTTGTTCAATTCTTTGTGGAGTCCAAAGATTCAAGAGATATACATTCTCGATACAGATTCAGAAGATCCTTAAATTTGTTTCTAACTAGTCAAGCAGTTTTGAGCGAGACCAGTATCTGGATCGGTGATCACTCTCATGAATTTAGCAGCTCCAGTAACAGCACTTACAGAATGTAATAATGAGACTGATGGAAAGTGCTCTTACTGAATACTAAAAACCTGCTGAATTCAAAAAATGTTCACCCATTCAGATAATGACCTCACTCAAGGGTGCTTGACTTCAGATAAAACATTTCACGATAAATATAAATTATTTTTGTTCGAATAATTAGATATACGTACTCACGAAACCAGGGTTATTTCTATTCCTGAAAGATTAAATTATGATCCTCGCGTAAAATCTCCGGCATGTTTCATTTCCCTGATTCGGCCTTTCGACACCAATCAAAAAAAGTCCCGCTAAGCCGAAGTAATCTCGGCCTTCCACGGGTGTAAACCATGTTCTGGATAAAAACGAGGACAGGCGATTTTTTCACCAATTTTGTTTAATACATTGGGGCGCTGCGGAAGTTAGGCAATCAACAAGGGCGTCCGAATTCTGATTAAAACATTCCCCTACGGGACCATGGGATTTGTGCCAATCAAGGCAACACGAACTTGCCTGACCGCTAGCTGTATATCCGTCCTGTTTGCTAGCGGAAGGCCGCTTCTTGCCGGAGCTCGTAATACCGGAAAATGCTCCTATCGAATATTGAATATGTTTGGATGAAAAATTCTATAAAAGCACTCACAGGTGAAGTCAGGAGCTTTTGTGCGCATGTTTGAATTCGTTGCCAAAGCGTTCATCCCGATTGAATCAGTATTTTTCGAGTTATTCCAGAACGTTACCTAGGAAAAAAATCTAGAGAAGCACTCACGTGAAGTCAGCAGCTTTTACGCGCTTGTTTACGTTGCGAAATGGTAACTTGGAAATTTCAGTGAAATTTCAATGGAATGTGAAAATTTTTCGAATTTCTCCATGGATAATTCTTCTTATTGACACTGTTCATCTTCCAACCAAGTTTCATTTCGATCAGATAAATATTTTTCGAGTTACTGAAAAATCAAAACTTCAAATGGCTGTAGCACAAAAACCATTCTGCAGTTTTGGCCCATTAATGAACTTAGCCGAGATATTCAGGGTCTTAACCTAACCTGAAAATTTCAAGACTCCAGGTCTTTCCTTTCGAAAGTTACAGCGTGGACGGACAGAATCAATTTTGACGGATTCTCCATCAGTGAGTCCAACCTAGTCGTTTGAGACCAATTTCGGCTCAAAAGTCGAAATTTACAGACATCGTGACGAAATGATAACGCGCTGTTCCCCAGAACAAGCGCTTAAAAAACGCTGCAATAACACAAGGCTATATTTTATATATTTTCTCGGTGAAATAACGCAATACCATTGATATTTTAAATAAAACTTATATATTATTCATAACTCATTGGTTTTTCACCAAAACTGGTTGTGTGTTTAAAATAAGGTAATCAATCTTTTCATCTACTTTAAGACATATGATTCTGTATGAAAAGTTAAGATTGAAACTAGTAACGGATATCCACATGTTGACGATAATAATTTTAAACTAAAATTGATGGAAATTTCCGACCAACCGAATTTTTTGGAAATCTGCATTTTTTTGAATTACGCTACTTAATTCGCGTTCTGCATGTATGAGTTATTCAGTCATACAAGAGTTTTTATTGGGATTTCGATGTTTCAAATGCATTTTTTCAAGGAATTGGTTTTTGTGTTGGGAAAAACCAATGATTTATGAATAATATATAAGTTTTATTCAAGATATAAATGAGCTTCATGAAGTTCATGAAGAAATTTAATCTTAAATCCCGTAATCCGCTGGGTGATTTCTATAGATAATAATTTTATCCGATGTTTAGTAGTTATGTTTCAGAGATTGGGAAAGAAAACCCAAAAATATTTAATCTGAAGTACTAACGTTTATGGAATTGTCAAGAATATCGAAAGGGCATTTGCACATTGTGTTTATTAAATAATGAACGAAATCCGTTAAAAATTTTTCGATATGTGTTGAAAACTTGGTAATCAATCTTTTTCATCATCTTGTAGATATATGATTCTGGATGAAATGTAAATCGATTATTCCACTGAATTCCAATCTTAGAACCGAATGCGAAGATTCATTTTCGGATTATTGGAAATTCACAGCATTTTTCTTTATAACTCAGGGACTACTTCTACCAAGTTTCACGGAGTTCGGTTCAGTACTTTCAGAGGGAAGCCCCGGAGAACGGATGCCGAACGGCGGGCGGACGGATTTTTTTTATTAGTTCATTCAAGTCTACATACTTCAAAATATTCAGGGAGGAAAATTTTTTTTTTTGTGGTCGATCACTAACGTTTATTATTTGATTTTATCAAATAATAAACAAAAACACGAAATTTGACATTATTTTTTCCCAAACTCTTCGGGTACTAAACGCGGATCAAAATGAAATTTGGTAGACTGTTATGAAATATTCACTCCCACGTCCACGCAAAATTCAATCTAGATATGATGAACACTTTCCAGAAAAAAAAATTCCAAATGTCTGTAATTTTCAAATTTTGAACCGTAAATGGTCTCAGATGACTCGGTTGGACTCACTGATGACGAATTCGGTGTCAAAATTTCTTATGTCCGGCAGTATGCACGATTACGGGCGTACGGATAATTCTATCGATCTGAAGCTTTTAGGGTATGTTGCATTTCACAATGCGACGGTTAAGTTCGTTAATGGGCGAAATCGGCCAGGATGTCTCGGAGTTAGCGTTCTTTGAAATATACTGCTTATTCACGCGATAACTCCGAAACAACTGAAACGATTGGATTGAAACTTGACAGTTAGTTGGAGTACGACAACGCGCAACTTCTCAGAATTTTACTGTCAGTAAATTGAAAAAAAAAATCTTTTCTGAATTTTTTTCGAAAAATTTTTTTTTCGAAAACTATCCATTATAATCAGAAAAAATTTTTGCTTAGGCATTGAACTTCATATTTCGCAGAAATGTACCGAATTTCAGTTCGATTTGAAAATTTGTTTTGGAGATATTTCGAAAAAATATGACCAAGTTCATAAAGGAAAATTCAATTTCGAAATCCAGTCGTTTATTCTATCAACGCTTTCCCTGCCAAATCCTGTTTCCAAATTGACTTTACTTTCATTTGGCTTTGAAAAAAATTACAATTTAAAGCAGTAGATGATTCTTTCGTCTTTGACCATGAATTACATTGAGCTGGGACACCCAACAATAGTCATTTCGAGAGGATGTCATTTCGAATCAATACAATCGAAAATTTAATATGTTTGATAATGAATATTATAAACACTTTCGGTAAACCAAAATTTCAACTCAGCGAACAACACAAAAGCTCGAATATGACCTCTGAAAGTCAGCAAATCACGTTAGGAAAACGGACACGTCGAAAAACTACAATTTTGGACGGGTTCGAATTTCTATCGCTAGAGGGCGTATCGCTTCTCAGTAGTTGCGAATCAGGAGAGCAAAATTCCGTCTTCTCAGGAATTTTCTTGAAAGCTGCTTTTCCTGAATCCGTGATCATTAACTGTCCAATAAATACATATCAATGTTCTCCAACACCTCCAAGGACCTCATCTTACCAAAATCAAATGGGAAATTTTCCCCAAACCGGACCTGTCCGGTTAAAATATTGGATTGTTGGAGACGATAACTCGGGTATCGTATTCGGATAAGGCGGAAAACAAACACAATCGAATAGGTGAGACTAAACGTCAGTTTTGATGAAATACGTGATCCGAATCGACAAATTTCCCGGCTTCAGGCTGATATCTTCGCTCTCTGTCTCGGGACGGACAGGACTGGCTGCTGAGTTCAGCCAGAAGGGATCGCTTCTTGGGTTTTCTTGAGTAAAATTTTAAAAAGGCACTAGCTATCAATCAGCTTTCGTTTAAAAGAGGACGAAAGTAAACACAACCACTTTCGAAAGAAACTTCTTAGAAACTCAATATTTATAGACTAGATTCGGACCTTCTTGACGAATGCCGAATTCGTGAAAAGGTTTAATCCCCCTAATGAATTCTCAGATTTACCCATCAAAATGTTATTTTCCTAATATTTCCGATAATAAAGATACGATCGTATCGTAAATTTCGTGTAGAATTTTGTGAGGAAGAAGAAGAAGAAAGTTTATTTTGCCTAATGAACTGATAACATTGCTGGGGTTTATATTATAACCAGTGCGCAATATTAAATCAATAATAATTCTAAAATTGTTCTAGGAGAGATACATTGAATAATTAAGAAAAAGAAAAACGGAAAACAAATAGAGAAATCATGAGTGTGAATATGTCTAATCAGGTATCAGCATTCTCTATGCTAGTTTCTCAAAATCGGTGAAAAAAATGTCCAATCAGGTGAATAGATGCAAGGTATCAGATATCATCAGGTCTGTCTACAAATTAAATTACTGTCTGTATGTTTCTTATTAGTTATTATCTATTAAATTTTTTATTTGAAGTCTTGTGTTAATACTCATCCAAGCTTTCAGTTGTCTCTTGAACAATTTTATATTTCTTATGCTTTTTAAGTTTTCTGGAATCAGATTGAATATTTTGGGTGCAAGATAGTTATAGCATCGCTGGCCAATTGTCTTCATACATCTGGGTGTTTGGTAATTATGAACGCTGTTCCTGGTTGTGTAATTATGTTGCTGGGCGTTCACAGCTATCTTATTGGATAGGATGTTAGATAGTACTTTAATAGCGTAAGTTTGCCTTACATCATGAACTTCAGCTAGCTCGAATAACTCATGGCTCGGAAAGGTACGTGCTTTTCTGTGAATCAGTTTCAGGACCCACTTTTGAACAACGTCCAATGGTCTAATGTGGTTTTGGTAAGTACCACCCTACCCAATAATGCCATAGCTCATTTGCGATTGTACCAAGGCTTTGTAGAAAATTTTTAAATATTTTATATTATTCAGATGAGAACGTAGATATTTGAATCTGAACAGCAGACCTCTTATTCTATTTGTAAGATTTTTATATGTACATCCCATTTTAATTGCTGGCCAATCGTTACTCCCAAATACTTGATGTTTTTTGTTTCAACTATAGTTTCGTCGTCGATCTCAAGTCTTCCCAACTTCGGTAGACCAGTAGCATAAGAGCTGAAGACTATATATTTTGTTTTTTCGATATTCAAGGTGAGGATAATATGAGTATAGAATATCTTCGAATATTGCATATTTGACAAACAACTAATTAATTTTTTTTCGAATTGTGCTAATGACACAAGCATCACGAAATTTTGCACAAAGTACTGCACCAGCATTCTCAAACTAGTTACCAAGTTTCACCATGATTGAATCAGTATTCTTCGAGTTATTCCGGAAATAATAATGATACCTAGGAATTGGCCCACATATTTATCCTCCAATATCTCCGTAAATTATAATCAGACCTAATTGAAATTTTGTGCGCTGTTATTGAAATATGAGTTCAATGTTTGTGTCGAATTTTTCTAAAATTTGAGGAATAGTTTCGAAACATTTTTTCAGAATTCAATTACCTTACGATCTGAATGAAAAGTTGCCCGTCTCTGTGCTCCAACTAACTGCCGAGTTTCAATCCAATCACTCAAGTGAAATATCAGGAAAAAAATCCCAAAACTTCAAAAGACTTTGAAACTGGCCAATTTGGCGTAACGGCCTTTCGTAAACACAATAGATTTCTGAAGAAACGCTTGTTTATCGAAAAAAACCTAGAAAAGCACTGACGTGATTGTAATCGATACGATCTTCAAAATTAGTTATTGCAACACCCTTCATCCCTATTCAAAATCAAGGGGTTGTGTTCACCCCCTCGAATCAGAATCAATTGCCGTGTCCAATGGTCCAACTGACTTACTACCTTATAATTTCGAAGTCGGAAAATCCAGGTTTTAAGTTCACGTTGGACCACCCTGTATATCTTTCAAATTATGAGGGACCCCCCTAGTTTCGACTGCAGCTTTTTTGTTCAGGATAACACACTACGTACATTGATGCAAATATTTAATCAAAATATTCGCGACGAGAAAATTGTGGGATTTAAACTACCTGTCAAGGGCAGTTTCTTAGAAAAGTGGTGCCTAATCAAGAATGATGCAAACGATCAACGAGTTCAACTGTAACATTTCAGAGACTAGATGTGAGTCCTTCATCAATCACCAATGAGAAAATTGGGTTTCAATAAATAACAGTTTTATTCAATTTTCCAATAGTTGTACTTCAGGTATTGGAAGTGAGAAACGAGAAAAAAACATAAATATAATTTTACCCAGAATGCTCTATATGAAGCCGCATCCAAATGCACGAACCGAAGCAAATATTCTATGACTGCGCGAATCCCTTTGATCAGCATAAGGGTACCGACTCTAGTCGGATCAGATCTAGCGGTTTTCCGACGCTCATCAAACAGATTCGCCCAATTATTACATTCGCTTTCAGATTCTTGAATCTGTTCGCTACTCAAGCCGAATTTGAAACGCTCGGTATACAGAAACGAAGGATGAAGTTTGTGGGAGTGAGAGAGAAGTTTCTGCTCCAGAATTTCCTGCTCCCTAATTATCTTTCTCGAGTTTGGACGTGTCCCGTCCGTGACCGTGGAATGCAGCAACTCACGTTGTCTGCCAACAAGCTAGCTAATTAAACTTATGTGGCATTAAATTGAAATTAGAAGGAGTATACGGGGTATAACAAAGGATAAGGCTTCAGGAGGGGATCTGTGAATGAGTTTCGAGTAAACTTTGAACGTTTCCGTTCTGTCTTTATCAAATTAACATCGCAGATTGTGACGAATATTTGATGGTGGTCTGAGAGGAATCGGCCGAGTGTTCGGGCGATTTACAGGAAAGGTTGGTTTCCTAACTGAATTTAGCTCAACTGCTGCTTCTACTTTCATCTTAATTCCTTCTTTACTATTTTAATTTGGAGCACGATAAATTTGGAAAGGAACGGGCTAGTGACTTTAAACTTTCAGGTTTTTTTGTGAACTAAAATATGATGGCTTATAGTCCATTGATGGACAAAACCAGCAGAAATGTCTAGGAATTGAACCCATTTGGACTTTTGAGTAATTTTTTTCTATAATTATGCTAGCAAAATATCGATGATCAAATCTCTGAAATGTTGTTTGGATCCTATGGTTGAAAAGCAAAGTTCAAAGTTACCAAATTTTTTTCAAAAATATTTCAAATTCCCTCTCGAAATTTTTTGTCACATTAACAATGTGTCTCAAATCGAAAGAAATTAATTCTTGAAGTTTTCTATTTTGTCTGATGAAAGAGTCAGATTTGAACACAGAAACGTCACAGTTCGTTTTCTTTATCGTTTGTATTGTTCCTGTGTTGTTCATTAGGCAATCTTTTCTGCAAAAAACTGCCCTTGACAAATAGTTGATACTGCAATCCGCAAGGGGGTTTTTCATGAAAAAAACAATTTTTATTGAATTTTTAATAGTTCTGCTTCAGATATTGGGAGTGAAAACTCATAAAAATCTAAGGAAAACACTGACCTGAAGTTTCAAAAAAATATATATTTTTTTTTCAAGTTTTTCCATGAATAATTCTTCTTATTGACACTGTTCATGATTAGATAAATATTTTTCGAGTTATTGAAAAATCAAAATATCAAAAACCATTCGGCAGATTTGGACCATTAACGAACTTGAACGCGATATCCAGGATAAAAAGCTAACCTGAAGATTTCAAGATTCAAGGTCATTTCTTTCGAAAGTTAGAGCACATACGGCCGGCCGGAATGAATTTGACCACGGATTCTTCTTCAGGGAGTTTAACCCAATCGTTTGAGACCATCTTCGGCTCAAAATTCGAAAATTACAGACATCGTGACGGGATGATAACGCGCTGTTTCCTAGAACAAGCGCGTAAAAAAATAGTGTTGGTCACATTATTCAAATATAGCGATTTGTATATAGATTTGTACCTTGGAGAAAGCGTTAGCTATACAGAACACATAATACGAAATCAGGCGACTGTCTTTTTCTACCATAGCTGTCGACTGTAGAAAACGACATGACGATTTCTGTAATAGGGCACAGACTCCCATGCAGAACAGAGAAGTATCTATTCTATGTCCAGATTATCTGGGGAATTCACAGAGGTTAATCAATGCGCCTAGACTAATTGAATCATTTCATATAATTCATTCATTAATTCTATAAAATTCAGGATATTTATGAGCTTTTGAATGAGGGAATGACGATGAAAAATGGATCTGATGAGAAACAAGCGAGAATTGAGTACTTTGAGAAATGCTGCAATATCATAGTGCGTATCATAAGAATCAAGTGAGTAAATATGTTTTATCATAAAATTTCTGTTGAATTCCAAGCATCAGATGATATAGTTTTTCACAATTCTACAATATAGATTATTGTGAGAGTTTTTGAAGTTGAACTTATAAACAAAGTACAGAAGTGTATTATAAACACATTCAGAAATCTCCAAACGCTTCTAGCTTTTTACCTGAGCCGAATCTGGAAAAATGGCAAACAAAAAAACTGTTTTATTTAATATGCGGAATCTGCAGGTAAAATTAATCAACAATTTGGAAACCTAACCCGTAGAGATATTTTTTTATACTTTTGTAATCTGGTAGATTCGATATTCTAAAAAATAAGTTTTATAGCCAACAAAGTTGAGATCGGTAATGAGTATATTTGCCGAATGATTTCCTAGATTTGTTCATTTAAGATTCATTTTCATATCAAGCAATTGGTAACGAAATGGCAGCACTTAGGTTCATGCGAAATTTTTTGATGATCAAATGTTCCAACCATTTTTTCCTGAAATGCGAATAGCGCTAAGGAAACTATATGCCTATGGAAATTCAGTATTTCAATCTGAAAGCAACCTCCTATTCTGTGTGGTTAGGGGTTGAAAATAATGAAATAGTTATAGTTGGAGTGAATTTCATTGAGGAAATAATGATTATCTTCTATGTGCCTGAATACACACACATAGCAGCTCAAAACAGATTTTCCAAACTATCGGAAAATTCTGCTGGCTCGGACAAATTGATTCCTCGAAGTTTTGAAGTATTGTAGAATGTACTTTCCCCATATTAATGGACTCTCCAAAGATTACCGAAAGTGGGTTTCCGCGCTTTGATCTCTATTCTGCTGCACACAAAGGAACAATCAGGTCATTACGTCGATAATTCATGAATATTTCGAAACCTCTTGACGATGCCCCAGTTGAGCACGAGGGTCGTTCAAGTATGAAAAATTGGGTAGATTACTCCTATAGCAGAAATCCCCTTATGGCGAGATGAATGTAGTAGATCGTCCACATTTTCTAATATGCAAATTCTGGAAAAGCACTAACGTGGGGTCGGCCTAACGGCCGGACCGTAAACACAATAACTTCCGAAAGAAACAACCCAGAAACTCGATTGTTGTAGAGAAGGTTTGGACCTTAATTACGAAGGCCGAATTCTTGAATGGGTTAGATCCACCCAATGATTCCGCAGATTCGAAATTTTATTTTCCCAATATTTCCAAAAATGCAGATTAGATCGAATTGAAATCCAGTACTCTATCGAAAAATGACGGTTTGAAGGTTCATACAGAATTTAATGGGGATAATATGATGGGAAAATCCCAGAATATTGAATATTTGAAAAAAAATTTGAATTTTTTTTTCAAATCGTTCTAATGACACGATCATCATAAAATTTTGGACAATGTAATCCTTCAGCATCTTTGAACTGACTGCAAAGCTTCATCACGATTGAATCAGTATTTCTCGAGTATTATAGAAAAAAACAACGATATCGAGAAGAAAACCACGAATTTCTACATATTTTTTCCCTATATCTCCGAAACTAATAGCTGCATCGAACTAAAATTTGGTACACTGCTGTGAAATATGGAGGCCAAGGTATACCTGAAATTGTTCTCAAATATGTACGATAGTTCCAGAAAAAAAAATTTTTTCCAAAAAAATTTTGCAAAGAATTTTTTTTAAATTGAGGTACCATAAGATTTCAACGAAATTTTGTTCAATCGTGCGCGTCGTTATGCCCCAACTAACTGCCAGGTCACAGTCCAATCCCTTCTGAAATATGAGGGAAATAACCTGAAAATTTTAAATTGCTATGACTACGAAACTATTTGGTCGATTTGGCCCATTAACCAACTTAACCGCGGCATTCGCATGCGCAACCTACCCTGGAAGTTTCAGGTCGATAGGATTCCCCGTACGACCGTAATCGTGCATACGGACGGCCGGCCGGAGAGAATCGATTTTGATGCCAGATTCGTCATCAGTGAGTCCAACCTATTCGCTTGAGACCATTTTCGGCTCAAAATTCGAAAATTACAGACATTTGGACAAAATGATAGCACGCTGTTCCCCAGAACATGCGCGCAAAAATACGAACTTTGACATACTTTTTCCAAATATCTCCGAAAATAACGATCGGATGGAATTCAAATTTGCTACTCTTCTGTAAAAAATGAGGTTCAAGTTTCGCCATCGACATCTGGGGCCTTATTCTTGAAATACGATGGTATAGAACGTTCTCTATGGCACAATCTCCCGTTCGACCTTCCTCCCATTTGTCAAAACGTCAATTCCGTATTCTTGAACATTAAGAAGCGCTATTCATGAATTCTGGGAAGAGAACAATCGTGGAAAAATTGGCTTTTCGACGCCGTTTGCAAGGAAACGCAAGCATTTATGATGAAACGATAGAGAACGTTTATACCATCGCAGTCAAGATGGGGAGCAGTCCGAATGAGCTGTCATAGAAGAACAATCATGCCAAATGTTCTAACCAATCAAAAACAAGTATTTTCGACATACTTGAAGCTAACTTCATTCATGTAGCCAACTTTATGTATAAAACATCGACATAGACTATATTTCTGTGATATATTGTCATAATTCAAATTTGAAATCATACAGTTGTCATAAGAGTTGGGAGCGTATTTCGGAAAATTGTAAAATGGATCATTTTGGAAAAAAAAGATCACTTCCAATCAACTATAAACAGAAGGAGCTGCTTACCAACTACATTACATAAAGACCTGAAATGTACATAGGTCGGTTAAATTCAGATTATTCAAGGGAGGATATGAAAAGAAACTGAAAGGAAATCACACTGTTCCGAGTTGAGCTTAAAGCTACCTTTTGTGCGAGAAAGATTCGGGTATTTTGGTAATCGGAGATTCTTCCCTATTGGCCGATGACGATCACGTGACCTTCGTCGACCAATAAGGTGATTCTCTCGGCCAATAGGGTGAATCTCCGATTACCCAAATACCCGAATTTCCCTAGCACAAAAGGCCCCTTTAGTTAATCCAAACATTTTGATAAATTTTTGATCAGATAGATCAAACGGGTTCCGTTTAGAAAGTACATCGACACCTATTTGGTATTGTAATTCTGCATCTTCCACATCTTCATTCAGTACTTCCCACATAATCGCACTCGCCATATCCATTTCCGAGTGAAAACAGAAATTTTGTAGTGAAAGTTATTTGAAATTGTTAAGACTTAATGCCAAATAGATCAAAATTGTCAAATACCCAAAACATAATTAGCGTCCTCTATGTATCGTTCCATCACAAATCGTAAGAAAAACATCGCTCGCTCTCCGTGAAGCACTCATTCATTTCAAGAATACCGTTTCCCTGAAAAACTCGTAGACACGCCCCCTCTCGATCATTCGTTCTCTTCCCCGCATTCAAGAATAGGCGCCCAGGTGAATAGTTTTCGGAAAAAAAAATTTTTTCAAGGAAAATTTCGAGAGAATATTTTTTAAAAGCAGTTCATCTCTCCAAACATCAAGCAATCAGCTCAAGACCTCATATATTCCTCCCAAGAGACAACCAGGACTTGATATGTTACGACAACGCGGTTTTCAAACTTCCAAACTCGCACAATTAGACCGCGCAAGCGAATACTGCGCGGCCTTACAACAAAGCAGGCCGACGGAACGTAATTGTAATTAGAGCAACAACAGAGGGTGATATCTCGGTGTGTGCTGCCCCCTACACTCCCACCCCCTTGCCGCAAACAACCCCTACTTACATCATTCATTATGCAATTCGCGGACCTCGCGCCCAGCAAATACCGCCAAGTATTCAGAGTACGCAGTAATTAATGCAGTACATACATTGGTGTCGTTAACATTCTTAGGTCAGGACTGAGGAGAAGCGTTCCGGAATGTGTGGGGTCTCCAGTTTGCTGATGACGCTTCCTACTCGTGTGTACAGGATGGTAATTAATGTGTGCGGAAATTACGATCGAAGTTACAGAAGAATTTTTATGTTTTGATGGGAATTTAGTATGTGGAACGAGGTGGAATCTGAGCAGATATGAAGAGCTTTGGGTTGATGTTAAGTTTCAGATCTTGCATATAGTAATATACAAGGTGAGTCTTTAAGTTGTACATTAATTTCAACGAACTAACATAATCACAAGGACGAATATCTGTAGATAAATCAATAGATATTCTCTCTTGATCAGAGCTAATCATCCAATAAACCAGAATATCTACACCGAAGAAGCGGTTCCAAGGAGAATGACTACAGTTGTTTCACAGTTGTTACTGATCGTCAGGTGAACTTAAACCGCAGAGGGAAACTCGATTCTTGTCACCTTTCAGATGGACCGCTGCAGTTTAACAACGTACAGCGCGTCATCTTCTGGGAACATCTTGCGAATCCCACCTTTGAGTGCAGAATACTTTGATCGATTGGCATGACGTTCATTCTTTGGTCGCATCAGGTTGCTGTTTCTGCGATACGCAGATTTACAAACACCATCACGACATGGAAACGCTCGGTTCATGTGGATTCCAAAAAGACGAAAACGTCCAACATCTAAAAAAGATAGGAATTGGTCTTATATGGAGAAGAAAGAGCTCCAGTAATGATAACTCAACATAATCACAAGGACGAATATCTGTCGATAAATCAACAAATATTCCCCCTCCATCAGAGCTAATCATCCAATCAACCAAAACATCTACATCGAAGAAGCGAATCCAAGGAGAATGACTACAGTTGTTTCACAGTTGTTACTGATCGTCAGGTGAACTTACCTTGGATAAACCGCAGAGGGAAACTCGATACTTGTCACCTTTCAGATGAACCGCTGCAGTTTAACAACGTACAGCGCGCCATCTTCTGGGAGCATCTTGCGAGTCCCACCCTCGAGTGCATAATACTTTGATCGATGTGCATAACGTTCATCCTTTAGTCACACCATAGTCACTGTATATGCGATATTGCAGTTTTACAAACACCATCACGACATGGAAACGTTCGGTTCATGTGGATTCCCACAAGACGAAAACGTCCAACATCTAACAAAGATAGGAATTGGTTTAACAGAGAAGAAAGAACTCCAGTATTAATAAATCAACATAATCACAAGGACAAAAATCCGTCGATAAATCAACAAATATTCCCCCTTGATCAGAGCTGATCATCCAATCAACCAAAACACCTACACTGAAGAAGCGGATCCAAAGAGAATGACTACAGCTGTTTCACAGTTGTTTAATTTCAACCATAGATTCCTCTCACCAGATAAAACACTTTTTTCATTTGCCAATTTTCCAAATTCGGCCCTGGAAAAAAGTTATAAGCATTTAAATATATCTCAATGTGCTAATACACTACTGCACTTTGTTTGCAATTTCAACACAGATATCACTTACGGTGATTCGTATTGTAGAATGTATTGTAGATTGAAGAATGAAATTCAAAGAAATAGGATTGAGAAAACTGCCGACCGTAAACACAATAACTTCCGAGAGAAACAACTTAGAAACTCGATATTTGTAGGGTAGGTTTGGACCTTAATTACGAAGGCTGAATTCGTGAATGGGTTAAATCCACCCAATAATTCCACAGATATACCTATTCAAAATTTAAAATTTTTTTTCAAATTGTTCTAATGACACGATCATCACGAAATTTTGCACGGAGTTGTCCATTTTCAAACTAGCTGCCAAGTTTCATTCCGATTAAATCAGTATTTTTTGTGTTAATTCGGAAAAAAAACAATATCGAGAAAAAAACACGAAATTTCGTATATTTTTTTCCAATAACTCCAGAAATTATAGTTGAATCGAGAGGAAATTCGGTACACTCCTATAAAATATAATTTTCAAGGTATAAGTAAAAGTTTTTTCCACATTCAATGAATCGATTTCGAAAAAAATTGTTTCGAAGGAAATATTGAAAATTTTTTTTTCGAAATTCGCTAAAGTGTGTTCTCAACAAAATTTTGCGAGAAGTTGTGCGTTGATATGCTCCAACTAACTGTCAAGTTCCAATAGACGACTCCGGCCCAAGTTCCCAACCCACAATTTTCTCCACAAATTTACTATCACTGGTGAACGGGAATTTCAGGAAAAATTCGACATGATAATGTTCGCGTTATTAATGAATATCAGTAAAAGGTGCCTTGGCGCCTCAAACAAGATAATTCCTTCCAAATAAAGGATTTTGTTAAGATCATCTCTGATTGGCTGAAGTTCAAGTTGGGATTCCTGATTTCATGTTAATATTGTCTAATTTATATAGGATATGTTCCGCATATCAACTTGGTTATTTCGGTTGCCTGTTTTCCATTCCGTAAATATGAAATATTCGGTTGATTCCTGAAAAAAGGTTAATTACGTAATTTGATTGATGAAAAAGCAATCTTTCTGTCTCCAGAACATAGACATATTAAGTCTATGCGCCAGAACGATAATCAATAATTTATGGTAACATATCCATAGCATAGAATAATTTTTATTTTCTTTATGATCCATAGAACATAGAACAGAAACAATCAACAATAGAAAAATTACTAGGTATGCTCTATGGATCATAAGGTAAATAAAGATTATTGTATGCTATGGATATGTTACCATAAATTATTGATTATCGTTCTGGCGCATAGACTTAATATGTCTATGTTCTGGAGACAGAAAGATTGCTTTTTCATCAATCAAATTCCGTAATTAACCTTTTTTTCAGCAATCAACCGAAAATTTCATATTTACAGAACGAAAAACCGGCAACTGAAATATTCTTTATAAACTTGACACTATTAACATGAATTAACAGGAATCCCAACTTGAATTTCAGCTTAACGAAAACCTATATTTGGTACGAATTATCTTGTATGAGGAGCCGAGGCATCTTTTACGGATATTTATAAATAACGCGAACCTTATCATGTCGAATGTGTTCTGAAATTTCCGTTCCACAGTGATAGTAAATTTTCGAAGAAAATTGTGGGTTGGCAACTTGGGCAGAAGTCGTCTAGTCAATCTCAAAATTTCAAACGACCATATCTCCGAAACCACTCGACCGGTTTGTCCCATTAACGAACTTAACCGCCACATTTCAATGGGCGACCTAATCTGAAAGTTTCAAGTCGCTAGCCTGCTTCTTTCGACAATTATCGTGTCCTCAGCCGGGCAGAATCAATTTTGACAACGGATTAGTCATCAGTGAGTCCATCCTAGTCGTTCGAGACCATTTTCGGGAAAAAATTCGAAAATTACAGACATTTGGACAAATCGATAGCACGCTGTTCATGCGCGCAAAAACCGATCCGACCGAGTAAAAATCGTTGGCTTTATTGAAAAATGAAGAAATTTACGTGGAGTTTCACTCAAAATTCGAGCAAAATATGATAGTTTCAGAAATTCAAAATTTAAAAATAAAATAAAAAAAATTGTTATTTATTCACGTATTGATGCAAGCCTCACGAAGATCTGCATGATTTCACGTTCGAGACCATTTTGTGCATTTAAGGTATTCGAAAATCCCCATAAACACTTAAGCTCAATCGAAAGAAATAATCTCCTTAATTAGAAAAATATATTCTCCCATGGTCTCCACCTGTGAACGTTTCCAGCATACTTTTTATCCATAAATAATTCATCCTAAGTTATTCGAGCAAACACATTCCAAAGCATAATCAAGAAACAATTTCGTCAAATACGGACTATACAGCTCGAACGTACAGGTCCGTAAGGCAATTCAACATTTCTGCAAATGTCCGCAAGAATGCGACTTAATATATCGGTTCGACGAAGTGCCAGTCGATACTTCATAGAGTCCAATCACGCTCTGATCGATTTGAGGGAAAAAACACGAGCAGCAATTGCATTATTAAAGATCGAAATAGGAAATATCTGGGAAAAAACTGGGAATCCAGCAGTGCATACAGCCGATATCTATGTGGGGAATTAAATGCTCCTATATTGGGATTGAATCGGTTCGCGTAACTGCAATTAATACGAGAGATCGATCATTCAAATGATCAGGAATGGTTTAGATTATTGGAAATGATAGAAGGGTTCTTTGGAAGTAAAAACAAGAGTTTCTCCATGAAGAATCTAGCAAAGCACTGATGTGAATTGAGCATGCGCGCATGTTCGAATTCGTGAGCAGAAAAAATGTTTTGAACTTTTTGCGCGCATGTTCTGGGGGAACAGTGTGGTATCGTTTTGTCCAAATATCTGTAATTTTTGCGCGCATGTTCTAGGGGAACAGCGTGCTATCGTTTTGTCCAAATGTCTGTAATTTTGGATGATTGAGCCGAAAATGGTCTCAATCGACTAGGTTGGACTCACTGATGACGAATCCGGTGTCAAAATCGATTCTGTCCGGCCGGCCGGCCGTAGACACGCTTACTGTCGACAGAAGGAAGCTAGCAACTTGAAACTTTCAGGATAGGTTGCGCATCAGAATGCCGCAGTTAAGTTCGTTAATGGGCCAAATCGGTTGAATAGTTTTCGAGTTATAGGCACTTGAAATTTTGAAAATATTTATTTTTTATTTCAGAAACAATTTGTGCGATTAGATTCAAACTAGGCAGTTAGGTGAAGTATAGCGACTCGCAACTTTGAGGCAAATTTCGTCAGGATCATATTGTCAGTAAATTAAAAAAAAAAATTTTTTCGAAATTTTTTTCCAAAAAATTTTTTTTTTCGGAAACCATTCATCATATCCAGAAAAAAATTCCGCTCACACTTTGAGCTCCATATTCCACAGTAGTGTACCAAATTTCAGTTCGATACGATCATAAGTGTTGGAGATATCGGGAAAAAATATGTCAAATTTCGAGGTTTTCTTTTCGATATCATTGATTTTTTCGGTATAACTCGAAAAATACTGATTCAGTACTGATAAAACTTCACAGCTAGTTTTGAGATGCTGAAAGACAACTTTATGCGAAATTTCGTGATAATCGTGTCATAAGAACAATTTGAAAAAAAAAATTTCTATGATTTTCTTATGATATCATCCTCATTATATTCTGTATGAAACTTCGAACTGTTATTTTTCGATGAAGTACTGGATTTCAATTCGATATGATCTGTACTTTTGGAAATATTGGAAAAATAAAATTTTGATTGGGTATATCTACGGAATCATTGGGTGGATTTTACCCATTCACGAATTCGGCCTTCGTAATTAAGGTCCAAACCTTCTCTACAAATATCGAGTTTCTAAGTTGTTTCCTTCGGAAGTTATTGTGTTTACGCATTCGGCCGTTAGACTGACCGTTAACACAATAACTTCCGGAAGAAACGACTTAGAAACTCTATATTTGTAGAGTAGGTTCGGGGCTTAATTGCGAAGAGCGAATTCGTGAATGGGTAAAATCCGCCCAATGATTCCATAGATATACCCATTCAAAATTTTATTTTTCCAATATTTCCAAAAATACAGATTTGATCGAATTGAAATCAAGTAATTTATCAGTGAAAATTTCAACAAGCACTGCCGTGAAGGCAGCAGCTTTTGCGTGCATGTTCGAATTCGTTGCTGAAGCGGTCATCTACATTGAACATGCGCGCAAAAGTTGCTGCCTTCACGGCAGTGCTTTTTGAAATTTTTTCGATGATTGAGCCGAAAACGATTAGATTGGACTCACTGATGACGAATACGGTGTCAAAATCGATTCTGTCTGGCCGGCCGGCCGTAGACACGATGACGGTCGTACGGGAAATCCTTTCGACCTGGAACTTTCAGGGTAGGTTGAATTTCAAAATGCGACGGTTGAGTTTGTTAATGGGCGAAATCGGCGAACCGGTTTCGGAGTTAGAGCCTCTCGAAGTTTTGACGTTATTTTGGCGATAATTCGAAAACTACTGAAACGATGGGATCGAAACTTGGCAGTTAGTTGGAGAACAGCAACGCGAAACTTCTCGCGAAATTTTGTTGGGATCATACGATCAGTGAATTTTGAAAAACATTTTTTCTAAATTTTTTTGGAAAAAATTTTTTTTCGCGAACTATTCATCACATTTGAAAAACAGTCAGCGCAAACTCTAAGCCCCATATTCCCCAGCAGTGTATAAAAATTTCAATTGGATACGGTCATTAGTTTTGAAGATATTGGGAAAAAATATATGAAATTTCGTGTTTTTTTTCCCGATATCTTTCTTTTTTTCGGTATCTCAAGAAATATTGATTGAATCATAATGAAACTTCGCACCTAGTTTGAAGATGCTGAAACACAATTTCGTACAGAATTTCGTGATGATCATGTCATTAGAACAATTTGAAAATAAATTTCAATTTTTCATTTCAAATACATATTTAATATTCTGCGATCTTCCTATTCTCTTATCCTCATTAAATTCTGTATGAACCTTCGAATTGTTTTCTTTCCGATAAAGTACTGGATTTCAATTCTATCTAATCTATTTTTGGAAATATTGAGAAAATAAAATTTTTAATGGGTATATCTGCGAAATCATTAGGTGGATTTTACCCATTCAAGAATTCGGCCTTCGTAATTAAGGTCCAAAACTTCTCTACAAATAACTAGTTTCTAAGTTGTTTCTTTCGGAAGTTATTTTATTTACGGTCCTGCCGTTAGGTCCAAAGACCTGCGAATGTTGAACAAACTTTTTTCTCTGTTAATACTGGAAATATTTCATGTATATGAACATGGCTGGAAGATTCAGTTACGCTATTTTCTACTGCGGAAATCCAGAATCGAATGTTGAAATTTTACTGAAAGACAATGGATAGTGAAGTCCGTTACTTTGTGATAGTTCGTTCGAAAAAAAAGAAAAATCACTCGAACAACCCCGCAGTAAAACTTCTTATCTAACAGACAAACCTATGCGATTCCCTACTTTTCGAAATTCTCAAGAAACAAGACTACAGAGGACATTTAAATACCCTGTTGCACAACTTGAAATACTCCAGTATTAAAACTAGTAGTACTACAAAACCTGTGTCACCTTAAAAGAACTTACTCAATTTACAAAGTTCTTGATAATCTATGTGAATGATACATTGGGTTTTCACTCACATACGTCGAAAATGTTGATTATGTGATAAATTATTGATTCCAAATTATCAGGGTTACTAGCAGAAAAAGCAGTTTTCAATTGTTCATAGATCTTCCTGATACTTTGTCTCTGTTTCTTCAAAACTATCTTCGGCATTTTTAGTTTCCAAGTGTGACGATTTTTTTGAGATTGAGAGTAGAAATAATCATTGGCAACGTTTCTGACAATTATTTTGACCTTGCCGATATTTCACGAGTGCCAACCTGGGTCAGTTTTACGTAAAAAAACTTCATAGAAATGAATCATGGCCAACCGGGATAGTTTTTAAAAACGAATGGAGTATATGTAGGAATTGTTCTGATGGTAGAAAAACTGATTTGAAATTCATTTCTTCGGACCTTTGGGGCTTCACATCTTTGAAATTAACATAGACCGCTGAGTCATAGAATAGACTTCACCATCTATTGATCCTAGGTGTCCAGTCCACCCATGTGTTACTCCCCAAAAAGAAATCGAAAACCACCCCAGAATGTCCATATTGCACGAACCCTAAAAAGCTCCAGCATCAAATATGTAAAACTTTTAATTTGACTTCGCCAAGTTATTAAATTCATGCCGTAGAGGTGTGTGGGCGGAAAGAGCAAGAAGGACAAGCAACATCTGTGAAATTGCATTGGGATGCGGTGGAATTTTTCAATATTTTACGTCTTGTCCGAGCAATATTTCTCGTATTTGCCATGACGGGCCCTCCTTTCTCCTTCGGCTTATTTAATTCTCCCAGTTCCAATTCGAAAACTGTGGAACGAAAGGTTCTGGGCCTTCAAGAAGCCATGCCGGAAATTGTGGCATGGAAATTGCTCGCCTTTCTGTCGCTCTGACCGTAAAACTAAATCTCATAACGCTGGATATCCAAAATAAGTAAGTTTTCTATGGCTCGGACATGTTTGCTATCGGTATAGATAGAGAGTGCATTGGAGAAGTTGCGGATAATCGCAATAAAAATTCGTTGTTGGCGAATGAAGATAAGCGCTACTCCCTCTAGTGGCTATCAGAGTAACCCGAGGTACAGACATTATCATTGACAAGTTGAAATTTTTCTTGGCATTGGTGTGATTTTACAAGTGTCACTACTGAGAAAAAGCAATCTCAAATGTCTTTTCCCATAGATATCTAAAGCCCAGTGAAAAATTTCGAGTTTAGTTGAAAGAAACTTCCTTCAACAAGTCGGGTCTGAAAGAGTAGAATAATCAATATACCTTGGCAACTTGTATCTCAAAATTGGTAAACGAACCAACAAGATTTTTGAAAGTCTGTTACCTGTATTTTACCGATGATGATCATTTTTATAGAGGTGAGCACGAATTGCTCATGAAATATTAGATCACATTCATGAAGACAATTTTCATTCAGGCCCATAATCCAAGCAGAGAAATTTACTTAAGAAGAATGCTCTGCCTTACAGAAATCAACCTGTTGAACTGATCATTAAGGAACAACGTAAATGTTTTAGTGGTAGAACTGACTATAAAAAAAATAGTCTCAACAAGGGAATATCTGGTGATGAATAATGTTCGCTCAGTGCTTCAGCTTTTTCAAGACTCTTTTTTGATACTCTTCGCTCAAAGTGCTTCTGCCGATGAAATCAAAGTTGTACAAGAAGATGCATGTGATATTATGTTGCATGTAATTTGTAAAACTAATACACTTTCAACCTTTTCACCTCAAAATGTTGAAGAACAGATAGTATTGTAAAACATACTTTTTGGAATAATAGAGATATACTCGCAACTTTACTATTTATATAAGGAAGGACTGAATTCACACAATATATTGTGAATAAAAGTAATACATTCACATAAAACTAATGCTACCTGTACCGTGAGCCTTATTTATTATAGATTGACAAATATATTCTTCCAACACTCATATGATTGGTCTTGAAAAAGCTGTAATCAATAAGTTCATCGGCAGAAACACTTTGAGCGAAGTATTCATCACCAGATATTTCTTTGTTCAGACTCTTTTGTTTCAATCGGTCTGTTCTTACACTAAAACATTTACGTTGTTCTGTCCGGTCAAATCCGATGTTAAAATCAATTCTGTCCGGCCGGCCGGCTGGCCGTCCTTATGTACGATTGCGGGCGTACGGAGAATCCTATCGACCTGAAAATTTTAGGGTACATTGCATTCAAAAATGCGACGGTTAAGTTCATTAATAGGTGAAATCGCCCGAAGGCTTCGAAGTTAGCGTTCGAAATTTTGTGGTTATTTCCGTGATCACTCGGAAAGTACTGCAACGATTATATTGAAACTTGGAAGTTAGTTGACTTCAACAACGCGCATTTTACCGCAGAATTTCGTCGAGATCATATGGTCAATTAATTTAAAAAAAAATTTTTTTCAAAATTTTTCTCGAAAAAATTTGTTTTTCCGAAAACTGTTCATTATATTCGAAAACAAATTTACTCAGTCCTTGAGCTCTATATTTAGCAGAAGTGTACCAAAAATCAGTTCGATCCGGACATAAGTTCCGGAGATATTTTCAAAAAATATGTCAAATTTCGTGATTTTTTCTCGGATATCGTTGTTTTTTATGAAATGAGTCGAAAAAATTAATTTTATCACGATGAAACTTGGCAGTTAGTTTGAAAATGCTGATTGACAACTTTGTGCGAAATTTCGCGATGATCGTGTCATTGGAACATTTTCAAAAAAAATTTCAAATATTTTGTTTTTCATTTATTCAATATTCTGTGATCTTCTGATCATATTCTCCTCCTGAAATTCTGCATAAACTTTCGAACTGTCATTTTTCGATTGAATATTGGATTTCAATAGACGACTTCGGCCCAAGTTGCCAACTCACAATTTTCTTCACAAAATTTACTATTACTGGGGAACGGGAATTTCAGGACTAATTCGACATAATAAGGTTCCCGTTATTTATAAATATCCGTAAAAGATGCCTCGGCTCCTCAAACAAGATAATTCCTTCCAAATATAGGTTTTTGGTAGGCTGAAATTCAAGTTGGGATTCGTGATTTTATGTTAATAGTGTCAAATATATAAAGGATTTGTTCCGCAAATCAACTTGGTTATTTCGGTTGCCGGTTTTCGGTTCTGTAAATATGGAATAATGGTTCCTGAAATAAAAAGTTTATTACGGAATTTGATTGATGAAAAAGCAATATTTCTGTCACCAGAACATAGACATAGTAAGCCTATGCACCAGAACGACAATCAATGTTATATGGTAACATCTCTATAGCATAAAACAATCTTTATTTACCTTATGATCCATAGACCATACCTAGTAATTTTTCCATTGTTGATTGTTATCTCTTCTATTTTCTATGGATCATAAAAAAATAAAGATTGTTTCATGCTATGGATATGTTACCTCAGAACATTGACTGTCGTTCTGGTGACAGAAAGAACGTTCTTTCATCAATCAAATTCCGTAATTAACTTTTTTTTCAGGAACCAACCGAATATTTCATATTTACGGAATGGAAAACCGGCAACCGAAATAACCAAGTTGATTTGCGGAACATATCCTATATAAATTTGACACTATTAACATGAAATCAGGAATCCCAACTTAAATTTCAGCCAATCAGAGATGATCTCAACAAAACCCTTTATTTGGAAGGAATCATCTCATTTGAGGAGCCGAGGCATCTCTTACGGATATTTATAAATAACGCGAACCTTATTATGTCGAATTTGTCCTGAAATTCCCGTTCCCCAGTGATAGTATATTAGTGAAGAAAATTGTGGGTTGGCAACTTGGGCCGAAGTCGTCTATTCGATCTAATTTGTATTTTAAAGGAAATTGGGATATTGATATTTTGAATGGGTGTATTTGCGGATTGAAACCATTCATGAATTTGGCTTTCGACATTAGGGTCCGAAGCTACTCTACAAATATCGAATTTCGAGTCGTTTCTTTCGGAAGTTATTGTGTTTACGATCGGTGATTAGATTGAAAATGTGCTCATTAGGTATTCAGACAATATTGAAGCGCTCGGTCCTTGAAATTAAAATGAAAGCATGAAAACTAATCTATTTCCAATCCACATAGTTCTTGTCCCGCTGGATCGATCGGCAAACATCATTATACAGTCTAGAACAAAAGTACCAGCATAATGAATCCATCTGAAACTTCCGGTTCTTAATGAATTTGGAACCTGCCTCCATCAGTATGAACAGAAGTAACTAAATGAATCAGGAAAGAAGAAGGAAATGAAGTATGGTCCAATTGAACTACAAGACCAGTTCAATTTAACGATATCCCTGAAAAGTTTTCGCATAATTTTTCTTGATTAAACGCGATCCAATTCTGAAATTGGATTTTGCTATGCAACGAGCATTACTCGTTGCAGATGATATTTTTCTGGCGATATACAAGGTGCTTGAAAATCTATTTCCATACTTATCAACTGGTTGAAAAGGTTTCGTAAGGATCATATAACTTAAACCCATTAGGTACTAGCGTTCCATATATGGAACATCAAAAATCATCTGCTAGAAATGGGCCCAATTTTTTTCAGTCGCTTAATATGTTCTTGGAATGCATTTTCAGCTATCGTAATATGTATACTCAATTCACTTTTATAAACTATCTCGATTGGCCATGATTTAGGTCTATCAAGTTTTTTTATTTAAAACTGACGCAGGTTTGTAACGTTACAAAACGCTCCACTGTCGTTTTCAGTTTCCATCGCGAAAATACGTCATACTAATAATTTCAATTCCAATCGCAAGAAAAACGCCTTACTGAAATTATATGATCGGTCGCTAAAGAATGCTCTTCGCTTTGACGGTTGAGTGTTGGTTTCGCATGCGCGACCCTTCCAACTCGGTCCAGCTGATGGAAAATTCTTTCTTTTTGGTACGATGAAGTTGAAGGTTCAACACCTTGCTAGAGATTAGCGAATTAACGTACCTCGTAATCCATTAACATAATGGAATTTTGAAGTTTTATTGTTTCTTATAAGACGTCTATTCAAAGGGCGGTAAGTACTACGTATATCCCGACCAATATTTTTTGCTTTTGTGAATGCCAAATTGTGATTTCTGATTTATTTCATTCCATGCAGGTTACACAGGTTAACATTTTCCTTTGTATAATATTGTGCATTTGATTTCTTGTCTGATTCTTATTATCGAATAACGTGCTCTTATTCCTGAGTTCTAGATATTTCATCTCATATTTATTAACTTGTAAATTATTTCAATAACGTCTAGAGTCACGTGGAATGAGATCACGTGTTACAAGCACTATCTTATAGTTTTGAAATATGCAGTCTTTGTACCGGGGCTACCGCCTACTGCATCATCTTTGTACCGGGGCTATCGCACACTGAACCATCTTTGTACCGGGGCTATCCCCCACTGAACCATCTTTGTACCGGGGCTATCGCCCACTGAACCATCTTTTTACCAGGGCTAACGCCCACTGAACCATCTTTTCAATGAGCTACCGACCGCTGGATTATCTTTTTACCGGGGCTAACGCCATTTGAATATCCTACTACCGGACCCAAAGTTTAACTGGATAATCTTAGTACTAGAGGAAATTATTACTGGATTATCTTAGTACTGGAGCTGATTATGGCTGGAATACCTTTATACCGAAGCTAATTATTGCTGGAATTTCTTAATTTTGGACTTTGCTCTGGATGGAATCTCTTGAACCCGGACTACCTGCATAATACCTGTATTTTGAAGGATCATACCATCGGATCCTTACTATTAAGATAAGTGCTTCTTCGAATCCCGGATCTCAGATTCACTGTACCTAAATTTATGTTTGCATAAAACGGGAAATATCGGGAATGTCAAAATTATTCTCAGCGACATTATCAATCTCAACATAATCATAACGCTTGGGAACTAAAAATGGCGAAGGTAGTTTCGAAGAAGCAAATCTGCTTTTTCTGATAATTCTGATAATTTGGACTCAATAATTTATCACAAGCTATCCAACATTTTCGACGTATATGAGTGAAAACTCAGTGTATCGTTCACATATATTCCCGAGAATTTTATAAATTGAGTTAGTTCTTTTAAGGTGGCACAGGTTCTGTAGTATTACTACATTTTCATATTGGAGTTATTTCAAGTTGTGCAACAAGGTATTCAAATGTCTTCTGTGGACTTATTTCTTGACAATTTCGAAGAGTAGGGAATAGGTTTCTCTGTTCGTTAAGTAGTTTTACTGCAGGGTTATCCGATTACTTTTATTTTGTTTTCGAATGAACTATCACAAAGTAACGGACTACTCTATCCATTATTTTTCAGTAAACTTTCAACACTCGATTCTTGATTTCCGTACAAGAATATAATACAACTGTATTTTCAGTCACGTTTATATCCGTGAAATATTTCCAGTGTTGACGGAGAAAAAACTTTTTTCAACATTCGTCAGGTCTTTGGAATTATTGAATTCACATAATATTTTCTCAAATTCATTATTTTCCCAAAGTAAATTCACATTTTTGAGAATACGTAATTACCAAACGATCTCCATGTAGTGAGGACAACGTTGTGTAGTTATATGACAGAAAAATGACTATACCCTAATATTTTCAAAATATACATGGTGAAATGTGTCAGAATATTATGGCCAACCGGGATAGTTTATAAAAGTGAATGAAGTACGACATTCTCAACTGTCAAACCAAAGACAACCACCATCGAAAATTTTCATTCTATTGAAAACTCACATTTGAGGTGCATAGAAGATAAGGTGAATTCGAAGATGCGTTTTTGTTTCGCCACTGTTGGGGAAATTCGTTTTTGCCACTGAAGGTGGCGCTATTTGGAAATTACGACCTGTCGTCAAGGCAACTGTCTGTCCGAACTGAATTGACATCAGACAAGGTATAAGGTAAAAAATACCTGGATGAATGAATTTCTACCATATTATATATCGCATAACTTTCATCGGAGTATATTCTAAGAATTGAATATACATAAAAAAAAAATTAAAATAAATAAATAAATTTAAATTTCCAGTAAATGAAAATGGTCAAAAAATTCATGTATATTCATTAAAGAACCAAGAAAAATACAACACATTCAATAGTAAAATAATATGCTTAGTTGGGGGTTGATAACTCGATCCTTGATTAGTGAAAATGATTGGAAGACAATTATGAAAAGAATGATATGCTGCTGAGTATCATGAAGTTTATACCTTCTAAAGATAAGATTCTTTCTTCAGTTGAGCACTTATTTCCATATACATCTGCACTGTCTAAACAAAATACAAAAGGGACCCATTTAAGAGTATCTGAGGATCTACACAATTCTTCGAAGCTAACGCAAAAAGATTGCACGCACTTATCAATAACTAAATATTATCCTGAGAAAACATAAATAAATTCAAAATGACAATAGCCGAATTACCATCAATAGTGTCATGCGCTCTGATTGGTCGATTGGTGGCGTTTGTGTCGGTGGCGAAAGTATGAAATACAATTAGTTTCCCCAGTTTGGTCTAATGATTTAGTAGGAAAACAAATGAAAATTAAACCACCATTGTTCTATGCACCTTACACATATTATAACTATGAAAAACCTAGAAAAGAACGCGTTGTTAGATAATAAGCATTAATCAGGAAGTCCTCTTATAATTATTTGAATTTTCTTTGCTGTTCCTTCTCTCCTGTAGCTATTTATTCAATTTTTCCATAGGTAGGGGGCAAAAATTCTAGCGTCCAAATTGCAAAAGATCCAATTTGTTGATCGAACCCGAAAACTAACGAGACATCGACTATAATCGACTCCGAATTCTTGAATAGACAAAGGTTCTTCGTACCAGAGCGAGCGAGCTACAATTTTCAATTTAGGGATGTAAATTAGTTCAAATTAAATTGAAAATATGGATTCTTTTCATTCCTGCTGCGATCTAATTAAGATAAGTAAAAAGTCGCTATGTAGTAAAGGCATCACGGGATCTCGTCCTGTGTCAGTTCAATCTCTTTCTCTCTCCAACACGCCGACTCTATCTCTTTTCACCGCAAGGCTCCGGGTTTCAGTAAATGATGTCGATATATAATATACGAACAGGCTTGGAAAACTTGTTACACGTCGGATGGAAAACTGAATTGGCCGTGCTTCCCATTTTCTTATCATATGTGACTTGGATAATACTGGGAAATTGATTTTTTAGTGCGGAGCTTCACTGGAAGAATTCTGGAGTAGCTGGGAATTTGCAGGGGGAGATTCCAAGTTAACCTGAGGAGGATGAAATCAATTTTATTCGATGAATAAGGAATTTATGGATAGAATCAATTTTCCTGAGTCCTGATTAGATCTATTGGAAGGACGATGCCCTATGATGGACAACTAAAGCGGAGATTGATGGAAAGCACTCAGACTGAGCATCAGAGATCCGGAAATGGATCGGATCGAATTGACGTTGGTCCTTCGAGTCGGATAATTAAAGCAGATTCTTCATGAAAACTTCTTAAAGGTGTTATTAAGTGACATAAAACATGTTGAGAAGTTTTCGAGAAGCCTAACGGCTAACCGTAAATACAATAACTTCCTAAAGAAACAACTTAGAAACTCGATATTTGTAGAGTAGGCTTGGATCTCAATTAGGCCGAATTCGTGAATGGCTGAAATTCCCCAATGAATCCGGAGATATACCCTTTCAAAATTTCATTTTCCCAACATTTACAAAAAGACAGTCTAAATCAAATTGCAATCCAATACTTTATCGGAAAATGACAGTTCGAAGGTTTATACAGAATTTATGAGGATAACAGTTGGTTTTACTGGCACTGCTTTGGTAACTGTTCGTATCAGTACGAAGCGTTCCGAAATTACTGATACTGGCCAGTACTGGCCAGGAATATCGGAACTCAACTAATATGATCATCAGAAGATCACAGAATATTGAATGTTCAAAAAAACAAATAAATTGATTTTTCAAAAAAAAATATTCTCGAACCCATTGGAAGGATTTGGCCCTTTCAAGAACTTATTCGGCGTATTCAGACCTCGAACATACCCTGAAAATTGTCTAGTTCCTTTTTTTCGGAAGTAATCGTTCATTAATTTGGCCACCATTAAGGGCGGGTATTATAAAACTATTTTGACAGATAACTAAAAGTTAACTCGAAAAATCTTGTTTAAATAAAAGACAACTGCTCTTTGTGGTGCAAATAAGTTTCATAATACCGGCCTTTAGCCTAATATAAAACTTTGAGGTCAGCTCAAAATTACAGAAATTAGAGCAAAATGATCTGTTTCCTAAAGCAACACCGCAAAAACACAGGTGCGTCGAATAGTGGGATAAATATTTCTGAATTGTTTTCGAAATAATTATTATGTTGACAAAAAGCGTCGTCCTTTATTGGAAACAACTAGGTAGAATGAAATTTTGCATGCGTAATGTTCATTAATATTAAATTTGTGAATTAATATTTCAACCAAATATCAATGAGAACAACAGTTATGAAAATTAGGTTCGAATTAATTGGTGTTCATTGAATAATTCATTTTATTCGAGAATAATGATCAGTTTTATGTGGACATTTTTCTGGATGAAGAGGTGAAGTTGTACTTTTCGAAGTTTGAGTAAATAAAATTTAATTTTGGTTTAATGGAAAATTCTTTCATTGAAATTAAGTGTTTTTAATGATCACAGTCAACTGGAATTGCAATTTTCTGGAGAATTTTTATGGGATTTCTCTCCCGATATCTGAAAAAGAAGCAACGAAAATGAATGATATTTGAAATTGTTTGGTCGTGAAGAAAACCAAGCTCCTATCTGTCTATTCAAGGTTCTCAAACTGGTCACCTTGGCGCTGCAATCTTGAATTCAGAGGCCAAGTGAAGCAAATATTGGAGTTTCTTGTTATACAAACTGAATTCGTGGAAAGGTAGCAAGATTTATTTTCTAAATATATCCAAAAATACACATAATATCGAATTGTAATCATGTACTCGATTGGAAAATGAGACTTTAAGGTTCGTACAGAATTTTTTGAGGATAATATGATCAGAAGATCGCAGAACCTAGAATATTCGAAGAAGCAGTTGGAATTTTTTTTGTTTCAAATTGTTCTAATGACACGATCATCAAGAAATTTTGCAGAAAGTTGATAATCAGCATTTTTGAATTAGTGACCAAGTTTCGTCATGACTGCAGCAGTAAATTCTGAATCAATCGCGAAAGAACAATGATATCTAGGAAACCAGAAATTTGACATATTTTTCCGATGTCTCTAAAAATTATAACGTATCGAACTGAAACTTGGTACACTTGTGTAAAATATAAAGCTCATGGTATAAGAAGAAGTTTTTGCAAAAATAATAGATGTTTTACGAAGAACAACATTTTTTCGAAACAATGTGAACATTTTTTTTTTTACTTCACCAACATTACAATCCCAACAACATCAGAAAGTTCCGCGTCGTTATATTCAAACTAACTGCCAAGCTTCAAATTTTTTTTGTAAAACTTAATGGAAATCTTGTGAAAACTTTGAAAACAGCTAGCTTGTGCGTAGAAGTGAACCAACTTGCTGGTTGTTGAATTCCAATCGTTCCATATGTGCATCGAAAACGGAAAAGATTTGAAGGTACGAGGGGGATACAAAATGATCGGGTCAATCATGAGTGAACTATTCGAAGAATGCACGCAAATGAAACTGAAAAATATTCATAGATTTGCGGTAATGAACTAAATGAAAACATGAAATGAAGAAAAAGAAAATGAGGTTTCAACACTCAGATTCATTAAAAAATATGAATATCTAAATAAACAACAGTAAATTATTCAAGTTGTTTACAGAGCAAATTAAACAGTCTCCAAACGAAGAATGTACCTGTTCAAGTATCACTCTCATCCAGGATAAATCCAGGAACACGTTCAACCCTGTCCATTTCCATAGAGAAAAGTTTTCCTTTGTTCAATCGAGTAGCCGATGACGTAACAAACATTCAGCGCGCGTAGAGGTCGCTACATGGCAGATCAATTAATTTTCGAAATAACTAGCGTTGTTTGCTGCACAGTGGCGCGACCTGGTAAATAAACAAATCAACTCTTTCGCTGTTAATTTAATTAAAAACATAACTGCCACTCTTTTAATTGCATCCATTCTGACTGGATCGTTTTTACTCAGTTTGTTTTAGCGGGTTATTCTGCACAGCAGGGCCAGTTATCAATAAAATTTAATTATTGATGCTGTATTTTTGTGTCGGACTGATAGAAATCATCGCAAAAGGAGATGAATAAATGAATTCCTCTCCTCCACTTTCAATGATATTTTGTTGTATTGGAATTGTATTTTGCTTGTTGATTGAAATGAACGTATGATTGAAATGTGGTGGAAAATTTCGTTGTTGGCTTGATGATCTGGCGAAGTTGATGATGTTGATCGAATTGTATTGATGGATTCTTCAGTTTTCGTTTTGTTCTGTTATGATTAGAGTTGATATACAGGATGTTCCTTAATAAGTGTATCAACGGTCACCTGTAGATTTCTCATGGGAAAATAACATTTTTTCCCCAGGGTATTTGTTTCAGAGATACAGCGTGTCACATTTCATATTTTTTTCACTTTTTCGCTAATATCTCAGGAATTGTCACTAATAATAGCTTCTTCCTTGCTACTCGGTTTCATTAGACGTGCCAGTGGCGGAGATATTGGATTTGCACAAAGGTTTTACACCCCAACTGTTACACCACTGGACATATTCGCTTTTGCATAGCAAATTCTGATGCGCCAATGTGCTTTACATGATAAAGGTACTACTAGTTCATTGCTCTAAAGTGAACACTTTTCGAGAAAACTGGCATTTTATGATCAATTATAATTTGCTAACGCATTGTGAGTTTCTTGTAATTGAAAAAATTAGTAGTGATAATTAACAAGTTCATTAATTTCCACAATATTTGACAAATTAGATTAGATTAGAGGAGGGGCGATAAGGCCATGCTTAACCTCGCTGACACCTTGACCTAAAGATCTATTGTGCAACCCCGCGATGTTTATCAGTCAGGTAGCAAGGCCTCGATAAACTTTACTACCTTACTGGGTGCTACACCCATTATTTGTTCCGGTTTTAAGAAACAGGAGCCAAGATGCTGCAGCCTTCTCCAGAGGACAGCTTCACATTTGCATAGCAGGTGTTTCGCTGTCTCAGTGGCTTCTTGGCAGAAGCGACAGGTATCATCAGGAACCTTTGCCATGTTCCGAAGATGATAATTCACAGGACAGTGTCCCTTGAGTATGCCTGTCAGTTTTCTCAGTTCCTATTTGCTAAGTGAGAGAGCTTTCCTAGTCCAGCTCGTTGAGTACGAGAGGAATGACTTAGCCTGTCTCTGACCTTCGATCCTTCGCCAGAATCTGGCCTTCCTCTTTTGTTCCCATTCTTTGACCGCCCTTGCTCGGTGGCTTGATGGAAAGCCGCAGAAAGGCTCTGGTCCAATGAAGAGGGTTGATCCCCCCCTCCCTTGCTAACTGATCAGCCATTTCATTACCAACAAAATTTGACAACTAGGTTTTTAGGTTCAAATTGCAAAGTTATTTTTCACTATTTTTAGCGACCATGGTTAACAAGATCACAAGAATTGCTCGAAATTACGCCCGTTGGCTGAAATGCTCGCATTACAATTACGTTTGGATCATGTTCCTATGAACGTTGTTCATAATCCAAGGAATATTTTTAATTTGCTCTGCTGCAGCTTCAACTCTAGAGGTCAACTCTTCTACGGTGTTAACAGGAGTTTCGTAGAATATGGTCTTCTTGCCAGTTTTCTCGGAAACGGTTCACTTTACGGCAATGAACTAGGAGTACCTTTTTTATTTAAACCACATTAGCGGATCAGAATTTGCTGTACAAATGCAAATTTGACCAGTGGTGTAAAAGTGGGGGGTGAAACCTTCGTAAAAATTCAATATCTCGGCCAGTCGTACGTCTAATAAAACCGAGTAAACTGCAAGAAAGTAGCTATTTTCAGGGACAATGTGTGTACCTCTGAATAAAGAACATAAGGAAGGAGCATGATGCCTCACAGAGTGGGTCCGGGATGGATGTTGCATATGGCCGGCTTTCCTTTCACTTTGAAGAGAGAACAACTTGTTCCGAGACTTCTTTGTCTGCAGAAACCAATTGACATGAGTCATACTTGGAGGTTCAATATGGGCGCCGATGTCCCACTTTTATACGAAGTAGAAAAGCGTTATGCTCCTTCCTGTTGTTCTTTATTCAAAGGTGTGTACAAAAACACCATCCTGTAATTCAAATGGTTTATGAGATATTAGCGAAAAAGTGAAAAAAAATGTAAATTTTTGACACGCTGTATCTCTGAAACGAAGACCCGGAGAAAAAAATGAAGGAGAAAAAATTTTTATTTTTTCATGAGAAATCTACAGTTGACCGTTGATACACTTATTTAGGAACACCCTGTATACAGGGTGATTTTTTAAGTTTTACATTAATTTCAACCTTAGATTCCTCTCATCAAATAAAACACTGTTTTCATTTTTCCTGATTCGGCCTCGGTAAAAAGATACAGGCTGAAATTTCCAAAAAAAATCAATCTTTCTTTTGTAGCTTTGACATGGTTTTTCCGAGTGAAACGAATTTAGGTGTGAAGTTTTCTTTAACTATGAAACATATTCTACGCTAATCAATTTCATCTTACTCCAATCTTCTGGTTATCGACTCCCCAATTCATAAAACTATAAGAAATTAGCGTGAAGAATGCAGATGAAGTTTATCATCATTTCAATAATACTTAATTATTCTTAATTATTTCTCTTCAAACGAACTATTTTTGATATATTCAACGTTGAATGTTATAAAATCGGATGAAATTTCGTGAAACCATTAATCATATTCGATAAAAATCTAGAAAAGCACTGACGTGAAGTCAGCAGCTTTTACGCGCTTGTTCACATTGTGGAATGGTGCCTTGGAAATTTCAATGAAATAGGAAAATTAAGAAAAAAAATTAAAAAAAAAAATTTTTTTCATGGATAATTCTTCCCATTGACGATGTTCATATTTCAACCAGGTTTCATTTCGATAACATGAATTTTTTTCGAGTTATTGAAAAATCAAAATTTCAAATGGCTGTAGCACAAAAACCATTCGGCAGATTTGGCCCATTAACGAAGATTAACGAGATATTCAGGATCTTAACCCAACCTGGAAATTTCAATGCTCTAGGTCCTTCCTTTCGAAAGTTACAGCGCACACGGCCGGACGGACAGAATCGATTTTGACCACGGATTCTTTATCAGTGAGTCCAACCTAGTCGTTTGAGACCAATTTCGGCTCAAAATTCTAAAATTATAGACATCTTGACGAAATGATAACGCGCTGTTGCCCAGAACAAGCGCGTAAAAAGTTTCGGGCATACCTTGAGTTTTATATTTCACAGCAGAGTCCAAAATTGCAATTCGATACGGCTATTATTTTTGGAAATATTGGAAAAATATATAAAATTTCGTGGTATTTTTCTCGATACTGTTCTTTTTCCGGAATAACTTGAGAAAAACTGATGCAATCATGATGAAACTTGGTAACTAGTTTGGAAGTGCTGATAGACAACTTTGTGCAGAATTTCGTGATGATCGTGTCATTAGAACAATTTGAAAAAAATTCAATTATGTGATCTTTTGATCATATTATCCTCATTAAATTCTGTATGAACCTTCGAACCGTCATTTCTCGATAAATTACTGCAAATATTGGGAAAATAAACTGCTCATCGTAAACACAATAACTTCCGGAAGAAACGACTTAGAAACTCGATATTTTCAGAGTAGGTTTGGGGCTTGATTACGAAGGTCGAATTAGTGAATTGGTAAAATCCACCCAATGATTCCGTAGATCTTTCATTTTCCCAGTATTTCCAAAAATACAGATTACTTAGATCGAATTTTCATCCTGTAATTTAGTTTAAAAAACCTAGTAAAGCACCGACGTGAAGTCAGCAGATTTTTCGAGCATGTTCAAGGGATATCACCAGCTTTTTGGAATGTGCTTGTGGCTCACCCTGTATTTCCTACTCCGAACGAATGGAATTGTCATTACAACTGTGTAGGTTCAAAATACACCTACAAAAGAGAAAAATTCATTGAAAATAATCTTAATAATCCGATACCGTCCAATAATGAGCATTATTCTTCAGCATATCATGGCTTCATTGGAAGAATCGGTAGATTAGTTTCGCATAATAGACCTTATAATGAAGTGGCCGTAACAAAAGCTGCGGAGCTTGATAATTGCGTCCATAATTGGAGGACCTCCTCGACGAGGTTTGTTATAATGACTCCAAAGAGAACATAGTCGAATCAAGCTGGCGGCGACAGCAGCTTTTTAATTGGCAACAGAGCGTTACAAAAATGTCACAAAGGAAAACTCGATGGACGCAGGGCGGGCTTGTAATGAAACCGCCGTTCTCTGTGTGAGGACAATAAACAACTTCGCGTTCGATGGTCGATGGAGGACGATTTTTAAACCGTGGGTTTGAGGTTTACAGAGTTCTGTAATCTTTCAAAATGTGGGGACGATCATAGAAATATAATAAAAGTATTCTATATTTACGGTATGGTACCTGAGAGAAATAGGAGCCACCATAGAGTACTGATGATTTGCAAATTCTGACGTTTAGAAGGCTTTTCTGTGATTTATCAGCTGTGTTAACCTTCATGTTTATTTTTGTTATGATTTCAAATCATTGATTTGGCCGATTTTGGAATATTTGAACTTGAACAACTGAGCAAGTTTTTGATTCCCCTTATATTCATTATTTTCTAAAAAGGATCAGATATCAGACGCTTCTTATCGTTGTTATCTAGAATAACTATGAATTCATGGGAAAAATTAATTTAAAAATCTTTTTCATATCAATTACAATGATGTACGATTATTATTGTTCCATATAACTTAAATATTGTATTTGTCATATATGTTTCTGTTCCAACAGGAAAGTAAGTAATAGAAAAGTGTTATCAATATTAAAAAATCTTTCATAAAACTCGTACTGTAAAGGAAAGCTCTCCACCAAAATTTCCTTTTCTTCATCATTGAAGTACACATCATTTTAACGCTGAAGGGAAAAACATTTTTTGAAGCCACAAAACCAATAATCTTGGTCTTACTCGATGGAAATTCATCTTTGTGATCAAAAGTAAAATAACTCAAATCAAAAGGTTGTACTTCAAATTGTGATACAATGGTACATGTTCAATTTGTATCGATATTTATTACCAAGGTTTAAAGAACTTGTGAGTTTAAACAATGATATCACTTTATAATATCAGAGTTGGTAGATATATCGACTTCGACCAGTAAAAGACGAAAATCTTATAATGCAGTTTATTATTACATCGGAAAGCTTTCCCTCGTCAAAGTCGTGAAGGTAAACTTTTATATATGAAAGTTCTGGTTTACCTGGTTATGCACAAGATTAAATGAAGAAAGATTTGCATTTGAACGATCTTTAGAACCATATTGAATTGTGCTGAACAATCTTGTGTAAACACCAGTAAATGAATTACAAGTTTTCCTCAATATGAATGCTTCATGTACAACTTTTAAACAAAAATTGTAGCAGAAGGGTACAATTTCATACATGAAAGTTATGCTTTATTTTGTTATGCACAAGTTTGAATAAAGAAAAATTCAAATCTAAATTATTTTCAGTAAAATAATGAATTTGCTAGACAACTTAAACATACATATATGGGCATTTTGTCCTACTGTCTAAACGCTTTGCAAGATTTCTTCAATATGAATGTTTCGGTTTCGAGTACAACTTGTAGGCAACAATGGCATAAATGCACCCTCTTATATGTATTCCTTTTAGGAAACAACGAATATAAGAAATCAAAAACTTGTTCATAATTCCGAAATCATAACCAAAACAAACATGAAGGTTAACAGCTGTTCAAGCACAGAGAAGTCCCATAAACGTCAGAATTTCGGCATTATCATTATTCTATGGTGGCTCCTATTTCTTTCAGGTGCCGTACCGGCTATATTTACGGATGTGAGTTAAAGGTTATAGGTTATGTTCGAAATGACAAAGAATTGTTTATTTTCAGGTGTTTTGTTGGATGGAGACGGACATTTGGACGAAAAAATATCCAGCTTTTCGTGGAAGTTTCTTGATGGAAGCTTAAGAAATTACAATTTCCATGATAATTCCAGAAGAACTTTGAAATGTATCATATTTAAATAGATTCCTCTGTTCTTGAGCTCAAAGATGCTCTAACGGCACTGCCTTATACAAATATCAAAGAGCCTGAAGGCAGATTCTAAATACAAAATTTTCGAAAGAAACAATTCAAAGATTCGATATTTCTCGAGCAGGTTGGAACAAATGCAGAATTCGTGAATAGGTAAAATCCACCGAATGATAACGCAGATATACCTACTCGAAATTTTATTTTTCCAGTATTACTGAAAACACAGATTGGAATGAATGGAAATACAGTACTTAGTTGACAGCAAAGCTGCCTTGTGAAGTCAATCAGTCAACGCTTTTTGAAACCGGCAGATAGACTCGCGTGCAAGCCATTTTAAATCGATGGAAATATAGAATATGAAACACTTTCTTGTATTATTTCTGGATTGTATTTCATTATGTTTCAGTTTTCTCAAGTTTTTGCTCCAATCATGCGGGTTGATATAATAATTGTCATTGAAGACGTGGCATGTTCAAGACATTAGAATTAAATCGAAAGACAACATTATCGACTGATACAATGTAAAGGTATTACAGAGAAATCTGTATGTTTAATGATGATATATTCACTTCCGATAGAAGAGCACACGACCACGCAACGAACGCCACTGTATTTCAATAAAACCACACTTTCCTCCCTGTCCGTCTGCCGTTTTTAATTACATTCTATCAGGTCCTAATTTATATTTACATTTGTGTTTTTGTCCTTCCCCATCGAGGTAGTCTGTTCATTCTGATTGTGATTTATTATTTCGCGCCCATCCCACAGCATTTCCTCTTTCGTTTTTAATTGTCGCCTTCCTTTATTCATTTACTCTTTCGTATATTCGGTTTTCGATATTGCGTCGACCGGATCGATGCATTTTCCGGTGGAAAATGAGGAATTTGGCATGGGAACAAGGCGACTTTTCATTCTTACATAGTAACAAACACAAATCTTCAGAAATCATGTAGCTGAAATAGTTTATAATTCAACGAGCATATAATGACTGCTTTTATTCACGAGGGTGAACACAAGCCGCAGGGGAGTATCGCAAATCACCCAAGTGAATAATAGAAATATGTGAGTTAAATATACTCTGTCCACGACAACATTTGTGAAATTGGAATAATTATACATTTTCAACAACCTACAATAGGGTTGTCAGAAAGCTTAACTTCATTCTCTGTGATTGCTGGAAACTGTCATGCTTACGAGAAACGTCAAAACTTTTACTTGATCTATGATGGAGACGATGGAGTGTATAATATTCATTATGCACACCTGTCTTCCACGACTTTGATTAATGACTGTCATTTTCCTCGAACAAGAGCCATGGAAATATTTTTATTTCTTGTTGAAGAAAAATGACAATCATTAATCAAGCCCGTGAATAATAAGCGTGTAAGATCGGATTGAAATCCAGTACTTCAGCGGAAAATAAAAGTTTGAAGGTTCATACAGAATCGTTCTAATGACACGATAATCACGAAATTTCGCACAATATTGTCCTTCAGCATCTTTGAACTAGTTGCAAAATTTCATCACGATTGAATCAGTATTTCTCGAGTTATACCGAAACTATATCGAGTAGAAAACCACGAAATTCTACAAATTTTTTCTCAATATCTCCAAAACTTATAGTCATATCGAACTGAAATTTGCTACACTGGTGTGAAATATGAAGCTCTAAGTATAATTGAAATTGCTTCCAAATATGAACAATTGTTTCAGAAAAACAAATATTTTTTCGAAAAAAATTTTGAAAATTTTTTTTTTAAAATTGAGTGACCATAAGATTTCATCGAAGCTCTGCTCAAAGTTGCGTGTTGTTATGCTCCAACTAACTGCCAAGTTTCAATCCAATCGCTTCAGTAGTTTTTGAAATACGAGGGGAAATAACCTCAAAATTACAAATGGCTATAACTCCGAAGCTATTTGGCCGATTTGGCCCATTAACGAACTAAACCGCGGCATTCCGATGCGTGAACTACCCTGCAAGTTTCGAGTGGCTATCTCTAAGTCGCTTCTTCCGGAAGAATATTTCCAAAAATACAGATAAGATCGGATTGAAATCCAGTACTTCATCGAAAAATGACAGTTTGAAGGTTCATATAGAATTTAATGAGGATAATATGATGAGAAGATCACAGAATATTGAATATTTGAAAAAAAAATTGAAATTTTTTTTCAAATCGTTCTTATGACACGATCGTCACGAAATTTTTCTCAATTTTGCTGCAATCACCACGATTGAGTCAGTATTTCTCGAGTTATACCGAAAAAACAACTATATCGAGTGGAAAACCACGAAATTCTACATACACTAAACTTATACTCATATCGAACTGAAATTTGCTACACTGCTGTGAAATATGAAACTCAAGTTATAGCTGAAATTGTTTCCGAATATGAAGAATAGTTTCAGAAAAACAAATATTTTTCGGAAAAAATTTCGAAAAAATATTTTTTTCAATTGAGTGACCATAAGATTTCATCTGCTCAAAGTTTCGCGTTGTTATGCTCCAACTAACTGGCAAGTTTCAATCCAATCGCTTCGGTAGTTTCTGAAGTATGAGGGAAATAACCTCAAAATTTCAAATGGCTATAACTCCGAAACTATTCGGTCGATTTGGCCCATTAACAAACTCAACCGCGACATTCCGACGCATGAACCACCCTGCAAGTCGCTATCTGGCTCCTTTCGACAGTTATCGAGTCCACAGCTGGCCGGACAGAATCGACTTTGACACCGGATTCGTCATCAGTGAGTCCAACCTAGTCGTTTGAGACCATTTTCGGCTCCATCATCGAAAATTACCGACATTTGGACAAAACGAAAGCACTCTGTTTCCCTAGAACATGCGCGCAGAAAACAAATTCAGAATTTTAATGTGCGTGGATCCTGTTGATCTTAACTCAGTGCTATTCTAGAAATTTTCAGGGAGTTATCATGTACCTGATGGTCAACCCTATACAGAGCTCCTAACTTCACATCAGTGCTTCTCATCCTCGTCCTGAAAGAAAGACATTAGGTTTGTTTTGATTCCGAAAATCAGAACTGTCCTAGGACAGTTCCAGAACTGCGCAGAATCGATACGCTGTGGCCTGTGGAAGCCCGATTCTGAACTATCCTAGAACAGTTCCAAAAGCAATGAAACCAAAACACGAATTAAGTTCGGGTTCTCATCGGGATTGTAGAGGAAAAAAAACTCCCGTTTGAGTTGGCAGAAAAGAGGAATGTTAATCATGTCTTATATATTGTGTGTGGTTTGATTAAAAATATGCGAAAGTCCTTGTCGCACCATGTAATATGAAAATATTTTTGGGAGTACTTGCTTCCACTAAATTTTTTTTCTGAATTTTCTTCATCACTTCAATTATATTCCGAAATGAACCAACAAATTATTGGTTTATATAATAATGAATTTAATGACGAACGTATTTCAGATATGTGCTTTTCAGAGAGAAATTAATTCGAAACATTATTATTCAATAGAGGAAGAGGGCTCTTGTATTCATAGTTTCATTCAAGAAGTATACATCCCATGTGTGAACAATAGAAATAAAATAGATTAGATTATCCTGGTAGGTCGTAGCGAAGGAATTATCCTCAATAATAAAAGTTCAAATTTAACCGTTTCCTCAACAAATAAAACAATCAAAAACCAAATCAACACGACATCGAAAAAGTCAGGTTAACCATTTAAATCGTTGACAGCCACTCTACGCTTGTGCGAACTACCCAATTCTTAAACAGTTCGGACTCTCACGCCCGAACTCCTTTCACAGTTCTAGAACACTTCGGAAACGATTCTGAAAATAACCAAAACAAGATTACTCAAATCCTGAACCGGTTCTGAAATGAACCAAAACACAAAATCGCAATCGCGCATGCGCAACCGTTCCAGAACAGTTCTGAACTCGGAACCGAAACAAACCTATTCACTCCCCTCCAACACGATTTCAATTTCATTTCCTACCGCCAATGAAGCTCAAGTCCGGATTGACATTGAAGAGATCAGTTGTTGCGAAATTCAATCAGCCATTTTTTCACGGTGAACTGCATCAGTATTGCGGCCGTAAGCCCAACACTAACATAGCAAGTGACGTCATCAAGGATTTAGGAGAAGCCAGGGCCCCGAAGTTATATTGAAAACTGGATGTCACACCGATACCCGTCGGGATTCAGTTATCCTTATCTCGTCCTTTGGTGGGACGTAGTTGCGTCAGCCGTCGTCCTGATCTCGTAACTTCTCTCAGGATCCTGGATCTCATTCAATCTCCCATTATCCTTGTTCGCGATGTTTCCACTTCCTACCATCGCATTTGTCTGTTGATCTTATGGCCCATCCTCGTGTTTTTACCATGCTATGCTAGATTTTACCTGTTATCCTTAGGGTTCTTTTTAAATAACTAATTTTTCACGCGGCTGTTTCTGCCAGTGGAGGTTCGTGAGATTTAAGTAACGATGTCTTGACGAGGGAAAAACTGTTTCCGAAACGTGGGTAAGACGCCGAAGGTATACGTGGATTAGAGAGTATTAACCCACTATTTTCAGGTGTTTTTTAAAGGTTTTCTCTAAAAATATCGCAAAAGGAACAGTTGTAAATTAATTAGGACAAGCTCGTGCCATCAGGAGGTAAGGGTGCGTTTGGTTGGGCCAATACGTAAGAAGATGACCACTTTGCCAACGAAGCATCACAGAATTCTGCACCCATGTTTGCATCAGTATTGGAAAAAACAACGATTTTCAGGAAAAATTCAATAAATTCAACTCATTTTTTTCTAATGTCTTCAAGAATTAGAATCTTATCGAACTGACATTTGACATACTGTTGCGAAATATAGGGTTCAAGTTCTGTGCATAATTCATTTGAAATGTGATGACTACTCCTGAAAAAAAAATTTTTTCCCATGAAAATTTTCAAAAAATAGTTTTTTTGAATTGTTTTTATCACACGACAATGATGAAATTTGACAAAAAGTTGTGTATCTGCATTTTTCAACTAGATTTCAAGTTCCGCCATGATTGGAATATTATTTCTAGGGTAATTTCGGGAATAAGAGCGATTAGGAGGAAAAACAGCACAAAATTTGACACATTTTTTTCGATATGTATGAAAGTTCAGGTTACTTTTTGCGCGCATGTTTTAGGGAAACAGCGTGCTATCGTTTTGTCCAAATGTCTATAATTTTTTAATTTTGTGCCGATAATGGTCTAAAACTCAAAAATGGACTCACAGATGACGAATACGGTGACAAAATCCCTTTGAAATTTTGGAGTTGTTTCCGTGATAAATCAAGTTATTCGGAGTTACTTGGAGTGTAACGACGCGCAACTAATTGAAATGCGAAATATTGTTGAGATTGTACTGGCAGTAAATTTAAGAAAAATATTTTAGAAAAATTTTTTCGGTCGTCAGGCCGACCGACCGTATAAACAATAACGTCCGAAAAAAACGAATTAGAAACTCGATGGTTGTAGAGTAAACTTGGGCTCAATAACGAAGGTCGAATTCATGAATGGATGGAATCCGCCCAATGATTCCGCAGATATATCCATTCAAAATATTATTTTCCCGATATTTCCGAAAATACGAATTACATCGAATTTAAATCCAGCACTTTATTGAAAAATGGCAGTTCGAAGATCATGAAAAAAATATGATCAGAAGATCAAAGAATATTGAATATTCAAAAAAACTATTCAGTTTTTTTTTGCGCGCATGTTCTAGGGGAACAGCGTGCTATCGTTTTGTCCAAATGTCTGTAATTTTGGATGATTGAGCCGAAAATGGTCTCAATCGACTAGGTTGGACTCACTGATGACGAATCCGGTGTCAAAATTTATTCTGTCCGGCCGGCCGTAGACACGATAACTGTCGACAGAAGCAAGCTAGCTACTTGAAATTTTCAGGATAGGTTGCGCATCCGAATGCCGAGGTTAAGTTCGTTAATGGGCCAAATCGGTCGAATAGTTTCAGAGTTATAGGCACTTGAAGTTTTGAAGTTATTTATTTTTTATTTCAGAAACTAATCAAGCGATTGAATTCAAACTTGGCAGTTTGGTGGAGTATAATGACGCGCAACTTTGAGCCAAATTTCTTCAAGATCATATTGTCAGTAAATTTAAAAAAAATTTTTTTTCGAAATTTTTTTACAAAAAAAAATTTTTTTCGGAAACCATTCATCATATCCAAGAAAAATTATACTCACACTTTGACCTCACAATTTCACAGCAGTGTACCAAATTTCAGTTCGATACGATCATAAGTTTTGGAGATATTGGGAAAAAATATGTCAAATTTCGAGGTTTTCTTCCCGATATCGTTGATTTTTTCGGTATTACTCGAGAAATACTGATTCAGTCCCTATTAAACTTCACAATTAGTTTCAAGATGCTGAAAGACAACTTTATGCAAAATTTCGTGATAATCGTGTTATTAGAACAATTTGAAAAAAAAAAATTTCTATGATTTTCTCATCCTATCATCCTCAGTAAATTCTGTATGAAACTTCGAACTGTTATTTTCGATGAAGTACTGGATTTCAATTCGATCTGATCTGTATTTTTGGAAATATTGGAAAAATAAAATTTTGATTGGGTATATCTACGGAATCATTGGGTGGATTTTACCCATTCACGAATTCGGCCTTCGTAATTAAGGTCCAAACCTTCTCTACAAATATCGAGTTTCTAAGTTGTTTCTTTCGGAAGTTATTGTGTTTACGCAGTCGGCCGTTAGGCTGACCGTAAACACAATAACTTCCGGAAGAAACGACTTAGAAACTCGATATTTGTAGAGTAGGTTTGGAGCTTAATTACGAAGGTCGAATTCGTGAATGGGTAAAATCCGCCCAATGATTCCGTAGATATACCCATTCAAAATTTTATTTTTACAATATGTCCAAAAATACAGATATGATCGAATTGAAATCCAGTAATTTATAAGAAAAAAATTTCAAAAAGCACTGCCGTGAAGGCAGCAGCTTTTGCGCGCACGTTCAAATTCGTTGCTGAAGCGGTCATCTACATTGAACATGCGCGCAAAAGTTGCTGCCTTCACGGCAGTGCTTTTTGAAATTTTTTTTCTAGTTGTTCTAATAACCCTGTTGTGTCCCGTAGCCTGGACCCAGCATTTCATGATATATTGTCTTTTCTTGATTTTCCAACGTCGGAGTCTGAATTCTTTGGTTCCCAGGAAATATGCCCGAAATGTAATATTTTTTGGTCTGAATCAATTCACACCGGCTTTAAGAGCATTTTATCTCAAGCCAACAATAAAGTATAATTTCACATGACAGAAAACACTCGGATAAAATTCAAGCTCTTAGCATTCCAGGAATCGGAGCTTTGTGGGTGGTATACTTCGGTACTCAAAGAATGCAGACATCACATATGACAGTTTATAGAATTTATCTTATCAGACCATTTATGGAAATTTCCTTCACACATTGTGCTCTCTCTTTCGCACTAGCCAATCTGAGGTGTTTTTTCGGACCTAGAAGGGCGTCGCTTAATTCAAAAAACCAATCAAAATTTATAATCTCCCTCTAAAATGTGAAGAAGGAAAGTTTCTTAATTTGGGTTTAGTTAGTTTTCAGACACTCTTCATTTGACCGTTGTACAGTAAACAACAAGTCGCTTTCGAATTTACAAACAAGATTTTACGTTAATTTTTGTATTGTAAAAATCGTAACTTCTCATTTGAAAGTCGCTTCGACCTTGCTATCGAATAAGATAAAGAAGGAATATTCTATTGTGCAAATCACTTGTATACCATTTCGGTCTTGTTATCTTATACAGATACAAGAAAATACATTTTTGTTACGTGTTAAAAGTGCGTTTTTAATACACCTCAACACTAGTTTCGGCTCATCAGTGCAACGATATTGAACAACTGGTCAATAAGTTCTTCAATTATCTGCTTATTTTAGAAGCATCAACATTTCTGATAAAGATCCGAAAATATTCTTCGGTCGTATCTTTATCTGGGTAACGACAGAATTAATCAAGTACGATTAATTCAACCAAGCGGGGTCTCTACTTTTGAAACACCCCAAACACCTGAATAAACCAATTCAGGTCAAAACAGACCCAATCATCACGAAATTCTGCACGAAGTTGTCTATCAGCAATTTCAAACTATCTGCCATGTTTTATTATGGTTGAGTCAGTAATTTTTGAGTTATTCTGAAAAAAACAACGATATCGAGGAAAAACCACCAAATTTGTCATATTTTTTTCGAATATCTCCAAAAATTATAATCGGATCGAAAAAAAATTTGGTGCAGTACTATAAAAAATGAAGCTTCAGGCCAGAGCAGAACTTTTCTCGAATACGATGAACAGTTTTCGAAAAAAACATTTTTCGAGAAAAATTTAAAAAAAAATTTTTTTTTTAATTTCATGAAAGCACGATTCCAACCAAATTCCGCAGAAAATTGCGCGTTGCTATACTTCAACTAACTGCCAGGTTTCAATCCAATCGTTCGAGTAGTCAACACGGAAATAACCTCAAATTTTTTAAGGGCTTTAACTCCGAAACCTCCTGACCGATTACGCCCATTAACCAGTTCAACCGCCGCATTCTAAAATGCAACCTACCCCTAAAGTTTTAGGTCAAGAGGATTCTCCGTACGCCCGTAATCGAGCATACGGACGACCGGACATAATCGATTTTGACACCGGATTCTTCATCAGTGAGTCCAACCTAGTCGATTGAGACCATTTTCGGCTCAGAAGTAAAAAGTTACAGACATTTTGAAAAAACGATAGCGCCCTGCTCCCCTCGAACATGCGCGCAAAAACGCACCCTATTTTATCGAGGGAAAATTCGCGGATTCCCCAGAAAATTTGGCAGTTCCTTAGAACAAGCGCGTAAATACACCACTCATAAGAAACTTTCCCATTTTCTACCCGAAATTATAGCCATAGCCAAATCTATTTGCTTTCAGAAGCTCATAAGGGGCTGCAGCGCCTTAGGGGTGAAGCCCCTCCAACACCCCACGTTCGTCATACGTATACATACAGAGAAGCATTTCAGATATGAAATGGAGGAAATTTATAGGCGTTTGGAAATTGCCCAAGGAGGCACACGCGTGTAATTGGATTGGGTTAGGTCGGATGATTATTATACCGAAAGACATTCACGGAATAAATATGAGTTTTCAATTTGGCGTGAATTCAACTCCGATATGAGATACGGATTCGGGAAAATTGATTACTCCGTTCGAAACATACGAATTTAATATGGGATATCCGGTCTGCTTTGCGCTACGAAGGCGCTAGATCGATATCAATCTGGTGATGCAGTTTAATGAAACTGTTTCAAATTGCGCGTTTTTTCTTGAATAAATAAAATATAGATGGCGCACTGAATTCGTCTGGGTGTTTTGACATTCAAGAAGTGTGATGTATGACATTTATAAAAATCTAGAAAAGCCATGCCGTGAAGGCAGCAGCTTTTGCGCGCAAGTTCAAATTTGTTGCCGAAGCGGTCATCTACATTGAACATGCGCGCAAAAGCTGCTGCCATCACGGCACTGCTTTTCTAGATTTTCATAAATGTCAGTTGTCTTTCAGCATCTTCTTACTAGCTGCGAAGTTTTATCAGGATTGAATAATAAAATAATATTTTTTGAGTTATACCGAAAAAAACAACGATATCGAGAAGAAAACCCCGAAATTTGACATATTTTTTCCCAATATCTCCAAAACTTATGATCGTGTCGAACTGAAATTGGGAACACTGCTGTGAAATATGAAGCTCAAACTCCAAGTGGTTTTTTTTTTTGATTTGATGAACGGTTGCCGAAAAAAAAATTTTTTTGGAAAAAATTTTGAAATTTTTTTTTTAAATGAACTGATTGTATAATTCTGACAAAGTTTGGCTCAAAGGTGCGCGTCGTTGTACTCCACGTAATTGCCAAGTTTGAATTCAAGTGCTCTAGTAGTTTCTGAAATAAAAAATAAATAACTTCAAAATATCAAGTAGCTATAATTCCGAAACTATTCGACCAATTTGGCCCATTAACGAACTTAACTGTGGCATTCCAATGCGCGACCTACCTTGAAAGTTTCAGGTCGCTGGCTCACTTCGTTCGACAGTTATCGTTTCCACGGCCGGACGGCCGGCCGGCTGGACAGAATCGTCATCAGATTCGTCATCATTGAGTTCAATCAGTCGTTTTAGACCATTTTCGGCTCAATCATCGAAAATTACAGACATTTGGACAAAACGATAGCACGCTGTTCCCCTAGAACATGCGCGCAAAACTGGCGTCGTACACGCCTTCAACTTGTTGAATCATTTTATGAAAATCAGCGTTCTGTGAAAAGTGTTTTGACAAATTACGTGAATTTTATGGTTTACATAAACGTCCATCTCAAAGCACTTTTGGTCGAATTTTAAGAGACCGCTTCGGTGGAAGATCAAAAAAGTGAAAAATACAGTCGTAGCGGTTATTCACTAGAAAATATTGATTAGGTTCGTGAAAGTGTTGCTGAAGACCCTGGAATGTCCATTAGACGACGTTCACAACAAGTTGGACCTAGTGGGTCCACAACATGGCGTATTTCACACAAGGTTTAGGTTTGAAGGCTTATAAGGTTCAAATAACGAACTAAAGCCATTAGATCATTTGAAACGTCGTTCATTTGCCAATTTCATCAATGAACAACCAGCTGATTTTTCTCAAAAAATCATGTTTTTCGATGAGGCACATTCTCAATTTAGTGGCTTTGTTAATAAACAAAATTGTCGTATCTGGGGTGAGGAAAATCCACGAATTATTCATGAGAAACCTAAGCATCGTAAACGAGTCACTGTTTGGCGTGCATTATGGTCAGGTTCTATAATTGGACCTTGGAAATTATCCGTGTCATTAGTGAGATCAAGCCTCAATTATGTCAAAATATCATTGAAAATTTTAACAGAAGAGCTGCGTAAGGAGGCCATTTGACAGATATTATTTTTCTGGGGCCGTTGCATTGCGATCTGAAGTAGGTATACAGTTTCTCAGAGAAAGTTCCAGGAAATAACGAACGTCCCTGCGCCGTTTGCGGTTCCGCAACGGGCTTACCGTATGTGTGAAATCTCTCATTTCTCCCACTGATTCTGTGTCCCTCGCTAGTCAAGTACGGCTCTTTAAAGGCGCCGGATCTCGAAAAACCGGATGTGTAGACCAGGCCTTAGAATCCAGTGAGAATTCAACATCTCATCCTGTCAGGATTGACCTATCGAATAAGCCCGCGATTCTGAACTTTCGTACGTCCGCCGTCATCGCGGGCGGGACAAATGGCGGCGGTATCGCTATGAAATCTGCCGTCTCGATTTGGGCCCATTAGGAACTGGGAACGGCCGAGCGTAATGGCAATATTGCCGGATTCTGAGAACTAAACAGCAATAATCTGGAGCCCATTTGGCATCAGCATAAGCGCTCATATAAGAGCCGGCAATCCAAATTGAAAACTCTAATGGCCTTCTATTCGTTCGGGCTTTTTAACCCGGACACGAGGCTTGGTTTGAGTGCGTCCTCGAGTTCTCGTACATCTGGATGTCCTGTACTGTCTAGACGGACGACTAGGCAAGTTGGGGAAAAATGTCACCTCCAACTGAAATAAACCAAGATTAGAAGAATTAATATTGAATCGAAGCAAATGGAGAACATTTAACGCCATATATACAGAGGCCGATCGACTATTTCCGGGACAAAACAGTGTGTAACTACTCTCTAATCCACTTACACTTTTTGCGTCTAACGCATGTTTCGGAAACGTTTCCTTGTTCGCAAAATCCCCCCAAAATAAGCTTTAATCGATATTCAAGTTTCCTTTGTCAAAGATATATCGTTAATAACTACAGTTACAAGTGTACATGTTGAACGAGTGAGTAGATGGTATACAGGACCAATGGAAAAGGTCATTAGGGTAGTGCTGGGCTATCAAAGGTGAGTCAGGTAAATATTTGGAATAATGGGTTACTAATGGGGGAGAGATCATTGTTTAGCCATCTAACTTTCCTCTCGAACATATGTATACCTTCAAGCGTATTTAAGTAAATTTTGTCCGAGCTTTTTCATAGCTTTACGGATTTTTCTGAAATTAAATGACCGGTTGTTAAAACGTGATCAGCGACCGCCGATTTGTCAGGATGGTTGTTACGTATATGGCTCATGTGTTTCTTGAATCTCGTGTTGATGTTCCTCGCTGTTTGTTCTATATACGATTTATCGCAGTCTGGATATTTAATTTCGTATATGCCCGATTTTAATTCATTCGGAATTTTATCAAACGTATTTCCCAAAAGTTGTCTGGTTTTCGTGGTGGTTGTGAAAGCTAACTTAATATTTACTTTTTTGAAAATGTTCAGCAGTTTTTTGTAGGTTTCAGGGTGATACGTAAATGCCCTGAAGCCATTATCTTTTCCGTTTCTTTCATTAAAATTATTTCTTTGAAAAATTGTTTATCTTTATGTTTGGTAATCAATTTTAGTACTAACTATTTATTGTGGCTGTTGTGTTGAGTAATTTGGAAAATTTTGTTTTGTGTTGTTCTACGCTCGAAACTTCAGAAATAATCATTTTTTCAAAAAATCATATAGAATGAACATGAAAAATTATCAAAAAATGAAAAAAATTTGAAATGTTAGAAAACTAATCAAATAGATATTTTTCTCATTTTCATGACTACAAATTTTGTTGATGCAGCATCGTAATCCAGAATCTTCGTTATATCACGCGCAACGGCCGATTGTAAGCACAATATCTTCCGAAAGAAAAAACTTAGAAACTAGATCTTTGTAGAGTAGGGTTGGACCTTCATAACGAAGGTCGAATTCTTGAATGGGTAAAATCCACCCAATGATTAAGAAGGTTTACCTATTAAAAATGTTATTTCTACGATATTTCCAAAAACACAGATGAGATCGAATGGAAATCTGACAGAAAAATGACAGCTTGAAGGTTCATACAGAGTTTCTCGAAGCAAATATGTTCAAAAAATCGTTCCAATGATACGATCATCACGAAGTATTGCTCAAAGTTGTTCATCAACATTTTCAAACTATTCACCAAGTTTTATCGATATTGAATCAGTATTTTTGAGTTACTCCGGAAAAACAACTATACCAGAAAAAAATAATGACAGATTCCAATTGAAATTTGGTATACTTCTGTGAAATTCAGAGCTCAAGATATAAATAGAATTTTGTTCCAATATGATGAAGAGTTTCCGAAAAACATATTAGAATTTTATGACAGACAGTTGAATATTGCTCAAGGCCTGTTTGCGTTACGTGTGACTGACAATTTTTACTTTATTCTTGATTTTTACTTGCAGTACGATTTCGAATTCTGCAAAAATTTTGATTCGATCGTGGGCCCCTGTGGACCTCGGTGCCCTACGATTAAGCGTACCGGTTGGGCCGCCGCTGGTGAAGGATCATTCTATGTCTCTGTATCTATGGTCGATATGTATCTATATCTAGTTCCAAGCACATAGATTTAATTCGGTCAAGGTGTGGAAATAATCATGTCGAATCGATGGTATGTCATAGAATCGCATTCAGAAAACAAAACCGCTAGATTCTGCATGGAATGGATATCAAAATGATTCATCAAACGAAATAGGAGATAAATCAGATGTTTCATCAAGCAAAATAGCCTCAAGACCCCCTTGTTAATGGATTACACAGGTCTTTTATTATAAGAGCCAACGAGCCCGGTTTTTATAACCACGTCCATGGTCTATGCCAGCACATAGAATTCAAGAGAAAAGAAAATGAAAAAATTCAATCATCGAGAATCAGTTTTCGAAGGAAAATGATTTGAACCCGAATAATTTCGATCGCATAATACGGTAGTGAATTTCTGACCACAAATTCTGGGTCAGCGTGTATAAAGCGTGATTCATTTGGATCAGTATCATTTACGTCATTTACATAAATCTCTTCAGTATTTATACAGCGAAAGGAACCACCCTATACTTAGCCCGACCGAGTCGAAAGCGGGATAAAAGATTCCACCCCCAGGGTATACCAACCCCTTATAAACCGACTGAACGGCAAATAGCTTTTTCTTTGACTATAATTTCAAGAAGGAAATTGGGAAAATCTCTTATATTTCCCTTTTTCATTCTCCTTAGGCCGATCATTTTTCATGTCGTTCCTCGAGCGCGTGGTCCATCTAGGCCGTCGCAAATAAGGACGCTCGCCGTCGGTCCAGTTCAATTAAGATGGTGGCCGTCCCGCAGGACCACCGGGCTTTCCGACTGCGAAAATACGACGCCGGCAAGTCACCACAGTACGTCCTTCCTGTGATGCGGATAACCTTAAACCCTGCCCGCCTGTACTGTACAATATAGGACTTGTATATACATAAACAAGAGGATCTTGAGGATATTTCGTTGGATATAATATCTTCTATTTCGTCTGATGGAATATTTCGTTTTCCATTCCACGCAATAGGTCACGAGCAGTTTTGACAGTTGGGAGAGACTGGAGGACCAACAATAACCTAAAATGCATTGTTTACTATGGGACAAAGCGATTTGCTCTTATGATTTCGTATTCTTCTGGAAATTTTGAATTGATATATTCATTTTCATATTATGCATGTTATTTGCAAAACTAATAAACTTTCAACCTTTTTACCTACCCAACTTGATTATTGATCAAATACCCCCTCAGATCTACTGCTCAAAAAGTTGAAAAATATAGTATTGTAAAACATACTTTTTGCGCGCATGTTCTAGGGGAACAGCGTGCTATCGTTTTGTCCAAATGTCTGTAATGTTCGATGATTGAGCCGAAAATGGTCTCAATCGACTAGATTGGACTCACTGATGACGAATTCGGTGTCAAAATCGATTCTGTCCGGCCGTCCGGCCGTAGACACGATAACTGTCGACAGAAGTGAGCTAGCAATTTGAAACTTTCAGGATAGGTTGCGCATTAGAATGCCGCGGTTAAGTTCATTAATGGGCCAAATCGGTCGAACGGTTTCGGAGTTATAGGCACTTGAAGTTTTGAAGTTATTCATTTTTTATTTCAGAAACTACTCGAGCGATTGGATTCAAGCTTGGCATTTAGGTGGAGTATAACGACGCGCAACTTTGAGCCAAATTTCGTCAGGATCATATTCTCAGTAAATTAAAAAAAAATGTTTTTTCGAAATTTTTTTTATCCGGAAACCATACATCACACAGAAAAAAAATTCCGCTCACACTTTGAGCTTCATATTTCACAACAGTGTACGAAATTTCAGTTCGATACGATCATAAGTTTTGGAGATATCGGGAAAAAATATGTCAAATTTCGAGGTTTTCTTCTCGATATCGTTGATTTTTTCGTTATAACTCGAGAAATACTAATTCAGTCCTGATAAAACTTCACAGCTAGTTTTAGATGCTGAAAGACAACTTTATGCGATATTTCGTGATAATCGTGTCATTAGAACAATTTGAAAAAAAAAATTTCTATGATTTTCTTATCATATCATCCTCATTAAATTCTGTATGAAACTTCGAACTGTTATTTTTCGATGAAGTACTGGATTTCAATTCGATCTGATCTGTATTTTTGGAAATATTAGAAAAATAAAATTTTGATTGGGTATATCTACGGAATCATTGGGTGGATTTACCCATTCACGAATTCGGCCTTCGTAATTAAGGTCGTTAGGCTGACCGTAAACACAATAACTTCCGGAAGAAACGACTTAGAAACTCGATATTTGTAGAGTAGGTTTGCGGCTTGATTACGAAGTTCGAATTCGTGAATTGGTAAAATCCGCCCAATGATTCCGTAGATATACCTATTCAAAATTTAATTTTTCCAATATTTCCAAAAATACAGATTTGATCGAATTGAAATCCAGTAATTTATCAGTAAAAATTTCAAAAAGCACTGCCGTGAAGGCAGCAGCGTGCATGTTCAAATTCGTTGCTGAAGCGGTCATCTACATTGAACATGCGCGCAAAAGTTGCTGCCTTCACGGCAGTGCTTTTTGAAATTTTTTTGAAAAAGATAGTATAAATTTGGTGTACTTAATATGAAATTAGTCCCTGATTTCATAAACAGGCAAATAAACAGACCTTTGGTTAGTTCAGTCAACAGTCTTTTTGTGTGTTGTAGTATATTATATGTATAGGCACATCGTTACTTTCATATGGAGGTAAAATATTGCGAAAATATTTCGTGATATCATCGTGCTAATGAATTTCTCATTCTTAGACACTACCAGGTATTCCTGGGTGTAGTAGATAGGAACAGTGTATTGACACAGCGGATGGGTTTTGTCTCTAAAATACGACTCAAGGTGATCACATTAGACTAAACTGCCGATCAGTGATAATTTAGATTTATTCTTCGTGAAAACAAACAGAAATGTTTATCGAAAACTAAAGATTTTACGAAAATTCCCTACCTGGTATCAATCGGCATACCCAAACAAAACATTGTCAGTAGTAATACTGCAACTTTAGGTGAAAATCAGCTGAAAATTTGACTGCATTAAATACTTGAATGGAAACATCTTTTATAAATTCTGTCTTGTTCAAGTAATAAAGAAATGCTTATTAAGAACTTATGATTTTCAAATATTCCATACCCCGAATCGTTCGGTATGCCCTTCCAAAATATCGTACATGATATTACTTGATTAAACATGAAAATCAGCTTAAAATTCGATGTCATTGCATATCTGAATATCAATGGTGTGAATCAATCCTATCTTATTCGAGTTTTATTGATTGTGGGGACTAATCTCCATCCTATGTTCTTTGCCGAGGTAACTGACAAGTTGCAAAGTAACATTTATTCTGTGAATTTTCGTTTTAGAGCGCAGTTCTTTATTGAATTGATTCAGAAAATAGTATTTTTCCTTTAAGAACCGATATATTTTCTTATTTCTCTCTTTTCAAATGGATAAATTGAGTACCTCTCCACATCCGGTTAGTACCTACTATCCAAATGAAAATATTTCAACAACTCATTGGTAGTTTTCATCGATTTAATGTTGATTTTTCGAGTTTGAATACCTTAATTTACTTCAGGTTAATACTTAGGTTTTAAATTGTATTTCCTGCCTTACTAAACCAAGCAACACGCAACAACAGCATAAACCAGCAAGAATTGTATTTATTCGAAAAATTCCATAAGTTCAGTAAAGCTGTTACTGTTACAAGATATCAAGTACTTTGGATATAGTTCCTAGATAATGCAGTAGTGAATATTTCAGTCCAAAATGTCCAAACTCATACAAAATCACAAGCCAAATCGCTTTTTCCAATAATAAATAATGCATTTTAGGTTATTGTTGGTCCTCCAGTCTCTCCCAACTGTCAAAACTGCTCGTGACCTATCAAGAGCTTTGTTCTTCTCGATGCGATTCTATGATATATCATCGATCCTACAGAATTATATTAATACCGTGATCGGATGCAACCTTTGTGCTATACATAGACCATACACGTCAAGGTGTTCATAAACAAGAAAATCTTGAGGATTTTCGTTCGATGCAACCATTTTTTTGTGATCCACTCTATGCATAATCGAGGGGTTTGAACTTCAAGATGTGATTCTATGACATATCATCGAATCTTTATAATAACTTCCACACCGTGATCAGGTTCAATCTATGCATAGATATAGCAGAGCCAACTATTGAAGACAGCTGGGGAAATAGAGACATCGACTGGCCTTTTAGACATGAAATTTGGTATGACTACTTATACTTAGAATCTCAAACTACTGCTGTGAAGATACAAAAAATAAGGTATTTTCAGGGATAGTTGAATTTCTTCAAAACACATATTCATTCCGTGAAACCTGGCAATAAGTTTTAATTGTTTTCGAAGCTGGGAAATTTTCGAATCCAATTTTCCCTTGAAGGTTCGAAAAATGATGAAAGTGTGATTTTTCGCTGAGATACATTGGGTTTTCGAAATTTAGCCTTGAAAGTGGAGAATATTGGAGTACGAGAAAGTTGTCTCGAAATTTATCCATGAATCCTGAAGACGCACTCAGCTGAAGTATAGTAGCTATAGTATTTTCACACTAGAAATTCGTGCTCCAAACTGGCACGTAGTCATGTCACCATAGAACTAATTATGGAGTTAAGAATTGTTTCAAATTGCTCACTATGTCTCTCCAATTTGTTCGACGTTTCGAGGAGTCATCACAGATCAGAAAAATCATCATATAGGTATGGTACCTTATATGCGCATGGTCCTTCGAGCCGGATCAGTTTTATTTTGAGTCAGATCAATTATGAACCTGTTTATTCGATCAAGAACTACTCTTCTAGATCGACTGCCTGGTTGAACATCCGATCTATTTTTTTTTGATTGTCATGAATGAAATTAAGGAAAGTCGCCCTCTAGATGGAATGGAATGACATTATCTCAGTTAGGCTCATCCCGATCAAGATTAAAAGCTAGATATCGTCGCGTACAGCGTGTCCAATTCGGACGTCGTACGTATTCCGTCGTAATCCGAGAAGGTATCAACGTTTCTCTCCTTCCATGGCTTCTCCTCACGACCATAAATAACCGGATAATTATTGTCAATTATGCGACGAGTAAACCGACAGTCTTTCTGCGAAACCTCTATTCTGCGTCCGGTTACGGATCGTGGCCCGACAAAGGACGGCCCAAATATGGATAGGGCCGTTTGGCACGCGCTGTATAAAAACGCGGTAGCGCATGCTGGCACCGTCCCGCGGGTGACGTTGAAATTTTCACTGGGATCGAAAAAGTGACTTCGCCATGTCGCCAGGCTGGTAATGTGGATGGAAATGGTAGTTAGAACGTAGGTACGACATCGTTTAAGATTGGACTGGAGATGTTTTTCTTTGAGACGGAAATGGGTTGTGTTGATTACTGTTTCAGACACTATAAACAACATAAAGGAATAAAAATGTGGTTACGCATTGAGGTGAAGTCAGTAGCATTTGTACTCATGTTGGAATTCATGAAGGAAAAAAAAATTCAGAATTGTTTTTGAAGATTTTAATTGGACACGATGATCATGAAATTTTTCACATGATTGTGCATCAGCATTTGCTTCTTACTTACCAAGTTACATCATGATCAAGTCAAGCTTCTTAAATTATCCCTTTCATCTACGGAATCATTAGGCGAACTTTACCCATTTACGAATTCGACATTCGTAATTGAAACAAGGACCTAGTCGAATTATCGAGTCTCTAATGCGTTCGTTTCCGTTCATTTACATATTTAAAATATTGGGAAGAAAACCACGAAATTTCATATATTTTTTCCCAATATCTCCAAAACTAATAACCGTATCGAATTGAAAGTAGGTACACTCTTGTGGAATATGGAGCTTAGAGCTCGCGCTAAATTTTTTTTTAATGAGATGAACAGTTCGCGAAAAAAAAATTTTTGAAAAAATGTTCGAAATTTCATATATTTTTTCCCAATATCTCTGAAACTAATGACCGTATAGAATTGAAATTTGGTACACTGCTGTGGCATAGAGAGCTTAGGGTTAGCACTGAATTTTATACAAACGTGATAAACAGTTCGCGAAAAAAATTTTTTTCGAAAAAAATTTTGAAAAAATGTTTTTCGAGATTTACTGAAGCTATGATCCCAACAAAATTTCGCGAGAAGTTGCTCGTGGCTGTACTCCAACTAACTGCCAAGTTTTGATCCAATCGTTCCAGTAGTTTTTGAATTATCGCCAAAATATCGTCAAAACTTCAAAAGTATCTAACTCCGAAACCGTTCGGCCGATTCTGCCCATTAACGAACTTAACCGTCGCATTTTGAAATGTTACCAACCCTGAAAGTTTCAGGTCGATAAGATTCCCCGTACGACCGTAATCTTGTCTACGGACGGCCGGCCGGACAGAATCGATTTTGACACCGGATTCGTCATCAGTGAGTCCAACCTAGTAATTTGAGACCATTTTCGGCTCAATCATCGAAAATTGCAGACATCTGGAAAAAACGATAGCACGCTGTTCCCTGGAACATGCGCACAAAAAGTTGAAGTTCAAATAAAAATGGAAAAATTCTTGGAAAGAAATTATTTTTTAATTATCTACCTATTTATACGATCCGCACGAAATTTTGCAAGTTGTGTTCTTATATTTTTCAAGCATCAACGGATCTCAAGTCTTATAGTCTCAGTTCTTCTTGAGATATCAAAGAAATTACATTTTAAATAGCGACGAAGTTTTGAATAATTTCCTTCCAATATCTTTTAGAATGAATTTTTGATCGGACCGTAATTCGGGGCATTTTTGTTGAATATCGATTTGAGCGTTTTTGCTGAAATCTGATGAACAGATTCCGAAAAAACAATTATTTTTCAGGAAAAAAAGTTTCGGAAAATATTTTTTTGACATTTTTAATTATTAAAGCTTCCAAGACATCTTGCATAATCTTCCACGGCAGTATTCTACAACTAGATAGGAAGTTTCGATCTGATCGCGCCAGTATTTCTTGAGATATTGAGGAAATAACCTCAACTTTTAAAATACCACCGAAATTTGACATATTTTTTCCTATATTTCTGAAAATAAATATCGGATCTCCTTTGAATTTGAAACACTGCTGTAAAATGATGACCTCGAAGTATATGCCATATTTCATTGAAATCTGATAAATATTCTCCGAGAAAAAAAAATTATCAACGAAAATATTGAAAATTTCGAAACATTTTTTTTTTGATTTTCTAAGGATTAGATCCACACGAAATTTTGCGATGAATTGCTGTTAACGACAATGTTTTGCAAGTGTTTTTTCCTGACAATTTGATCCGAATTGTTGTTTACACAATTCAAAGGATGAAGATATAAAATACTTCGATTTAGTACTGCAAAAATGAACAATAACAAATACGAGTATCAACTCAGTTTCGTGTGAAACATTGACTGTGTTATAAAATTCAGTCAGATTTCAGAAAACTATCATTTTCAGGTAACACGATCCCAACGGCAAGCCGGTAAGCTTGGGAAATTGGGAAAACTCCTTGATATCGAACAAATGACTTGAAACGCCCCGAAATTGGCTTTATTGATACTGCCAAGTCGACATATCTGACGAGTATATCTCCTTTTTCATTCAGATCCAATGTCCATTCGCCACGACGAGGCGGCCGGTGAGAATGCAATTCGAATGGTTCGGACTTTTCCGACGCAGTGGCGTGCGTGAGAGAATTTCCTTGGAAAATATGCCTAACCGGTATTCTCGTTTGAATATACATTGGATAATATATATATTTCGATGGCTTTTCCTGAAGTAAAATGAAAGTCATTAATCGAGCCCGTGGACAATAGACGTGTATAATGAACATTATACACTCCATGCATAGATCAAGTGAAAGGTTTGGCGTTTCTCGTAAGCTTCACAATTTCCAACAATCACAGAGAATGAAGTTGACCATTCTGACAACTCTATTGTAGGTTGCTGAAAATGCAGCTTTATGATGCCTTCATTCATTAGGTTGTTTTAATGTTTTCGCTTTCTCTAACGGCCGTGATGTTTCCCTGTTTACGTCTTCTCACAAATACAGGGACCCTTATGAACACAATTCCTTGGTTTTTGTTTATTTTTGATTGGTTTGCTTTCTGTACGTATATATCTCAAATAATTTTCCGATTTGAAAAGTCTTCTTTAATTGAACATCAATTAATTAAAGGGTGTTTTTTTTAGAGGTGAGGAACTTTGAAATGAAATAAAGCAAGGATGAATTTTCAATATGACATGAAATTGACTTTATTCAAAGGATTATCTTTCGGCGTTATAATTTAAATATAATTTCTGGCATATGAACGGTGGCTTGAACGTAATCTAATATGGAAGTCCAATTTTCAATCACTTTTTCCAACATTTGAGGCCGTATATCGACAATAACGATGCGAATGCTGTCCTCCGAATGGTCGATAGTTTCGGGCTTATCGGCAAGTACTAGCGACTTCTTATGTCCCCACAGAAAATAGTCTGATGGCGTTAAATCGCACGATCTTGGAGGTCAATTGACGGGCCCGGAACGTGAGATTATGCGGTTATCAAATTTTTCCTTCGGTGAAAAAATTGTGGCACGAGCTGCGTGACATGTTGCGCCGTCTTGTTGAAACCACAGATGCTGCACATCATGGTTGTTCAATTGAGGAACGAAAAAGTCAGTAATCGTTGCTCTATTGCTGTGCACGATGGCGGATAGACTGATTCGGTCTTCCTCTACGCTACGCTCTACAGCAGAAATGGCTTCTTCTGTTCTCACTGTACGACGTCTCTGTGGATGTGTATTATCAGTTAGAGTAAATGTGGTGCGACAACGGTCCATAGTTAGTCGAATTAATTGCTCTGATGGACGATTATGTTGACCGTGAAATGGACGTAGAGCGCGATACGTATTTCGAACAGAACCATTATTTTCAAAATAAATTTGCACAATTTGAAAGCGTTGTTCAGGCGTCAGTCTATTCATGTTGAAATTCCAGACCAAACTAAACACAAATCACTTGACAGCTGACGAAATGGCCGACAGTTAAAACTGTGTCGCCAACTTAAAGTTCCATACCTCTAAAAAAAAACACCCTTTAGTACGAGATTCAGTTCCAGAATAGCTGCGCACATCGTGAATTTGTTTGAAGCCAATTTTTACATACATTCGTTAATTGGCGGATAAATATCTACGGGGTTGCCTATCAAAATGTTATCGCGAGTATTTTCGAATAAATAATTATTAAGTGATTTTTCGCAAAAAATTGCAATCGCTTGATTTTTTGAATATAACATCATCCACTACATAGCAATATATGTGAAGACGTCGAAAAATCACTACTGCCGTTGCGCAATTGGCAGCACCTTTTCGCAGTCAGGTATGATCTCGGTACACTAAAGGGTTTTCCATTAAGAGGTGTTATTTTGATATTCAAAGAAAAAGGCCATTTTTCAATATAAATGATCGGATATTTATTTCATTATAAAGAAGAAGCTATGTCGTTGATAGTGGAAAATAACATCAGGCAAATGACCACCACGACCAAGCTTACAGGACCATATCCTTTTAATGAAATTTTCCATAACCAAATCGCAACGTGGCTGCCCTATGTCCTCGATAGCCTCACGAATTCCATCTTTGAGGTCTTGAATCGACGCTGGGCTATTGGCGTAGACCTTCTCTTTCACGTGGCCCCAAAGGAAGAAGTCGCAAGGTGTTCAAACACAAGATCTCGGTGGCCAATTGTAATCACCTCTTCGAGAGATAACACGGTCCGGAAACTTTCCCCACAAAAGATCAGTGGTTCGTTGCTTGTGTGGCACGTAGCGACGTCTTGTTGAAAGAAAATGTTGTCCAGATCAATACCATCCAATTCCGGCGATAAAAAATCCTCAATCATCTCTCAATAGCGCAATCCATTCACCGTAAATGTTGCGCCAGCCTCATTTTCGTAAAAGTAAGGTCCAATGACTCCGCCGGACCATAAACCGCACCAAACAGTCACACGTTGAGGATAGAGAGGCTTTTCAACAATAACTCTCGGGTTTTCCGAGCCCCAGATGCGACAATTTTGCTTGTCGACGAAGCCACCGACGTGGAAATGGGCCTCATCACTCAAGATGATTTTTCGATGAAATTCTGGATCATTTTCATGCATTTCAACGACCCAATCAGCAAAGACACGACATTGTTGATGATCGGCCGGCTTGAGTTCTTGTGTTAACTGAACTCCATAAGCCTTAAGACCCAAATCTTTATGCGAAATACGGTGTAATGACGTTTGTGAAATGCCTAATTCCAAAGAAGGACGAGGAATGGAAAAACCTGGGTTTTCTTCAACACTTTCGGCTACAGCAGCAATATTCTCGGCTGTTCTTGAGCGACGTGCACGGGTTTTATTCTTCACATCACTTATTTGTCCCAGAAGCTCGAATTTTTCCACCAATTTCTTTATTGCGGTCCGACAAGGTGCTTCACGACGACCCCAAAATGTTCGAGTTTTACGAACCGTCTCTGCCAAATTTTCACCATTTTTATGGTGAGTTTTTTAATTTCAATGCGTTGTTGAAGCGTGTATCGTTCCATTTTTATTAATGATGCGGCCACAGTTTAATAAGCAGCCCCGAAGATATATATTATCCTATTAACCAATGTTTGTGAAAAATTAGTTTCAAGCGAATACTCGAACAGCACACTAATTCTGCAGCTGAATCTTAGACTAACAAGAAAGACATTCAATAAAAACCACCCGCACGCCCCTGACTTCTCACCTCCGCAAAAGGACGATCGGACACCCGAAAGATTTCCAATAAACGTGCTACCCAATTTCCTCGTAGGCGATATCCTCGAAGCGTCCTTCCCTCGACCTCTTCCCACTCCCCCCCTCCTAGCCCCTCAGCCGTCACCCCATCGGCCGTCGGTCCGGTCGGATTTAACTCCCTTCACTTTCAGATGACTTCCGTGATAAATACATTTCGTATTATTTAAATTGCATTTTTACGTTCGACACCAGGACGTTCCTAGCGGATGTTGATATCTCTTCGAAACCGTTCCTAGAATTGGATTTTTTGATTGGATACGCAGACAAGGCGTTCCCGGCGTCCTGCAGGATTTATCGCGATCGATGATGGGGAAAATACTGAAATTACTGTGTAATTCATAACTCTTATAATAGTCGAAATCTTGAAGTGGAAAATGTTGGAATAGCACCGATGTGAAAATGAGATTCAACGTGCTTGTTGAAATTTGTAGATAGTAGAAGTAGATAGACAGGAACGAGAAATCGGAAAAGATTAACAAACCATAAAAAATGCGATGTTTCGCAAATATATTTTTGCTTCTTCAGGGCTGAAAAAAAATAACATCATGTAATCAAACATAAACATAAAAATTTTGGAGACATGCGTTTGACTAAATGATAATAAAATAAACCCTGCCTTGAAGAAGGCATAAGCTAAATTTTTCATTAATCATTCCAGATTTCTAGTTCCTGTCAACTACTTTCTTTTTTTTATAGTATAAAAATCAAGGAAGTTATCTATCTATTAATTTGTGGATATCTCTACCCATACAGGTTTCGAAAAAACGATTTAAAAATATTCTAGTGATATGATCCCCACGAAATTTTGCATGAACCATCGAACTGTCATTTTTCAACCGAGTACTAGATTTCAAAGCGAACGAATCTGTGTTGCTGAAATATTGGAAAAATAAAATTTTGAATGGATATATCTACAGAAATTTTCAGCGCATTTCACCCATTCCTGCTTTCAATCTTTGCAATGGTGCATGAAACTCTCAAATAATCGTGTCTCGCCATAAAAATCAAAATGAAATCTGAATTTTCAAATTTTTGGCTCATATTTGAATATAGATCTGGATATTCGGTCGGCCTAACGGCCGGACCGTAAACACAATAACTTCCGAGAGAATCAACTTAGAAACTCGATATTTGTAGAGAAGGTTTGGACCTTAATTACGAAGGAAGAATTCGTGAATGGGTAAAATCCACCCAATGATTCCAATGATTCAAAATTGTATTTTTTTAATATTCCCAAGAATACAGATTAGATCGAATTGGAATCCAGTACCTAAAATGACAATTTGAAGGTTCATACAGAATATAATGAGGATAATATGATGAGAAGACCACAGAATATTAAATATTTGAAAAAAAATTTGAAATTTTGTTCAAATTGTTATAATGACACGATCATCATGAAATTCTGCACAATGTTGTCCCTCAACATCTTCGAACTAGCTGCGAAGTTTCACAGCGACTGAATCAGTATTTCTTGGGTTATATCGAAAAAAATAACGATATCGAGAAGAAAACCACGAAATTCTACATATTTTTTCCCAATCTCTCCGAAACTAATAGCCGTATCGAATTGAAATTTGGTGCACTGCTGTGAAATATGAAGTTCAAGGTATAACTGTGGAAATATCTCGGATATGAACAATAGTTTAAAAAAAAAAATTTTTTCGAAAAAAATTTTCATAATTTTTTTTTCAAATTGAGTTACCATACGATTTCATCGAAATTTTGCTCAAAGTTGCGCGTTCTTATGCTCCAACTAACTGCCAAGTTTCAATCCAATCGCTTCTGTAGTTTCTGAAATATGAGGAAATTAACCTCAAAATTTCAAATGGCTATAACTCCGAAACTACTCGGCCGATTTGGCCCATTAACGAACTCAACCACGGCATTCCGATGCGCGAACTTTGATGATGTAAATATAAAGTTAAAATAAATGTACAACTCAAAAGCAACTCGAAAAAAAGATGCGAACCTTTCAAATTGAATTTTTCGTTGACATCGGCAAGTTTGCTATATACAGGATGATTCCAAATTAGATGTGGAAAATGAGGGAGGTTTTAGAGTGAGTCATTTGCTGTCGTTCCAGCCATTTATTGGTAATCTAAAACGAACAGTTTCCGAGATATCTCTGAGTTCTTGGGAATTTCAAATGGTTCTTCATCTCAGTTTATTTCTGGTCGATTTATTCTGTGCCAACTAAATTCAATTTTAATTATGGGTTAGTTTCATGATAGGTATGAAAACAGCCGAACTATGTAGAAGAAAAAGAATGAGTATGATTATACTTGAGATCCCGATCGTTTTTGATCAAACTATACATTATTTGCTATGCCGACATTCAAAAGGTTGCTTGTAAAAAAATCTGCTAACGAAACTAGTCAATATTAACTAGCGAAAGCTTTTTTGAGGAATGAAGAACAAAGATGGCGAATTTTCGAAACAATTTCGGCCGACAAAATATGGAATTCAACTGTGTTCGGAATCATCCTGTATACATTGAGGTTTTCGTGTTCGCCGATGCGAATATTATTCAATTCTGGTTCCCTTCAATGTTTTCTCGTTCACGGAATAGGCAGGATACCTCTTGTACTATATGGAGTAGCTCATACAAGCCAGCCTCACTGATTCACCCAAGAAAGATTTCCACAGGCATCCTGATCTGAAGCGGAACAGATCAAACGTGGGCGCTACAAGTTCAAGCCTGGCAATATCTCTAATTGCTTCGCGGTCTCTCTTCTTTCAAGTGAGCATCGTTATGCCCATAACCTGTATAATATCCAGCTATTCGGGGGCCTGCTGCTCCCGTGTGCTTTCAGACACCCGCTGTTTTGATTTATATTACGGTTGTATTCCATGCGATGTCCTGCCATTATGCTCTTATTTATAGCTAATTAATAGCGATTTTACCTTCGAATAATTAAAATGTGGATATGGGGGCATTTGGGTACGAGAAAGTACCATCTACTCGTCACTTGGTTAGTTGGTGGGATAATGAATAAGAGAAGGAGTTTTGGCCAAAATTTGACGTTAGTTGTTAGTATTGGCGAATGAAGATAAGCGCTACTCCCTCTAGTGGCTATCAGGGTAACCCGACATAGTCAGATTATCATTGACAAGTTAGAAGAAATTTCATGAAAATTAGAAAGTTTATGCATCTTCCTTGGCGTTTGTATGATTTAACAAGTGTTTTCACTGAAAAAAAAACAAACTCAAATGTCCCTTCCCATAGATTACCACAGCCTGGTGACAAACTTCGAGTTTTGGTAAAAGGAACTTTCTTAAGGAAGTCGGTTCTGAAAGTGTCGAAGAATCTATAAAAACCTTGGTAACTTGTAACTTGAAATAGGTTAACCAACAAACAAGATCTATGAAAGTTTATTACCTGCATTTTACCGATGATGATCATTTTTATAGGGTGAGCACGAATCGCATCATATTCATGAAGACAATTGTTTTCCAGGCGCCTAATCGGTCAGCCTGACGGCCGACTGCGTAAACACAATAACTTCCGAAAGAAACAACTTAGAAACTCGATATTTGTAGAGAAGGTTTGGACTTTAATTACGAAGGCCGAATTCGTGAATGGGTAAATTCCACCCAATGATTCCGAAGATATACCCAATCAAAATTTTATTTTTCCAATATTTCCGAAAATACAGATCAGATCGAATTGAAATGCAGTACTTCATCGAAAATAACAGTTCGAAGTTTCATACAGAATTTAATGAGGATGATATGATGAGAAAATCATAGAAATTTTTTTTTTCAAATTGTTCTAATAACACGATTATCACGAAATTTTGCATAAAGTTGTCTTTCAGCATCTTAAAACTAGCTGTGAAGTTTAATCAGGACTGAATCAGTATTTCTCGAGTAATACCGAAAAAATCAACGATATCGAGAAGAAAACCTCGAAATTCGACATATTTTTTCCCGATATCTCCAAAACTTATGATCGTATCGAACTGAAATTTATTACACTGCTGTGAAATTAGAAGGTCAAAGTGTGAGTATAATTTTTTTTGGATATGATGAATGGTTTACGAAAAAAAAGTTTTTTTGTAAAAAAATTTCGAAAAAAATTTTTTTTATAATTTACTGACAATATGATCTTGACGAAATTTAGTTCAAAGTTGCGCGTCGTTATACTCCACCCAACTGCCAAGTTTGAATCCAATCGCTTGAGCAGTTTCTGAAATAAAAGATAAATAACTTCAAAACTTCAAGTGCCTATAACTCCGAAACTGTTCGACCGATTTGGCCCATTAACGAACTTAACCGCAGAATTCTGATGCGCAACCTATCCTGAAAGTTTCAAGTAGCTAGCTTGCTTCTGTCGACAGTTATCGTGTCTACGGCCGGCCGGCCGGCCGGACAGAATCAATTTTGACACCGGATTCGTCATCAGTGAGTCCAACCTAGTCGATTGAGACCATTTTCGGCTCAATCATCCAAAATTACAGACATTTGGACAAAACGATAGCACGCTGTTCCCCTAGAACATGCGCGCAAAAAGGAACAACGTGAATGTTTTAGTGGTAGAACTGACCGATTAAAATAAAGGAATCTCAACAAGGAAACTCTGTGCTCTAAGTGCTTCTGCTGATGAAATTGAAGCTGTACAAGGTTTATTTTTTATAGCTTTTTCAAGACCAATCTTATGAGTGTTGGAAGGATTTATTTGTCAACCCATAATGAATAAGGCTCAAGGTACAAGAAGCATTGGTTTCATGGGAATGTATTCATTTTACTTACAATATATTGTGGAAAGTGAACCCCTTCCTTTATGAATAGTTGAGTTATTTGTATTTGTCTATTATTCCAAAAAGTATGTTCTACAATACTATCTGTTTTTCAACTTTTTGTGGGTATTCGATCAACAATCAAATTGTGTAAGTAAAAACGTTTAGAGTTCATTAGTTTTGCAATTAACATGCAACAAAATATCACATGCATCTTCTTGAACCCTTCTAGCTTCTGTGCCTTGATACTCGAAATAATTTGAAATTCATCTTGCCATTTAGAGTTTAAATAAGTTGATATTTTGGCATTAGAAGGCCATACACCTTCCAGTGGTACTTGCCGAACAAAAAATTCAAAGAAACTTATGATTTGTTTCTTTGTTTCAACTGTGTTGATTGTCACTTGGAACGAGATTTCCCTTGCTTACGTCATTACTCGAGTTTCAATATTATTTCACGATTATGGAGCAGAAATAATCGCTGCTATTCGATCAATGGGCTAAGTAGGGCATAATACTATTACCGTTCAGGCATTTTTCGGAAATGAAGTCATTCAATTAGTTTCAGGAAATGGAAAGTTAAGCTTTGCGTTCATAATTCCGCACTATACGCGCTCCAGCAGAAAACCTCTCAGTTTCGATTTTATGCGGCGTTGTCAAACTGTATTCCAGGCTATCTCTACAGACGGCTGTGGCAGTATACTATCTACTGCAGTGTACTGCAGACCTTAAGTGCGGCACCGCAACGGAACCGCAGCTTGAAAAACCGCATGTGTACACCGGGCTTTGAACCGAAAGACACAGAGGTATGTACGAAATCACACAAATCGATCTTAGTTCTGCAAAATCCATTATCATTATCTTCCGCAACTTTTCAATGACTATATCAATCAAACAGAATGATACGATCCAGTTCTCTAACTTCCATCGAAAAATTCTGAAATGCGTTCAATTAATCATTTGCACTGATTAATGGAATCTCCCCCGTACATCCACGTCGTTGTTTGTTTTTTGGTGCCCACTGTTTGATTGGCCCCAACGTTAATGGTTCGTGTATAGCTATCGGGATCGAATTATGCGTTATAATCGCTTGGATTTAGATCCGGACGCGCGGTGGTACAGTTTTTGATTTTATTGGTGTTTTCCCGGGTTTTTTATTCTGTGAATCGTATGTAATTAATATTGAAATTGGAGTGGAACAATACAGCAGTTGTAGGATTCGACAAAGATAATCTCAAAGGTATATTAAATGAAATTAATATAATAAATAATTGAATATTAACTTATGTCCACGATCATTGAATAATGTTTATATTTCGATGAGCCTTGTCAAAGGAAAATGATAGTCATTAATCGAACCCGTGGATAATAGGAGTGTATAATGAATATTATTCACTCCCTGCATAGATCAAGTGAAAATTTTGAAGTTTCTCGTAAGCTTGACAAATTCCAGCAATCACAGAGCATGATGTTGACCATTCTGACAACTATTTTGTTGGTTGTTGAAAATGCAGAATTATTCAAATTTTACCAACGAAGTCGTTGACAAAACTAAGTATTTTACTCGCAAATAATTGCTATTATTCATTTGGGTAATTTGCGACACTGGCCTACGGGTCGTGTCGCAAACTTCACCTCCGTACTATTAATTAAACTGGCCGAAATTGAATGAGAAGTTGAATGGGCGGTGCTTTCTCTATAACTCATAAAAATCAACGATTTTTCGAATAATTCATGAGAAAATGAAAAGATTGAACTAACCAATAGGATCATTTTTTTTTACTGACAGTCGATCGTTAACACAATAACTGCATCAAGAAACGACTCAGGGACTCGATATTTGAAGAGCAGATATGGAACGAAGCGAAATTTCGTGAATGGGTAGAATTCACTCAATCGATACATAAAATACAAGTAATAAAAGATAGAAAAATGATTTCAGATTTTATTTTACTTCGAATAAATATCGCTATTCGAAAAGAACTGAAATTTTTTTCGGAAAAACCTTCATTTTGCTCTTGTTCTCCTAACAATTGACAGAAAATTCCAGGAAAAATACGAAAGAAATTTGATGATTCTTTGACATTTCCGAAATCTCCGAAAAAAATCTGGCAACCATCGAGTGCGTTTTGTGATTTCACGAGTCTGACAGGCGGGTTAGTGCTGTCAGGTGACAATAGACGACTTCGGCCCAAGTTGCCAACCCACAATTTACTTAGCAAGTTTACTTTCACTGGGGAACGGGAATTTCAGGACAAATTCGACATGATAAGGTTCGCATTATTTATAAATATCCGTAAAACATGCTTTGGCTCTTCAAACCAGATCATTTCTTCCAAATATAGGTTTTTGTTAAGATCGTCCCCGTTTGGCTGAAATTTAAGTTGGGATTCCTGATTTCATGCAAACAGTGTCAATTTTCATAGGATACGTTCCGAAAATCAACTCTGTTGTTTCGGTTGCCGATTTTCCGCTCCGTAAATATGAAATATTCGGATGGTTCCTGGAACAAGCGCGTGAAAAAGGTTATTTACGGAATCTGGTTGATGAAAATGCGGTCGATTTACTGTCACCAGAACGATTTTCTATGGTAAATATCCATAGCATAAACTTTATATAGACAATATAACATATGTGTTCATAGCATAGAACAATCTATGTTTACTTTAGGTTTGTTTTGGTTTCGAGTTCAGAGCTGTACGGGACGGTTCTAGTAAGCGATTTTTCAGACACAAAATCGAGAGCTTTTATGATCGATACCGCAGACTTAGTCTGTTATTTTTTTCAAGGTCAGAAAGACTCGATTCCCGCAAACGATGAAGTGATTTGTCTTGTTGGTGCTAGAACCGTCCCGAACAGAGCTGAACTCGGAACCAAAACAAACCTAAAGTAAACATAGATTGTTCTATGCTATGGATATTTACCATAGAAAATCGTTCTGGTACAGTAAATCGACCGCATTTTCATCAACCAGATTCCGTAAATAACCTTTTTCACGCGCTTGTTCCAGGAACCATCCGAATATTTCATATTTACGGAGCGGAAAATCGGCAACCGAAACAACAGAGTTGATTTTCGGAACGTATCCTATGAAAATTGACACTGTTTGCATGAAATCAGGAATCCCAACTTAAATTTCAGCCAAACGGGGACGATCTTAACAAAAACCTATATTTGGAAGAAATGATCTGGTTTGAAGAGCCGAGGCATGTTTTACGGATATTTATAAATAATGCGAACCTTATCATGTCGAATTTGTCCTGAAATTCCCGTTCCCCAGTGAAAGTAAACTTGCTAAGTAAATTGTGGGTTGGCCACTTGGGCCGAAGTCGTCTATTGAATAAAATTTATCGAAAATCGCCGAATTACGGATAAAATTGCCTGAAATGGTGAGAACTAAGCCCGGGTCATTGTTTTCAAACAGAAGGGTGAAGAAATAGGTGATTTTTCGGAAGGAAATTAGTTAAATCTATCGGATGATCGGGAGCTCCTTTCATCATGAAATATTAGGAAATATTGGATATAATATCTTGAAATGAATCGACAAGAGGTTGGTATTGATCGTTGTTAACTATTTTACCATCAACTTCGACTTTTCCCCGAAATTCAAGCATAAAATATATCGGTTGAGAACATTCTGTTTTTAACTGAAATTATACTGCTGTTTATAGTTTATAGTTTATAGTTGGTAAGGGGTTACCTTCCACTGCGACCTTAAGGTCTATTCTGCCCCCTTGTCGGAGCTGTTTTCGCAACCTACAGCTCGCCCTCCAGCTCTAGAGCTCTGATGAATTCTAATATCTGTGAGGGCTTCAAGGAGGCTAAGTTCTCATTCCTCCTATAATGCTCCTGTCCGAGATATCTTTTGCGCAGGCTCACAATGGCGAGGCATTCTGTGGAACAGGAGTTTCCTCCTCTTCCCCACAAAATCTGCACTCGTCAGTTTCTGATAAGCCCATTCTCATCATGTGCTTCCTTAGGCGACAGTGTCCTGCGAGGAAACAGTGAGGAGGTGCAACTTATTCTTACTGAGATCCAAATGATTTTTGGATCTAGCAATTTAAAAGTTCCGAAGGAACTTTTTAGAGTGTTCCATTCCTGGAGAATTCCTCCAGAATGTCCCTCTTTCATTTTCTTCTTTCTCCAAAAACTCTTTCTTATAGGTACATTTGCCTATACCACAGAAAGGTTCTGGGCCAGTAGGTAGCGTTTGTGCTCCCTTTCTGGCTAGAGTGTTGGCCTCTTCATTTCCTTTGATTCCTGAGTGCCCAGGAACCCAGACTAAGGAGACCTTGTTATTCTTGCCTACTTCATTGAGTTTCCTTCGGCACTCCCATATCAGCTTTGAGTCGATGACATAGGAGTTTAGTGCTTTAATAGCAGCCTGACTATCAGAGTGGATCACTATGTCACACCCTTGATAGTTTCTTTCCAGGTTTATGTCTATGCATCTTTCGATAGCAAGTATTTCTGCCTGAAAAACACTCGAGTAGGAGCCTAGCGATAGTGTACACTTAGTTCTAGGCCCGTATACTCCAGCACCGGCCCACGTCGTGGTTTTAGAACCATCTGTATACCATTTAACGGTATTTGCTTTGAAGTTTTGGGTAGTGTATTTCTTTTCCCATTATTCCCTTTTACATAGCATTGAGTCAAAGTTCTTCTCGATACTGCTGTTTACGAGCTAGGTTGCTTTTTCTGCTGAGTTTTTCAACATTTAAGATCGTATTATTCATTTCCAATGCCCTTCGAACAACATTCCTTTCCGTTCTTTCAAAAAAAGTTTCTGAAAAACAGATAATTCTTAGGTTAAATTTTACTTTTCCATAGAGGTCACAGAGTCGGCTCTATGATTCATCGAGAACTTCAAGTTGACAGTCGCACAAGTTTGAATCAAAATTAACTACGGAGAAATTAAAAAACGTTTCTGCTAACAAAATCTGATGTCATTTTCTTTTTGTTCAACTTCGAATAGAAAAAAGTTCACATCTGAACGTGACCACGCCCACGTGAATTTTGAATGACTCACTCTAGGATTAAATGAAAATTAACTTACTCATCCCCGTTTTCCCGCCGAAAACTCCAAAAAACACGTCAAAAGCTGTTCGGTTCGAACCTCGTCAAGTACCGAGAATAAATTTCCCAAAACCGGACGCTTAATTGATTGATTGTAATTACCTTCAATCAACAATCTGCGCGCTAATAACTGCCTGCTACCCCCTCCATCCGACGCAACCCCTATGGCACAGCAGAGCTCGGCGCGACGCGCCAATATGTGGCGGTGTTTTGTTTAATTTCGAATTATGTTTACCCAACTTTTAATTGAATTACTTTCATTGGGGCCGATCCGGCAGCGTTATCGACTATAGATAAATGGATTCAATCAATCACTGGAACGAATTGCGAGATTAAGAATTTTCAAATTATACGCTGCCGTGTGTGACGTATGTTGGACCGAAAATTGAAAAGCGATTGGCTGCTGCTATAACGAAATCGTTATAGGTACGGAAGACCGACAGTGTTGTTGATCTATACTGATTTTCTATTGTTGATTTTATTCGTGCATACAGGGTCTTTCTAACTTGATGCGAAAGATTTCAATTGGTGTTTCGTTAGCAAAAATTAAGGGAGATCTTTCATATAACTTTTTGATCTCTAACCTTTCCCCTCCAAGTTACGACCCTTTAAAATTAGGCGAAAAAAAATTATTTATTATTATTATTATTTTATTTGAATAAGAGTTGAGGTATACACCTATAAACTCACATAACAAACTAAAGTGAAAGTGAGATTAGAAATTAACTTAGTACATATGGTTGAAAATATCATAAAGAGGAAAAGAAAACGAAAATTGTATAGAACACCATCATAACTACGAGGATTATTCACTTTGGAAAGATTCAAAAGAATGAAATTTGGCAGATAACTGATGCTAATAAAATGGGAGTTTTTGAGAGTTTTTGTTACCGTAAAATGTAATCACAATTTTTCACTCCATTTTAGTTTTTATTTGAAGATGAAGAAGGGACGACATTGCACATTCTCACAACTTTTTCAACCATTTGCACTCAAAAAATTTTTCGGAAAAACCAACTGTGGCCTCCACATTTTTTCCCGCTATATTCGAAGTATACTTCATTCACTTCTATAAATTATCCCGGTTAGCCATGATTTAGGACTACCAAGATTTTTTCACTTAAAACTGACAGGTTGGCACTCGGTGAAATATCGAAAATAATAAAATGATTCTCAGAGACGTTGCCAAATGCCATTGAAAATTTCCACTCTCAATGTCAACATAATCATCACCACAGAATACAAATATTGGAAATTGAAAATGCCGAAGGTAGTTTTGTGGAAATAGAGACAAAGTATCAGGAAGTGTCTTCTGTAGACTTATTTCTTGAGAATTTCGAAAAGTAGGGAATTCTATAGGTCCATCTGTTCGTTTAGAAGTTTTACTGCAGGGTTATTAGAGTTTATTTCTCGACTACTCTATCCCTTATTTTTCAGTAAACTTTCAACACTCGATTCTTGATTTCCGTACAAGAAAATAGCATAACGGAATCTTCCAACCAAGTTTATATACGTGAAATATTTCCAGTGTCAACAGAGAAAAAAGTTTCTTCAACTTTCGCCAGGTCTTAAGAAAAATTGAATTCACATAATATTTTCTCAAATTTATTATTTTCCCAAAGTAAATCAACATTTTGAAAAATACGTAATTACCACGACCTCTATGTAGAGATGACAACGTTGCATAGTTATCTGACAGGAAAATGACTATAACTAACATTTTCAAAACATACACTGTGAAATGTGTCAGAATGTCATGGCCAACCGGGAAAGTATATAAAAGTGAGTGGAGTATACTGTAAGCTCTCAAACCAATCTTCATACCACGATCCCAGCAAGTAGTCCGGTCAATTAAGACAATTGAAATAAAGAAAATTCCGACAAAGCCAAATCTTCGTAGAGACCTTAGGTTTACCACAAGGAATAAAGTGTCAAAAGTCCCAATCAGTCCCATGTACGCTAAGGGACTTATTCGGGGCCCAAGGTCAAAATTTAAGGTTTTCTGGATTTTTCTCGAAAACGGTTAGGTTTGTCGAAAAAGTACATCAAAGCAAACTTGGAGATCTTAAAATTCTCTATAAAAATGATACCTATGGTTTTTTCTCTAAGACCCCTTTATTTCCCAGATATTGCGCTTGTAAGAATCACTTTCTATATAATATGCACACATTTCCACACCATTTATGGCGTTATTTCCAGGAACAATAATTATTCAATAGTATGAAGATTATTGATATGGGTTACTGAGTTTAACTATCGTTCTAACTTTTTTTATTACTTTAATCTAACTCATACTCTTCATAATCAACTTCAACAATCATGTTTTCTTCAATTTCTTCTTGTTCTTCTTCTTCTCGTTCCTGTTGATGAATGCTTAGAAAAAGTTCAAATGAAGATGAATCAGTTGTCTCTTCATCAAAATCAGTTGAATTTTCCTCTCTTGTATTTAATTGAACATTTGAGCAAGAGACACCTTGGCAATTGGTACACGCTGGAGAACACTGCAACCCTACTTTTTTACAGCCACATTTGGCACTACAACCATTCTTGAAATTGCCAAAAATAGTGATTTGAGTATACTATCAAGTCCAGACAGGGCAAGGCAATGAACTGAACCCTGAAGACTGGGGTTGGAAATTGATAAATAATACTTTGGAACCGATTCGAACTATACTGCCCCCTGCTCCAGAAAAACTTCTTAACACTATTTTTTGCAATTGCAAGAAAGGTTATAGTGCCAAATGTGGCTGTAAAAAAGTAGGGTTGCAGTGTTCTTCAGCGTGTACCAATTGCCAAGGTGTCCCTTGCTCAAATGTTCCATTAAATACAAGAGAGGAAGATTCATGTGATTTTGATGAAGAGACAACTGATTCATCTTCATTTGAACAATTTCTAAGCATTCATCAACAGGAAGGAGAAGAAGAAGAACAAGAAGAAATTGAAGAACACATGATTTTCGAAGTTCAATATGAAGAGTATGAGTCAGATTGAAGTAATAAAAAAAGGTTCGTGGAATAGGCCTACCGGGGATACCACGTTAAAAAAAAACGCGCCGACTACACAACCTCACAGGTGGTGTGGAAATGTGTGCATATTAAGTACAACGTGATTCTTACAAGCGCAATATCTAGGAAATAGTGGGTCTTAGAAAAAAAACTTTGGGACCATTTTTATAGAGAATTTTAAGATCTTCAACTTTGCTCTGAAGTACTTTTTCGATAAAACTTACCGTTTTCGAGAAAAATCAAAAAAACCTAAAATTTTGACCATGGGCCCCGAATAAGTCCCTTAGCGCACATGGGACTGATTAGGAATACTGACACTTTATTAATTGTGGTAAACCTAAGGTCTCTACGAAGATTTGGGTCTGTCAGAATTTTCTCTATTTGATCACTATTTTTATGTCTAAATTTACCGGACTAAAGATAATAACGCACCTAGATCCGAAGCCACTTTCGGCAATGACATCTTTCCCGCAGATTTCCCTCTAGCATACCTGTATCACTACCCTCCCCCCGCCCCTGACGGTTCGATTCTAAAGCCGGGTAATCCCGTGTGGAATTTAATTAGCAAATTAACGTAATTAGTTAACTTCTCATACAGGTTCGGGTTACTCTCTTCGAGTTACAGAAGCCGCCGTGGGGACGCCCTGCAGAGGGCGCTACCAGCGCTCATCGCTAATTTCGAATACTTCCTGGATCGTGTTCGGAATTTGCCTATATCTGATCCCGACGATCGGGAAAATTGAATTATATTCCAGATCGGGAACAGGTGCGTTAGGTATTTTCGGAAGGTTTGACGGGATCCTGGGAGAGAGGAATTTTATAGGATTAAACGGGTGAAAATTTCAGCAAAAAAGATGTGACCGCGAGCTTGGTACTTTTACTCGATCGGATATGAATTTTTTCGGAAATATTGTAGAAACTAATTCAATTTTAAGTTTCCATAACGACGCTTGATTCACAATGATGAACCGTGCGGGCCTTGCCAACTGAGGAAGTTATTTTTGCAGCGATAAAATTTCGACATTTCTTGAATTCAAGATAGCTGGAATTGTTGTTTTTTTAGCTCTTTCATATATATATATTTATAAATATACAAGATCACAAATAAAGATCTCAGAAAAAACTTTATATCCCCGTATAAGTTTAGTGAAATTGAAGTTTGTTCAGAGAACATAGATGAAATCTGTTTCATTGGAGCGTGATTTTTTCGTCATTTCGAATTTATTTTAGCGGAATATCTTCACATATTATCTAAAACAGAAAGGCGAACAGAAAACCAACAGGAAGCAGTAAATGATGTCACCTACATTATTTGCCTTTGACCGGGACGGTCTTTCGACCTATTCCGGTCCTCCAAGCGATGATATTTCAGATCATCAGGTGGCCGAAGAACGCTACAGGCCCTGTGGGATCCGCGGGGTGAATTACTTTACACTGACCGACAGATTTTATGATGAATTGATATCACTGGTTGAATTCAATGGACTGTAGATTTAAGGTTGACAAGACACACATTGACTAATTTTATGACTTATATTCCTCAACTCACAACTGTGCTCGTGGACGTCTTTCTTTAGAACAGGACGATTCGTAGCTGTGTTCTGCAGTTCTCACTCTTCTCGAGGGTCTTTTGAAACATTCAAACTACCTGTTATTTGCCCTATTGAGATGAGATAGTACATGAGAACTAAACAGACCCCTCACATTGAGGAATCATCTCCCATAGATTCATAATTGTTTATATTACACTAGAAATCTAATAAAATATGTGGAATAAACTGAAAAACATATATTATGTCAGGCTTTCGCAAATGTGACCAAATTACTGTTCTACATATTTTCTCGTGAAATAGTCATGTCGAATACCACTCGAGATGAAATTCAAGCAGGTAAAACTTCTCTCTTTTAATATTCCATTTTGTTGCTTCTCGGCAATTCTGCTCATGAAATATTTTCAAATTCACTCACCTGACGGCTCGTGGTTTTATATAAATGTCATTCACGAAGTTGGCAAACAACAAACTTTCATATGACAATCGAGAAATTTTGCCCAAACATTTCATCTGTAGTGGCATTACATATGATAAAATTGTTGAATGGGTATTTTAGTTGACTGATTGTAGCTTAGATTATACAGGGTGAGTCTTCAAGTTGTACCTTAATTTAAACCTTAAATTCCTTTCATCAAATAAAACACTTTTTTCATTTGCTATTTTTTCAGATTCAGTAAGAAGTTATAAGCATTCGAATATTTCTCAATGTGCTGATACACTCCTGCACTTCGTTTGCAAGTTCAATACAGATATCACTTACAGTGATTGGTGTATTGCAGAATAATCAATCTATTGCTTGAAATTCAAGGACATATGATTGCAAAAACTCATTGACTCACTTGATTCTTATGATTTGGTACTTTTTGTGGTAATATTGTGGAAAAAAATTTTCACTACGCCATTGAAACACTAATCTTCCACTTCAAATTCGTCCGATATCCTGTTGTTTTTATCTTGAGATTCTACACAATTTCAATCTTGGCCATTTTTGTATTGAAAATTCCATAATTATCCTAATTTTCCTCAAATTTATAAATGAATTATTAAAAATCACTCAACTAACCCAAAAAAGGCCGGTAAAGTTACTCTACCAGCATAGTGATGTAATGTATCATTTCCCGGACTCAAATGAGTCTGGGGAATGGCACATTACAGTACATCATTAAATAAGCGCCCTGTACAACATTATCTGGATCCTCAGAGTAACGAACAACATAGAGGGTGTACGCAGTTTTTGGATGTCCGCAACATGCTTTTGTCGACGTAGTCAGATTGTGATATATTTGGAAATGCGCAATGATATTCAGGTCGATTCTGTTTGCAAATAGCAATATTGCCAGGAAAAAGATATTGCTATCATGACAAGATGGGAATTATTGGTATTCTGATCAACGATTTTGAGCAATATGGTCTGTCACTTTAACAAGAATCTTGCTATCAACATTGCTATCTTAGCAACCTCAAAATAGTACTTGCTATGCTTCATAACAAGAAAGTTTAGAAAAGGAATCTCACAGAGATCCATTTGTTTCAGTATTATTTCTTCCAAGAATTCGAAAATATTGAAGATAGGGAAGAATGTGCTAATAGAAATGTGTTCAAGGTTCTCTAGAATATTTAATTTTAAGGATTCTTAGACTAAAACACCGGCAGAGTAAGCAACAGCTGACCTGATTATTCTAATGATCTCAACAACAGCCATCCCTTTGAATTCCCAACAGAAAAGTTCATCGAATTTCGAATTATTATCGCCTGCGTAAAATTGCTGCATTTGATTTCTGGAAACCAAAATTCTATCGGTATCCAGGAAATAGGTCAATTTGACTTTAATTGGTTTTTCTGTTTCATAACATTTTCGAATAAGTCGATGTTTACATGAATAAAAAAAAGTATATGCTAATGGAAATGTTTTCAAGGTTCTCTAGAATATTATTTAATTTCAAGGAAAATTCTTAGACTAAGATACAGGCATAGGCAACAGCTGAGATGATTATTCTAATCATCTCAACAACAGCAATCGCTTTGAAGTGCCAACGAAAAAGTTTATCGAATTTCGAATTATTAACGCCTGAATAAAATTGCTGCATTCGATTTCTGATAACAAATATTTTATTGGTATCCAGGAAATTGGTTATTGGTCAATTTGACTCGTTTCGTTTCCTAACATTTTTTATGTCGATGTTTACATGAATAAAGAAAGCCGTAGATAGAGGTTATGTATGCAAAACCATAAAGAAAACTCACGAATTAGGGTTGTTTTCTTCTTCCTTGTAGTTCTAAAGTCACAAAATACAGTGTTGTCAGCTCTAAAATCACCAATTATGGAAGTCTATGATAGCAATATTGTTATGACAAAATTCATAACAAACATTGCTACTCGAAACAGAATACGTAACATCATGGCCATATTGCTATAAATTAGAAAGATAGCAATATGACTAGAATAGCAAGGTTCATAGCAATACGCAAACAGAATCGACCTGATTATCTTATTGTAATTGTATATGAAATGAAATAAAAATATTTATTTCAGTGATTCTCTGTTGAATATGGAAATTTAAACATTTCATGATAGATATTTTTCTTCAGTTTCGAATTCGTAGTAACAAGAATACTTACCCTTTTCAGTATCTACCTGCTAAAATCCAAGCTTTGGCAACTATGCCGCATTAACAGTATACCGACGGTCAATCTGTCATCCGTTGTTTTGGTGAGTTTCTAACGAGTTTTTAGATATTTCTAGCTGTTAACTTCAATATTTTTCGGATTATTACAATACCTTAATTAACTATGGGACGTAAGAAGTGTGTTGTTTGTGGAGAATCCCGCGAATTGAGTGAAATATCGTATCACAGGTTTGTAACTGCTTTGTTAACAAGTTTGTTCTGATTGCGGTCAAAGTGTCAAATTTTGTATCACATGTTGCAGACAGCAATCGCCTTCTAAATATGACGTATGCCACCTCTATGTTGTAACGAAATGTCTTTGATAAAGTAAACTTGGTTTCCGAAACGTGCGTTAGACGCAGAAAGTTTAAGTGGATTAGAGAGTAGTTATACACTGTTTTGTTATCTATGTTGTTTGTTACTCTGAGTCTGGATCCATGCTCCAATCCCGGCCTGCTGAACCCTCAACTCCCCACCTTTTGAAGGACTCCTCCAACGCAGACAACAATAAGCGACCGAATAGAAAATTCCTCTAATCCAACAATCTTCAAACCTGGACGCGTTTATTAGTCCGGGGCCCGGACCGAACCAGGCTTCCAATTAATTACAGATGGACCGGATATTGAAGGTTCCATTAAACTCAATCAATTCGAATTCATTTGGAGGCAAACGTGGAGCGTGGGGGAGGTGGGTCAACACCAAAAGGGGTCAACCAGACGTCGACAGAGGGGGGGCCAGTCGAAATGGAAGGACGTATAAGAGAATTACACGAAACAATGGTCCGAGTGGCAATAAAGTAAAAAGCATACTCGTTTCCATCGGGGGTATGGCGAGGGGTGAGGGGTTTTAGCTAAGAGTTATTCGTTTTCTTGGAGGAAAATTAAATAAAGTCCGGTCCGGCTGCCACCGCACAGCGATCGTTATATGTGGTGTATCTGATCAGCGAGGACTTGACTCTATCTAATTTGATGGAATCGATCAGTAGTCCTGCTGCTGGACGGAGCCAGTGGCGGAACAAGAAATTGAATAGGGGATGGAGAAGATATCGATGATTAGAGAAATGGTCATATGGTGATAAGCCCGCTAATTTTCCCGCCGCGGAGATATTGATTAGATATTTTCATCGCCGTTCGCAGTGTGTTCTCTTGAGCAAAATATCCCCAAAAATTAATCTGAAAATTCCGAAAATATGATTTTAACCAATCAGAACGTGTATTTCTGACAGATCACCATCGCAACGGCGGAATTTAGTGGAATTTTTTTCCTCGTGGGTACCCAACAGTGAATTATACTGGAAATTTTTTTGACGTTCATGATGACAGACTATTTTCCCAATTCGTCTGCTGAAAGTGCGGATGAACTTGCCTTTCTCTTGGTTGGATCTATTTGAAGCTTCCGACGCTTAGCCTTTTTTGCAGCTCTTGAGTTGACGAATTCTTTATCGGAGAATAGATTAAATTTGCGATTATACCTTCGAAAAAATATTCCTGAAACTGCCTAGCTGTAGAGTTCCATAGAACTTTGATAATACTCTCCTTGTAGCCTTCGAAGTTCTTTTTTCGCATGTTGAAGGCAAAATCTTCAAGCATAAGCGCCAGTTCTTCCACAGGAATATCCGCTCTGTCGAAATCATACGCTTTTTCTGCGCAAAAGTTCATAAACTGCTTCCATACACTTGCCTTCGATTTCCTAACATTCGCAGGTGTCAACTGCTTAATATTCTAGCGAATATTTTCTATACTTTCTTGACCGAAGCGAGACATTTTTTAAGTCGTGCTATTTTTAATCTAGTTGCCATGGTAACTAAATAATCAAGTCGACAAAACCTTCTATGTTTTGCAAGTACTTGATGAAGACGAAAATTGATGTTGTTGGAAATAAACACATTTGATGTGGAATTTTCTTACCGAATACCAAACGAGGTCAAATTAAATCCGGAAATTTTTTCTCACTCATGAATATTTTTCGACTTGGGATTCAAAGAAAAGAGAGAAAACGCATTTACGCACTTAATTCTCATGATTTGCTACTTTTCGCGGTATTATTGTGGACAAAATATTTCACTTCACCTGACCATTGAGACACTATAATCTTCGACTTGAAATTCGTGCAATATCCTGTTGTTTCAATCATGAGTTTCTACAATATCAAAATTCCATGATTATCCTAATTAAATCTCCTCAAATTTGTGAATGAATCATAAGGCGGTTTCGGGAAGTTGATCGGACTAACACGGGTAACTTACCCCGATCACTCAAATGACAGCTTTTGAACGCTCTATCTGTCATTTGGGTGACCTGGGTGAGTTACCCGTGTTAATCCGATCAAGTTTTCGAAACCGCCTATAAGAAATCACTCAACTATCCTAAAAACATTGAGTCTGGTCCATAGACATGCGGACTATGTCTGAGGTCACGAAAAAGCATAGACCTAATATTTGGTCTATGCGAAATAGATGAATATTTCTGCGTATTCTAAGTTCTGGGTAAACGTGAGCGAAACTTAATTCAGTCTTCACTAGGTCAGGGGCGGATCCACGAAAATAAGGAAATTCCTCGAATTTTATCAGGTTTTTCAACATTCAACGTTGAAAATCTCGAAAAAGTTCATTTGAGGAGAAATAATAAGGACATATATAACGTTGAATGTTATAAAATCTGATGAAATCCAGATTTCACTCGTTTTCTGAATCTATCCGTGAGCTAGTAGAGGTCTTCAATTAAGCTTCACCCACGTTCACCCGAACCACAGAATGCACGGAGTTTCTTTTTGTGCCAGTATAGACATGGTTACTATATATCTGCAAGTCTATGAACTTTACTTTCCATTGAGTTCATAGAGTTCATTTAATGTGTTTACGCTCAGTGAGGGATTCCATATAATTCATTCATAAATTTCATGAAATTGGGATAACTATGAAACTTTCACTATGACATTGGACGAGGATGAAATTGTATATTATCTTATGGCGGAAACAATTGAATATGGCATGAATATCGAGTGGAAGACCAGTGTTTCAATGGTCAAGTGTGGTGAAATTTTTTTATTATAATAATACCGCAGAAAGCATCAAAACATAAAAGTTGAGTGAGTAAATGTGTTTTTTCTATCATGTTGATTCGAATTCCAAGCGATGAATTGGTTATTCCGCTATACAGATTTCCATAGGAGATATCTGTGTTGAACTAGCAAACAAATTGCCGGAGTGTATTTTACCATATTGTGAAATATTTAAATGCATCTATCTTTTTACCTAAGCCGAATCTGAAAAAATTCGACGAGAAAAATGTGTTATATTTAATGAGAGGAATATATGTATAGGAACAAAAATAGATGTACACCTTCTCTTTTTCCATCTACATAGCCAATAGAGCATACTTCGCACTTACCGTTCCACCTGAAATTACCTATTGATAAATATAATGAAACGTCTTTTATTCTGTGCCAAATTTTTCATTCTGTTTTGGACCTTCCACAACGCGTATGCGTACGCTCATGATCGACACTTCAAAGGGAGGAGATAGGACGACTTCTGTAGCTGATGGCGATGGCTGTCCACATGAAATATTTAGCGAATGTCAAAGCCATTTTCTGAACCAGCTATCCACTTGAAAACATTACTCACTATCGAGAGTGCTCTTGGATTTGTTGGCCTGTATTATCGAGCCTGCAATTGCTCGAAATTAATATGCGTCTCTCTGATTTCCGAATGAATACTGCTATTGTAATCTATGAACTGGCAAAACCCAACAAAATTGCTTCGAAGTTATAGATGCCGAAATACTGATTTTCCAAAACCCAGAAAGTTTTATTTTTATGAAAATATCTTCATTTTATAACAGCTAACAACATTTCAGCTAGATCGAATATGTATTCCTAGAAATATTGTGAAAATGAAATATTGACTGAATAGGTTTATACCTGCGCGGATAACTCAGGTTCGAATCCCATCTGAGATTCGTAAATTTTTATCGGTAACCGATGCCATCAAATTCAATGACCTTACTCCTTTCGCCTCAACTTAGGCAAGTCGGCTACATAGTTCTTGACGTGGCCATTGTTTCCGGTAGCTTTCACCGTCTTCTGTTGAAGCAATCAGACATCGAAGAAAATTTTCACTAGTAATACCACTAGAGGCAAAAAATTTTCTGGATTCAATTTAACCTCGTAAGAGGTAAGAAAATTCCACACTTAATTTGTTTATTCCCAACAACAACAATTTTCGTTTTCATCGAGTACTTGCAAAACATAGAAGGTTTTGTCGACTTGATTATTTAGTTACCATGGCAACTCAGTGAAACTCTAAGCTAGAAATTATTTCTGTTATGAATTTGTCAAAAACAGCACGACGTAGAAAAATGTCTCGCTTCGGTCAAGAAAGTAAAGAAAATATTCGCCAGAATATTAAGCAGTTTATTCTCGAAGACTCTGCCTTCAACATGCGAAAAAAGTCTCCGAAGACTACAAGGAGAGTGTTATCAAATTTCTATGGAACTCTACAGCTAAGCAGTTGCTGGAATATTTTTTCGAAAGATATAATCGCAAATTTAATCCATTCTCTGACAAAGAATTTGTCAACGCAAGAGCTGCAAAAAATGCTAAACGTCGGAAGCTACAAATAGATCCAACCAAGAGAAAGGCAAGTTCATCCGCACTATCAGCAGACGAATTAAGAAAATGTTCTGTCATTATAAACGTCAAAAAAATTTCCAGTATAGTTCGCTGTTAGGTACCCACGAGGAAAAAATTTCCACCAAAATTTATCCGTTGCGATGGTGATCTGTCAGAAATACACTGATTGTTTAAAAAACACATGTGTGGAATTTTCAAGATTAAACTACATATTGAAAGAGAAAAAATATCTAAACGAAAACTTAAACTCAAGTATTACGTGGTATTTGATTTCAGTCGATAGATAACAAAAAAGAGAATTTATGACGAGAACTGAATGGAACTATTTACGAGGCGATTCAATAAATTTTTACAAATATCACAGATTCCGTTTTTCGTTAACTGATAACTTGTTTTTGTTTGTGACTGGAGTAGGAATCTTATAGTACAAGTTACAGTCTTTAAACGACGTATTATGTCTTCAATATGTTCAATATACAAGATGCTATTTAGGTACGTAGAAAAACTGCGGAAAGATTTCAGGACAAAAAGTTCATATGCACATACGTCCCAAACTTTCGTGATAAAGGGTGAAAAAACACATCTTTTCACGATTTTTTCTTCTGCATCATCTCCCAGTGGCGCCAGAAGAAAAAACTGAAAGATTAAACAAAGCTTGGCCCTGACAAGATGAGTGAATTATCTGAAAAATCAATCATTTCAAACCGTGGACACTATTGAATGGATTGTACCTGCCTAATGTGAATAGATTATTGTCGAAAATATTGAAGAAAATTCCTGAAATCCTTCGAATAATAATCTTCCGAAGTTCTGATACTTTAAGAACACAGGATATGTATTCAAGAGAAAACAATAATTGAATTCAACAGGGTGATCTTTGGAGGCCAGAGTATTTTTCAAATAATTTTCTTGGTGCAAATTGTTCAAAAAAATCGTCAGAATGGGCAATGTTGCCATTTTTATATTCAAGAATTTCCGGTAAAATAAAAACTGAAATGGAGTGAGAAATGGAGGAATAATTAACATTGTGCTTTTTCACGGAAAAATTACATTATATTCCAAAAGAAATTTTTCAGAAAGTACTCACTGAAGCCTGCAGAATGACACTCCGTTATAAACGTCGAAATTTCTCCGAATTCTAATATTTCGCGCTGCTATTGGCAACGTTGAATCATGTAGACGGCATTCAGGCGTTTGACTTAACGAGGTTTAATTAAACTTGAATGGGGCTGTGTTGCCTAGCCATAATTTAACACCACGTGGCATTGGTTGCTCTTAATTATGGCAAAAATTATGGAACATGTAATTTGTAGGAATCATTTATATCGGGAGAAACGTTCAAAGAGATCAATATGTCCGATAATCTACCCCAAAAAAATCTAGAAAATCACGTGAATTCAGCAGATTTTTCTCACAAATTCAAATTCGCTACCGAAGCGGTCATCATTTCACGTATTGACCCTGCCAAACTCACCTTTACTTTCTGATGGCGTTCTTCTTATCTTCTTCTTCCTCACAAAATTCGGCATGGACCTTTGAGCTGCCATTTTTCAAGGAAGTCTTCAAGACAATTCGATCCAATTTGTATTTTTGGAGATGTTGACAAAATCAAATTTTGAATGGGTATATCTACGCAGTCATGGGCGGATTGCACCCATTCTCGAATTATATCTCCGTAACTAAGTCCCAAACCTACACTACAAACTTCGACATACTGAGTAGTTTCTTCTAGTAGTTATTATGACCACTTTCAAAAGGAACAATTGAGGAACTCGAAATTCATATAGTGTATTTAGTCCTTCAGTACGAAGGTCGAATTAATTAATGGGTAAAAACCACCCATTGAGATCATTAGATCTCCATCCAAAATATTATTATCCCAATGTTCCCAAAAGTAAAGATTAGATCGAAGTGAAATGCCGCAAATGATTGAAATATGACATGTTGCAGTTTGATAAAGAATTTCGTGAGAATAATGAGTACAAAATATCGCAGAATTTGGAAAATTCGTAAAAAAATCCCAAATCATCACAAAATTTCGTATATAGTTGTTCGTCAACATTTTTAAACTGGTTTTAAAGTTGTATCAAGATTGAATCAGGATTTTTCGAGGTATTCCGGAAAGAACAACAATACCGAGAAGGAAATAACGAATGTGACATATTCTTCCCCAATATCTTCAAAATTATTATCGTTACAAATTCCGTTTTCCAGAACAAGCTCGGAAAAACCTTTGTCCAAGTAATCCAAGAGATTTCCACCGCATATAGTATGCAAATTAGGCGTTTCACGCCATAATTCTCAAAAACACAGACAAACCAAACTATATGCAGTTCCAGCTGCAGAATCAAAGGACCATACCACCAAAGAACACAACATTTTTCAGGAAAAGAGCCCGGGGCCGGGTATTCATGCAAAGTTATATACCTCTGTATGTTCGTATCTAATTAGCCAAGCTCGGGTTAGTAAAGCTTTGTTGTTTTTATTATGCTACATTTCCATCCATCAAAATGTTGACTAAATAAGGATTTTATGGTAAATGTATGAAAAACCACTGAAAATGAGCAGAGGATGTTTTTCGTTGTGTTTGCAGGGTAACCTTGAAAGATTGTGGAATTGATGAGATTTTTTTTATGGAAATTAATCGAAATCTTAAATAACTCATGAGAACTGAAGAGCGATGAGGCCTCATTGATTATTTTCGATGAAAAATGGTGAATGCGAAGGGTCAATTTCTAGTGATCCCAGTTGATTTCATTTCAATAATGTCACTCTAAAAAAAATCATAAAAGTCTAATGGAGTTCATTTGGCAGCCGAAATATCATTCTTATTCTTTCGTATTTGTTTAAGCGCACAGGAGTCTTAGTATCTGTAATTTTCGAATTCATTCGACTAGAATGAACTCACTGATGAAGTCCATGGTCAAATTTCATTCTGTCAGTGGAAATAATTTTCGGAGGGAAAAACCTAGAGCTGCGAAATAAACAGGGTAGGTTTAAAGTTTCCTCGGTTTGATCGGAGATTTTTTCATCCAAAATTTTATCGATACTTCCCTAATATCTCGAAAGTTCTTGTAAGTCTTAGAATTCGAACCCTCAAACTTGTCAAGATTGTTTGAGATCATGGTCATCAGATTGACCCGAAATTTCTTACACACTTTCAAGCTGTCATTCTACAACCGAGTGTACAATTCTAGCTTTCGGTGAGTACCTACTTGGTTGTCAAATGTAGGCTTGATTAGTTGTGAAGAATTTCGTAAACATCATCCGAATAGAAATTCGCAAACATAAATGCGTACGTTGAGGGCAATACCTAGGTGACCGCTTTGGCTACTGATTAAAAGAAACTTTCCTATAATTCCTTCAAGTTATTTCCCCCTCTGAATTAGGTACATTTCAACTCTTTTTTTTACAGAGAACTCTTGAGTATTCGTCGAGATCATTGAGATGTGGAAAATATATTTAAAGGAGCTGATCAGCAGTGGAATGTGATATCTGTCAAGAGGTAAGTGATCCATAATATTCAAACAATTTGAGAGACATCATTGACATAAGTTATCATACTCCTGCTAGTAAAATGATAATTATCAAAAGTAGGTCGAAGTTCGGAATACAAATATCGAACACCTAAAAGCTGAATTATTCCGAGAAAATCCAACAATTCTGAAATTCATCTTGCTAAGTTTTTCTTGTGCTATTTTCCGGGACTCAGATGTCGCAAGATACCTTGAGTACAAGTGTCATTCACATATGCAACAAAAATATTAGACCAATAATGGATTCTTGCGGGACTCCATATATTACGTGTTCTTAGCTGGAGTGCTCTTTACCCCTTTGAACTCATTATTGGTTCATATGTTTCAGGCATTTCATGATTAAATCCGGAACAAATCTTTTTAGAACTTCAGCTTTCTCAATATTAATCTGCGGTTATTGATAACAAAGCCCTTGCTGAGGTAGATTAACAGGATACCAAACTGATTTTGTAATATATTGATTGCTTAGCGAGCTGTATGGCAAATTGCGCCGCCTTGTTGGAGCCAAATAACGTCGATGTTCACGTGATTGTCTTTAAACCAAGAACAGCGACCAACAAGTTGAGAACGGCTATTTACATTTCAGTGTCTTTACAATCACATTCTTACAAAAGCAAAAATATGTTCGATACGAGTATTTCTTTGTCTTGTTTATCGTTTTCAATCCAGAGGGGTGAAATAAGTGTGAAATCAATCAAGAATTACATGGATTGCTTGCACACTAGACTTATTATGTTGACCGTGAAATGAACGAAATGCCCTATGTCCTTCGCGAAAAATTTACTCTATTCAAGGTAAATGCCCACAATGGGGGTTTTTCCTGAATTTGGGTTATGACTGCGAATGCAAATTTGAACATAATTATTATGGGTTTGATTCGTCCTTTTTCCAAATTACCTTCAGAAAGTGTTCAAAATCAGATTTCAAAATTTGGTTTTGGAATTTGCCAGGCATGCACGGAGTGACAACGGTGTTTAGTAGAATAGTTGTTTCTGCTATAGAATAACGAAATATTTATTCCTATTCTGTGGTACACATGTGTTCTTTGTCAATATAACCAAACAATTTCCGGTTGCGATTTGTAAGTAATATGACAGTATGACAGTCTCTGCTCTTCTTTTTCTATTACTTGGTCGTTGTCTTCTACTCTAACCAGATCGAAGTATAACTATCTCTGTTATCCTAAGCAAAGTAACACAATTGACTTCCTTTTCTTTCCGAGGAAGCTGAATTCGACGTTGCCATATAGTGCATTCAAGACAAATCCCTTCAAATGCAAATTGCCATTTTATTTTTCAGTTTTAGGTGATCAAACATTTTTTTAAAATATAATATTGAAATTATATGTTTGAAATGTGATGTTCTAAAGGTTTTTCATGAAAATTACTGCATTTTCGTTTAAAGGAAAAAACCCCATTTGGAAGCGTTGTTCTGGCATCAATCGATACATAATGAATTTACAAACCTTACTGAACTGAAATGTCAACACAGTTTGACATTCTTCACTATCAAACCATGTATATATATTCTTTTTAGCACGAGCATTACATTATTTGGTTTATCACAGTGTTAGCAGAGGAAATGTAAACGGGGTACCAATAGATTTTTTAGTATGATACAAAAGCTGGAAAATAATTTTTTCGTCGTTTTGAATTCATACTGACAAAAATCTCGACATAATATCTTTAACAGAAAGAGGGACAGAAAACCAGTAGGAAGCAGACAATAATATTACCTACATTTGCTCTTTGACCGGGAGGGTCTTTTGACCAGGTCCGGTCCTCCAAGTGATGATATTTCAGATCCTCAGATAAACGAAGAACGCTACAGGCCCCTAAGAATTGGTTATTTCACACTAGAAATGTAATTGAATATCGGGAATAAACTGACCAACTTGTGACATTTATCAAACCATAGACAACAAACATCGGAATTCGTCATGCAGCTAACAAAAACGCCCACTCCCTGTCCAATTTCCCAAACTCTGAGCTACCCTCAAGTACATGCGAATTTTCCCTTAAACTCATTAAAAGACCAATTATATGCATCGCTATAATTACACCCTTTCTGTGCCTATTAGCCAGCCCCCAACTTTCTATCCATTTCTGGAATAAACGTGATATTAATTGCAACATGCAATAACTTTCAGTTCTAAATTGGTTCCAGGACTGGGTATTATTCCGCTGAAATGAAGAAGTTGGATTACGCTGTAAGACATTATGAGTTAGAGTTGCCGTCCACCCTTCCGTTATAATGGACCTCGTTAGGCCTTAATTAATATGATGTTGTTTCCTTAAACAAGAATGCATGCCTTGGGTGGGTTTGCAGTTGATGCGAGAGATGTGGGCGTATAACTCAGTTATTGCAGCATGAACCATCATGTTTTCATTATTACGGTAACGTGCTGGGTCATCTACAATGCTCTATTCATCGGTTGATTAAATATTCACATACAGGTGTTCAGGAATCAACACACGCCTCGTTGACTCGTTCACCACTTATTCCTGCTTTTGAATCAAGATTTTCTGCCAGACTATATGGAAACCGTTGACGTATTGCTTAGATGGCGAATGAAGATAAGCGCTACTCCCTCTGGTGGTTATCAGAGTAACCCGAGGTACAGACATCATCATTGACAAGTTAAAATAAATGTCGAGAAAATGAGAAAGTTCATGCATTTCTCTTGGCGTTTGTGTGATTTTACGAGTGTTTCTACTGAGAAAAAGCAAACTCACATGTCCCTTCCCATAGATTACCACAGCCCGGTGAAAAATTTCGAGTTTGGGTGAAAGAAACTTCCTTCAACAAGTCGGGCTGTCGGGAAACTGTTGAAGAATCTATAGCAATCTTGGCAACTTATTGTAACTCAAAATTGGTAAACCAACAAACAAGATTTATGAGAGTCTGTTACCTGCATTTTACCGATGATGATAATTTTTATAGAGGTAAGCACCAATTGCTCATGAAATATCAGATCACATTCATGAAGACAATTGTTTTCCAGGCCCCTAATTCAAGCAAAGAAAGTTACTTCAGAGGAATGCTATGCGTTCCAGAAATCTGCCTGTTGAACTGATCATTAGGAACAACGTAAATGTTTTAGTGATAGAACTGACCGATTGAAACAAAAGAGTCTGAACAAGGAAATATCTTGTGATGAATACTTCGCTCAAAGTGCTTCTGCCGATGAAATCGAAGTTGCACAAGAAGATGCATGTCTTAGTATTTTGCATGTTATTTGCAAAACTAATAAACTTTCAACCTTTTTACCTACCCAACTTGATTATTGATCAAATACCCCCTCAGATCTACTGCTCAAAAAGTTGAAAAACATAGTATTGTACAACATACTTTTTAGAATAATAGACATATACTCATAACTTTATTATTCATATAAGGGAGGACTGAATTCACACTATATATTGTGAATAAAATGAATACATTCACATAAAACTAATGCTACTACTTCTACCGTGAGCCTTATTCAATATGGATTGACAAATAAATTTTCCAACACTCATATGATTGGTCTTGAAAAAGCTGTAATAAATATGCCTCGTACAGCTTTGAGTGCATCGGCAGAAGCACTTTGAGTGAACCAGATATTTCCTTGTTGAGACTCTTTTGTTTCAATCGGTCAGTTCCATCACTAAAACATTTACATTGTTCCTAAAGATCAATTCAACAGGCAGATTTCGTAAGGCAAAGCATTCCTCTTAAGTAACTTTCTCTGTTTGAATCAGGAGCCTGGAAAAAAATTGTCTTCATAAATGTGATCTGATATTCCATGAGCAATTCGTGCTTACCTCTATACAAATAAACATCATCTGTAAAATGAAGGTAACAGACTCTAATAAATCTTGTTTGCTGGTTTACTAATTTTGAGTTACAATAAGTTGCCAAGGTTTTCATAGATTCTTCAACACTTTTACGCCCGACTTGTTGGAGGAAGTTTCTTTCACCCAAACTCGAAATTTTTCACCGGACTGTGGAAATCTATGAGAAGGGACATTTGAGTTTGCTTTTTCTCAGTAGAAACACTTGTAAAATCACACAAACGCCAAGAAAAATGCATAAACTTACTCATTTTCTTAACATTTCTTCTAACTTGTCAATGATAATGTCTGTACCTCGGGTTACTCGGATAGCCACTAGAGGGAGTAGCGCTCATCTTCATTCACCAATAGCCTCCATTATAAGTCAAATAGTTTGTTCAGGGGCGATCCTTGTTTCTGTAACATGATGTCCGTTTGACTAAAGGCCGATTTACATCAGACGAGCGAATGCTCATTCTATCCCTGTCCTATCAAATTCTTCTATTGTGAACAGAAGATGAGCATTCTTTCGTCGTTCTCTCGGCGTTCGCAAAGATTCTATGTAAAGGTGGGGTCAAACCGAACGAACAAAGAGCAAAAGTTCTTCTTCAAAATAATTCGGGAAATTTTTGTTATTGGCCAAAAATGTATTATTCTGGAACCATTCGATCAATTTTGGTTACTAACAACTCTGGTTCGAACCCCATCCTGAAAGTCTCAAGTCACTAGCTTTGGCTTTGGTTTTTTCTGCTGCTGAATATTGTTGTTCGGTTTGGCTTAATAGCGCTCATGTTAGTAAAATAGATGTACAGCTTAATGTTGCTATGAGAATCATTAGTGGGACCATAAGATCTACACCTTTACAGTGGTTACCAGTTCTCTCAAATATTGTACCGCCCCATATTCGTAGACAGGTTGCAGTGATAAAGTCTTGGGATAAATATCATTCCTTTCCGAATTTATTCCCAATCATGTCTTATATTCCGGATTCTAAAATTGCTAGATTGAAATCTCGTAAACCTTTATGGATTAACGATTTTCTTTACACCAATAAAAGTGACAAAGAAGTTTGGCGTTCGGAATGGAATTCGTGTAATGTTTTCAACAAAGGTTTGATCAGCGATCCTTCAGAAAAAGTTCATGGTTTCAATCTTCCTAGGAAAATTTGGTGCATTTTGAATCGACTTAGAACCGGTCATGGTCGCTGTAATAGTTTCCTCTTCAAATGGAATTCGGTCGAAAGTCCAAGGTGCGAGTGCCGAGAAAAAAAGGAAACAATGGAATATTTAGTTAATAGTTGTCCAATATATAAATTTGACGATGGTTTCGTGGCAATTCATTCGGTGTCTGATTCTTTTTTGAGATGGATCGTAACTTCAAATTAATTTAATGAGTCTTCATATTAGTTTTTTTTTTCGTCTTCTTTTTTGTTTTCAGGTGTGATTCCAAGATTTCAACCTGCATCGTATAGGAAAGAAGAAATTTTGTCGATGAAAAGGAAGCCCTTCAATTAAAAACAACAATTTCATTACACTTATACGGGGAGACAGAGTTTTTTCTGAGGTTTTTATCTGTGCTCTTGTATTATACGTAAAAATGTATGGTACCCCGTTTACATTTCCTCTGCTAATACTGTTATGACACAAATTGTTTCATATAAAAAAATATACTGCTCATCCCAAAAGAATATATATATATATATATATATATATATATATCCTGTTCCTTCAGGAAGAATAACCTTTTCACATTCAGACTGAATTGTTTGGTATTTCTGGAAAATCTTACTAAGCATCTCTTTATTCATTTCCAATTCACATCAAGAATTTTCCAAAGTAAACGTAATCATCCTTAGGTATCTCTTCTGAATAACTGATCGACTCTTCGATATCTGTGAAAAACCGGCTTTACCAAGTCCAATAATCAAGGAACGGCGACCTTAATGATCATGAAATCGGCAGCGAAGAGGAAAACAAGCTTCCGATAAGGGGGGTTCAAACAAATTAAAACTGTATTGTGCCGGAGCAAGAACGGACGGCTCTCCAAGACCGTCGGTTTCTTATTTAAGATCGCCATTTCTATTGGGCCAAGAAATTGCTCCACAAATGAGGCGAAAAATAAGCTGTTTTCCAGACGGAAACGGAGGCGGCGATCTTCAATGGAACCGAGAGAGACGGCGCACGCGCGGCGGCTGCTCGGCCTGACGGCGGCACTTTTAATGCCTTTCAGCCAATTGCAATTTAATCCAAAACCTTTCAAAAGCAATCGCGAGAATCTTAAAAAGCAATTGAAGCCAAGTATCGAAGTTAATCGAATAGTGCAACTACCGCACCCCTGATTTCTATCCCACGCGTTCTTTCTTCTTCTTTCCACCTTTTCGACGTTATCAATCGATTTTAACTTCGTCAGTTGGGCTTTTGCTTTTTCAGCCGTGCGGAATGCGAATCAGGGTTTCTCGCATTTTCGGATTCGACTTCGTATGATTGAATTCTTTTTATTCCTAAACTGCACACAACAAATTGGAAATTACGTACGAAATATAGGGTGTCCCACATGAAAGCTCTCAAACAATAAACATAATTCTAAAGAAATTCTAGAAAAGTACTGACGTGAATAAAGCCGCTTTTGCGTGCATGTTCGAATCCGTTGACAAAGCGTTCGCCTTTCCACGTATTGTGCCCGCCGAACGCACCCTTACTTCGTGATGATAGATTTTGCTATCTTATTTTCATATGGTCCTCACGAAATTCTACATGAACCCTCAAACTGTCATTTTCAATAACTTATAACTTCAATATTTGTAGAGTAGGTTCGGACCTTAATAACGATAGCCGAATTCGTGAATCGGTAAAATCCACCCAATGATTCCACAGATATATCTATTCAAAATTAATTTACCAAAAATGGAGATTAGATTGAATTGAAATCCAGTACTTTATCGAAAAATGAGAGTTCGAATGTTCATACAGAATTTCATGAGGATAATATGATCATAAGATTATAGAATGATAAATATTCGAAAAAAAAATATCTTAATTTTTTTTTCAAATTTTTATAATTACACAATCATCACGAAATCTCTCACGAAGTTGTCCATCAGCATTTTCAAACTAGCTGCCAAGTTTATCATGATTGAGTTAGTATTTTTCGGGGTATACCGAGATATCGAGAAAAAAAAACAGAAATTTCACATATTCTTTTCCAATATGTCCGGATATAATAACCGTGTCGAATTGAAATTTGGTACACTACTAGGAAATATAGAGCTCAACCTATCAACTGATTTTTTTCAGAACATGATGGATAGTTCCCAAGAAAACGATTCTTTTCGGAAAAAATTTTGAAAAAACTTTTTTGGATTAAGTGACCATACGATCTCAACAAAATTTCGCTGGAAGTTGGCCGTCGTTAGGCTTAAACTAACTGCAAGGTTTCACTCAAACCGCTGTAGTCGTTCCTGAAATATCAGGGAAATAACCTCAAAATTTCAAATGGCTTTAACTCCGAAACCATTCGGCCGATTTTGCCCATTAACAAACTCAACCGCGGCATTTCGATGAGCGAACTACTCTGAAAGTTTCAAATCGCTAACTTGCTCCTTTCGAAAGATATCGTATCCACAGCCAGCCGGACAGAATGGATTTTGAAACCGGGTTCGTCATCAGTGAGTCCAACCTAGTCGTTTGAGACCATTGTGTTTTTCAATCTGTGAGTAGCGACCCCCTGGGGGGTCGCAAAGCTTCTGTAGGGGGGTCGTCAGAGGTCGAGAGAACTTTAGTAAAAAATCAATAAATATTGATTTATGCAGCAAGAAAATTTTAACAAAAGGATGTTCATGAGAATTCGTTCGTTAATACAAACAAATTAACAAAAAATAAAATCCTAAGACTCATGTCAATGCGAAGCTGTGCTTGTTTTTGAATAATCAATTTCTCCCATCGTGGATCTCTATTTGCTCAACATAGAATTAAATCTTTGATATTTGTAACACTGTAACATACACATACATACTTGATCAAAATAAAAATCTAGAAAAGCACTGCCGTGAAGGTAGCAGCTTTTGCGCGCATATTCAATGTAGATGACCGCTTCGGCAACGAATTTGAACTTGCGCTCTAAAGCTGCTGCCTTCACGGCATTGCTTTTCTAGATTTTTATCCGATAAACTACTGGATTTCAATTCGATCTAATCTGTATTTTTAGAAATATTGGAAAAATAAAATTTTGAATGGGTATATCTGCGGAATCATTGAGTGGATTTTACCCATTCACGAATTCGGCCTTCGTAATAAAGGTCCAAACCTTCTCTACAGATATCGAGTTTCTTAGTTGTTTCTTCCGGAAGTTATTGTGTTTACGGTCGGCCTACTGCCGACTGCGTAAAAACAATAACTTCCGGAAGAAACAACTTAGAAACTCGATATTTGTAGAGAAGGTTTGGACCTTTATTACGAAGGCCGAATTCGTAAACGGGTAAAATCCACTCAATGATTCCGCAGATATACCCATTCAAAATTTTATTTTCCCAATATTTCCAAAAATACAGATCAGATCGAATTGAAATCCAGTATTTCATCGAAAAATTGTAGTTCGAAGGTTCATACAGAATTTAATGAGGATGATATGATAAGAAAATCACAGAAATTTTTTTTTCAAATTGTTCTAATGGCATGATCATCACGAAATTCTGCATAAAGTTGTCCTTCAGCATCTTCAAACTAGCTGCGAAGATTAAGCAGGATTGAATCAGTATTTCTCGAGTTATACCGAAAAAAAACAACGATACCGAGAAGAAAACCTCGAAATTTGACATATTTTTTCCCGATATCTCCTAAACTTATGATCGTATCTAACTGAAATTTGGTACACTGCTGTGAAATGTGAAGCTCAAAGTCCGAGTGTAATTTTTTTTCTGGATATGATGGACGGTTTTCGGAAAAAAATTTTGAAAAAAAAATTTTTTTCAATTTACTGACAGTATGATCCTGACAAAATTTGGCTCAAAGTTGCGCCTCGTTATACTCCACCTGATTGCCAAGTTTGAATTCAATCGCTCAATTATAAAAAATAAATAACTCCGAAATTTCAAGTGGCTATAACTCCGAAACTATTCGACCGATTTGGTCGATTAACGAACTCAACCGCGGCATTCCTATGCGCGACCTACCCTGAATGTTTCAAGTTGCTAGCTCATTCTGTTCGACAGTTATCGTGTCCACGGCCGGCTGGCCGGACAGAGTCTATTTAGACACCGGATTCGCCATCAGTGAGTCCAATCTAGTCGTTTGAGACCATTTTCGGCTCAATCATCGAAAATTACAGACCTTTGGACAAAACGATAGCACGCTGTTTCCCTAGAACATGCGCGCAAAAAAGCGAAGGGTCGGAGCGTTTGGAAATATTTTTTCATACCAGGAGGGTCGCATAATGAAAAAAGGTTGAAAAACACTGCCCTAGAACAAGCGCGCAAAAAGACAAAGATTCCCGAACTGGTCCATCAAAATTCAAACCCAGAATCCCGATGATCCTTCCGTTGATAAAGTAAAGATTCATCGCAGTTTTGCCATCAAAACAAACCTTCTCGAGGGGCAAGTGTAGCGGCACGTGAAATTGTCAATTTATTCCGACTTCGCATGAAGTTACGGTACGTTGGTAACAATGACGGCTTGTCAATGAGGAAGGGATATCGGGATTTATTTTTTATTGCCCAAGGCGCTATGCATGGCCTGATACAAGTATAAGGTGAGATAAAGGTGCTGACTTGGACAATAAACGTAAAATTTCAATCTGTTGGCAAAATTGAATCTTGGAATCCCTGGCGGGATGAGGAGCATTTCTCGACTTTCGAAGCGTTTCATTGTTTTTTGTGGACTTGTCAGTTTTGGATAGGTGCTGATTATTTTTATATTTGAGGAAATGATGGCGAGAAGAGCATACAGTAGCTCGAATATAACGGGAAAAGATTGGTTGGCCACTGTTTTTTTCCAAAGGTTGTTTGGGTGCAAATAGTTTGAAAAATATTGTAAGAATGCGCAGTGTTGCCATTTTTTTATTTTCAAGAATTCTTTTGAAAATAAAACTGAAAGTGAGAAATGGAAAAATGAGAAACATTGCGCCTTCTCATGAAAGAATGTACAACCCAAAAAAAGATATTCACTAGAAAAGCACTGACATGAAGTCACCAATTTTTGCGCGCATGTTTTTTTTGGGTGATATCATTTGAACATGTGCGTAAAGGCCGCTGCTTTATATTTTTTTTGAGTTATTCTGAAAAAAAAACATACGATGCCTAAAAAAAACTACGAAATTCGACATATTTTTACGTCACTGTTGCTTCTGCAACGTGAGAGTTTGAATTCTTTTGGTTCTCAGGAATCTGCTCGAAATTCAATATTTTTGGTTTTAATCAATTGACACCGGCTTCAAGAGCATTTTATCTCAAGCCAACAATAAAGTATAATTTTGTATGACAGAAAACACTCAGATAGAATTCAAGCTCTTAGCATTCCAGGAATCGGAGCGTGATGGGTGGCATACTTCAGATACCACATGTGACAGCTAATAGAATTTATCATATTAGGCCATTTAGGGAAATTTTCTTCACACATTCGTGCTCTCTCTTTTGCACCAGCCAATCCGAGGTGTTTTTTCGGATCTTAGAAGGGCGTCGCTTAATTCAAAAAACCAATCAAAATTTATATTCTCCCTCTAAAATGTGAAGAAGGGAATTTTCTTAATTTGGGTTTAGTTAGTTTTTAGATACTATTCATTTGACCGCTGTACAGTAAACAACAATTCGCTTTCGAATTTACAAACAAGACTTTACGTTAATTTTTGTATTGTAAAAATCGCAACTTCTCATTTGAAAGTTGCTTCGACCTTGCTATCGAATAAGATATAGAAGGAAGATTCTATTGTGCAAATCACTTGTATACCGTTTCGGTCTTGTTATCTAATACAGATACAAGAAAATACATTTTTGTTACTTGTTAAAAGTGCGTTTTTAATACACCTTAACAACATCTTTGTGTCAAAAGTGCAACGATATTGATCAACTGGTCAATAAGTTCTTCAATTATCCGCTCATTTTAGAAGCATCTACATTTCTGATAAAGATCAGAAAATATTCGTCGGTCGTGTCTTAATTTTGATAACGACAGAATTAATCAAGTGCGATTAATTCATCCACACGGAGTCTCTACTATTGAAACTCCAAAACACCGAAAAATATTTATCTGATCGAAATGAACTTGGTTGGAAGATGAACAGTGTTAATAAGGAGTATCCTTGGAAATATTCGAAAAATATTTTTTTTTCTTTTAATTTTTTATATTTCATTAAAATTTCACCATTTCGTAATGTGAACAAGCGCGTAAAGGCTGCTGACTTCACATCAGTGCTTTTCTGGATACTTTCACAATATCTCCAGGAATTATAACCGTAAATGTGATGAGATATGAGCAATTTTTTCTCCAAATTAAATGGATAGTTTTCGAAAAAGAAAATTCCGAAAAATTCAGAATTTTTTTTTTCAATTTCCTGACAGCACAATCTCCAACTAATTGCCAAGTTTCAATTCTATGAATAAAATCAAATGATAAACCTAAATGATCGACCAAAAAAAATAACCCACCTCTCCCTGAAAATTTCACAGTTTACATTTTGAAGTATATAGATTTGAATGAACTTTGTAAGGGGCTTTCTCTGAAAGAACTGAACCGAAATCCATGAAACTTGGTAGAAAAATCGTGTGTCGCTCGAGATTGATCCTCCTATTTTTTTACCAGGGTCGTTGTACCCTAAGGGCTCGAAAGTGGAGGTAGGAGGAAAAAATTATTTCTCGAAAACTTACCATAGAATTTTCATGAAACTCTCAACGTTGATTACTGTTGCATAACTCAACCTAAAATTTTTCACCCGAATGATTTCCGACCAGTAGTCCCTGAGTTATAAAGGAAAACGCTGCATATTGTGTTGTGAAAAACCAATGATTTATGAATAATATATGTTTCATTTAAGATATCAATCGTATTGGGTTATTCAACTGAGAAAATAATAAAGCATTGTGTTAAATTTGCAGCGTTTTAATTATTTGAGTTCACTGTGGATAGAATACTGATAATAAAACAGTGAGTAACTACTCTCTAATCCACTCACACTTTCTGCGTCTCTAGACGAAGGAAACGTGGTTTCCGAAACGTGCGTTAGGCGGTGAAAGTGTAAGTGGATTGAAGAGTAGTTACACACTGTGTTTTGCAGCGTTTTTCTTTTAGTATTATCGGAATATGTTGTTAACATCGTTGAAAAGTTTTCCGTCATATACCTTCACGTGTGCCTTATATTTGTTGGCATTTTCGTGTATGGTGTTTAACTTTCGATCTTGAAATACTTCTCTTTACTGAGTAGGACACTCCATGTATATTTGATGGGTTTAAAGGCAGGTAAGTCATCTCTATTGTTCGTCTTTCCAATGTACAGTCGTGTCAAATAGCTTCATGTTGTTACAGCCTTGAAAATGTTGGAAAAATCCAACGAAACGTCGGCATAATCAAATAAGCATTTGCAACAATATTTGGTGTCTCATTCCTTTGAATCAAACTTCGTACAATCAAAAGGGACGTGAAAATCATGAACTGTTAAAAAAAAATTTTTGTTGTAATTATGTACACTCAACATTGAACAATAAAACGAAGTCATTGCAATACAATACTTCTCATACGAAATAGCGAAACAATTCGAAATCTATTCCTGAATCGTTTATTTAAATTTACCTGATTTCAAAACCACATCTTTTCTTTTTTCTAGTATTCCATAAATAAATCTTTTAATCACACTAATAAACCAGTGGATGCGCTGAACGATTCATTGGGTATACGATTCACATAGGTGTAGATGCGTCGGGGTACTTAAAGGTTCTATTATGCAAATTTAAATTTGATTGAATTTTGTGCATTTTTCCAACCTATTTGAAGTTACACATCTCATACAGCAAACAATAATTCTATTTGGAACATTCGTACAAGTGTGTCACTTTAATTGAGAGGGTACCATCTTTGATATCATGGCCCCCGTGCAAATGCAGAGAAAATGCAAAAAAGGTGAATTGGCTTCGAAGGGAACATTCTATAGTGTTGGTTCCAATAATTTTGTTTCAACCCTGTGAGCTGAATAACAGCATCCCCTGAGATCTTCAATAGGACGGGGGGTTTAGTGACACCTTGTTTCAAAAGTAATTTTATTGCCTTTTCGAAAACATCATTTTGATATTAATGTCACTATTTCCGAAAAATAAAAAAAAGTAGAATAGAAACCATAGCAAGAGTTTCAATGAAACATGAAAATGATGAAAACTATCCACTCATAGACCATAACAGCATTTCCTAGAATACCTACGACTCCCTGTGGAAAAACAACAAAACTTCCATTTAACATCTTAAAAGCTACAAATTGATTGGAACCCCCTATATACTAAACTTTGCCTTTTCTTTAATTTTTTTCTGATTTTGCATAGGAGCGGAGATATGAAAGGTGGAACCCTTTCAAATTGACATATGTAAACTGGCGGCCATTTCGTCAGCTGTCAAGCGATTTGTTATTAGTTTGGTCTGGCATTTCAATATGAATAGATTGACGCCTGAACAACGCTTCCAAATTGTGCAAATTTATTTTGAAAATTATGGTATAAGCTCACTTTTGGTTCAATGGCTACGTCGATAAACAAAACTGCCTTATGTGTAGTGAAGATAATATTCAAGTGTATGTTGAGACACCGCTACATCCAGAAAAACTGACTGCTCGGAGTCCTTTATGGGCTGGCGGAACCGTTGTTCCGTACTTCTTTGAATACGTTGCTTTACAGTCAATGGTGACCGCTATAGAGCCATGATTACTGACTTCTTCGTTCTTCAATTGAACAACCATGATGTGCAGCAGCTGTGGTTTCAACTGGATGGCGCAACATGTCACACAGCTTGTGATACAATTGATTTACTGAAGTAAAAGTTTGATAACCGAATAATTTCGCGTTCCTGGCCCGTGAATTGGCCTCCAGGATCGTGCGATTTAACGCCGCTAGACTATTTTCTGTGGGGATATTTAAAATCGCAAGTCAACGCCCGAAACGATCGACCACTTAGAGGACAACATTCCAGCGGTATTGCCGATATACGGCCATTAGTATTGACAAAAGTGATTGAAAATTGGACCTCCAGATTAGATTACGTCCGAGCCAGCCGGGGCGGTCATATGCCAGAAATTATATTTAAATCATAATGCCAAAAGATTATCTTTTGAATGCAGTCAATTTCATACTGTATGTATATTCAAATGCTTCAAAAAGGTTATCGGATGGTTGATAGTTGAATAGAATAAAGAATTCTTGAAAAGCACCTGAAGTTAGGTCAGGAGCTTTTGCGCTCATGTTGAAATTCGTTGCCAATGCAGTCATCTTATCACGTATTGACTTCGCCACAGGCATCTGCACAAACAATTGGCGATATTATTTTCGTATGGTCCCCATTGAAATTCTATACATAAATCTTCAACTAAGCACTGGATTTCAATTCGATCCAATCTTTATTTTCGCAAATATTGGAAACATGAAATTTTAATCATGGGCGTATTCTACCCATTGACGGATTCGACCTTCGCAATAAATCCCTAAACTTTCTCTACAATTATTGAGTTTCTAAGTCGCTTCCTCGGAAGATATTGTGTTCAAGGTCGACATAGCGGACGATCGAAATGACACATTGGAGTAAACGGTTAGAGCTCCTACCTTCGCGTCAGTGCCTTTCTAGAATTTTTCAATGGGGGTTTTTCCTTTAAACGAAAATGCAGTAATTTCCATGAAAAACCTTTAGAACATCACATTTCAAACACCTAATTTCAATATTATATTTTTAAAGGAATGTTTGATCACGTAAAACTGAAAAATAAAATGGGGATTTGCATTTTAAGGGATTTGTCTTGAGTGCACGATATGGCAACGTCGAATTCAGCTTTCTCGGGAAGGAAAGGACGTCAAATGTGTTACTTTGCTTAGGAAAACAGATATAGCTATACTTCGATCTGGTTAGAGTAGAAGACAACGACCAAGGAATAGAAAAAGAAGAGGACAGACTGTCATACTGTCATATTACTGACAAATCGCAAACGAAAATTGTTTGGTTGTATTGACAAAGAACACGTGTGTAACACAGAATAGGAATAAATATTTCATTATTCTATAGCACAAAAAGCCATTCTACTAAACATCGTTGTCACTTCGTGCATCCCTGGCAAATCCCAAATCCCAATTTTGAAACCTGATTTTGAATACTTTCTGAAGGTAATTTGGAAAAATTATGAATCAAGCATTTGCAGTAATAACCCAAATTCAGGAAAAACCCCCATTATCATAATGACCCTTGTTGCATAATTCCTTCAAACACTTCGACATAATTCCTGTAGGTACGCCTCTGATCTATAAATTCATGTACGTTTGAACTAGGGTGAGTGATCGTTATTGAATGCTTAAACAATGAATAATATTTACATTTCATATACATACATGAACGGTCGATGTTAGGAATGAATGTTTCCATCCTCCATTACATTTCTGATCTGTATTTGTGCATATCGAGTGAATTGTCGTTGATTTGAACAGTTCGAGAAGGTTTATACAACCAATTCTTTATAACACGGTATTTTCGTTGAGTTCGGTATTCTATGCAGGCAGCTTACTTTTTGTTTTCTGAGCTTGAGTTTTTTCAACATGTTTGAGATTTGAGGTAAATTAATGAATCGATTTTTTTCCTTACAAATGTTCGTTCATTGTCTAGCGTAAGTAGTTTTTCGGTAGTTATAGTCAACTTATTTTAACATACTTGAAGAGCTAGTGCCATACATGAGCTGAAGTTACTATTCTGCTTCTAAACTTGGTGCCAATGTATGTATTTATATATATTCTTTTGAGAATGAGCAGTACAGGTCTTTATATCATGGAATATGTGTTATCGAGGTATTAGCAGAGGAAATGTAAACGGGGTACCATACATTTTTACGTAGGATCAAGAGCACAGATAAAAACTTCAGAAAAAGTGTAGTGAAATTGTTGTTTTTAATTGACGGGCTTCTTTTTTGTCAATGAAACAAAATTACTTCCTTCCTTTCGATGCAGGTTGATATCTCGAAATCACTCTTGAAAACAAGAAAAGAAGACGAAAAAACCAATATGAACTAGTAAATGTTTAATTATTTATTAAATGAATTTGAAGTTCACGATCCATCTCAAATAAGAATCAGACACCGAATGAATTTCCTCGAAACCATCGTTAAATTTATATATTGGACACCTAATAACTAAATGTTCTATTGTTTCCTCTTCTTCTCCGCATTCGCACCGTGGACTTTCGACCGAATTCCACTTGAAGAGGAAACTATTACAACGACCATGACCGGTTCTAAGTCAATTCAAATTGCACCAATTTTTTCTTGGAAGATTAAAACCATGAACTTTTTCTGAAGGATCGCGGATCAAAACTTTGTTGAAAACATTATACGAATTCCATTCCGAATCTTTTTCAAAAAATAGCCCTCGACAAATAGTTCAATCCTGCAATCCGAAAGGGCGTGTTGCGGAAATGTATAATAATTTTATTTAATTTTCAATAGTTCAGTTTCAGATATTGGGAGTAAAAACCCAGAAAACCAAAAAATTATGCGAAATCCTCCCAAAATAAGCTTTAATCGATACTTAACGATTTAAATGATTAACATAACTTTTTCGATGTCGTGTGATGATATGGTTTTTGATTTTTGTATGAAGAAACTGTTGGTTTAAAATTTAAGTAAAATTTAAATTTTTAAAAAAAAAAAAAAAAAAGTTTAAATTTTAAATTTAAACTTTCTTTATAGGGGATAATTCCTTCGCTACGAGCTCCCTCCCCAATTAATACAGAGGATTTTACTTCCATTGTTCTTACCTGGGATGTATACCTAATTCTTGAATACATCTCCTTTTTCTATTGAATAATAATGTTTCGAATGAATTTTTTTCTCCAAAACGCAAATATTCGAGATACGTTCATCATTGAATTCACCATTGTATGAATCAATCTTTTTTTGTATTACTTACTTTCATATTGTTGTTTCAATTTGTAATATAGTACATAATTGAATACAAAAAAATTCGAGAAAATAATTTTCAACAACAAAAAAAAATTTGAGTGGAGGCAATAGGTTTCTTTTGGTTCCGACTTCAGAACTGTTCTGGAACGGTACCGCATGCGCGATTGCGATTTTGTATTTCGGTTCATTTCAGAACCGGTTCAGGATTTGAGTAATCCTGTTTTGGTTATTTTCAGAATCGATTCCGAACTGTTCTAGAACTGTGAAAGGAGTTGGGACGTGAGAGTTCGAACTTTTTCAGAATTGGGTAGTTCGCACAAGCGTAGAGTGGCTGTCAACGATTTAAATGACTACCTGACTTTTTCGACGTCTTGTTGATTTGGTTTTTTATTGTTTTATTTGTTGAGGAAACGGTTAACTGTTAAAATTAAACTTTTGTTATTGAGAATAATTCCTTCGCTACGACCTACCAGGGTAATCTGATGGATTTTATCTCTATTGTTCACACCTGGGATGTATACTTTTAAATAAATCTAGAGTCAACAGTCCTCTTCCTCTATTGAATAATATTGTTTCGAATTAATTTTTCTCTGAAGAGCACATACCTGAAATACGTTCGTCATTAAATTCATTATTATATAAACCAATAATTTGTTGGTTCATTTCGGAATCTTATTGAAGTAATGAAGAAATTTCAGAAAAAAAGATTAAGTGGAAGCAAGTATTCCCAAAAATATTTTTATATTACATGGTGCGACAAGGACTTCCACATATTTTCAATTATACCACAGGCAATATATAAGGCATAATTAACATCCCTCTTTTCTGCCAACTCAAACGGAAGTTTTTCTTCCTGAACGATCCCGATGAGAACCCGAACTTAATTCGTGTTTTGGTTTCATCGCTTTTAGAACTGTTCTAAGATAGTTCAGAATCGTGCTCCCACAGCGCATCGATTCTGCGCAGTTCTAGAACTGTTTTAGTTCTGAATTTCTGAACCAAAACAAACCTATTATATATCCTCAAAAATATATGAAGCACATATAAACTGCGACAGGGACTTTCGCAAATTTGTTAATTATACCACAGACAATGAGACGTGAATAATATTCCCGTTTTATGTCGACACAAATGGAAGATATTCTTTCTTCACGATCCGGATGAGAACCCAACTCAATTCGTGTTTTGGTTTCATCGCTTTTAGAACTGTTCTAGGACAGTTCAGAATCGGGCCCCAACTGCGCATCGATTCTGCGCAGTTATAGAACTATCCTAGGACAGTTCTGAATTTCGGAGCAAAAACCAAACTATTGAGTTTTCGGCATTGAGCTTATCTAAGGCATTTATTGCTCTGAGATACTCATTCAAACCTTGAGACCTTGAGTGGGAGCAGATTTTAGGTAAAAACATACATCTAACACAAAGCGCCATATTTCACGAGGAAAACTCCATTTAATAACTTCGTGGGCCATCCGTACAAATATGTTCAAGTTCTTATTAAAGAATCCAAAAAGTAATTTGAAGTTGTAATTGAAATGGTGAAGTGTAATAATTGTGTGGAAGAGCATCAAAGCTGAAGGGTGGGGCGGGTTGTCCCAAAACGGAAAGGAAAGAGAATGAAGGAGAGAGAGAGACATAGACTCGGTAATAAGGACGGGGAACTTCGGTTCGGTTCCATTTCTCTGCCTCTTTACACTATACACTCATACAAGGATTTAATTAGAAAATTAAATTGACTTTTATTGAAACTGCACTGCAGCAAGCGGTAATAGCTTCAGTACGCTTAGATAACAGTTTCATTAATTACTTCTAGACCGAAAGTAATTTATATCTATCTCTAGTGACGTGCTTATTTTAGCTCTATGAATGAACCGAGCCATTAGCTCCGTTCCAACATTAACCGGAGCATAGAATATATATACGAACGTGTGGTGTAAACTAATAAAATGGAAGGCACTCTCAATTTTTGGAATTGATTATAAGGGTATTGTAGTGTTTTGTAGCACCTTCTGGAAAATTTTCGGTAGAAAAGTATTGGATATTCAATGAAAATGCGTTATTTCATTTTCGAGATTTTCTGGTTTGTATACTTTTGAGCGGAGTGAAGATAAAATTCTTTGATAATTCTACCCATTCAGCTTGATTGAATTACATACATTTTTCAAAATCGATATTTTTCTGGAAAATTCTCGAAGTAATCCCTCAAAATGTTATGAAATTTTAATTTCCAATTAGTAGGACAAGAAATTTTTTTTTCCATCACGAACCACGAATTTTTCGAGAATGAAGTGGAAGGTCAATATTGAATCAAATCTTTCCGTGAAATTTTCGAAAAGCAGTTCTACGTGCGGGATAAAAAAATCTATTCGAATCGAAAATTTCCTACTTCTCCCGAACATTCAAACCAATTTCGAAATATCAATAAAAAGGGTGTTGAACCTCAACTTGACAGAAGTCCCATATTTTTCTAAAAAGGATCATACTGGGTGATTCCAAAGTTATAAGCCATTGAAAATATTGTTGAATAAAAAAACAACCTGTATAAAATAAACACTCTGTATCTTGGTTATGGAAATGATTAGATCTACTATATACAGTGCGCGTCAAAATTATGGAACTTATTCATTTTCTCAGAAGAAAAATATTTGGCAGCAAAATCCTGAAACAGGTCAATTTTTGTTTCACCTTTACCAAATTTTTATGCATTTCTGAAGGATTTTTGTTGCACCCTGTGCCATCCCCGTCAACCCCCTGAATTTTTTGAATAGGGAAAGTAGGTCATGTGGTACTTTTTTGGCAAGGTCTTTGTATCTTCTTTACAGGCGTGCAGAAGTTTTCAAAAAAAAAAAATATTTTGACAAATTAGTTATTTCAAAGAGGTTTTCAGTATGTGCACTTCGTCATGGCTCATTTAATTTGAGACGATGGTACCTGATGAAATTTTATTATTATTATTATTATTATTATTAAACATACAAGTAGAGTTGAGGAAATTCCTATAAACTCAAAAAGAAAATGAAAATAGAAAAAAGTTTACAAATAAGTAGTTCTTGCATCAAAGAGATCCAACCCATTCTTGAAGGCGTTGACGGTTCCAGCATCGACCAAATTACTCGGCAAACGGTTCCATCTCTCGAAAATTCTGTTAGTCAGAAAACTGTGTCGTTGGGATGTTCGAAAGTTTTCTTTCGACAACTTGAACTGATGTCCTCTCAGGTTGTTGTTGTTCATAGTGAAAAGGTCACCGAATGAAAGTCGACCATTACAATTTCCTTCATGCTCAACTTCCAACCCCCCCACGTGAAAAATTATAACGTGTGAAACACTGTGCTTCAGTTATGATCTTAAGTAGATATTTTATTAGTACGTTTCTACTGAAGTTGAAACCCTTCGATGAAATGTTTCAATTCAAAGAAAGATTTTTGACAACGCAATGTCATCAATGTTATGCATGTGTCAAGCGTTTTGATTATTGCATCCAGAACGATGTTGATGCACAATGATACTCCGGGTGGTACTTCAATGCCGAAATGAATTTCCAATGTCACTCCATTTTTTTTCCATTGAAGGATTCGTAGGAGTTGAAAGTTGTGCATGAACAAAACTGTAATGGTCGAATTTCATTCGATGACAAATTTCCTAAGGTACCATCGTCTCAATGTAAATGAGCCATGACAAAGTCCACATACTGAAAACCTCTTTGAACGGACTAATTTTTAAAAAAAAAAAATTTTTCTTGAAAATTTCGCACGCCTGTAAAGAAGATACAAAGACCTTGCCAAAAAAGTACCACATGACCTACTTGAACTATTCAAAAAATTTAGAGGATTGACGGCGATGGCACAGGGTGCAACAAAAATCCTTCAAAAATGCATAAAAATTTGGTAAAAGTGAAACAAAAATTGACCTGTTTCAGGATTTTGTTGCCAAATATTTTTCTTCTGAGAAAAATAACTTGTTCCATAATTTTGACGCACACTGTATATGTTTTTTGGACTCGTCCTCAGGTTACCGCATGTTCTTTTACCAATGAAACACCCTGTATAATAACTGAATGGAATTAGCTGAAAGATACGACTGACACATCTCTGTCGCTCTGTCACATCAGACGAGAAAAAATGAGCTTGATGGAGAATTAATTTGCATAGTTCGCGCCAAGGATTTCTGTAATAAATTTAATTAAACTTGAGATGTTAGGACAGGATGATATTCTTCGGGGGAGATCCACAGATTGAAACAGAACGTTGAATAACTGGTGGGGGAATGAGGAATATTAATGTACCATTTTACCCCTCGAGTTAATATCGGGTGATGAATCTTTCACACACAAAATTGAGGCCTGCTTTTAATGGAGTTTCCATAATAACTTTATTATTGTACAGTAAAAACTTTCAAGGAGTACAGGCAAACTTGGAAATGCTTGCCTTATTCTGTCTATCTGAAAGAAAACAAACTCTAATGGGGGTTTTTCCTTCCAACGAAAATGCAGTTATTTTCATGACAGACCTTTAGAACATCACATTTCAAACATATGATTTCAATATTATATTTTTAAAAAAAAGTTTGATCACCTAAAACAGAAAAATAAAAATGGAGATTTGCATTCAATGTCTTGAGTGCACGATATGGCAACGTCGAATTAAGTTTTCTCAGGAAGAAAAGGACGTCAAATGTGTAACTTTGCTTAGGAAAACAGATATAGCTATACTTCGCCAATACTTGTATAGATGACCGCTTCGGCAACGTAACAAGCGAGTAAAATCTCCTGACGTCAGTTCCGTGCTTCTCTAGGTTTTTTCCAATATCTTCCAAGACGAATATCCGATCAAGCTGAAATTTGAAACACTGTTGTTAAGTAGCGATGATTCCGATATACTGATAATGCACTACGGGGAAGTACCTATCTATAAAACTTCCAGAGAATCACCTCATGAGGTGTAGGGTGTAAATAGACGACTGCAAAACGTCGATCGACGATCTATTGACGCTGCTGTCCTGCATATTGTCACAGCAGGATCCGGTAAATGATTCGACTATTCACCAGTAGATGCCGTGAAAGGTCGTTGTGAACAATTATTTCGAACTTATTATAAGGAAAATTCCAAGAATACATATCTGATTGAACTGAAACAGATTCTTCGAGTTTCCGGTGTCGATTGGAATAAAATTTAGAAGGAATCGGAGATATGCTTTCTGAAATATATGAATTTCTGAAATCTCTTGATCTGTTCCACAGAAAAATCAGGAAATCTGATGGCGGCTTGGAGATTTCAGTAAAATTCGAATGAAAAAGGAAAATATTCGAATAAACAAATTTTTTTTCGAATTTTTCTTTGGAGAATTCTTCGTATTGCTACTGTACATCTACCAACCAAGTTTCATTCCGATCAGAAAAATATTTTTCAAGTTATTGAACAATCAAAATTTCAAATGGCTGTAGCACTAAAACAATTCGGCAGATTTAGCCCATTAACAAACTTAACCGAGATATTCAGGATCTTAACCTAACCTGAGAATTCGAAGACTCTAGGAGAGTAACAGCGTACACAGCTGGCCGGCAGGACAGACAGAATCAATTTTGACCACGGATTCTTCATCAGCGAGTCCAATTTCGGCTCAAAATTCGAAAATTACAGATATCGTGACGAAATGATAACGCGCTGTTCCCTAGAACAAGCGCGTAAAAACAATTTCATTCAATCAAATCATGCGTCAATTTTGATACAATATTATTGAACTGTCTGACCTAACAAAGATTCAACAGAATAGTAACTTTTTGTATTTATACTACTGTAAAGTTTATATTTGGTCGAGGACGTTGTCTTCCAAAAGTGACTTAAAGTAACGTCAAAATGACGTCGCCTTATGTCACTCTGCTATCCGTCTATTCGAATACTATGACCTGGAGCGAATATAACATCTAATGAGAAAAGCAAATAATCATCTGATTTTTTTTGTCATTTCAAGAATGATTGATACCAGAGCCTGAAGAAATATGAAAGTAAATCGTCCGTAACAACATTAGGAAAAAAATAACTGCATGTTCTGAACATTAATAATTAATCTTTCGAGCGAAAATAATACGTACTTCATATTTGCAATTGATTTATTACTTCAAAGCAGGTCTGCAGCTACTTCAATGGCTTATCGAATATTTTACAATTTTGATTATAAATGATATTCGATATTTGTATTTCATGTGAATTTATCGAGTGAAACTAATATATAAGTGGGAAGTTTTGATTAACTTTCAAGTAATCCGTTCTTCATGAATGAATATTATGTCCTAAATTTAATAAGATTACCTTCGACAAGCTGATATCAGTTGTTTTCTTCAAGCTTATCTAGGTACAAGTCGTGTATTGAGCACTGTATGAAGGTGTGTGAAAATACGTGCATTGACTGAGCAAATGGAAATCCATCTTCTCAATTTATCTATAGCTTCTGTTAGAGAGGGAACTCTAAAGTACGTATATTGATCTACCTTGGCTAAAAATCAATTGAATTAAGTTTAATAGATCTCTATAGTTCAAAGGTTTCGCAGAAATTATAGCTATACCTAATGATGTATTCATGAAAAATTTACTGGCTGATAAATACAATAACTTTCTAGAGAAACTTAAAGTCTTGATATGCGTAGAGCAAGTTTGTAGCTTTACTATGAAGAACGAATTCGTGAATGAATAAAATCCACCCAAACATTCCGCACATACATCGAAAAGAAATGTCATTCCCCTAATATCTATAATAAAATTTTGAAATTTTTTTTCAAATGTTCCAAGTACACGATCATCACGAAATTTTGCACTAAGTTTTAAATCAGCATTCTCGAACTAGTTAGCAAGTTTTTTTTCGATTGAATCGGTATTTTTTGAATTATTTCAGAAAAAACATTGATACAGAAGGAAAACCCTCGAAATTTTGACATATTTTTTCACATTATGAACATCTCCAAAACTTATAATCGTATCGATCTGAAGTTTGGTACCCTGCTGTGAATAATGGGGTTCAAGGTATGTGCAGAAATTCCCCCAAATTCAATAAATGGTTCGAAAAAAAATTTTTTTCAATCCAAAATTTCGAATAATTTTTTTTTATGAATTTTTTATGACTGAACGATCTCGACAAGATTGAGTTAAAACTTGCACTTCATTATGCTTCAACTTACTGCCAATTTTCAATCCAATTGCTTCTCTAGTTTCTGAAATATCAGGGAAATATCCTCAAAATTTCAAAACTCCGAAACCGTTTGGCCGATTCTGCCCGTTAATGAACTTTACTGTCAGATTTTCGAATGCAACCTGGAAGTTTCGAATCGATAGGATTCTCTGTACGCCATTAATGATATACAGGGTGAGTCTTTTAGTTATACATTAATTTCAACCCTAGATTCCTCTCTTCAAATAAAACACTTTTCCATTACCATTTTTCTTGATTCGGCCCCGGTTGAAATTCCAACGTTGAATGTTATAAAATCTGATAAAAATTCGAAAAATTTCCTTATTTTCGTGGATCCGCCCCTGACCTAGTCGAGACTGTGAATTAAGCTCCACTCACGTTTTCCCTAGACATATAATACACAGAAATATTTATCTATTTCGCATAGACCAAATATAAGGTCTATGATATTTCGTGACCAGACCACAGACATAGTCCATGTCTATGGACCAGACTTTCCATGGAATTCTAGAGTTCAATTAATGATTTCAGGTTAGTTGAGTGATTTATTATTATTAATTTATAAAATTGATTAAAATATGAATAATTATGGAATTTTCAATATAAGAATGGGCAAGATTGAAACTTTGTCGAATCTCATGATTGGAACAACTGGATATTGCACGAATTTCAAGTGGAAGATTAGTGATCCAATGATCAAATGTAGTGAAATATTTTTCCATAATATCACCGCAAAAAGTACCAAATCATAAGAATTAAGAGAGCAAAAGGGTTTTCCCAATCATATTTTCTTGAATTTCAAGTAATGGATTGATTATTCTGCGATACAAATCACCGTAAGGGATATCTGTGTTGAACTTGCGAATAAAGTGCAGGAGTGTATTGGCACATTCAGAAATATTTAATTGCTTATAACTTTTCACCAGACCCGAATCTGGAAAAATGACAAATGAAAAAAGTATTTTATTTGATGAGAGGAATCTATGGTCATTTCAAAGACTCACCCTGTATACGTACGGACGGCCACGCGCCCGGACAGAATCGATTTTGACACCGGATTCGTTATCTGTGAGTCCAACCTAGTCTTTTGAGATGATTTTCGGCTCGAAATTCGAAAATCACAGACATTTGGAAAAAACGATCGCACGCTGTTCCTCATAACATGCATGCAAAAACAATCCATTGTAATCATAAGCAGTTCTGCGCTTCTGGCTGTGCTTTATTAAAGGATTTGTTTCCAATTTGCCATAATATATATGTGGGCGTTTCCGCCAACAAACGCATTTCGATAACGCCCGCGTTCTCAAATTGAAAAGAACTCGAAAAGAAAGTCCCCATCGTAAAACAGGAAAAATATCGTCGATATTATTCTCCATTTAGTGGATGTGTTTCAGTATTCCATTTCGATGATGGCCCTAATGGAAAATAGGGGTTTTATAAGAAAATTGAACGAGAGGGAAATGCGTCGCATAAAAGGCTTCTTTCTCTCATTGTTTCGATTCGGCCCAGATCTCGGTTTGCTCTTACCTAAATGGCTTCACTTATTGCATTAGTTCGGTCGCTGACTACCAGCCATTTTCGGCGTCCTTGTCTTCCTTTCTCTCCCTTCAGCTGCTTTCGGGAACAAGAGGAACTCTATATGGGATTCATTCTCTCCACTTATTGCGGAAATAACAAAGTAGCATTCCAGAACATGAGTAGTCAATTTGTATCGTAATACGTATTGGGGAACTCGGTTCTGGATAGGAGTAGCTTCCAGGGAATATAATAGAGAGGGAACTATTGAGAATGATCTTGCAAAATGCCTGGAATATCTCGATGAAGTTGTCGGCGCTATTTTCTTGAGGGGTAGCGTGAGGCCGGTTCCAGACGTTTGCCTCGCGTAGTTGAAATGGCTCGCAAGCCGCTCAAAACACCCTACACTCTTGCGAGGCAGCCCAATAGACGACTTCGGCCCAAGTTGCCAACCCACAATTTCCTTCACAAATTTACTATCACTGGGGAATGGGAATTTCAGGACAAATTCGACATGATAAGGTTTGCGTTATTTATGAATATCCGTAAAAGATGCCTCGGCTCCTCAAACAAGATAATTCCTTCCAAATATAGGTATTTATTAGGCTGAAATTCAAGTTGGGATTCCTGATTTCATGTTAATAGTGTCAAGTTTATGAAGGATATGTTCCGAAAATCAACTTGGTTATTTCGGTTTCCGGTTTTCCGTTCTGTAAATATGAAATATTCGGTTGGTTCCTGAAAAAGAGATTAATTACGGAATTTGATTGATGAAAAAGCAATCTTTCTGTCACCAGAACATAGAAATATTAAGTCTATGCACCAGAACGACAATCAATGTTTTATGGTGACATATCCATAGCATAGAACAATCTATATATACCTAGAGATATGATCCATAGACCATACCTAGTAATTTTGCCAGTGTTGATTGTTGTCTCTCCTATGCTCTATGGAACATAAAGTAAATAAAGATTGTTCTATGCTATGGATATGTTATCATAGAACATTGACTGTCGTTCTGATGACAGAAAGAACGTTTTTCCATCAATTAAATTCCGTAATTAACTTTTTTTCAGAAACCAACCGAATATTTCATATTAACGGAATGGAAAACCGACAACCGAAATAACCAAGTTGATTTGCGGAACATATCCTATACAAATTTGACACTGTTAACATGAAATCAGGAATCCCAACTTAAATTTCAACCAATCAGAGATGATCTTAACAAAACCCTATATTTGGAGGGAATTATCTCAATTGAGGAGCCGATGCATCTTTTACAGATATTTATAAATAACGCGAACCACATCATGTCGGATTTGTCCTGGAATTCCAGTTCCCCAGTGATAGTAAATTTGTGAAGAAAATTGTGGGTTGGCAACTTGGGCCGAAGTCGTCTATTAAATTGCCTCGAAAGCCGCTCAGCTCGCCAACGGCACTCGTCCAACGTGTGAATCTAGATAATCTAGAAAAGCACTGCCGTGAAGGCAGCAGCTTTTGAGCGCATGTTCAATGTAGATGACCGCTTCGGCGACGAATTTGAATTTGCGCGCAAAAGCTGCTGCCTTCGCGGCAGTGCTTTTCTAGATTTTTTCCGATGAATTTCGATTCGATCAAATCTGTATTTTTGGAAATATTGGAAAAATAAAATTTTGAATGGGTATATCTACGGAATCATTGGGCGGATTTCACCCATACACGAATTCGACCTAACACCCGACTGCGTAAACACAATAACTCCCGAAAAAAACAACTTAGAAACTTGATATTTGTAGAGAAGGTTTGGACCTTGATAACGAAGGCCGAATTCGTGAATCGGTAAAATCCACCCAATGATTCCGCAGATATACCCATTCAAAATTTTATTTTCCCAATATTTCCGAAAATTCAGATCAGATCGAATTGAAATCCAGAACTTCATCGAAAAATTACAGTTCAAAGGTTCATACAGAATTTAATGGGGACGATATGATAAGGAAATCACAGAATTTTTTTTTCGAATTGTTCTAATGGCACGATCATCACGGAATTTTGTATCAAGTTGTCTTTCAGCATCTTCAAACTAACTTCAAAGTTTTATCAGGATTGAATTAGTATTTCTCGATTTATGCCGAAAAAAAAAACGATACCGAGAAAAATAACCTCGAAATTTAACATATTTTCTCCCGATATCTCCGAAACTTGATGATCGTATCGAACTGAAATTTGTTACACTGCTGTGTAATATGGAGCTCGAAGTCTGAGTGGAATTTTTCTTTTGGTATGGTAAACGGTTTCCGAAAAAAAAATGTTTTGGATTTTTTTTTTAATTTACTGGCAGTATGATCCTGACAAAATTTGGCTCAAAGTTGCGCGTCGTTATACTCCACCTAATTGCCAAGTTTGAGTCCAATCGATCAAGTTGTTTCTGAAATAAAAAATAAATAACTTCAAAATTTCAAGAGGCTATAACTCCGAAACTATTCGACAGATTTGGCCCTTGAACGAACTTTACCGCGGCATTCCAATGCACGAAAGTTTCAAGTTGCTAGCTCACTCCGTTCGACAGACATCGTGTCCACGGCCGGTGGTTTGATCAGTCTCAGGGCTCGTTCTAGTACGATTGTACTATTTACAGTACATTTTCAATAGAAAAGTACAACAATACTCTTTTACCAGAAAAATACCAATTCTTGTACAATTTGGGAAATGTTTCCAAAATTGAACCTTCACAATACATAGCAGGTCTATGTCATATATCGCAGTCGAGGTGGAGGTCGATGCAACTAGTTAAGTCGCGGTCGATTTCGACAGCACATAACAAGGAGGTTACCTGCGATGCTCCGTCGAGCTAGGAATACTGCATGCTTGCCAATTTGTGAGGAATTTCATTACATGTGAGTAATTTTGTGAGTGAAGGTATTGTGAGTAAATTGTGAGCTATCACAAGTTAGTGAAATTCAAAGTCCACAATACAGGCCTCCTTTTTTGAATTTGAGAAGCTGGCATAATGTAAAGGAGTGTAATCAGGTGATCACAGAATATTGAATATTTGAAAAAATAAAATTTGAAATCATCTCGAAATTTTGCACGAAGTTGTCCATCAGGATTTTCAAACTAGCTGACACAATCTTTCCAAATATCTCTCAAAATTATAATCGTTTCGAACTGAAATTTGGTACACTACTGCGATATGTCAAGCTCAAAGCCCTAGCCCTAGAAAAAAAATTTCGAATATGACGAATAGTTAATAATGGCAGTACGATCTCAACATAATTTCGCAAAAAGTAGCGAGTTGTTGTACTCCAACTAACTTTTAAGTTTTAATCCAACCGTATCAGTAGTTCCCGAGTTATCATGAAAATAACCGCAAAATTTCAAATGGCTTCAACTCAGAAACCATTAGGGCTATTTCGCCCATTAACAAACTCAACTGCGGCATTCCGACGCGCAAACTACCCTGAAAGTTTCAAGTTGTGAGCTTGCTCCGTTCGACAGTTATCGTGTCACGGCCGGCCGGACAGAAACGATTTTGACACCGGATTCGCCATCAGTGAGTCCAACCTAGTCGTTTGAAGCCATGTCCGGCTCAAAATTCGAAAATTACAGATATTTGGACAAACCGATAGCACGTTGTTACCCTAGGACAACAAGCGCCCAATAGCCGTCAGAGCACCGCAACGGGCTGATTGGGTGTGTGCATTCCTTCACTCATACTGTGCATTTCGTACCGCAAGTGCGGTGCCGCAACTTCAGATGCGCACACCGGCTCTGCGCAGGTCTAACTGCACAGATCAAACTGTGCGTGTATTGAAAAAGAACTGCGCATGCGACCGGAGAAGGAGCGAAATTCGATTCTTTGTTGAAGCTCCCTACGGTAAACCTGAGCATGTTTGCGAGATCTCCAACTATCCCATACAAGTAACAGCACCAAGACTGAAACCTGCACAGGTCAACCTCTCCGGTAGACTGGTACGTATGTGGCTGGCATAAAGATCAACCGTCCCGCGCCCAATATCAATTGTTCTTCACTCTTCGATTGTTTTCCAATCAGCTGCTTGAACATTCGATATCCGCCTTCCCCTGATACACCGAATCGATATATCGAATTACGAAGAAAACCTTTATCCTGGATTTCATTAGAGCTGGGAGGATTATTCGTCGATCAGGAACCCATATATATATTGCAAAGCTCCTGACAGGATCCACTAAACCTAAACAATATCGACGGCTAACTGATGGCATGCCTTATTCATGAGCCGGCCGGGTAAAAGCTTTCATCTGTATACTCCAGCTGGCTTTAATTTGATTAGCGAAACTCTGTAATTCGATGTCGAAGGCACGTTAAGCATGCGAGTATCAAGTCGCGGGGGGCTGGGGGGTTTTGGAGGATGAAAAAAATCGAAAAAAGCACTTAGTGGTGCCTGGACTGTTTGTGGGATCGTTCAGGACGAACGCTTCTGATTTTACGCAATGGTTTGTTGTTTTTCACGATGTGTTATTGCCAGTGTAAAAAATAAAAAATCTAAAAAAGCATTGATGTGAGGTCAGGAGATTTTACGCGCTTGTTCCAATTCTAACTATTAGATCAACACGAAATTTTGCACCTAGTTGCGTGTTGGTAGTCTCCACCTGATAACTAAGTTTCAATCTGATTGCATTTGTACTTCTTGAGATATTGCGGAAATAACGTTTAACTTTCAAATAACAACGAAATTTGGCACATTTTTTTCCTTATATCTCCGAAAGTAAATATATGATCGAATTGAGATTTGAAACATCGTTGTTGAATACTGACGCTTTTGTTTGGGCCAAATTCCATTCAAATCTAATCAATATTTTCAGAGAGAAAAGAGTTTGTCATCGAAAATTTTAAAGAATTTCCGAATAATTTTTTTTCTGAATTTTCTAGCTACTGGATCCACACGAAAATCTGCTCCAAGTTGCACGTTACTACGGTGAAACGGTCCACGACGTTTCAATTTGATCCAGTGAATACTTCATGAGATATCAAGGAATTAACGTCAAAATTTGAAATGGGCCTAACTCCGAAACTATCCAACGGATTCCACCCATTAACGAACTTAACCGAGATATTTTGACTCCGAACCTAATCTGACAAGTTCAAGTCGCCAAGTCTTTTCCTTCGAAAGTTAGAACACATACGGACGGATGGACGGACAGAATTAAATTTGACCACGAATTCTACCTCAGGGAGTTCAACCCAATCGTTTAAGACAATTTTCAGATATTTAGAGATATTTGCAGAAAATATGTCAAATTCTATATTTCCGGAATAACTCACTCATTACTATACCAATCATAACAACACTTTGTTATCAATTGAAAAACTGCGATGCACAAATTAATGCAGAATTTCGTGTTGTCGTTTTATCAAAACAATTCGAAAAAATCCATTCTTTCGGAAACTTTTCCTCAGATTTCGAATCAAATCTTTAGAGATCTTGAGCCCCATTTTTTACAACAATGTACCAAATTTCAGTTCGATCCAATCATAATTTCGGATATTAGGAAAAATGACTATACCAAAAACACGCATCTAATCATAATGAAACTTGGAAATCACTTGTAAAATGCTGATGTGCGGATTTTGGTGACAATGGTGTCCTTCAAATTCTTCGCCAAATCGTTCATCTTTTCACGTACTGAAGCCCCCCACCCTTTTCCAGCAAAAAGCACCTTTATGACTTGATAGAAAAATCGGAGGGGGGGGTGGTTAAATATTGGGGAAATAAAATTTGAATGTGTATATCTGGGGATTCATTAGGTGAATTTCGCCCATTCACAAATTCGGCCTTCGTAATCAAGGTCCAAACATCCCCAGAAGTATCGAGTTTCTAAGTGGTTTCCTAATGAAGTAATTGTGCTTGAGATATATCGTTTGGCACGTACACTGCGGAATTATTGGGTGAATGCTACCCATTCAAGAATTCGACTTAACATGTTCCACAAATATCGGGTCTCCAACTTCTTTTTTTCGGATAGTATTTTGTTCACGACCGAACGTAAACACAATAATTCCAAAGAACCCTTCGGGTTTCCATTCAGATTTTTGCCACGTGAAGAATTCCGTTCAGATGACCTTTTCTAGGGTGCTATGGAAAGACATTCAATATAAAATTGGGTCAAATTCAACACCATTGAATCATTAGGCCCTTGTATAGCACTAATTTCGGTCGAAAAAGAACTGGATGAAGTTCTTGTGGAATAGAGGCGCTTTTCGGAGTCAAACAATACATCGGATTGGTTTACAAGGCTCTGCACTTAACGGATATGTTTGAAACCCTCCTAATTCACGATCCTCTTTCTGCTTAAGGGGCCCCCATTTCAACAGGCCGGTGTTGATCTCAATGACGTGGCAGGCACATGAATAGGCGTCGACATTTTTAGCAGATTTGTGGGTAAAATCTGCCTAGTTGTTTCAGAGTTATATCCACTCGAAAATTTCATCGAAACTAGAAGAAACACTGATAAGATCGAATGGATAATTCGATAATGTTTTCAGAATTCGCTCAAATTCCGCGTGTACCATAAACCGAGGTTTTTTCAACATTATCCAGATTTCAAATCGATTAGATCTGTATTCTCGATATTATTTCGTTACCTCAAAACTCAAAAATACTGATCCGCTCGAATTGAAACTTGGCTTCTAGTTGTATAATAGGTCTCTTGCATGTTTTTTTATCATTCGAATCAAATATTCTATCCGTAAGACCACTGATGAACTTTTATTTCCATCAACAATTTCAATTTTAACGAGAAAATGCTCTTTAAAATTTGGCTCCGCATGTCGGTTGCTTAACCGGAAGAAACTTCGCGGTTTCCGTGACGTATGGGGATATATCCACTCTCTCCCTCTTCTCGTGTACTTTTCTCTCTAGCAAGCCAATAGACAGCGTCGGGCTATATCGATCGGTGAATCGTAGAATAACGAGTGACGTAGAGGCGATCTGACGCGTTCCTCCCGCTTCGACCATGAGTGCCGATTTGACCATTTTGGTTTAATATTTGATAAAATCAAATAATAAACCCTAGTGATTGACCAACAACAAAAAAATTTCAACCCCCCTCCCTGAAAATTTCACAGTTTGAGTTTTGGAGTATGTAGATTTGAATAAACGAATAAAAAAAATCCGTCCGTCCCCCGTCCGTTGCCCGGAGCTTTTCTCTGGAAGTACTGAACGGAAATCCTTGAAACTTGGTAGAAAAATCGTGTGTCATTTGGGGTTGATCCTCCAACTTTTTCAGCAGGATCAAGTGTACCCTAAGGGGTCTAAATGGAGGGTTGGGGAGAAAAAAAAATATTTCTCGAAAACTTACCACCGAATTTTCATGAAACTCTGAACGTTGATTACTGTTGCATAACTAAACCTAAAAAATTTTACCCAGATGATTTCCGACCAGTGGTTCCTGAAATATGAAGAAAATCGCTGCAAATTTCCAAAAATATCGAAAATGAATCATCGCAGTCGGTTCTAAGTTGTTCAAGATATCAACGGTATATTGGGTTACTCAACTAAGAAAATAATTCATTCATTTATTTATTTATTTATTTAATAGGTAAATCTTGCAAACACCACCTAAGCAGTAATAACATGTAAGAGTGCTCACAACCCTTGTGTAATATTTGCAGTGTTTTAATACCGAAATATTTGAAATTCGCGAATTGTTGAAGTATGTGACAGCAAACATTATGATTTTGTATCGATATAGAATGAGAAAGACATAAAAATATGATGATTTGTGTTACATGCAAGGGACCTATTTCAACCCGCAATATCAGGTTTAATTTCGTCAGGATTATATCACCAGAAAAATAAGAATTCCCCATCTCAGATTCTACACGTCAACTTTCGGAGAAATTTTACATAAGAATACCAAGTCGTCAATTTCGTTCAAATCACTACATTTCAGCTAAATCTGAGCTGTATTTTCCGGAAGAAATATTTCGAATTTATTTTTTCGATAATGTTTCCATTGTGAAAAACCTCGAACTTACTTGAGATGACCTGACAAAATGAAGCACTGTGGAAAAACTAAATGACAGATGATTCTGAAATTGTAGAATAAAGAAATGAGAATTGTTGACTTTTTCAACTGAATTTCTGAAATCATCCACTCCTGATCTTCTTAGAACAGTCTGTAAGGTCCTTATGACATGTCATCTTGCGATTCTTGCACTTGCAATATTTCGAAAATAATAAATTTCCCCTACTAAAATGAACGCCTGATGAGATATCCTCGGAGATTTCAGAATCAGTACAGGAAATCTCAGTGACCTGCTAGCGCTAATAGAATGATTAAATTCGTCCTTGAACTTGAATATATACCGGAAGCACTTCCGAGTAGCGGGGGCACCACAGAAACCCAGGAAGCCTGAGCTACTCCAGCAGTTCAGCTCTGTGAGAATTTCAGACCGAATAACTGAATGAAGCTTCAACAACTGCATAAATATCAGTGCTGTATTCAGGATGAACTGACATAGTATCATGTCTGTTTCACTTTCTGGGTATTTATATTCTCTTCACACTATATTCAGGTGGAGAATATTAATGGTCTGAGATACAGGGTGTTTTTTTTCAAAATTCATAATGTTCTGATGCCCCTGATACTGAATTGTGCTAAATGATCATTTCTGGCTACTACAGGAGGTGTATGACAGGAGTCCTTCCCGAATTCTACACCACTGGCGGAGCAATGAATTCCGCTAAAATTTCATGATTGAAAGCACTATTTCTCTAGATATTTCAAATCCAACATGAGGCAGCAATGTTATTTTCACTAGTAATACCACTAGGGGTCAAATTATTTCCGGACTTAATTTGACCTCGTGTGGTATTCGGTAAGAAAATTCCACACCAACTGTGGTTATTTCCAACATCAATTTTCGTCTCCATCAAGTACTTGCAAAACATAGAAGGTTTTGTCGACTTGATTATTTAGTTACCCTGGCAACTCAGTGAAACTCTAAGCTAGAAATTATTTCTGTTATGAATTTGTCAAAAACAGCACGACGTAGAAAAATGTCTCGCTTCGGTCAAGAAAGTAAAGAAAATATTCGCCAGAATATTAAGCAGTTGACACATGCGAATATTAGGAAATCGAAGGCAAGTGTATGGAAGCAGTTTATAAACTTTTGCGCAGAAAAAGAGTATGATTTCGTCAGAGCGGATTTACCTGTGGAAGAACTGGCGCTTATTCTTGAAGACTATGCCTTCAACATGCGAAAAAAGAACTCCGAAGACTACAAGGAGAGTGTTATCAAAGTTCTATGGAACTCTACAGCTAAGCAGTTGCAGGAATATTGTTTCAATAGGTATAATCTCAAATTTAATCCATTCTCTGACATAGAATTTGTCAACGCAAGAGCTGCAAAAAATGCTTAGCGTCGGAAGCTACAAATGGATCCAACCAAGAGAAAGGCAAGTTCATCCGCACTATCAGCAGACGAATTGAGAAAATATTCTGTCATTATAAACGTTGAAAAAATTTCCAGTATAATTCGCTGTTGGGTACCCACGAGGAAAAATATTTCCACTAAGATTCATCCGTTGCGATGGTGATCTGTCAGAAATACACGTTTTGATTGATTAAAAATAACATGTGTGGAATTTTCATTGAAATTTGATTTTGCGTTATAACTACAATCTATAGATATGAACAAAGACTTCCCAATATTTAATACATTTTTACATCACAATTATGGTGCAGCTTTATGTTTAAGTTGAAATATCTTCAAAAATAGTAGCTTGATCGCTATAGTGAGTAAGATGATGACGTTATATAAGAGAATCAAAAATGGTGATGAAATTGGAAATCCGCTTGTGTCGTAAAATTTTCCAAAGATCATCTTGTGACTTTCCGCTTTCATGCATCCTGAAGATGGTGGGATCATATCCTAGACATGTTCAATGCGATTTAAATCCGGCGAACGAGGCCGCCACGACAAACATCGGGTTCTTGAGGGAAGTCCATGGTACGACCAGCATTATGCGTTGCCTTGCTGAAGAAGGATGTATAAAGGGCCATTAAGATGAGGCAGAAGAGTAGTATTTAGGACATAGTGCACATAACGCTCAAGTATGATACTGCCTCGAATTATCACGTCACTCTTTATGGTGACGTTTTACCCTCCTACAGCTATCGTGCATACCAAGACAAAATGGGGTTTTTTCCTTTAAACGAAAATGCAGTAATTTTCATGAAAACCCTTTGGAACATCACATTTCAAACATCTAATTTCAATATTATATTTTTAAAAAAATGTTTGATCACCTAAAACTGAAAAATAAAAATGGGGATTTGCATTTAAAGGGATTCGTCTTGAGTGCACGATATGGCAACGTCGAATTCAGCTTTCTCGGAAAGAAAAGTAGGTCAAACTTTGCTTGGGAAAACAGAGATAGCTATAGTTCGATCTGGTTAGAGCAGAAGACAACGACCAAGGAATAGAAAAAGAAGAACACAGACTGTCATATAACTGACAAATCGCAAACGGAAATTGTTTGGTTATATTGACAAATAACACGTGTGTACCACAGAATAGGATTGAATATTTCATTATTTTATAGCAGAAATAGCTATTCTACTGAACACCATTGTCACTTCGTGCATGCCTGGCAAATCCCAAACCCCAATTTTGAAATCTGATTTTGAATACTTTCTGAAGGTAATTTGGGAAAATGATGAATCAAACATATAATAATTATGTTCAAATTTGCATTTGCAGTAATAATCAAATTAAGGAAAAACCCATTGCTATTCGTCACGGAGTACGATATTATGCCATACTACCTCCCACTGTTGCCGTTCTCTGCACCAGTTCAAAACTTGACGACAGTTGTACGTCAAACTGAGCTCTTCCCACGTTCATTCGGACCACCGAATACAGAGTACCTATTTTGTGACCAGAGCATAGAAATAGAGACTAGGTCTCCATGTCTATAGACCAGATTTTCCAGTGAATTTATAGAGTTCACTTAATGTGTTTATAGGCTAGCAGTATGTCCGAGTTTTTTAATTCACCAAATTGGTGTGGTGGAAGATGAATGGATCTACCAACTCGTTTTTTTATTGTTGATTGAGTGACGTAAATGTCAAACTATCTAGTCTAGCATCCACCAATTGTGTTCAATGTCCACCATACTGCACCGAAACCACATCAGTTTGGTGAATTGAAAACACGCCCTATGGTTTCTTATAATTTATTTATGAATTTGATGAAAAAAGGATAATTATGAAATTTCAGTATGAGAATGGATGAGGATGGAATTTTTTGTAATCTTATGGTGGAACCAATTGAATATTGCATGAATATCAAGTAGTAGATCAGTGTTTCAATGGTCAAGTGTAATGAAATGTTCTCGTCAACAAATCTTAGAATCGAGTGAGGAAATGAGTTTTCTCAATAATTTTTCTTTGAATTTCAAGCAATGGATTGGTTATTCTGTGAAGCCAATCAACGTGAGAGATACCTGTGGTGAACTCGCAAACAAGGTGCATTGGGAAATATTCAAATGCTTATAACGCTTCACCTGAGCCGAATCTGAAAAGATGGCAAATGAAAAAAATCGTTTTATCTGATCGGAGGAATCTATGGTTAAAATGTATGTACAGGGTGGGCAAAATTCGTTGTCTACTGAAGGAATCTCGAGAACTATAGCAGCTAGAAGAAAGCTGATAACACATTCTCGAGCACTTTTTTTTTGACTGAATCTGAAAACAGATCCAGCTTATCGCGCATAGAACTTGAGTTATTAGCGAAAACTGAGGAATTGTCATTTTCAATAATGCTGGATAACTCGCTTGTTTGAACTCGTATTCGAAATCTATTGATACATTCTACAGGCACTTTTTTAGAAGTAATTTGAATATAATATGACTGAATTTTTTAATCCAGCCATTTTCGAGAAATGAGGAAGATTTTGAATTTTTCAAATTTAAACTATAGTCGAAAATTCTCTTATCTTGCTGCGAAATTTCCGCTGATTTCAAAAATTTATCATATGTCGCTATTTACATGATTATTACATGAGAAAAAATTCAATACTTTTTTCTTGCTTTTCTATTCACCGTTGAATTATTATAAGTAGGCTGGCGTTTCCATAGTGACCATTGAATATGCATTATATGTATTATTATATATGTCGTTCTGATATATAGACTTCCCTTGCAACTCGGCTATTTCCATTGGCTTGAATATATAGCATACCAACATATCGAATTTTTCGTAATTGGGTATATTCCAGGCCATTACGGATAATAAAGAGATTTTCTATTGCTAATCTTAAGAACTATGACAAATTAACTATAGAAATATTTATTCAGCAATCGCTGATTCCCATCATAGAGGCGCAAGTTCACACAAAGATAATGCATATTCATTCGTCGCTATGGTAACGTCAGTCTACTCATAATTCAACAGTGAATAGAAAAGCAAGAAAAAAGTATTGAATTGTAATATTCATGTAAATAGCGACATATGATACATTTTTGAAATCAGCAAAAATTTTGTAGCAAGATAAGAGAACTTTCGACTATAGTTTACATTTGAAAAATTCAAAATCCTTCTCATTTCTCGAAGATGGCGGGATTAAAAAATTCAGTCATATTATATTTGAATTACTCTCAAAAAAGTGCCTGTAGAATGTATCAATACATTCCGAATACGAGTTCAAACAAGTAATTCAGCATTATTGAAAATGACAATTCCTCAGTTTTCTATAATAATTCAAGTTCTATGCGCGATAAGCTGGATCTGTTTTCAGATTCGTATTAGTCAGAAAAAAGAGCTCGAGAATGTGTTATCAGTTTTCTTCTAGCTGCTATAGTTCCCGAGATACCTTCAGTAGACAACGAATTTTGTCCACCCTGTACAACTTAAACACTCCTTTTTCGTGGATTCTTCTGGATGTAAAGTTTTCAATGCCACCGAGTGTACTCCCTTTTGTCCAAAACGGCTCCCAACCATATCTAGCTGCCTCTCCTGAAAATCTGGATCCACTCCTGCCATAACCCGTAGCAGAAGGCATGGAAATGTGGAGTACGCGCCCTCAACCCGCACCAGCTGATTCCCTACCCCCTCACCCCTGGCACGCGACGTCTCCCCCACCTTTCTCCTCTCCATTCACGACGTAACCTTCACCCAGTGAACGAAAAACAACTTCACAAACCGAAGCCACGAGACCGTTCATTGGGGCCATCGCATCCCCGAGTCCCACCAGACTCCCCCAATTTATGTGGTCGTTTTCTCTTACTCTAAACACCGTTTAATAGCCCCACAACAGTTTGCGGGGTCGATTGCTTCCCTTCGCTCATTCATGATCGAACAAGGATTCGGTTTAGGTAAGGATTGTTTTTAGGGATGTTCGGCTTGTATTAGTGGTGGATTTCAGGATTACGTGATATAAGTCGCGATTGTTGAGAATCTGGGAGTAGAACCAATTGGGAAAAATGAGCCTGTTCACGGATTTTGCAGTCTCGAGTCAAATGATAGTAGAACAGTTATCTCTAGAGAACAATCGATGCATTTCTCACGATTTGTGAGAGTGTCTGGGTCAGATTTTATCATACGGCATTGGCGAATGAAGATGAGCGCTACTCCCTCTGGTGGCTATCCGAGTAACCCGAGGTACAGACATTATCATTGACAAGTTAGAAGAAATGTTAAGAAAATGAGAAAGTTTATGCATTTTTCTTGGCTTTTGTGTGATTTTACAAGTGCTTCTACCGAGAAAGAGCAAACTCAAATGTCCCTTCCCATAGATTTATTCAGCCCGGTAAAAAATGTGTAGTTAGGGTAAAAGAAACTTCTTTAACAAGTCGGACCTGAAAGTGTTGAAGATTCGACGAAAACGAACAAACAAGATTTATGAGAGTCTGTTACCTGCATTTTACCGATGATTATCATTTTTATAGAGGTAAGCACGAATTGCTCATGAAATATTAGATCACATTCATGAAAAAAATTTTTTTCCAGGCCCATAATCCAAGCAGAGAAATTTACTTAAGAGGAATGCTATGCCTTCCAGAAATCTGGCTGTTGAACTGATGATTAAGGAACAACGTAAATGTTCTAGTGATAGAACTGACCATTGAAAAAGAAGAGTCTCAACAAGGAAATATCTGTTGATGAATACTGTTCGCTCAAAGTGCTTCTGCCGATGAAAGCAAAGTTGTAGAAGGCTTATTTATTACAGCTTTTTCAAGACCAATCATATGAGTGTTGGAAAATTTATTTGTCAATCCATAATGAATATGGCTTACGGTACAAGTAGCATTAGTTTCATGTAAATGCATTCATTTTATTCACAATAGATTCAGTATTTAGCCCTTCCCTATAAAAATAGTGAACTTATGAGTATTTGTCTATTATTCCCAAAAGTATTTTTCACAATACTATCTGTTTTTCAACTTTCAAGACAGCCTAAGAAATCCACCAAAGTCAATCTTGTCATTTGGATCTGAAAATAAATAATATTAAGATACTGTCTAACCTTGGAGATATTCCTGTGATTTTAGAGTTGCTACACTCAATTAGATTGAAGAATGATACATACCTACTTTATAAGAATAGAATATGTACTCCCAGTAATACTCTCGTCAACTTTAAAAGTCTAAGAAGTCTTTGAATAAATCGTGAAATCAAAAATTATCAAACCAAACACTAACAAACAGTACGAAATCTACTATCAAAACAAATTCTATGTCTGTATGTAAGGTTCTAAAACTGGTCACCGTGGTTTGCGATCTTAAATTCAGACGCCAATTGAATTTAAGAATTTTTGCTGATCTATCTCTGCTACATTGAAGGATCAGGATGTTGCAGATGTGGAAAGAAGAAAAAAACAAATTATTAAGAGTTGATTAACATACCAAATGAAACCTTCTTGATGTCTGAACAAAACTGTTTCTACAAATGAAGGGAATAATCTGCTGTCAACCAATCCATATTCATTACAATTTTTGCGAAATATATCAAGCTTTATCTATCAGCCCCTTCCTTCCTTTCGCTAAATATTTTTGAAAAACTATTTTTGCTCCTTCAAACTATCTATGTTTACCCTCTAACCAAACTCTACAATTATTATGTCAATATTCAATAGAAGATATATCCCAGGTATGTTCTGTGCGGTAAATATGAACTTAGCTCATTACGTAGATAGCTTCGAGTGATAGGTCGATAATACTTCTCTCTCTTATGTTAAAATATATGGCAACATTGCTATTCGAGGATCGCTCATTTGGATAGCTCCCTGATGTTTGACGTTTTGAAAAAAGGCAGGAGAAACTAGCTCTAGCGACTAGAAGTGCTTCTCTTGTGGCTTGAAAGTATAGAACATGCGCACAAAATTGCAGAGTGGTCTACATTATATCGAAGAATGTCTACAAAATTAATACCAGGGTTGTATCAACGGAAAAAATAAGTGTGTTAACTTCAAGAATTAATCTGACGATGATTCGAACATGCAATAGTAGCGGTAGTTCAGTGCTAAGAACTCATGCCACATGATCGTAAGGTCTGTGGTTCAAACCTTTGGCAGGAAATGATTTTTTCCTGTTTTCAGGAAACCGTCCAACCATTCGCTCTTGGATAAACAATTAACAGTGCTGTTCCTAACGAAGCACAAGGAATTAATAACAAAGCCTACACAGAACACACCCAAGCTTCTGAGGAATTTCACGAGGGCATCAGGAGAATCGGCAACTATACAATAAAATACAATGGAACAACCGTTCTCTAAAAACTAAACGTGGTCAATAGACGACTTCGGCCCAAGTTGCCAACCCACAATTTTCTATACAAATTTACTATCACTGGGGAACGGGAATTTCAGGACAAATTCGACATGATGAGGTTCACGTTATTTATAAATATCCGTAAAAGATGCCTCGGCTCATCAAACAAGATAATTACTTTCAAATAAGTGTTTTGTTAGGCTGAAATTTAAGTTGGGATTCCTTATTTTATGTTTATAGTGTGAAGTTTATAAAGGATATGTTCCGCAAATCAACTCAGTTATTTCGTTTGCTGGTTTTCCGTTCCGTAAATATGAATTTTTCGGTTGGTTCCTGAAAAAATGTTTAATTACGGAATTTGATTGATGAAAAAGCAATCTTTCTGCCACCAGAACGACAGTCAATGTTCTATGGTATAACATATTCATGGCATAGAACAATTTATATTCACCTTATGATCCATAGACAATACTTAATAATTTTTTCATAGTTGATTGTTGTACCTTTGATGGTCTATGGGTCATAAAGTAAATGATTATTGTTCTATGCTATGGATATGTTACCATAGAACATTGACTGTCGTTCTGGTGACAGAAAGAACGTTTTTTCATCAATCAAATTCCGTAATTAACAATTTTTTCAGGAAGCAACCTAATATTTCATATTTACGGAATGGATAACTGGCAACTGAAATAACCAAGTTGATTCGCGGAATATATCCTATATAAATTTGACACTATTAACAGGAAATCAGGAATCCCAACTTAAATTTCAGCATATCAGAGATGATCTCAACAAAACCCTATATTTGGAAGGAATTATCTTGTTTGAGGAGCCGAGACATCTTTAACGTCTATTTATAAATAATGCGAACCTTATCATGTCGAATTTGTCCTGAAATTCACGTTCCCCAGTGATAGTAAATTTGTGAAGAGAATTGTGGGTTGGCAACTTGGGCCGAAGTCGTCTATTTTGAAAACATCACCACTTCTGATATGCAATATGCATTTGTAAGAGTCCAGTAAAACGAAATGATATTACGAATCGTTCTCATACCAATTTTTAAATATTCCAAATATTTTTTCACCTAGAAGTGAAGCTGAGTTTTGAGTTTGGGGGCCAAAACGTGAGTAGGTCTTAAAAACGGCTGGCCTCATGTCAGTGCTTTTCTAGAATTTTCCAAACAACCCTTTAGTAATACAATCCTCACGAAATTCGGTATAAGATTTCGTGTAAATACACTGCAACAAACTACTGAGTGTTAATTCGATCGGATTCACTGAAAAATATAAATTCAGGGTGGATATAACTCCTCAACGGTTTGGCGGATTTTGTCCGTTAACAAACTCAACCTTCGCATTTGAATCTTCAACCTACCTCAAAAATCTGAAGTCCCTATGTGTTTACGTTGAAACGTCACAGTTTTTACGGTTGTGAAGACTGACAAAATAAAATTCGACCACGAATTCTTCAACACTGCATCTAACTTCCGTGCAGCTCAAAATTCTAAAACAACTGATATCTGGGCAGAATTATGACTTTCCGCCTAGCGAAAAACTCACGAAAATATGTATGAGAATAAAATTCACCTTATTCCCACCAATGGGGGTTTTTTCTTCAAACGAAAATGCAGTAATTTTCATGAAAAACCTTCAGAACATCACATTTCAAACATATAATTTCAATATTATATTTTAAAAAAAATGTTTGAACACCTAAAACTGAAAAATAAAAATGGGGATTTGCATTTAAAGGGATTCGTCTGGAGTGCACGATATGGGAACGTCGAATTTAGGTATCTCGGAAATAAAAGGACGTCAAATGTATTACTTTGCTTAGGAAAACAGAGATAGCTATACTTCGACCTGGTTAGAGTAGAAGACAACGACCAAGGAATAGAAAAAGAAGAGCACCGACTGCCATACTGTCATATTACTAACAAATCGCAAACGGAAAGTGTTTGGTTGTATTGACAAAGAACACGTGTGAACCACAGAATAGGAATAAATATTTCATTATTCTATAGCAGAAACAGCTATTCTACTAAACACCGTTGTCACTTCGTGCATGCCTGGCAAATCCCAAACCACAATTTTGAAATCTGATTTTGAATACTTTCTGAAGGTAATTTGGGAAAATGATGAATCAAACCCATAATAATTATGTTCGAATTTTCATTAGCTGTTATAACCCAAATTCAGGAAAAACCCCCATTCAAGAAATATCTTTCATTTTAAGTTCACAAATTCAGTCTAGGAAAATATCTTCCGATTCATCATAACTTCCTATCTTATTCTCCTCACAAAAATCGATCGAGCAACACCAAACGACACCATCAAACTTAAAACGGCTTGCTTGGGAGTCGCACGGGTCGACAAAAAATTTCAAAAAAGACATTAGAGTTGACATGTCGTATACGCTAAGTTGATGCAGCGGGGACCGACCGGAATGAAAGCCATTCCGTGTCTGAAAGGAAAGTGTCCGTCCCGGTCAAGATGTCAAGAAAGCTTTTAAAACACACTTAGGTGGAGTTGAAGTCGCATATAGCCAAGAAGAAGAGCTTTTTGCACTTTCGCGTTAGTTCTACGGTCCCAGAGTCGGATGAAGACGAGATACGGCCAATATATTTCAGCATCGAGGTGTATTCGAACATCGGGATGGAAAAAATATTTCAATACGAAGATGTGTGGAAACCTGAAATCGATGAAAGACCATGGATAGATCCGATGCGTCTGTAAGAATCACACGAATCTGGGCAACTATGTTGAAAATTCCCCTTGTTGTTGAATGAAATGATTTTGATAGAATTGAATCATTCAAGCAGAATTTAATTTATTTGTTTCCAAAATAGTGGAAAATAATCTTCTCTGTCTGACTGAAGATTGTAAGCAGTTACCATTTATTTTCTTATACTTGGCAACATCGCTCACGTCGACGGCCAACTACTCATGAGTTTTTTTTGGCGGAAGCGTTAATAATCATATCGTTCAGAGATTCAATGTTATTTTCAATTTGCGTTAGAATATCACAGGATAAATCTTTACAGAGCTTTTCTTGAAGCATCACTTTTCATTCGGCATTTCGACTATCTGTGGTTCTTTCATGCGTTTGTTATGGGGGGCCAGAACGTTATCATTTCACCCAAATGTCTGCCATTTTTGAATATTTTGCCTTGAATAGTATCAAGCGAAGCTGATGTAGAATCCGAAATCAAATTCAATTCTATCAGTTTGTCGGGCTTTTGTACCAATTACCTCCGAACAGAATCAGCTAGTGGCTTGAAACTTTTAAGAAAAGTTTCGCATCCGGATGCGACGGTAAAGTTCATCAGTAGGCCTTCACTTTCGAACCTATTTTCTCAAGTTCCAGAGACGAACTCATGCGATCAGATTGAAATTTTATAATAAGTTTGTTGAATCCTGGCGCAAAAGCACAAGCCAAATTTCGGGAGGATCATAACGTCAAAACATTCAGAAAAACTTTCTTGAATCTTTTTCGATTTCTTTGAGTTACTATCCATCAAATTTCTGTGGAACTTGGGACATCCCTTAGAGTCAATGTTTAACAACAATCAACTGAATTTAAGTTTGATCCTATGTTTATTATCGGAAACATTGAAAAGAAATATGTTAGATTTTTAATGCTATTTCCTCAATATCATCGATATTTTTTCAATAACTTGCGAAATTACTCTGCTTTGAGAACGAATTTGAACCATAACGTAAAAGCTCTTGAAGTCACCCCATTGCTCTGCTAGAATTTCCATTTCCAATACGCCCCTGTCTCTTTTTTCCCTTGTCTTCGCATCGTATATGGAGTGCAACTTCAGACAGCAACCCCAAGTTTCCTTAAGGGTAGCTTCTCTATAGCGTATCACTCAGTCCGTATTTGCAAAGGTGAAAAGAATTATTTTCCATTGAAAACTTCGAGTTGCTCCTCGGTTTTTCAGTTATTTGTAAAGTTGATATATGTTGTTGTATAAGTCGTCCCCGTCAACTTCATTCCTTTCATTCTAAGAGAAAATTTCGGCCATTAAAAAAAAGTGATCTCCTCTATTCAAAAAACATGGGGAAAACTTCGAGGCTGAGAACAAGGAAAAACAGCACGAAATGTTCATAAAATGAGAATAATGCGAAGGAAATTCATTCATTTTGAAAAAAAATCGCGTGCTTGTTATTCAAATTTTATACTAGAGCGGTTACCCATCCAGGTATTCTTTCAAATCAAAAATGCTTAATATGCTGCTAAAAATAAATTCCTGTGTTTGAACCGTATGACAATTGCAGGCATTACAGACATTTGGGCAGGATGGAACTGCGCTGTTCGCGATCAGAAAAAGTGGCAACTTTGTCTGATGGATCATTTTACTAGTCAAAATTTCGAGATCTCTTCTCATTGGTCAGATCTAACATACTAAAACATGGTCCTTCGAGCCAGATTATCCTGAATTTTCCCTACAAAACCTTCACACTGGAGCTTGCTGATTCAACTCTTGGTTGATTTTAAACTGAAGTGTTTCCCAACGTAAGACATCTCAACAATTTAAGATTGCAGCGCCACGGTGGCCAGTTTTAGAACCTTAGATACAGACATAGATTCTGTTATGATAGTCGATTTTGTACTGTTTGTTAGTGTTTGGTTTGATAATTTTTGATTTCACGATTTATTCAAAGACTTTTTAGACTTTTATAGTTGACGAGAGTATTACTGGGAGTACATATTCCATTCTTATAAAGTAGGTATGTATAATTCTTCAATATTATTGAGTGTAGCAACTCTAGAATTACGGGGATATCTCCAAGGTTAGACAGTATTTTAATAATATTTATTTTCCGATCCAAATGGCGAGATTGACTTTGGTGGACTTCTTAGGCTGTCTTGAGAGTTGAAAAACAGATAATATTGTAAAACATACTTTTTGGAATAATGGACAAATACTGATAACTTTACTATTTTTACAGCGAAGGACTAAATACTAAATATTGTGAATAAAATCAATACATTCACATAAGACTAATGCTACTTGTATCGTAAGTTTTATTCATTATGGATTGACAAATAAATTGAAAAAGCTGTAATAAATAAACCTTGTACAACTTTGCTTTCATGGACAGAAGCACTTTGAGCGAAGAGTATTCATCACCAGATATTTCCTTGTTAAGACTCTTTTTTTTCAATAGTCAGTTCTATCACCAAAACATTTACGCTGTTCTTACTTCTTGTACCTTAATGATCAGTTCAACAGGCAGATTTCTGGAAGGCCGAGCATTACTTTTGAGTACATTTCTCCTTCGGAATAGGTGCCTGGAAAAAATTGTCTCCATGAATGTGATCTAATATTTCAGGAGCAATTCGTGCTTACCTCTATAAAAATGATCATCATCGGTAGAATGTAGGTAACAGATTCTCATAAATCTTGTTTGTTGGTTTTTATCGATTCGTCAACACTTTCAGGCCCAACTTGTTAAAGGAAGTTCCTTTTACCCTAACTCGAAATTTTTCACCGGGATGTGGAAATCTATGGGAAGGGACATTTGAGTTTGCTTTTCCTCAGTAGAAGCACTTGTAAATCACACAAACGGCAAGAAAATACATAAACTTTCTCATTTTTTGAACATTTCTCTTAACTTATCAATGATAATGTCTGTACCTCGGGTTACTCGGATAGCCACCAGAGGGAGTAGCGCTTATCTCCATTCGCCGTAGTCCTCTTGGACCAATTACAGACATTCGGGCAAAATGATAACGCGCTGTTCACCTTCAGAAAAGTGAAAACTAAGTCTGATGAATCAATCTGCTGGTTAACATCCCAAATATGGTCCTTCGAGCCAGATTATGCTGAATGTTCCTACGAAATCTTCTCACCGAAGCTTGGTGATTCAACTCGTGGTCGATTATGAACTTCAAAATTACTTCAATCTCCCCCAAAACATGGATTTTTTCCTGGCGTAAGACATCTCAACCCCTCATCCAAAACCACAGCATCCCTCAATTAAAACTGCCCCAACTAAAAGTGAGGAAGTATCGAACGAAACATTCTACTAATTTGACTAATCGGTTTCGATATCACCGTACCCCTCTTGGACCACCTCCTTTCTTCCATGATAACGACCCTTTTTCGCGAAAAATGACGTTTTTTAAAATATAATGGCCGGGGCGTTTCTAATGAGGGATCGTTAAAAAGGCGGCAAAGAGCAGAGAGATAACATAGTAGTGGCGTTTTTCGCCGCAGCCCGGCGTTACCACGATCGCACCATCTATTAGAACAAATTGACACCTTGTAGCTGCTGGGAGGAACAGCCGCCCTGGCTCTAGGAGATGCCGGCACCTCGTTATATTAACGACCTGGATTGATTCTCTCAATGCGGATACCCGAACAACACTTCTTCGCCAATTTGGCGGGATCTGCCCCTACCGCGCGCGCCCTTTCGTTTCCCCAATTTGCGAGCGGGATCTCGCGCCTGTAATGGGTTCGTTTGCGAGACGAGACCTCCTGGATGCGTTGTTATAGTTTATCCCTGCCGGCGGACTGTGGCGTCTTCAGGAAGTACGTGTTTAGTGATGGAGGCAATAAGCCGAATTAGGGCTCAGTGTGGCGTTGTGAATATCTGGAAATCTGTGGCATACACTTTCAAGAGGTACCAGAAACCCACAACCTCTTCTCTCTTTTCAATCACTGCATGCTTAAGGAGATGATTCTCTTGGAAACTGACTACCCAACTCTTATCTCTGGAAGTCAGAAATAACTGTTGAGTGTGTGATGACTGATACATGTCGAATAAAATAACCTTATCTCTTCATCATCCTCTGCAGATTCTGGTATGTCAATAGTCTAGACGCCTCACTGGTTTCTTCTGTTATCTCCTTCTGGATAAGTTCATGGTTTGTTTTCTTGATTGCTCACAGTTTGCCAAAACCATAATTTGATGATGAAACTACTTTCTCCAATCTCCTTTTCATGCATCACACAACAACATAAGATATCCAGACGTGAATTGGAAAACTTGCATGTCTGAGAGCATCTGAAATAGTAAACTTTCAGCAGTTATAGGACTACTTCTGGTTTAGGGCTATCGTCCTCTGGACTAACTGAATCTTATGTGAGATATCTGCTTGCGTTGTAATTCGCCATGTTTATAAATTAATTCACTAAAGTCAATTAAGTCTCCTTGAAGCGTTGTAAAATGTCCCACACTTATACCAGGTATCAGGAAACCACAACCTCTCCTCTGTTCTCTATAAACTCTTACAGAAGAGTAAAATTCTCTTGAGAATCTGGTAATTCTCTCGAAAATCGACTTATCAACTCTACTACCTAGAAGTCAGAAACGTCAGTTGAGTGTATGATGGCTGCGACATGTTGATTGAAATAATACCTTCTCTTGATCATCTTTCTCTTCAGATCCTGGTATGTCCATAGTCTAAACACTGTCGATGAACGTAAGCCTCCCTGGTTCTTTGGTTCCTTCTGTTGTCTCCTTTTCGTATAAGTTCGTGAGTTGATTCCTTGAAGAGTCAGAATATTCCAAAGCGAAAATTCAATAATAACAAGATGTTGGGACATGTTGATTTGAATAATCCCTCCTCTTGATCATCTTTCTCTTCAAACTCTGGTATGTCCAAAGTCTAAACACTTTCGAAGAACGTAAGTCTCTCTGGTTCTCTAGTTCCTTCTGTTGTCTCCTTCTGTATAAGTTCGTGGTTTGATTCTTTCATGGGTCAGAGTATTCCAAAGCGATAATTTAATTATTGAAACATTTTCTCAAATCTTCAACCCCAAGAATCACGCAACAGTGAAAGATTTCTAGAGATCCAGATGAATATACTAATGTGAGGTCTACTGACTGGAATTCTGAAAGTATTTGGGATTGTGAAATACTGTCAGATAGAAGAGGCCTACTTAGTTTAGGAAAATCATATGATGAAAACGTTGGCCTCTAATCTGAAGCTCCCAAGTGGTATGTCAGCTCCTCTGTATGGCTTTGGCCGGGAGTCATTCGCGATCAGAAGCAAGCTCAAAATGCGAATCATAAAAAAAAAGATTTCACCAGCTATTAGAGTTCAGCGTTAATATGGCAACCAATAAAATGCAATAATCCTACAGACCGCTGTGCACCAAAGATCTCAGTCTCAACTGAGTTACTGTACAACTGAGTTGCAGTAGAACAGTGGATCGGAATTCTCAATCACATTATTGTATCAATATTGCCCTCCAATTGTGAGGTATTGATTCTACAGGAACCCTACAAAATCTAATTCAGTACCATAGAGCTTTCGTGAAGGGAAACCCATCGATGAATATATCAGTATCAGACTGGCTGTGAAATCAATTATCTATAAATAAAAGAAAGAGTGGCAGTGAAATCAATCATCTATAAATAGAGGAAAGGGGAATGTCCTATTTGAGAACCCTGCGAAATGCCTGAACTAGTTTCGTGTTGATAAGAATGGATATTTTGAGAGTGAGTGTCTTCGATCGATTTCATCCTCTATAATCTATAGCGAACAAATATTATTGATGTCTTTTTCCATATGTTGGAATTCGAAGCATGCAACCATCAGAATCAAATTTTTCATAGAATCTTATACAGATAACCAACAAATCAATCGATAGAACGAACAAGTCCATACAATTGCAAGAAATTGCTTCGTTCTACCACCATGTGGGTCGAGAATTATGCTCTATGCATTTCCGAACAGACATACAGATTAGTGATATGGGTAATGAACCCGCATTTAGTTACAGATAGATCCATAACAGTCTTACATGCTGGTGAATTTCACAAGTATCAAGGATATAATGAACGTTTGAACGTGTACTGAATGATACTATGATTATGTTAGATTGTATTTCATTGTTGAATAAGCTCATTTTGACTTCGATGCTATTTGAATTAGTTGAAAATCCTTCTTTTTCAAATACTCTTGAAAACCTCTACTTCCCCGAAGGATTTTATTCTGTTGAGAAACTGAGTGAAGTGGATACGAATAAAGGAGCTCATAGAACCATATTTTGGTTGCCCTGTGTCTACGCTTGTGGTTTTTTACGTTCATAGATAATGCTATCATTAAATCTGATGATTTTTTGTTTAAATTTTTTATAAAGCGCTTGGACGCAACTTTGTGGATCTTCACATAATCTAGATGATCTTGACTTTTGAATGCTAACCTGAAAAATATATTCGTCTTGTCCATACCAAAGAATCTATTCTTGAATCATCTCAATAAAATCCCGCTTAATTCTGTTGAAAGTCATAGAAAATTTCCTTCTCGATTGATTAAATACTGCAGTTTTTCTCAGCCACAACACATTCCCACTTTGACCTCTTCACATATTCCAATTTGAAAGAGAAACTCACTGACGATTTTAACTTTGAACTATCTTTACAGGAATCTATTCGACTTCACAGCAACTGAGTATGAAACGGCTTTTGGAAATGTGCAATGAGAAGTGGGAAAATTAAATATTGAGTATGCACAGTACGGATAATGGATCAGGTGAGTCATGATGAATCAGTTTGTTTCCATATCTTTTTACGCCCTTGTTAACAACTCTGTATATCCTCGAACAGCTGGTGTGTTGTAAAATTAAAAAAATTTGCGAAAACGACTACAATATTTAAGTAACAAAAAATGTTCCTATGAAAAAACCTTCAGGATATTTTTCTCCGAATTTTAATCATTTACTACTTGTTATACTCTCTATGTTTAATCAAAAAAAAATTTAAAATTCAAACAGCTCCTTTCGGGTGTTGCAGTTTCTTTGTCAGTCAGTATATACTGAAATAGATGCTTCTGAGGATTCTGAATCAATAGATAGAAGATGAAAAACAGTATCTTGTTCGATTTTTTAATTGTATTTTATTATTTATGTTATCGTTTTCTCGAATTTTTACTTCAATCATTATATGCCACTAGATCTGATAATTGAATTCATCTTTCAAAGCGTAGAACGTTGAAGACAATTTTATCATATCGTAATAAATCAATATCGAAAGATGTCATGTAAAGTTATCACATGAAAATCTCAGTTTTTGATGAAAACTCTTATGTATATCGAACAATTCTTGTTAGACAAAGAATTTCATCTTTCTTTTAGGAGAGACGGCTCTCCTTTGAAATCGCCATTGAATTCCGAACTATCATTTTCAAAAGATTTCAAAGCTATAGGCGTCTGAATTTAAGATTGCAGCGTTACGGTGACCAGTTTAAGAACCTTATGTAGAGGGATAAGAGCTAGGTTTTCAAGTGTTTGCCTCTATATTTGATGGATTAAAATTCGATTTTACAGTTTGTCCAAAGATTTTTCCAGCTAACAGAGGTGATTCTGTGAATAAATATTTCGTTTTTATGATAGAGTTATGTATCATCTATTCTAATTCAGAGTAGCAATGCTACAATTACAGTAAGAAGTATTTAATCAGGTCGATTCTGTTTGCGTATTGCTATGAACCTTGCTATTCTAGTCATATTGCTATCTTTCTAATTTATAGCAATATGGCCATGATGTTACGTATTCTGTTCCGAGTGTTATAGCAATGTTTGTTATGAATTTTGTCATAACAATATTGCTATCATAGACTTCCATAATTGGTGATTTTAGAGCTGACAACACTGTATTTTGTGACATTAGAACTACAAGGAAGCAGAAAATAACCCTAATTCGTGAGTTATCTTTATGGTTTCGTATACATAACCTCAATCTACGGCTTTCTTTATTCATTTAAACATCGATATAAAAAATGTTAGGAAAAGAAACGAGTCAAATTGGCCAATAACCATTTTCCTGGATACCAATAAAATATTGGTTATCAGAAATCGAATGCAGCAATTTTATTCAGGCGTTAATAATTCGAAATTCGATAAACTTTGTCGTTGGAACCTCAAAGGGATTGCATTTGTTGAGACGAGTAGAATAATCATCTCAGCTGTTGCCTTTGCCTGTATCTTAGTCTAAGAATTTTCCTTGAAATTAAATGATACTCTAGAGAGCCTTGAACACATTTCCATTAGCGTATACTTTTTTTATTCATGTAAACATCGACTTAATCGAAAATGTTACGAAACAGAAAAACCAATTTTCTGGATACCGATAGAATTTTGGTTTCCAGAAATCAAATGCAGCAATTTTATGCTATTGATTCGAAATTCGATGAACTTTTCTGTTGGCAATTCAAAGGGATGGCTGTTAGATCATTAGAATAATCATCTCAGTTGTTGCTTACTATGCCGGTATTTTATTCTAAGAATTTTCCATGAAATAACAAATTTCTATTACCACATACTTCCCTATCTTCAATATTTTCGAATTCTTGGAAGAAATAATACTTAAACAAATGGATCTCTGTAAGATTCCCTTTCTAACCTATCTTGTTATCAAGCATAGCAAGTACTATTTTGAGGTTGCTAAGATAGCAATATTGATAGCAAGATTCTCGTTAAAGTGACAGATCATATTGCTCAAAATCGTTGATCAGAATACCAATAATTACGATCTTGTTATGATAGCAATATCTTTTTCTTAGCAATATTGTTATTTGCAAACAGAATCGACCTGATTATCTAATACTGTTATGACACAAATTGTTTGATATGAAAAAATGTAAATGCTCATCTCAAAAGAATATATATATATTATCTAATCTGAATGGCAAGATTAATTTCAATTCATTTTGAGTATCTTGAAGGCACAGAAGCTAGAAGTGTTCAGAAATATGCATATGATATTATGTTGCATGTTATTTGCAAAACTAATAAACTTTCAACCTTTTTACCTACCCAACTTGATTATTGATCAAATACCCCCGCAGATCTACTGCTCAAAAAGTTGAAAACAGATAGTATTCTGAAACATACTTTTTGGAATAATAGACAAGTACTCATAACTTTACTATTCATATAGGAAATGACTGAATTCACATAATATATTGTGAATAAAATGACTACATTCACATAAAACTAATGCTTGTTCCGTAAGCATTATTCATTATGGATTGACAAATAATTTTTTCAACACTCATATGATTGGTCTTGTAGAGGCTTTGATAAATAAGCCTTATTCAACTTTGATGTCATCGGCAGAAGCACTTTGAGCGAAGAGTATTCATCACCAGATATTTACTTGTTGAGACCCTTGTTTCAATCGGTCAGTTCTATCACTAAAACATTAACGTTGTTCCTTGATGATCAGTTCAATAGGAATATTTCTGGAAGGCATAGCATTCCTCTTAAGTACCTTTCCCTATTTGGATTAGGGGCCTGGGAAAAAATTGTCTTCATGAATGTGATCTAATATTTCATGAGCAATTCGTGCTTACTTCTATAAGAATGATCATCATCGGTAAAATGCAGGTAACAGACTCTCATAAATCTTGTTTGTTGCTTTTTATCGATTCTTCAACACTTTCAGGCCCGATTTGTTAAAGAAAATTTCTTTCAACCAAATTCGAAATTTTTCACCGAGCTGTGGAAATCTATGGGAAGAGACATTTGAGTCTGCTTTTTTTCAGTAGAAACACTTGTAAAATCACACAAACTCCAAGAAAAATGCATGAACTCCCTCATTTTCTTCACATTTCTTTTAACTTGTCAATGATGATGTCTGTACCTCGGGTTACTCTGATAGCCACCAGAGGGAGTAGCGCTTATCTTCATTCGCCAATACCCTCACGAAACTAAACAAATGTAGCAATCCACTGATTCAATTCCATTGAGCATTCGGAATCTAAACAACTAGATTCTAGCCGGGTCCAGATACCTAGATACATTCTTCCTACTTCTTGAGATTCCCCGATTTCAATTTCCCTGAACAATGCGTTTAATTTGATAACAAATATTCTCCGGCAACGAATCTCATACTCAAACTACTGCTCAACAAAGCGTAGATCGTAGATCTGGCCGCTGTCATTAATTCCGTTGTTGTCGATTGTTAAATTTAATTTCGGAATTGCTGGATAGCCAAACCGTTTCAATTATATGTAATCTCCCTTCCGGACAAAGGAGAGCCAATGGTTTGTAGTAATTCAGTTTACTCTTGATGGACTTCTAGAAATGTAATAACGTAGTTTGGGATAAAGCCCTGTCAGTGCCGGGAAGTTTGCGGCTAATACCTTCGTTTCAGGTAATGAGAATTTTCAGGAATTCCTTAGTCGGGGTTGGGATCTTTTTTTTTCCTAGCGATTTAGCCAAAAAAAATTATAGACAATTCTGGAGTGACGTGAGGAGTAATACTATACGTACTTGTGAGTAAATAGATAATTCAATCATTAAAAATACAGATTCTTCTGCAATACCTTCACATGATATCTTTCGATATTGATATCTCACTAAAAAGGTTTGTTGGCTTCGACATATCGGAAAGTTGAAGTAGAAGTTTTTTATCTTCTTTATTTCGATTCACAATCATCAGTTGTATCTATCCTTCATTAAATGTCAAAATCTGGCAATCTTGTTCATTGCACCATAGATGCATAGAATACATATGGTGCGGACACTCTTTGACATATTTTGTGTCCGAAATGAGGTCCAAACGTTGTCAAAATACGGCTTTGTTGGCCTACTTCAGTTTTCGCCGATAGATACCAACATAGGAAAATCTGCCATACAAAATCTCAAATATTTACGGAAGTTACCGACCTGTCATCTCAAAACTAGTCAAATTAGAACTTCTTTCTGATTTTCCGAATTGGACCATACATTATTTTCAAGAATTTCCGGAAATAAATTCATTTCGACAAATTCAAACTATTCATTTAATTCAGTCAAAATGGCGATAACACATATATGAAGGTTTTCTTCGTCTCTGAATACACAAGTCTGAAATTTGATATTTTTTAATACCTGTTTATTATAAGAGGGATATATTATCTCAATATTCAGTTCATGGACAGAAGTCTTTCAGAGTTGCGTTTTTGAAAATACAGAACATGAACAGAAAAGTGAAAATTAATATTTCCATTTCATTAATAATAAACATGAATATTTCCTCGAAATACTTTCACAAGTATGTAACAAAATTTATAAATTTTGAATTGAATATTTATTGATAGGTACATACAACATTTATAAACCATATTTTTATGGAAGGAGATCCAAACTATCCAATAAAGTCCATAAGTAATATCAATCTTCCGTTCCGTTTTTACCGTTGTTTTTGCTTCGAAATGATTTCTTATATCCATCCATGAAAGTGTTCTTACAATAAACCTCATATTGCTCTTTATTCTCTTATACATATTTCGTAATACTAATGAGAAGATGTTCCACATTTGTTAAACTCCTATTATATATTAGTAAGAATCCATTATTTCAAATATCTGATTCATTTTTTGGGAAATATTTTCATCAGCTCAATCCGATTTATAGCTCAATTCATTTTTATTCAGCGGAATAAATCGTATGAATTTGACAAAGCTACCTTAGCGCCATCATCGTTTGAGGAGCCAAATAGGACAATATTTGACAATTCTAGAACCGCGTTTTGGACCCAAAGTTTTAGTGGGTAACAGTGGGAAAGTGTCGACACCTGATATATTCTATGAATCTATGAATCTTGGTAATACCCATATTGTACTTACATCATGGTGGTACCTTGAGGATAATAAAAGTATATCGGAAGATATTAATTTCGAAAGATATTATGTAGGGCTATCACAGAAAAATCTGTATTTTCAATAATTGTATCGACAGCCTTCATCCTTCGAGATTCCTTCTTTAATAAATAGATAATTATTGAATAATGAAAACAGCTTCGGTGACAAGAACAATCGATATTTCGCTTCGAAAAATATAAAATTCTTATCGAGTTCGAGAAATTCATGTTATCTTGAATCTTTTAATTCATATAGTTTCAACTTCTGATAAAATGACGAAGTACAGCATATTTATTCTTAAAAAAAGAATATTATTCCTTATTGCTCCGCACGTTCCAGTTGTGAATATCGAATATCGAATATTCTAAACCGCATGCGTTTTGCTTGCGGCTTCTTTTCATTTCTCATCCGATTCGAATGAGGAATTACGCAGATGACTCAGGTTCATTGAAAGAGCGTCTTATTCATACCTCAGATTGTCATCAATGGAGTTCCTCACCCAAGAGACCTATGAAACCAAGTTTTTCTGCAGTAAATCTGATCTAAATTCCGCGCTACACTTCTTCTTCTACTCAAAATCCAAACTACCTTGCGAACATTCTAGCAGCAAACCTGATCATAATGACTTTTCAAAACCGGCAATACCGCATGCGTTTCTCATGCCGCTCCCGCTTCTCCTAATTCATCAAACATGGAATACTTATGCTCCAAATTTTCCAGTTTCAAACCTGATAAAATTGAATTTTAAAAACCGCATGCGTTTCGCGTGCGGCTCCTTCCCGTTTCCCACCCGATTCGAACGACAAACGAAAAGTTCATCCTTCCCGAGAGTCACTAACCTTCTTCTAGCATCGTCCTCAATCCGCAACCACGAAATCCCATAACGAAGCCATCGCATAAACCAGTCGTCCTACGACAGCCGATCGTATCTCAAAACGCCAGATATCATGTACTTGTCCGCCCATAATTCACCCGGTACACTTTTATTGTCGTCATAACACGGTAATGGTGATCCGACATCCTTTGGATGTAGCTATCTTAATTAAGGGGGCCCATTAAGCTACGCCTACATGACGTATCCGAAGTTGCGGGACGCAAGAGACGACGGATTGATTGTAATTGAATTCGGTCCGTAAAGTCGAAGTGTACGTTATGATAAATGACAATTTGCGCCATCCAAACGATGAATTATCGGTTCGTCGTAACTTGTACATGAATCCGCGTGTAAACGTCCGATATGTATGCCCGTATGTTTGTACCGAGAGCGCCCATTATACGATTAATTGACCTTCTATCTCTACTCGCATAGCAAGGGGAGGTTTGCCTTCCAGCGACGGGCTGATTCGATGATCATGATTGTTGATAGTGATTACATTGTTTAACAGCGGCGGTAGTCCAGTGGTAAGGTGTCTACCCAATGATCGTAGAGTCTGGGGTTCAAGTCTTCGGCCGGGAAAGAACTTTACAGATGACCGTCCAATAATTCGCTGTTGGGTAAGCAATCAGCGTAACGTGGCTAAAGGAATTAGTAACAAAGCCTACGGAGAACACAAGCATTAGCTTCTGACGGCTTTCATAAAGTGAAACCCTGGGGAATCAGCAACAAAATAATTATAATTATTATAATAAAAGAATAATAGTTATAACAGCAAGAAGTGATGAATTGTACTCTATTCAGGTATTGTTACTTAATTCTTTCGGTACCACAGAAACAGCACTGTTCTGACCATGTAGTGAAGGAAAGCGTGTTGCTTGATCTTATCCTTAAGCACGCTTAAAGGATTCTCTATGACAAAATTTTTGTGGATTTATCAAGGCCTGAGGGGTATTCGATAAGATAATTTTTACTTTGTAAATTTCAAAAAATTGATTGTCAATCTGACGTTTAATTTAAACTCGATGTTCCTCTTTGTCCAAAACACCAAACTGAAAATACCACATGTAGGGTATTATCGCTGTAATCCGTAGATGATTGGATGAAATTTGACACATGACTCAAAATTAAGTAATTTGATTGGTTACTATAGTTAGTAAAAAATTTTCACTAGTATTACCACTAGAGTTCAAATTATTTCTGGAAATTTTTTAGAGCTCATGAATATTGCGAAAATTATCCCGAGTCGAAGACGAGGATTAATTTTCTAAAAATATTCATGAGCGAGAAAAAATTTCCGGATTTAATTTGACCTCGTGTGGTATTCGGTAGGAAAATTCCACACCAAATGTGTTTATTTCCAAAAACATCAATTTTCGTCTTCATCAAGTACTTGCAAAACATAGAAGGTTTTGTCGACTTGATTATTTAGTTTCCATGGCAACTCAGTGAAACACTAAGCTAGAAATTATTTCTGTTTTGAATTTGTCAGAAACAGCACGACGTAGAAATATTTCTCACTTCGGTCAAGAAAGTCAAGAAAATATTCGCCAGAATATCAAGCAGTTGACACCCACGAATACTAGGAAATCGAAGGCAAGTGTAAAGCAGTTTTTAAACTTTTGCGCAGAAAAAGCGTATGATTTCGACAGAGCGGATATACCTGTGGAAGAACTGGCGCATAGTCTTGATGACTATGCCTTCAACATGCGAAAAAAGAAGTCCGAAGACTACAAGGAGAGTGTTATTAAAGTTCTATGGAACTCTACAGTTGCAGGAATATTTTTCGAAGGGTATAATCGCAAATTTGATCCCTTCTCTGACATAGAATTTGTAAACGCAAGAGCTGCAAAAATGTTAAGCGTCGGAAGCTACAAATAGATCCGAACAAGAGAAACGCAAGTTCATCCGCACTATCAGCAGACGAATTGAGAAAATAGTTCGTCATTATACGGAACAACACCAGAAAAAACCAAAGCCAAAGCTGCCGTACGAAAAGTGGTGGGGTCAACACCCCATGACGAAGCAGCTAATTTTTGAAGCATATTATTCCTGAACTTCAACTCCATATGTAAGATTTCCAAAGCCACCTCAAAATCCATGGAATAACCTAGTAAAGCACTGACGTGAACTCAGCAGCTTTTGCTCGCATGTTCGAAGTAGATGACCGCTTTGGCAACGGATTCAAATATGCGCGCAAAAGCTGCTGACTTCACGTCAGTGCTTTTCTAGGTCTTTTTTCAATTATTCTGGTAATAAGTTTGATACCGAGGAAAACCACGAAATTTGACATCTCTTTTCACACTATCTTCAAAAATTATAATCTTATCAAACTGGAATTTGGTACACTCCGATTGAAAAAACTTCTTCTAAAAAAAATCTTGAAATTTTTTTTTAATTTACTGACAACACGATCTCAACAAAATTCTGCGAAAAGTTGCGAGTCCTTATTGTCCAACTAACTGTGGCATTTTGAAATGCAAGCAACGCCCGTAATCGTGCATACGGACAGCTGGCCGGCCGGACACAATCGATTTTGACACCATATTCGTCATCAGTGAGTCCAACCTAGTCGCTCGAAACCATTTTCGGCTCGAAATTCCAAAATCAATGACAGTTGGATCAAACGATTGCACGCTGTTCCCTAGAAAATTCCACACTTGTGATTTTTAACCAATCAGAACGTTTATTTCTGACAGATCACCATCGCGACAGATGAATTTTAGTGGAAATTTTTTCCTCGTGGGTACCCAACAGCGAATAATACTGGAAATTGTTTTGACGTTTATAATGACACAATATTTTCTCAATTGGTCTGCTGGTTGGATCCATTTGTAGCTTCCGACGCTAAGCATTTTTCGCAGCTCTTACGTTGACAAATTCTATGTCAGAGAATGGATTAAATTTGCAATTATACCTTTCGAAAAATATTCCTGCAACAGAAGAGTTCCATAGAACTTTGATAACACTCTCTTTGTAGTCTTCGGAGTTCTTTTTTCGCATGTTGAAGGCGAAGTCTTCAAGAATAAGCGCCAGTTCTTCCACAGGTATATCCGCTCTGTCAAAATCACTGAGTTTCACTGAGTTGCCATGGTAAGTAAATGATCAAGTCGACCAAACCTTCTACGTTTTGCAAGTACTTGATGAAGACGAAAATTGATGTTGTTGTAAATAAACAAATTTGGCGTGGAATTTTCTTACCGAATACCACACGAGGTCAGATAAAATCCGGAAATAATTTGACCTCTAGTGGTATTACTAGTGAAAATGCGCACAAAAATCTAGTCTACTCCAAGATATTCAGGAGCGAAATCATCCTTTATAGACGAAGGATCTGAACGTGAATGGAACCCTTAGCAAGCAGTGATTCCTTCGTTATGGTAACGCAGCGTCATTAATAACGCGGCTTTTAAATTGATCCATTATCATTAGCAAAGCAGGGCGTCGCGATGTCCATCTTTTCAGTTACTTGCCGCCTGAGTCTGAGCTAAAAGCTCCATTTATGCCGTGACAGGCTTACGGTCTTATTATGTCTTATTGTTTCATGAGAAAGCTGAAAGCCCCTTTCTGCTTTCACGTTATGTTTCCGAATACTGGCGAATGTCTGGATCATTTTTCGGAGATTTTGTCACTACGATGAATTCCTTCAGTCTCAAGATGAGAATATAAAAGTACATCAACTATACTCCATTTACTTTAATAATTATTTTATAATTCCCATTCTAACACATTTCACCGTGTATATTTTGAAAAAGTTAGGTTATAGTCATTTTCCTGTCAGATAACTACACAACGTTGTCCTCTCTACATATACAGTGTGTCTTCGGATTGGGTGCCGGTAAGGTGTAAATGACGAAAAATTTTCTAGTTAGACTCTGATATTCTGGGGATCGTTCCTGCTTGGTAATATCGAACTAAGATGTTGAGAAAATGAGTCAAATAAATTTATATGCGGGAAGATTTAAAACTGAATTAATGAAAATTGTTTAGAATAAAGTACCTTTGTTTCAAAAGATATCGAGAAAGTTTATTGAGAAAAGTTGTTTGGAATGACGAGTTGCTGCAGGAACTCAAGTTCCAGATAAATCAGCCTACCTTGACTTTATAAGTTGGTCATGAACATTTTGTATACGTGACGTTTATTTCATGATCAAAATTTGAATTTTGAAACTATTTTTTTAAGAGTGTTACGTGATACCGCAACATTTGGCCAGGGTTCATGGAATTGTCGTATTACTCCCTGATATGAAATGTCTGCACCTAAGCCGTAGTACTGCACAATAAACAAATTTTCGATTTTCGACAATATGCACATCATATATTATGGATTCAAACACGTAGATTACGAATCTGTAATTAGATTTTGCGTAACTGATTCGGTTTGGAAAATATTCCGGATTTGGTGAGAAATTTTCGAAATTTGGGTCAACTTTGGGCCGTCGTACAGATCAAACGCGTAAGGCTGGACAATTCGAATTTTTTGGTTATATCTGGGTCCTTTGTGAGTACGTAGCCAATTATTTTATAGACGAAGGTCCTCTGGTTGAAAAATTATGATTTTTTTAAAAAAGGTCCAATTTTTTCGATTTTCTTCTGGCCATAAAAAACGAACCAGACTCTCCACTAACATTCTGATTGGATTTTCTTTATCTACGCCCTCGAATTAATATATGTTTCAAATTTCAGGTCGATCGGAGAACTTTCGATTTTTGGTAAAATTTTAAGGGGTTGTTACCCTTAAGAAAATCTCGATTTTCGAAAAATAATTTTTCGACTCCTATCGCCGTGAAATTTGGCACACTCATTAATTCGAGGGCGTAGAACAAGAATATAAGGTCAGATATTTTTAAAAAAAATCGTCCTGGACGTGAGAGGTCCTTGAAAGTACAAAATTTTGGAACTTTTTTCAAAAAATCATTATTACCGACTCGATGAAAGTAGGACGATGAAATCTGTTTAATTGCATAGATAAAGGATCGAACTGCACGTAAAAAAATTCGACATCACCCAGCTTCATTATTTTGGTCGGCACGACGTCTCAAAGTTAACCAAAATTTCGAAATTTTTTCACTATTTCCGCCATAATTTCTAAACGGTTGTCACTGGACGATTTCTAATGACATATTCGTGATCTACGACCTCGATTTAATAGGAAACGATAACAAGTTCGACGATTTTCGAAAAAAAAAATTTATTTGGGACTTAGAAAATTTTTCATAAAGAACCGCGAATAAACATCAAAGCGCAGAGGGGTGGGGGTAAGATTTAGCGATTCCGTGCGAAATTTTATTTTTGAAGCAATGACAATATGCACATTATATATTATGGATTCGAACACGTAGATTACGAATCTGTAATTAGATTTTGCGTAACTGATTCGGTTTGGAAAATATTCCGGATTTGGTGAGAAATTTTCGAAATTTGGGTCAACTTTGGGCCGTCGTACAGATCAAACGCGTAAGGCTGGACAATATCGAGTTTTTTTGGTTATATCTGGGTCCTTTGTGAGTACGTAGCCAATTATTTTATAGACGAAGGTCCTCTGGTTGAAAAATTATGATTTTTTTAAAAAAGGTCCAATTTTTTCGATTTTCTTCTGGCCATAAAGAACGAACCAGACTCTCCACTAACATTCTGATTGGATTTTCTTTATCTACGCCCTCGAATTAGTATATGTTTCAAATTTCAGGTCGATCGGAGAACTTTCGATTTTTGGTAAAATTTTAAGGAGTTACCCTTAAGAAAATCTCGATTTTCGAAAAATAATTTTCCGACTCCTATCGCCGTGAAATTTGGCACACTCACTAATTCGAGGGCGTAGAACAAGAATATAAGGTCAGATATTTTTTTAAAAAATCGTCCTGGACGTGAGAGGTCCTTGAAGTTACAAAATTTTGGACCTTTTTTCAAAAAATCATTATTACCGACTTGATGAAAGTAGGACGATGAAATCTGTTTTATTGCATAGATAAAGGATCGAACTGCACGTAAAAAAATTCTACATCACCCAGCTTCATTATTTTGGTCGGCACGACGTCTAAAAGTTGACCAAAATTTCGAAATTTTTTCACTATTTCCGCCATAATTTCTAAACGGTTGTCACTGGACGATTTCTAATGACATATTCGTGATCTACGACCTCGATTTAATAGGAAACGATAACAAGGTCGACGATTTTCGAAAAAAAAAATTTATTTGGGACTTAAAAAATTTTTCATAAAGAACCGCGAATAAACATCAAAGCGCAGAGGGGTGGGGGTAAGATTTAGCGATTCCGTGCGAAATTTTATTTTTGAAGCTATGACAATATGCACATCATATATTATGGATTCGAACACGTAGATTACGAATCTGTAATTAGATTTTGCGTAACTGATTCGGTTTGGAAAATATTCCGGATTTGGTGAGAAATTTTCGAAATTTGGGTCAACTTTGGGCCGTCGTACAGATCAAACGCGTAAGGCTGGACAATATCGAATTTTTTTGGTTATATCTGGGTCCTTTGTGAGTACGTAGCCAATTAGTTTATAGACGAAGGTCCTCTGGTTGAAAAATTATGATTTTTTTAAAAAAGGTCCAATTTTTTCGATTTTCTTCTGGCCATAAAAAACGAACCAGACTCTCCACTAACATTCTGATTGGATTTTCTTTATCTACGCCCTCGAATTAGTATATGTTTCAAATTTCAGGTCGATCGGAGAACTTTCGATTTTTGGTAAAATTTTAAGCCCCTTAACCCTTAAGAAAATATCGATTTTCGAAAAATAATTTTCCGACTCCTATCGCCGTGAAATTTGGCACACTCACTAATTCGAGGGCGTAGAACAAGAATATAAGGTCAGATATTTTTTTAAAAAATCGTCCTGGACGTGAGAGGTCCTTGAAGTTACAAAATTTTGGACCTTTTTTCAAAAAATCATTATTACCGACTCGATGAAAGTAGGACGATGAAATCTGTTTTATTGCATAGATAAAGGATCGAGCTGCACGTGAAAAAATTCGACACCACCCAGCTTCATTATTTTGGTCGGCACGACGTCTCAAAGTTGACCAAAATTTCGAAATTTGGGTCAACTTTGGGTCGTCGTCGGATCAAACGCGTGAGGCTGGACAATATCGAATTTTTTTGGTTATATCTGGATCCTTTGTGAGTACGTAGCCACTTATTTTATAGACGTAAGTCTTCTGGTTGAAAAATTATGATTTTTTTAAAAAAGGTCCAATTTTTTCGATTTTCGTTTATGTCGAATAAAATTTACGTTTCAAGTCACGGCTGGCATTTGTAACCATGGATATTATCAAATATTTTCATAATCTACTGAAAAAATCAAAGTTGATCGATTTATCTGAGAATCGAGATTTAGCCGTGTCTTTTGATTCTAAACAACTTTTCTCAATAAACTTTCTCGATATCTTTTGAAACAAAGCTGCTTCATTCCAAACAATTTTCCTTAAATCTGTTCTAAACCACCCTGTATATTGATTGATTTGGCTAATTTTCTCAACATCCTAGTTTGAGTCCAAACAGGAGCGATTCCCAGAATATCAGAGTCTAACTCGAAAATTTTTTGAATAGGGAAAGTAGGTCATGTGGTAGTTTATTGGCATTTACAGGCGTGCAGAAACTTTCAGGAAAAAAATTTTTTTTGTTGACAAATTAGTTACTTCAAAAAGGTTTTCAGTATGTGCACTTTGTCATGGCTCATTTACTTTGAGACGATGGTACCTGGATTAAATTGGTCATCGAATGAAAGTCGACGATTACAGTTTTGTTCATTCACAACTTTCAACCCCTTTCTTCCCCCTCACGTAAAAAATTAGAATGTGTGAAACACTGCGCTGCAGTTATGATCTTGAGTAGGTATGTTATTAGTACGTTTTTACTGAACTTGAAACTTTTCTAGAAAATGTTTCAATTCAAAGAAAGATTTCTGATAACGTAATGTCATCAATGTTATGAATGTGTCAAGCGCTTTGATTATTGCATCCAGAACGATGGTGGTCATTTTGAACATTTAATTTAACTTATCTTGTAATGCACGATGATTCTCCGGGTGGTACTTCAATGTCGAAATAAATTTCTAATGTCATTCAATTTTTTTCTCCATTAAAGTGTTCTTAGGGGTTGAAAGTTGTGAATGAACAAAACTGTAATGGTCGACTTTCATTCGGTGACAAATTTCATCAGGTACCATCGTCTCAAAGTAAATGAGCCATGACAAAGTGCACATACTAAAAACCTCCTTGAAGTCACTAATTTTTCAAAAAACAACTTTTTTTTTGAAAATTTCTGCACGCATGTAGAGAAGATACAAAGACCTTGTCAAAAAAGTACCACATGACCCACTTTCCCTTTTCAAAAAATTTAGAGGGTTGATGGGGATGGCACAGGGTGCTACAAAAATCCTTCAAAAATGCATAAAATTTGGTAAAAGTAAAACAAAAATTGACCTGTTTCAGGATTTTGTTGCCAAATATTTTTCTTTTGAGAAAATTAATTTGTTCCATAATTTTGACGCGCACTGTATTGAAAGCTAGCTTTCCATGAAAATTACAGCTCAACTCGACATAATTCACATTTTATTCTAATCCAAAACGAATGTATATAGCTTGTTTCGTTCGCATGAGGCCAGATAGGTTTCATTATCGACGGCACTCTTTCGCTAATGGTCGATATTAAAATGGCTCCGATAATGAACAATGCGAAAGATATTCCGATGTAGAATGCTTCTGTTAAAACAGGAATCAGGCGATTTCAGCGACTACAAAAACGTTTTCATTAAGGAAATGGGAATAATCTGAAATATTAACATGCCTACCTGATCAGGACAAGCACGAATGATTTCGATATAATTGCAAAGTGCGATAAGGATCTCTGTGACGTAGTTGGCGCCAGATGGAATAAAAATGTGTCTACAAATATATTTATTAGTTGTAGAAATATATTTATTTTGTATGACAATTTATTTACTTTTTTCCAATATACCGGGTGATTCTTTAAGTTGTACATTTTCTTCGAAATTTAGAAAAAAAAAATACGAAATTTGACATATTTTGTTTCCAATATCTTCGAAAATTATAACCGTATCGAAATCAAATTTGGTGCACTGCTGTAAAATATGAAGCTCAAGACATGACCAAAATTTTTTCCAAATGTAATGAATAGCTTTCGAGAAAAAATATAATAATTTCGAGAAATATCTTGAAAAAAGTTTCTTCGAAATATACTGACGGAACGATCCCTACAAAATTCCCCAAAACTATTTCGAAATATCAGGGAAATAACCGCGAAACATCAAATGGCTATAACTCCGAAATCGTTCGATCGGTTTTGCCCATTAACAAACTTTATCTTCGTATTTTGAAATGCAACCAAACCTGAAATTTTCGAGTCGATAGATTCTCCCGTCCATTATATGTCTACGAAATTTGGCACAGATTTTGAGTAAACTGAAGTCAATATCAACATATTATACACAGTTCAACTCGATGCGATATTCATAATCGGCAGTATTGGAAATAATATGTGGAACTTATTGCATTTTCGTCAGTATCGTTTAATTGGCGAATGAAGATAGGCGTTACTCCCTCTGGTGGCCATCAGAGTAACCCGAGGTACAGACATTGACAAGTTGAAATATTTCTTGCTATTTGTGTGATTTCACAAGTGATTCTACTGAGAAAAAGCAAACTCAAATGACCCTTTCCATAGATATCTACAGCCCGGTGAAAAATTTCGAGTTTGGGTGAAAGAAAATTCCTTTGACAAGTCGGGCCTGAAAGTGTTGAAGAATCGATAAAAACCTTGGCAACTTGTAACTCAAAATTGGTAAACCAACAAACAAGATTCATGAGAGTCTGTTACCTGCATTTTACTGATGATGTTCATTTTCATAGAGGTAAGCACGAATTGCTCATGAAATATTAGATCACATTCTTGAAGACAATTTCTATCCAGGCCCCTAATACAAGCAGAGAAAGTTACCTAAGAGGAATGCTGTGCCTTCCTGAAATCTGCCTGTTGAACTGATCATTAAGGAACGACTTAAATGTTTAAGTGATAGAACTAACCGATTGAAACAATGGATTCTCAACAAGGAAATATCTGGTGATGAAATACTCTTCGCTCAAAGTGCTTCTGCCGATGAAATCAAAGTTGTACAAGAAGATGCATGTGATATAATGTTGCATATGTTATTTGCATAACTAATGAACTTTCAACCTTTTTACCTGCCCAACTTGATTATTGATCAAATACCCCCTCAGATCTTCTGCTCAAAAAGTTGAAAAACAGATAGTATTGTAAAACATACTTTTTGGAATAATAGACAAATACTCATAACTTAACTATTTATATAAGGAAAGACTGAATTCAAACAATATATTGTGAATAAAATGAATACATTCACATAAAACTAATGCTACCTGTACCGTAAGCCTTATTTATTATGGATTGACAAACAAATTCTTTCAACACTCATATGATTGGTTTTGAAAAAGCTGTAATAAATAAGCCTTGTACAGCTTTGAGTTCATCGGCAGAAGCACTTTGAGCGATCAGTATTCATCAACAGATATTTCCTTGTTGAGACTCTTTTTTTTTCAATAGTCAGTTCTATCACTAGAACATTTACGTTGTTCCTTAATGATCAGTTCAACAGGCAGATTTCTGGAACGCATAGCATTCCTCATAAGTAACTTTCTCTGCTTGGATTAGAGGCTTAGAAAACAATTGTCTTCATGAATGTGATCTAATATTTCATGAGCAATTCGTGCTTACCTCTATTAAAATGATCATCATCGGTGAACTACAGGTAGAAGACTCTCCTAAATCTTGTTTGTTGGTATACCAATTTTGAGTTACAAGGTTTTTATCGATTCTTCTACACTTTCAGGCCCGACTTGTTAAAGGAAGTTTATTTCACCCAAACTCGAAATTTTTCACCGAGCTGTGGAAATCAATGAGAAGGGACATTTGAGTTTGCTTTTTCTCGGAAGAAACACTTGCGAAATCACACAAACGTCAAGAAAAATGCATAAACTTTTTCATTTTCTCGATATTCCTTTTAACTTATCTATGATAATGTCTGTACCTCCGGTTACTCTGATAGCCACCAGAGGGAGTAGCGCTTATCTTCATTCGCCAACTGTTCTAATAAGGACCGATATTATAAAACTTAACTGAGAGTTATCTTTAACTTTAACTGAAAATTAAGCAGTAATTTCCAGTTAAAGTTAGATTTGCAGGGTTATCTTTATCTGGTGGTTTGGGTATCAATTATAGTTGAAGTTGAATCGTTTTTTTCCACAGATACTCTGTCTTTTCGGCTGACATAACCTCGATTTGTTTGTTGTTATGATATATATACCTCGATGTGTTTGTTGTGATGATATTTTCGGAAACATGTTACAATATATATTCACTTCATTTTTAAAGGACTTTCAAGTGACTATGACGATGATGCCATGAAAATTATTGAATATCCATTTGAACCTATGGGAAGAAACGGAATTCAAAAACCGATTTCGCATATCTGGACACTGTACGCCTGTAATGGAATACATATTCATAGTGATGCAAATGTATTGCTACACGCAGAGTTTATGGATCTTGTTCTTTCTTGATAGTTGCTGGAGATTTTAGGGGTTTTCACAAATCAACTATACTGACTGTATCATCAGAAATGTCCCATGTAAAATTGCATACTTATTATCTATTTACATCAAAATGCCTGCTATAAACATCACTCGAGTAATAATCCAATCCCGAGAGTTCATCATGACATATTATTGTAATGAAAATATCAGTTACTGTTTCTGTTCAACTATTATAAGATGTAAATGAAAGAAAAATCATTGGCATTTATTCTTTTCGGTGCCTAATATAACAGATAAAAGTTGTAAAGCATAATAATTTATACACATTATTTAACTTTTAAGATGAAAGGAAATCATCACAATTGCAATGGATACTTTTCTTATAATAATGGCCAAACTGGTAGCCGTGTACAAATGCTAGATATCAGGGCTCGATAACCCGGAGCCACAAAAAACATTAACATATTTTTTAATTGAATGACAATTTTTGCAAATTTAGTGTTGAGATTATTACCACTCTCAGAGTCAGTTGAAAGTACTTGCCCGTTGGTGAAGAGTGAATTATTTGTAAAAAAAATTCTGTACCTAATTGGATTTGGACAAATTTTATTGTAATTGTTCAATAATACCTGAATTGAATGTATCTCATTATTGCCAAAGTTTTTCCTTTCAAGCTCTCATTTCCAATATATTCATTAGTGGAAGAAGTTTTTTTAGTTAGGTTACCGAATAAATACCCAAACATCCCTTGCATATTGCAAAAATTATAAGAACTCAAAATTGATCATTGCAACTCTACCCCAAACCAGTAATTCTATTTTTATGGAAAACACAATCCATTAAGCTCCCTGATATATATGTCGAATATTTGTAAATAAAGGATTTGTTTTCTCCTATCATATTTTGAAAGGGGGTAATTTTCCAAAGTCCAGCTTTTACAACCCTGAAATTGGTGGTTAGATTAATTACAGAATCTTAAGTTATTTCCTTCTCCTTTTCATGGAAATCATCACAGTATTTCTTGTCTAGATAGAAATGAGACTTTCATAATTCCGACATTTTTGAGCAAAATTTTAATTGTCAGTTAAAGCTAAAGATAACTTTCAGTTAAGTTTTATAATACCGGCCCTAACTCAGCTCCACTTTGGAAAATTAAGATGGAAGAGTGCGTGAAAGCTCCCGACTTGACATCTGAGCTTCTTCAGAAATTTTCATTTCACCTTTTAGTGAAATATGATATTTTCGAAATGATGAATAAAAGCCTTATTTACTTTTCAAAATGGCCTTAACCAGCAACCCACTCTGACCTGGAAATGAACCAACCCAAGAATCCATCAAGGCACCCCAGTTCCCTCCCTCAGAAAATTATTTCGATAAATTTAATATGATGCCTGAGCAATGAGCACATACGTAAGTGGTTACCTTAATTGTTATTGTTAATTTCCTGACGGAACGACGCAGCGTCTAGGGAGGAGGCACGAGCCGTGCAGGGGTGTAGAGAGGGGGTGGAAGTAATGCACGCTATCGTAGGTTGCTTGATTAGTTTCTCTTAATAATTGATTCGCCCAAGTTTCTGGATTCCCTCGCGTATTTTAGACCGCCCCAGCCGAGAAATTGAACGGAAATTAGAAATGCCACACACTGAAAATCCACTTAGAACGGTTGCGGCGTTTATAATGGAATGATAAGATGAAAATGGTCGGGTTGCAGATGTTTGGTCATCGTTGGCTTTCAAGCATTCTTTGGCTGGAAATGGCTCGATGTATACTCCTTTCACTTTTAGAAACTATCCCGGTTGGCCATGGCATTCTGACACATCTCGCCGTGTATGTTTTGAAAATGTTAGGTTATAGTCATTTTCCTGTCGGATAATTACACAACGTTGTCTTCTCTACATAGAGGTCGTAGTAAGTACGTATTTTTCAAAATGTGAATTTACTTTGAGAAAATAATGAATTCGAGGAAATATTATGTGTATTCAATTATTCCAAAGACGTGGTGAATATTGAAGAAACTTTTTTTTCTCTGTTAATACTGGAAATATTTCACGTATATAAACATGGTTCGAAGATTCAGAATTCTTGTACAGAAATCAAGAATCGATTGTTGAAATTTTACTGAAAAATAATGGATAGAGTAATCCGTGACTTTGTGATAGTTCATTCGAAAAAAAAATAAAAGTACTCAAATAATCCTGCAGTAAAACATCTAACAGAACAGACAGACCTATGGAATTCCCTATTTTTTGAAATTCTCAAGAAAAAAGCCTACAGAAGACATTTAAATACCTTGTTGCACAACTTGAAATACTCCCGTATGAAAATGTAGTAGTAGTGCAAAACCTGTGTCACCTTAAAAGAACCAACTCAATTACCAAAGTTCTTGGGAGTTTATGTGAACGATACACTGGGTTTTCACTCACATACGTCGAAAATGTTAGAAAGCTTGTGCTAAATAATCGATTCCACATTATCAGGGTCACTATCAGAAAAAGCAGCATAGCACTTCCCACTTATACATTGTCTCTGCTTCTTCAAAACTAGCTTCGGCATTTTTGGTTTCCTAGCGTGATGATTATGTTTAGATTGAGAGTTGAAATTGGTATTGGTATTTGGCAATGTCGCTGAGAGTCTGTCACATTGCCTGCGACAGTTTTATGTAAAAAAAACTTGATACGTCTGAATCATGGCCAACCAGGAAGTGTAAACAAGTAAATGGAGTATAGCAGAAACCTTCAGAATTTATTTTAGTACACTTTCGTTGCGTCAACCTGAATGACGATGAAATAATTCGGTAAGACGTAGCAGGTTCAGTTACATTCGTTAATCACTACGAACTTTGTGTAGAATGTACAACGTCGCGTAGTCATCTTACAGAAAAATGAATCATTTGATGCCACGAATGTCGCTTGGTACTGATTAGACCTATGCCGAAGCCTTCAAAATGGTGAAATATAAAATAAAAATAGTAGGACGGCCGACCCTAAAGACAATAACTTCCGAAAGAAACATCAGTGTGTTCACGATAGGCCGACTTTTTACACAGTAATCTCCGAAAGAAATGACTTAGAAACTCGATATTTTCAGAGTAGCTTTGGACCTTAATCACGAAGGTCAAATTGGGTCAAATCCACCCAATGATTCCGTAGATATACCCATTCTAAATTTTATTTTCCTAATATTTTCAAAAAAAAACAGATCAGATCGAATTGAAATCCAATACTTCATCGAAAAATGATAGTTTGAAGGTTTATACAGAATTTCATGAGGATAATATAATCAGAAGATCACAGTATATTGAATATTTGGAAAAAAAAAATTTGAAATTTTTTTTTTCGAAATGTTCTCGTGACACGATCACCACGAAATTCGCATTAAGTTGTCAATCAGCATTTTCAAACTAACTGCCAAGTTTCATCATGATTGAATCAGTAGTTTTTAAGTTATTCCGAAAAAAACAACGATATCCAGGAAAAAACTCATTATCGAATCGAACAGAAATTGGTGCACTACTGTGAAATATAAAGCTCAAAGCCTGAGCATAACTTCTTTCCAAATATAATGGATAGTTTCCGAAAAAAAATGATTTTTTAATTTACTGACAGCACGATCTCAATAAAATTCCGGCTTGAGTTGGGTCCTGATGAGTGTAATGTGAACAGCGAATGCCAATAAATCACAGGGAGTTGTATGGTTCAAGACAATGCTCTTTCTGCTCCGTCAGGACCCGGTTTCCACCTCGAACGATGCATTTCAATGTAAAGGGTGTTTCAAATTGCGCGATTTTTTAAGAATAAATAAAACACATAATTTGCAATCATTTTCAGAAACTTTTATTGGTAATTGAAATGTCAGTTATGACATCTATATAAGAAAAATAATATCTGTCAAATGGCCTCCTCTTGCAGCTCTTCAGACGTCCATTCTTTTGTTTAAATTTTCAATGACATTTTGACATAATTGGGGCTCTTTCTCACTAATGACACGAATAGTTTCTTCCTTTAGCTCAGGAATCGATTGTGGATTATTCTTATAGACCTGGCTTCTCACATAACCCCAAAGAAAATAGTCCATCGGTGTCAAATCACATGATCTTGGTGGCCAATTGACATCACCGTTTCTGGAGATTATTCATCCTATGGTGTACCCTGGTTAGGGGTTTAGTTCGTCCAGTTGGTTTGTACAGGAGAGGGTTGGAAATAACACTCGAAGAACTCATTAGAGGGTTTAATTACTACGGCGACACATCAATGGATTCTCCGCTTCATGTTCTTACTCACTGTTTCCATAATACAATAACAAAATATTATATATTTTTTGGCAATGTGTTTACAAGCATATTATGATAACAGACGTGGGAATTCAATATCAGTAGGTAATCTATCTGAGCACGTTTTATGGATGATGCGAGGTTCTATGGGCCTTGCTCGTCTTCAATTAATAATTATACAGACTGTTTGGTCTTACATACGTTACAATGCAGAAAATGTTTGTCTCAATAAATTAATTGTGTCATTTGCAAAGTGAGGCCTTCAGAGCTGATTCCTTGTGTAAAATACGTCATGTTGTGGACCCACTAAGTCCAACTTGTTGGGAACGTCGTCTAATGGACGTTCCAGAGTCTTCAGCAACATTTTGACAAACCAAAATAATATTTTCCTGTGAAAGACCGCTACGACCGTATTTTTCACTTTTTTGATCTTCCACCGAACCGGTCTCTTGAAATTTTATGATAATTCAACCAATGGTGCTTTGAGATGGACGATTATGTAAACCACAAAATTCACTTAATTTTTCAAAAACACTTTTCACAGAACGCTGATTCTCATAAAATAATTAAACAATTTGAACGCGTTGTTGTATTGTGTACGAAGCCATCTTTATAAATGTCATACATCACACTTCCCAGATGTCAAAATCCCAAACGAATTCAGTGTGCCATCTATATTTCATTTATCTTTGAAAAAACCGCGCAATTTGAAAGACCTTTTATTCAATTAAAAGACACAAGTGTGATTGATTTCTATTTTATCATAAACACATGACGCGTTTCACTACATTGTAGTTTCATCAGATGCTGAGTTGCAACTGTCTCAAAAAGTGTGTTACAGTTTTACATAAACCAATACAGGTACAGAGATATTTCCAACGGGTCAATCATGGAAAAACCAAACCGGGCTCCTAGCTGAATAGGTTTAACAATGGTGAATTTGACAGTTCCGTCTGGTCGTTTAATAAATTCCCAGAATTTCTTAAACGGTTTATCTCTAGAGCCTCCAATAAATTTAACTTCCACCCTTTGTTCTCTATGCGTAGAATCTTGAAATTTTCGTCGAATTCGTGTTTTTCTATCATTAATTGTTGATAAACTCTTTATCAACTTTCCTGTGGCTCATGTCTCAAAACTTTCATTCATTCAACACCATAATGAAAGAACACAGAAGTTCTTTTTTGAAAAATAAATTAAACTCCACGTACGCCGAACATTTAATAATAGAAAAACACGAATTCGACGAAAATTTCAAGATTCTACACATAGAGAACAAAGGGCGGAAGTTAAATTTATTGGAGGCTCTAGAGAAAGACCGTTTGAGAAATTCTGGGAATTTATTGAAGGACCAGACGGAACTGTCAAATTCACCATTGTTAAACCTATTCTGCTAGGAGACCGGTTTGGTTTTTCCATGATTGACCCGTTGGAAATATCTCTGTACCTGTATTGGTTTATGTAAAACTGTAACACACTTTTTGAGACAGTTGCAACTCAGCATCTGATGAAAATACAATTTAGTGAAACGCGTCATGTGTTTATAATGAAGTAGAAATCAACCACACTTTTGTCTTTTAATTGAGTTTACAATGGATTTTCTATCAAGTAAAGGCCACCACAATACGAAGACCTTTTATTATTCGAGGCTGAGCTCGAGTGCCGTCCACACTATTCGCTGAATCGTTTATCAAATATTATTGCATTCGCTGTTCGGGTTACACTCATCTGGACCCGGCTTTGAAAATAGTAAAACCTGGTGTGAAAGATTCTAACCAAAGCCAAAGAATTAAATCATAGATTTCTGAGTGCTTCTCCCAGATCCGGCTCTGAACCTCTTGTACTCATATCCGGCCCGGCAAAATCTTGAGCAAACTGTCTATGTAAGCGGCTCGCATTAATTAATAAGGAACTCTGCTAATTGCACCGGGACGAGCAGGAGATTGCCTACTGGCTGCGCCCTGATTGGTTATTCCCGTCGAGATCCCGAAATAATTACAACAATCAAACTACACAGGCGGGCCAGGCTGGCGTTGCGTTCGTTAACTTCCTTCATCCCGGCAGCTCCACGTCTGGATTCCATGTCATTAGCCCGATTCCTCCCGATGAAGGCAGTCAATTATGTGGGGATAATGGGACCAAAAACTAGATTGAGCGGGCCCAACAATGGTCGGAGGAAGGAGCTTTACTCCTGATTGATTTCGTCTGTGATTCAATCATGACAGAAATTATATGGTGCTGGGGGCCGATTCTTGAATATCGATCAAGAATTGAAGAATGTGAGAATTGTCATATGGTTATGTCGATTTTCAAAGTTTTCTCGAGCATCTGCAAAATTTATGAGAGTTCTATTCGCCATTTCGACTATGTTTTCAAGCAAATATTCAAGAAATAAACTGAATGCAAGATATCAAGAAATTTGAAATTGGAATATAAACATAACCTTATCACCAGGTTTGTTTTGGTTCCGAGTTCAGAACTGCGATTGCGATTTTGCGTTTTGGTTCCTTTCAGAACCGGTTCACGATTTGAATAATCCTGTTTTGGTTATTTTCATAATCGATTCCGAACTGTTCCAGAACTGTGAAAGGAGTTCAGACGTTAGAGTCCGAACTGTTTCAAAATTTGGTAGTGTTTTGACCTGAATTGGTTTATTCAGGTGTTTTGGGGGTTTCAATAGTAGAGACCCCGTGTGGTTGAATTAATCGCACTTGATTAATTCTGTCGTTATCAAAATGAAGACACGACTGACGAATATTTTCTGATCTTTATCAGAAATGTTGATGCTTCTAAAATAAGCAGATAATTGAAGAACTTATTGACCAGTTGATCAATATCGTTGCACTAATGATCCGAAAATGGTGTTGAGGTGTACTAAAAACGCACTTTTAACACGTAACAAAAAATGTATTTTCTTGTATCTGTATTAGATAACAAGACCGAATTGGTATAAAAGTGATTTGCACAACAGAATCTTCCTTCTATATCTTATTCGATAGCAAGGTCGAAGCGACTTTCAAATGAGAAGTTACGATGTTTACAATACAAAAATTAACGTATAAGTCTCGTTTGTAAATTCTAAAGCGAACTGTTGTTTACTATACAACGGTCAAATGAAGAGTGTCTAAAAACTAACTAAACCCAAATAAGGAAAATTCTCTTCTTCACATTTTAGAGGGAGAATATAAATTTTGATCGGTTTTTTGAATTAAGCGACGCCCTTCTAAAATCCGAAAAAACACCTCAGATTGGCTGGTGTGAAAGAGAGAGCACAAATGTGTGAAGGAAATTTCTCTAAATGGTCTAAGACGATAAATTCTGTAAACTGTCACATGTGATGTCTGGATTCTTTGAATAACCGAAGTATACCACCCATCAAGCTCCGATTCCTGGAATGCTAAGAGCTTGAATTTTATCTGAGTATTTTCTGTCATGCAAAATTATACTTTATTGTTGGCTTGCTCTTAAAGCCGGTGTCAATTGATTTAATCCAAAAAATATTGAATTTCGGGCATATTCCTGGGAACCAAAGAACACAGACTCCGACGTTGTAAAATCAAGAAAAGACAATATATCATAAAATGCTGGGTACAGGATACGGGGACACAACAGGTAGATCGCACAAGCGTAGAGTGGCTGTCAACGATTTAAATGGTTAACCTGACTTTTTCGACGTCGTGTTGAATTAGTTTTTGATTGTTTAATTTGTTGAGGAAACGGTTAACTGTTAAATTTAAACTTTCGTTATTGAGGATATAATTCCTTCGCTACGACCTACTAGGAAAATCTAGTGGATTTTATATCTATTGTTCACACATGGGATGTATACTTCTTAAATAAATCTATGAATACAAGAGTCATCTTCCTCCATTGAATAATAATGTTTCGAATCAATTTTTCTCTGAAAAGCACTTATCTGAAATACGTTCGTCATTAAATTCATTATTATTTAAAACAATAATTTGTTGGTTCATTTCGGAATATAATTGAAGTAATAAAGAAAATTCAGAAAAAATCATTAAGAGGAAGCAAGTATTCCCAAAAATATTTTTATATTACATGGTGCGACAAGGACTTTCGCATATTTTTAATTAAACCACACACAATATACAAGACATGATTAACATTCCTCTTTTCTACCAACTTAAACGGGAGTTTTTTTCCTCTACGATACCGCTGAGAACCTGAACTTAATTCGTGTTTGGGTTTCATCGCTTTCAGAACTGTTCTAGAAAACTTCAGAATCGGGCTTCCACTGCGCATCGATTCTGCGCAGTTCTAGAACAGTTCTGGGACAGTTCTGAATTTCGGAACCAAAACAAACCTACCGTTTCCTTCGACTAAGCAACGATTGGTAGGAGATATAACATTCGATTGTCGAGTGCCATTCGGTTCCATGCGCAGGTCATTGTTGTTTATATTTAACTGAGAAAATCGACGCGGACATATGGCAATTGTCATACTCTTCAATTCTTGCTCGAGATTCAAGAATCGGCCCCCTGATAACCAATCTTGTATGTTGAGAAAGGCAGAAGACTACTAAAAAAAAAACCCAGAAAAGCACTGCCGTGAAGGCAGCAGCTTTTGCGCGCATGTTCAATGAAGGTGACTGGTTTGGCAGAGAATTTGAACCTGAGCACAAAAGTTGCTGCCTTCACGGCAGTGCTTTTCTAGGTTTTTTTCTATGGAGTACTGGATTTCAATCCGATCTAATCTGTAATATTGAAAAAATGGGAAAATTAAATTTTGAATATCTACGGAATCATTGGGCAGATTTTACCCATTCACGAATTCGACCTTCATTATTAAGCTCCGAAACTTCTCAACAAATATCGAGTTTTTAAGTCGTTTCTTCCGGAAGCTATTGTGTTTACAATCGGCCTAAGGTCCGACCGAAGATCGAATTCGTGAATGGATAGAATCCGCCCAATAATTCCGCAGATATTTTTTTCCAATATTTCTAAAAATACAGATTAGATCGAACTGAAATCCAGTACTTCTTCAAATAATGGCAGTTCGAAGGTTCATACAGAATTTTGTGAGGATAATATGATAATATGATCAGATAATCACAGGATATTGATTTGAAAATAAAAAAAATCTAAAATTGTTTTTCAAATTGTTCTGATGACGAAATTTTGCACAAAGTTGTGCCTTAGTATTTCCAAGCTAGCTGCCAAGTTTCATTATGATTGAAATAGTATTTTTTGAGTTATTCCGGAAAAAAATACCGATATCTCGAAAAAAAACATGAAGTTTGACATATTTTTTCACCACTTCTTCGGAAATTATGATCGTATCGAACTGACATTTTGTACACTGCTGTGAAATATAAAGCTCGTAGTTCGACCGAAATTTTTCAGGAATTTAGTGAACGGTTTCCGAGGAAAAAAGAAATTTCGAGAAAAATTTCGAAACAAATTTTTTTGGAAATTCACTGAAAGCCCGATCTGGACAAAATCTCGCGAAAAATCGCAAATACTCACGTTCCAGCTAACTGCAAAGTTTCAACTCAACCGCTACTGTAGTTCTCAAAATATCAGGGAAATAAACTCAAAATTTCGAATGGCTAAACTCCGAAACCGTTCGGCTGATTCAGCCCATTATCGAACTTTGCCGTCGTGTTTTAAAATGCTTCCTACCCCGAAAGTTTCAACTCGAAAAGATCCTCTGTTCGCCCGTAATCGCGCATACGAACGGCCGGCTGGACAGAATCGATTTTGACACCTGATCTGTCATAAGTGAGTCCAACGTAGTCATTTTCGGGAAAAAATTCGTAAATTACAGACATTTGAACCAAACGATAGCACGCTGTTTCCCTAGAACATGCGCGCAAAAATCTACAATACTTCTCCTCGCACGTGTTATAAAATGGGACCAAACCTAACGATCATAGATTGAATGAAGTCGGCAACATTTACGAAACCCTTTCCAAATCCATTCGTACACAAAGAAATCCCATTACCTGCGCCAAGAAAGCGCCACAGCACTCTTTTCGACTCTTTTCTTACAGAAACTTCAACTAGCGAACTGAAATGAAAATAAATTCTTCTCTTTAATAGACATTGTACAAGGATTTGCTATTATTTCCAAAGAATGATATATATGGTAAACAGGGTATCAGGGAATGCACTCATCAGTCGGGATAGGGTGGGACACGGAGATTGCGTTACAACGATCTTCACTTTGCTATTGACCGATTAAAATATATAGGCATCGCCGCCACGGTGCTTCATCAAGATTATATTGTACATTTCCTCGTACGCGAATTTTGTACAGCCGGGTATTCGGAAGATGAATTGGATTTTTAAAGCGCAAACTGATTATAGTGCTTGTCGTTCAAGCGATGACATTTGAGTTGTCAGCTGCTCTACCGCCTGAATCACGCGATTCTTTCTTTGTTGTTGAATAATTTTTTGAAAAACCGGAATATTCAAAACTCTCAAGAGATTGCACAGGTCTGCGACATAAGAATTGTTTCAAATTCAATAAATGATTTTTATGTTATTTTCAAGGCTGATTTCAAAAAAAAATAAAAAAATTCCATCACGTACAGTTATTTCACAAACTGCTTGTATAGTTTTAGCTTTTTTCGATATTTTCATACATATCTCTGTACTCTAGTGAGTTTGAATTTTGGTATTTTGGATCTCCAGTAACTGTTATTTGGCCTAAAATACTTTTAAAACGTATTAAAAAAACTATAATGCATTTTCAGATGCATAGCAATTTTTATACTACATGAGTTATACGTAAAATAAATGGTAATTAGGAGAAACCACAAATGGACAATATGTGGTGATTCAAAAGTGGTTTTAATGCTGCTTAGTCAACAAAGTGGCTATAAAAAATTTCCTTGCTTTCTCTGTGAATGGGGCAGCAGAGACAGAACGAATCACTACATATAAAAAGATTGGACCTTGACAAAAACCTTACAGGTTGGGGTTAAAAATGTTGAGAGGGAAAGCCTTGTGGATCCCAAAAAGGTCTTACTTCCACCACTTCACATTGAGTTGGGTCTGATGAAGCAGTTTGTCAAGGCATTGCCAAAAGAAGGAGAATGTTTCAGATATCTTTGTGGACAGTTTCCTAGGTTTATCCGAGGCAGAGCTGAAGGAAGCAATCTTTGTGTCGGACCAGACTAAAACTAATGAGAGATCCCAACTTTGAGGACACAATGGAAACAAAAGAAAAAGCAGCGTGGACATCTTTTAAATTGGTTGTTACCGGTTTTCTAGGAAACAAAAATGATCCAAAGTACGGGACAATAATCGCAGACATGCTCGACAACTTTAAGAAACTTGGTTGTAATATGAGCATTAAAGTTCATTTTCCCCACTCACATCTTGACTATTTCCCTGCAAACCTTGGTGATGTAAGTGAAGAGCAGGGTGAAAGATTCCACCAAGACATGAAGGAAATGGAACGAAGATACCAAGGAAGATGGAACGTCAACATGATAGCGGACTACTGCTGGATGTTGAAAAGAGATGATCCTCAACGAGTCCACAGACGGAAAAGCAACAAAAGAAGCTTCAACAGCAAGAGAAAACGATATTATCATGACTTATAAGCTTGAAGAGAAATAGAAGTGTACTGGAAACGTGGTTTAGAACCTGATTTATAAATAAAATAAAATGTTATAAATTTGGAAAAATGGCTTAAATTTTATTATTATACCCAAAAATATTCCCTTTTTGTAAGAAAACCTGACGTGATAGAAAAAAACGGATTGCATTTTTGAAATCAGCGCTGAAAAGTACATAAAAGTCAGTTATCAGATTTCAAACAATTTTTTGAAAATTTTTTTTTGCAGACCTGTGTTGTTAAAACTCATTTGTCATGATTAAAGAAACTTATTAACAAAACACGTACGTCGAGTACCATGAATGAGGTGGGGAATAATAAGTAGATTGAAGGGGATTTTAACAACTATTATCTGAGAGAAATTATATATTTATATACTTATAATATGATTGCAATATCATATATACTCCATTCACTTTTATAAACTATCCCGGTTCCCCATGATTTAGGTCTATCAAGTTTTTTTACTTGAAACTGACGCAGGTTGGCACTCGTGAAATATCGGCAATGTCAAAATAATTTTCAGAGACGTTGCCGATTTCTACTCTCAATCTCAACATAATCATCACGCTTGGAAACTAAAAATGCCGAAGGTAGTTTTAAAGAAGCAGAGACAAAGTATCAGGAAGTGCTATGTAGAATTGAAATCTGCTTTTTCGTCCAGTAACTCTGATAATTTGGAATCAAAAATTTATCACAAGCTATCCAAAATTTTCGACTATGTGAGTGTAATCCAAGGAATTATATTTTATATAAATAAATATTTATTTTTTAGCTGCACATCACCACAATAAGGAAGATTTTAAGTGAAAGAGACGACAAAGAATTTCCTTTTACTGGTGCACCCAAAAAGACACTGACTGAAGACTTTGTTTCGAAAAAGTCGATTCTTGATTTCCTTGCAAGAAAATAGCATAACTGAATCTTCCAACCATGTTTATATACAGTATCAACAGAGAAAAAAAGTTTCTTCAACATTCGCCAGGTTTTTGGAATTTTTGAATTCATATATGTATACATATAATATTTTCTCAAAGTCATTATTTTCCCAATGAAAATTCACAGTTTGAAAAATTTATTTTGGTAAAATCCACGTAATGATTCCGCAGATATATCTATTCAAAATTTTATTTTTCCAATATTTCCATAAATACAGATTAGATCGAATTGAAATCCAGTACTTCATCGAAAAATAACAAAATACAAAATTTAATGAGGATGATATGATGAGAACACAGAATAAAATATTTGAGAAAAAAATTTGAAATTTTTTTTTCAAATTTTTCTAATGAGTTATACCGAAAAAGCAAGATAACTCGCTTGTTTGAACTCGTATTCGAAATCTGTTGATACATTCTACAGGAACTTTCTTAAGTGTTATTCAAATATAATATGACTGCACTTTTTAATCCAGCCATTTTCTAGAAATGAGACAAGATTTTAAAATGTAAACTATAGTCGAAAGTTCTCTAATCTTGCTGCAAAATTTTTGCTGATTTCAAAAATGTATCATATGTCGCTATTTATATGAATATAACATGAGAAAAAGTTCAATATTTTTTTCCCGCTTTTCTATTCACTGTTGAATTATTATAAGTAAGCTGACGTTTCCATAGCGACCATTGAATAAGCATAATATATATTATTATATATGTTGTTCTGATATATAGACTTCTCTTGCAACTCGGCTATTTCCATTCGCTTGAATATAGCATACCAACATATCGAATTTTTCGTAATTGGGTATATTTCGGGCCATTAGGGATAATAAAGAGATTTTCTATGGCTAATCTTAAGAACTATGACCATAGAAATATTTATTCAGCAATCGCTGATTCCAATCATAGAGGCGCAAGTTCACACAAAGATAATGCACATTGAATCGTCGCTATCGTAACGTCAGCCTACTCATAATTCATGAGTGAATAGAAAAGCAAGAAAAAAGTATTGAATTTTTTCTCATGTAATATTCATGTAAATAGCGACATGATACATTTTTGAAATCAGCAAAAATTTTGTAGCAAGATAAGAGAACTTTCGACTATAGTTTACATTTGAAAAATTCAAAATCTTTCTCATTTCTAGAAAATGGCTGGATTAAAAAATTCATATTATATTTGAATTACTCCTAAAAAAGTGCCTGTAGAATGTATCAACAGATTTCGAAAACGGGTTCAAACAAGCGCAGCATTATTGAAAATGGCAATTTTTCAATTTTCGGTCATAACTCAAGTTCAATGATCGATAAGCTGGATCTGTTTTCAGATTCGGATTAGTCAGGAAAAAAAAGCTCGAGAATGTGTTATCAGTTTTCTTCTAGCTGCTATAGTTCTCGAGATCCCTTCAGTAGACAACGAATTTTGCCCACCCTGTATAACTGAAATTTTCCCCAAATATGAACAATAGTTTCAGAAAAATAATATTTTTCAAAAAAATTTTGAAAAGTTTTTTTTCCGAATTGAGTAACCATACGATTCCAACGAAATTTCGTTTAAAGTTGCGCGTAATTATGCTCCAACTAACTGCCAAGTTTCAATCCTATCGCTTTAGTAGTTTCTGAAATATGAGGAAAATAACCTCAAAATTTCAAATGGCTATAAGTCCGAAACAATTTGGCCGCTTTGGCCCATTAACTTAACTTAGGCATTCCGATGCGTGAACCACCCTGCAAGTTACGAGTCGCTAGCTGGATTCGTTCGATAGTTATCGTGTCCACGGCCAGCCGGCCGGATAGAATCAATTTTTACCTTTGGACAAAACTATAGCACGCTGCGCGCAAAAAGTGAAATAGATGCAGTTTCCTAGGCAACAATGAATATGCTGTTTACGTCGCATGAGGCCTATTAACGATTTTTTATTGATCCGAGTTCACCTATATGGTACCCATGATGCGCCTGCTAAGCTCATCTAAACTAGCATCAACGGACATAAACGATCCTAGTAGAGAAAATCGACGATATGCATCCAGGCAGCGCTGACCCGATGGCAATCTAGCCGATCTAGCTCCGATTTTATCGCATTAAGAATTCCGTGAGATACGACATGAAAACCAATTTCAATTTCGTCTTCGGGTTCCACGTTGAGCGCCCATCTGGACCGCGACTCGCCCTGATGCACGTATATCTGTTGGTTATTTGATATTCGACGATATTTATGATTTCGTTCTCGGCTGACTGCTAAATCTATCGGACCGGCTAACAGCCGGATATTTCGGAGACGACATTGCCGATTCCATATCCAGGCGACCAGATGGATATTAGCGTTCGATCAAGTCAGGGTTTTGGAGTTTCCGTGTCGTATACGTTACGAGGTGTTCGAATTTGTTATCTCATTCGCTGTTATGACTGTTTCATGATTATAAGTAGGTAGGATGTGTTCATCGAAACGACATACGACGATATCCACTGCCTAACTCTTTCGTATCTTCGAGTGTAAACGCCCCGCGTTGGAAGCTTTTGTGGGAGGAAGGGTGCCCCCACTTTGTAGCTAGGGTAATGCCAGCAACATACGTAACGTTCTACCGGAGAGGTTGACCTGCACAGGTCAACCTGCACAGGTCAAACGGTGCGTGTATTGGAACAGACCTGCGCAGTTTCTCCGTCCTGCATCTGCGACCGCGAAATTCGATTCTTTCTCGATGGACCCTACGTTGAACCTGAGCTTAGGAGAGCTCCGACCATCGCAAACATGTAACGGCGTCAGGCCTGAAACCTGCACAGGTCAACCTGCGTATGTGACCGGCATAACCATGGCCATCAACCTAGTCATGAAGCTGCCGCCGATTCTATATCGAGTCAAAATATCAAGGCACTCAAGATTGAGCGTAATGAGAAGACCGATGAACTTGCCAAATGAGCCTCAAAGATCACACCTCCTGGAATAAAATCCTTCTGTATGCACGCAATAGAACACGCAGGGTAGGAGTTCAACTATGGAAGCTAAGCCACAGAACAAACCTCTGGATTCTTGATGGTGACATTAAAGAACGTTCTCAATGAACGATTCCCATCTCGTTTCTTCTGTTTTCTCAAAATGTCAAGTCCGTATTCGTGAACATCAGGGAGCTGTACAAATGAGCACTTTTTGGCAATCCTGCCAAATGTTCTAACCGATCAGAAAAAAAAGTGTTTTTAGGCATATCACTCAATGATTACTTCGTATTTAGCGTACAGAACATATCTGTGAAGTTTTCTGCGACGTATTATCATTATAGTTGTAGCGCATCGTTACGGTGAAAATGGATAACTAAGAGAGGAGAGAATATTTTCTAAAAAACATGAAGCTAAAGAAGAAAAGGAGCTGTTATCCTGATATAGATTGCAAAGACTGAAACGTACATGGGTTGGTTGACAGCAAACTATTCAAGGGAATAATTGAAAACACTGATTGAAATCCAACACATTCTAAACAGTTTTCTGAATGATCTTGAGAACATGCAGTTGGTTCAATATCAAAGATTTTTTCATTTTATCCAAACAATCTTGATCACACATCAAAAAGCTTCACTTTGGGATGCTCATATATTCAACATCCTCATCAGTCGATCAAGCAGTGGGAGATTTGCGAAAATATCAAAACTCAATGTCATATAGATCAAATCTAACTAACACACTTTGACACTTAAATAATAACCTAACAATTAGCGTGCCTGTTTGGTTCTGTCGCAAATCGTAGGAGATTTTTCTTTATAGATCACTGTGCTATCGTCATTGCCTCATAAATTATGCAACTATCCAAAGCTGTCTAGACCAAGAATTCAATATAAGCATCATCCATTAGCAAATCCACACGACGTGATAAACAAGGCTACAAAGCACGTCATCAGATTCGTTGACACCATTACATATATCCTTAGGACTAAATAAAATGGGTAGTAAACATAATGATCTCCAGGAGATTCAACTTCAAAAATCGATATAGAGCAGGTTTGGACCTCAATAATGATCGAGGGCAGATATCGTGAATGGGTTAAATCCATCTCATGATTTCGCTGATATACCCAATCAAAATTTTTATCTTTTGGATTACCCATTTCGCAATCTCGAAATCCTTATGAAATTCTACCCTGTTTTCGGTATTTAAGGAAAAACTATTTGGAATGAACGCGCAGCAATGGCAACACAGCATGGATGTTTCCTACTGAAATTAATTATTTGGTAACGAAACAGCTTTAATTTAATCAAAATCATCAATATCAATTTCCCTTGTTATCCGAAAGTAACGCCAGATGGTATCACGGACATCCAAACACAAAAGAAGTTGAACAACTTTGTCAGCAGAAAAAGTCAACAAAGAACGAGAGGTAAAATATGGCTGCATTCTCGTCCCTAGGACTTTTAATGTCTGAAATATGGCAACAAATCGTAGTCCGAGTGTACTCTGAAGGACACTTGGGGCTTTTGAAATCAATGCCAACAGTGAATGAACGTGTCATCGTCTCGTATGGTTTGTGTCACGTGCCTCAAACAATATCCTCGAACGGAAGATTTATTACAGTTTTTATATACGAATTTATATAGGTTACAGCAAGAAGAGGGGTTTTCTGCTCCCTTTTTGTTGTTCCCCTCGTGGAAACTCGGATACTTTTGCGTTTGCTTTATGAGGTTGAATTTTAAGTTTCTTGTATGTTGGGTCAAGGTGCGCTGTGTTCGATTATAATATTGTTTTGAAACATAATCAATCCTGAAAATATAGATTCTTCCTTCGATTTCAAGGTCTATTTGAGCAGTTCGGGCCTTGGTTTATTATACTGCTGAATACAGTTGCTCTGTTTGGTTCAACAGTGCTCATGTTCATTGAATTGAGGCACAACTTGACTTTGACAATAATTAGTGGAACCATTAGATCTACGACTTTGGTCACCAGGTCTTGCACACATAGAGCTTGTTCGGAGAGATTCATTCTTGTATCCCTCACCACCAGAAATCCTCCATAGATGCGATCCCATCATATAATCTTATCTTGTAGACTGTGTCTCAATTCCGACACAATACAATTCTCATCTCACATTTATGTCGTTCAGGAAGGATCCTATTTCGCAAAGAGAATCATCAACCTCAAAACGAGAGAGAATAAAGAATTACGAATTGATTCTAGCAGTGGCTCTCAATCAAATCTTATCTGTCTTGAAGGCCTTGAAGTAGGAAAAGTAGTTATAAATTGCAGATATAAGCATCTGGAATGTCAAAATGAAATTTAATCAAATACAAATGCGAAGATGCAGTTCTCCATTTACACACTGTAGAGAGCTAATTCAAGAGCTTCATTCTCTTATTCCATATCACCACCAATCCTCAATAGATGGGATCTCATCAGATAATATTCCCTTGTCAGCCCGGCCTTCATTCCGAGACAATAAAATCCTCATCTCACATTTATGTCGATGAGAAAGGTTCTGTTTCGCAAAAAGAATCATTAACCTCAAACCGAGATGTTGAAATGATTCTTGTAGTGGCTCTCAATCAAATCTAATCTCTCTTGAAGCCTTTGAAGCAAGCGAAGTAGTTATAAATTGCAGCTATAATCTGGTATGGCAAAATGATATTCATTCAAATACAACTGCGAAGATTCAGTTTTCTATTTACACCCTGTATAGTGCTAATTCCCGAAGTGGCTTTCAATCTAATCTAATCTCTCTGGAAGACCTTGAAGCGAGCAAAGTAGTTAAGAATTGCAGATGTAAGCATCTGGAATGGCAAGATGATACTCATTCAAATACAACTGCGAAGTTTCAGGTTTCCATTTACACCCTGTGTAGAGCTAATTCAAGAGCTTCATTCTCTCATTCCATATCAACATCTATCCTCAATAGATGGGATCTCATAAGATAATCTTCCCTTGTCAGCTCGACTTTCATTCCGAGACAATACAATCCTCATACCACATTTAAGTCGATGAGAAAGGGTTCTGTTTCGCAAAGAGAATCATTAACCTCAAGCCGAGAGAGAAGATAGAATGGCGGAATGATTCCCGAAGTGGCTTTCAATCTAATCTAATCTCTCTTGAGGCGAGCAAAGTAGTTAAGAATTGCAGATATGAGCATCTGGAATGGCAAGATGAGATTCATTCAAATACAACTGCGATGTTTCAGTTTTCCATTCACACTCTGTATAGAGCTAATTCCAGAGCTTCATTCTCTTATTCCATATCACCACCAATCCTCAATAGATGGGATCTCATCAGATATTCTTCCCTCGTCAGCCAGGCCTTCATTCCGAGACAATACAGTCCTCATCCCACATTTAAGTCGATGAGAAAGGGTTCTGTTTCGCCAAGAGAATCATTAACCTCAAGCCGAGAGAGAAGATAGAATGGCGGAATGATTCCTGAAGTGGCTTTCAATCTGATCTAATCTCTCTTGAAGACCTTGAAGCGAGCAAAGTAGTTAAGAATTGTAGATGCAAGCATCTGGAATGGCAAGATGAGATTCATTCAAATACAACTGCGAAGTTTCAGGTTTCCATTTACACCCTGTGTAGAGCTAATTCAAGAGCTTCATTCTCTCATTCCATATCACCATCTATCCTCAATAGATGGGATCTCATCAGATAATCTTCCCTTGTCAGCCCGGCCTTCATTCCGAGACAATACAATCCTCATCTCACATTTATGTCGATGAGAAAGGGTTCTGTTTCGCAAAGAGAATCATTAACCTCAAGCCGAGAGAGAAGATAGAATGGCGGAATGATTCCCGAAGTGGCTTTCAATCTAATCTAATCTCTCTGGAAGACCTTGAAGCGAGCAAAGTAGTTAAGAATTGCAGATGTAAGCATCTGGAATGGCAAGATGAGATTCATTCAAATACAACTTCAGTTTTCCATTCACACCCGGTATAGAGCTAATTCAAGAGCTTCATTCTCTTATTCCATATCACCACCAATCCTCAATAGATGGGATCTCATAAGATAATCTTCCCTTGTTGGCTCGACCTTCATTCCGAGACAATACAATCCTCATCTCGCATTTAGGTCGATGAGAAAGGGTTCTGTTTCGCAAAGAGAATCATCAACCTCAAGCCGAGAGAGAAGATAGAATGGCGGAATGATTCCCGAAGTGGCTTTCAATCTTATCTAATCTCTCTTGAGGCGAGCAAAGTAGTTAAGAATTGCAGATATAAGCAGCTGGAATGGCGAGATGAGATTCATTCAAATACAACTGCGATGTTTCAGTTCACACCCTGTATAGAGCTAATTCCAGAGCTTAATTCTCTTATTCCATATCACCACCAATCCTCAATAGATGGGATCTCATCAGATAATCTTCCCTTGTCTGCTCGACCTTCATTCCGAGACAATACAATCCTCATCTCACATTTATGTCGATGAGAAAGGGTTCTGTTTCGCAAAGAGAATCATTAACCTCGAGCCGAGAGAGAAGATAGAATGGCGGAATGATTCCCGAAGTGGCTTTCAATCTAATCTAATCTCTCTTGAAGCAACGGGGCGAGCCGGGACATAAACAGAAGCCAACCGATAGGAAGCCAATTTTCGTTGGGTAATTTGTCGGTTGTTTGCGGATTAAATTTTTTCACAAAAACCGAAACGGTTTAACGGGGCAATAAACGACGAACTGTGCGACATTCGGTGCACCACACACGGGGTAGGGGTTGGTTGTGCAGTGGCGTAGGTTCAGAGGATATGTTCGTGGGAAGTTTGAGCAGTTTTGATGGAGCAACTGATAGTTATATAGGATTAAACAGCTGATTGGGGGACAAAAGAAGTCATCTGTCGAATGATGCCATAAATCAATTTACTCTAATTTAATTTCCTAATAACTCACATACCTGAACATGTATCGAGCAGCTTGAGAGCTAAATTACGAAGATCGAGTAGTCAAATGAGTAAATTCTTCCCAAAAATTCCGTCGTTAGAAGTATTTTTTCCAATACTTCCGAAAAAATAGATTTTATACACAAATATAAAAAAAAATCAACGAAATTTGCGGAAGGTTTCCGAAATAAAAAGTTTCAAACGAAAATTTAGGAGACATTTTTTTTCAATTCTTACCAGATTGTGATCTTCACAAAATTTTCCATGATATTTAGCGCCGGGATAACACATCTGATTGCAAAGTTTTGCGCTCATGTTCTGCGGAACAGCTTGCTATATCATTTCGTCTAAATGTCTGTAATTTTCGAATTCTTCCCGAAAATGGTCTCAAACTAGATGGACTCACTGATGACGGATCCGGTGTCAAAATCGATATGTATGTATGGCCGGCCGTCCGGCAGGTCGATGACACGATAACAGTCGAACAAAGTGAGCTAGCGACTTGTAACTTTCAGATTAGTTCGCGCATTATAATGCGGCGGTTAAGTTAGTTAATGGTTTTAATCGATTGAATGGTTTCGGAGTTATAGTCATTTGAATTTTCGAGATTAATTCCCTGATATTTCAGGAACTAATGGAGTGATTGGATTGAAACTTCATAGTTAGTTGGAGCATAACAACACACAACTTTTCACTGAATTTTATTGAGATCGAACTCTCAGTGAATTTTGGAAAAAATGTTTCTCGAAACTTTTTTCGAAATATTTTTTTTCGGAAACTTCCTTCAGTCGACTAGGTTGGACTCACTGATGACGAATCCGGTGTCAAAATTGATTCTGTCCGGCCGGCCGGCCGGCCGTCCGTAGACACGATAACTGTCGACAGAAGCAAGCTAGCTACTTGAAACTTTCAGGATTGGTTGCGCATCAGAATGCCGCGGTTGAGTTCGTTAATGGGCCAAATCGGTCGAACAGTTTCGGAGTTATAGGCACTTGAAGTTTTGAAGTGATTTATTTTTTATTTCAGAAACTACTCGAGCGATTGGATTCAAACTTGGCAGTTTGGTGGAGTATAACGACGCGCAACTTTGAGCCAAATTTCGTCAAGATCATATTGTCAGTAAATTAAAAAAAAAATTTTTTTCGAAATTTTTTTACAAAAAAATTTTTTTTTCCGAAACCATTAATCATACCAAAAAACAATTATACTCACACTTTGACCTTCTAATTTCACAGCAGTGTACTAAATTTCAGTTCGATACGATTATAAGTTTTGGAGATATCGGGAAAAAATATGTCAAATTTCGAGGTTTTCTTCTCGATATCGTTGATTTTTTCGGTATTACTCGAGAAATACTGATTCAGTCCTGATTAAACTTCACAGCTAGTTTTAAGATGCTGAAAGACAACTTTATGCAAAATTTCGTGATAATCGTGTTATTAGAACAATTTGAAAAAAAAAATGTCTATGATTTTCTCATCATATCATCCTCATTAAATTCTGTATGAAACTTCGAACTGTTATTTTCGATGAAGTACTGGATTTCAATTCGATCTGATCTGTATTTTTGGAAATATTGGAAAAATAAAATTTTGATTGGGTATATCTACGGAATCATTGGGTGGATTTTACCCATTCACGAATTCGGCCTTCGTAATTAAGGTCCAAACCTTCTCTACAAATATCGAGTTTCTAAGTTGTTTCTTTCGGAAGTTATTGTGTTTACGCAGTCGGCCGTCAGGCTGACCGTAAACACAATAACTTCCGGAAGAAACGACTTAGAAACTCGATATTTGTAGAGTAGGTTTGGGACTGTTATTTTTTGATAAAGTACAGATTTCGATCCGATTCAATATGTATTTTTGGAAATATTGGGAAAATAAAGTTTTGAATGGGTATATCTGCGGAATCAATGGGTGGATTTTACCCATTCACGAATTCGGCCTTCGTAAGTTTATGATTTGTTTTTGAAGGTATAATGTCCACACAATTTTGTTATTTTTTTCCTTCTTTTTTCAATGTGATATTTTAATCTATATAATATTTTTTGCTTCATGCTGCAAGGACGACCGTAAACACAATAACTTCCGAAAATAACAGAAATTCTTGCAGCATAATAGAAGGAGCTCGCAAAAACCAGTTTCCTATTGAAACCCCATCTGGAAAATTGAAGTGAACTTTCGTCATTTTTTGGTACGTACTACGTCCATGCAGCAATGAAGACGGTATGTGTTGCCCATTCGCCATAAAAGTCAGGCAGGGATAAGGTAATATAAAATTCTAATATAAACGGGCTGCCCCGACCGGATACAATCTGAAAATACATCGTGAGGCGGCGGCGTTGGTCTGACGTGGCCAGGATGGCGGTGGTGAGCCGAGGGGGGCCGTAATCGATGCGGCGGCAGTTTATTCAAAGTGGGGAACGCAGGTTGACTTTGCGCCAAACCAATTTATAAAAGTTGATAACGTGAAACATTGTGAAACTTTTTCCAATCATGCTGAGTAATCCACCTTCCGACGTCTGCTGCTCGCGCTGCTTTCCTGTTTCCTTACACGTGATGCTGCCGATGAAGATCAGGCTTTATTGTCAACTTATTTCGAAGACAATTATTTTTTTTTCGGGGGAAATTCAGCACGAACTGAGCCGTGGCCCCTTCGAGTTTTAAAGTGTAAAGACGGATTGATATTTCTCATTGTTTCTATATCTTCAAGGAGTTATTGAATTGAGAGCAAAATGTAACGCGTCAACAAGTTAGGTTGAGTTTATAAGTATCGATTTGCGGGCTTCAGTGATTAATTCTCGAAAATGTTTTCAATTAAACTGCTCCACATGAGTCAGGGATATTGACTTAAATTCCAAAAAAATATAGTTAAAATGAGATTTTTGTGATGAAAATTCATATTAATATGATTTCAAGTTGCAAATTTATTTTAGTCTGTAGGTCTGCAGCGTTTACAGGGTGGTTAAGAAAAATCGAGTAAAATAACGAAATTTTATTTCCAGAGAATTCAAGCATTTCAAGACTATCAATACAATGTATGGCCTCCACGGGCATCAGTAGCTTGACACCTTCTTTGCATACTACACACGAGGTTTTTGAAAATTTCTTGAGGAATTTGGTTCCATAAATGGGGCAGAAGGTCTCTCAGATCATTTAAGGATTCTGGGGTAGGTTGATGATAATCTAATCTTCTTTGGAGCATATCCCATGCATGTTCTAAGCAATTCAAATCTGGTGAGTGCGGAGGTATTCTCAACTATGGCTGCACGGTACGGTCTAGCGTTATCGTCTAGAAATTGAAAAGTTTCACCAATAGCAGCGTGAAAATTTGGCACAACATTGTCAATGACGTGCTCCCTATAGTGTAAGGCGGTCATATTCCCAGGATAAATGTGTAGATCTGTGTGCCCGTTGAAACATATCCCGGCCCATACCATAACACCACCTCCTCGGAATGGATGGACTTCTTGGACATAGCGACGATAACGGGGTATGCGTGGGGTTTTCCATACCCTTATTCTTCTAGAATCTGAAAATCGTCCATATCTGGATTCATCAGTGAAAAGGACACTACGTCATTGATCGTTCCAATTGATATGTTACCTTGCCCATTCCAGTCTTTGACGCTTATGGTCACGTGTTAATGGAACTCCTCTTAATGGACGTCTAGGACCTAGATTCACCTCTCTCAAACGTCGTCTGATGGTTTCGATGGAAACTTGGACCCCATCTGCATTTTGAAGAGTATTCCTAAGCACCAAGCCTTGGTCTTTCCACCACGGAACCTGTCTCCCTGAACCTATTCCAAAGTCGAGATATCACACTTTGGCTGACTTGGAGCCTTTCCGCTACAACAACCTGAATTAGGCCACCCTGTAGCATTCCAATAGCCCTATTAGCCTCAGCATTTGTTGATTTACGTCTTGGCATTTTCAGAAAACTCGTTTCAAATCGAAGCCGTTGATAAAATGACTTCATTTCAAAATAAGAACATTCATGAAGCAAATGCAAAGAACCAAACTTCAGAAAAAAGGCGACCAGATTGACGAAATGTCTCATACTGATTTTTATTGGATCGATTCAAGGTGTTATTGAGTTTTAAATGATTTTACAGCGATTTTCTCGAAGATTACATACTTTTAAAAACGATTGAATACGATATCCCTAACTCTTGTGGAGCAGTTCATTTAATGAGAATACGCAATGATTTTATTTTTCAATATACTTAAGTGTTATTCTTCCAAAAATTCTTGAAAATAAAATCTAGAAAAGCACTGACGTGAAGACAGCAGCTTTTGAGCGCATGTTCACTTTTTGTTATGGCAGGACCGTAAACACAATAACTTCCGAAAGAAAGAACTTAAAAACTCGATATTTGTAGGGTAGGTTAGGGGCTTAATTACGAAGGTCGAATTCGTGAATGAGAAAAAATCCACCCAATGATTCCGCAGAGATACCCATTCAAACAGACTTTAATGAGGATAATATGATAGGAATATCACAGAATATTGGATAATCAAAAAAAATTTGAAATATTCTTCAAATGCTGCCAATCTTTATCAAGATTGAATCAGTATTTTTCGAGTTATTCCGAAAAAAACAACGATAGAAAAAAAACCGAAATTTTACATGTTTTTTCCAATATCTCCAAAAATAATTTCCGCATCGAATTGAAATTTGCTACACTGCTGTGAAATATAAGGCTCGAGGTGTTGGCAAATTGTTTTCCGGATTGGCGTCTGAATTTAAGATTGCAGCGCCACGATGGCCAGTTTTAGAACCTTAGATACCGACATTAATTTTCTTTTGATAGTCGATTTTGTACTGTTTGTTAGTGTTTGGTTTGATGATTTTTGATTTAATAATAGGCAGATTTCTGGAAAGCATAGCATTCCTCTTCTGTTACTTTCTCTTCTTGGACTAGGGCCTAGAAGAATATTGTCTTCGTGAATGTGATCTAATATTTCATGAGCAATTCGTGCTTACCTCTATAGAAATGATCATCATCGGTAAAATGCAGGTAACAGACTCTCATAAATCTTGTTTGTTGGATTCTTTAACACTTCCAGGCCCGACTCGTTAAAGGAAGTTTCTTTCATTCAAAATCGAAATTTTTCATCGAGCTGTAAATATCTATGGGAATGGACATTTGAGTTTGCTTTTTCTCGGTAGAAACACTTGCAAAATCACACAAACGCCAAGAAAAATGCATAAACTTTCTCATTTTCTCGATACTTCTTTTAACTTGTCAATGATAATGTCTGTACCTTGGGTTGCTCTGATAGCCATCAGAGGGAGTAGCGCTTATCTTCATTCGCCAATAGGCAACGTTTAAGCATGTAGACCCGGTCCAGCGGCCTGACCTTGAGATATAAGCGAGGTTTGATGACATTTAAATTGACATTCAAATGTGGCTGTTTTGCCTAGCTGTAATTACCACGGGGTATTGTTTCCTCTTAACTTATATTCAGCTTCGTCAATTCAACCTATCCAAGCCCCAGCATGAACAAGGAAAACCATACATCAACTTGACCTCTCAATCCATTCATCTTGCACCTCATCCCACGAAATTTATGTTCAATTCCTCAGATTATCTCCGAAAATTTTCATTACTTTCTTAATTAGGTTAAGTAGCAATCCGTAATGGCTACACTTTCAGAGAAGGACCTATCCCAGTTCCAGATTTATAGCGCCTGGGCGAGCAATGAAAAATAATTAATTGAAAAACTTGTATCAATATGGAGCCCGGCCATAATATCACTCGCGAAAATTACCACGGTTATTCGGAAACTTGGGAGCTGCTTTAGTTGCCGTTGCGGGGGGTTCTGGGGCATGGAATCAATTAAATTAAGTCGACCATTTCTAAGTCACACGCAACCTTCTTGGAGATTTACTTGTTCAATTTTCTCCGTTGGAAAGTTCGGACGTCGGGCGGCTTTGTGGATGAAATCGGTTCTAACCCGTTTATTTCTGTCGGTTTGAAGATTCGATCGGGTCGGATTTTTATTTGGATATATCGGGTGGTTTTTTTTGCTGCATCAGAAATTTCGGTGGTTGTTGTCTATGATTTGACTGTTGAGAATGTCAAAGTGGGTTGACATTTCTGTTCCGTAAGGCTTGGAAATGGGAGTTTTTCCTTCAAACGAAAATGCAGTAGTTTTTAGGAAAAACTTTAGAACATCACATTTCAAACATATAATTTCAATATTATATTTTTAAAAAAAATAACCTAAAAAAATCACCTAACACTGGAAAATAAAAATGGGAATTAGCATTTAAAGGGATTTGTCTTGAGTGCACGATATGGCAACGTCGAATTCAGCTCTCTCGGAAAGAAAAGGACGTCAAATGTGTTACTTTGCTCAGGATAACAGGGATAGGTATACTTCGATCTGGTTAGAGTAGAAGACAACAAGCAAGGAATAGAAAAAGAAGAGCACAGACTATCATACTGTCATATTACTGACAAATCGCAAACGGAAATTGTTTGGTTATATTGACAAAGTACACGTGTGTACCACAGAACAGGAATAAATATTTCATTATTCTATAGCAGAAAAAGCTATTTTACTAAACACCGTTGTCACTTCGTGCATGCCTGGCAAATCTCAAACCCCAGTTTTAAAATCTGATTTTGAATACTTTCTGAAGGTTATTTGGGAAAATGATGAATCAAACCCATAATAATTATGCTCAAATTTGCATTTGCAGTAATAACCCAAATTCAGGAAAAACCCCCATTCATCATGAATCGTTAAACGCCTAAAATACGCTTCCAAATTTTGGAAATTTATTAAAAAAAAAGATATCTGCACCCGAAGTACATAGAGCCCTTTGTTGGTCAAGTGCTGTAAAATTTTTAGAGATTCCTGGAACTTCCGGTTTCACCAGAAGTGACACCAACATTCGTTTTTCAAATTGAAAATTCCTTGATAAAAATAGATTATTCATGAAATTCTGAGTTGTTTCAATGTGAAATTATCGAGTTTCCGTCAGAAAATTTTTTTTTAGAGTGAAATTCCAATAAAAAAATAGAAAGTGGCGCTCTACTGAAACATGATTATCTTCCAGGTTTTTCATTGAAAAACTGCCGTTTTTAGGCTTCCGCAAGAAGTAAATATAATACTTCTGTCGCAATAGTCAGAATTGAAACTCATGATACAGGCGGTCACAAAAGCTATGTCAAAGTTGGCAACTTCGATTACGTGAAAGCACAATTGCGTCAAATTAGAACCTCATTTTTTATGGCCATAATGGAATCTACATTGAAAAATATTGAGGGTGTGGAAATAACACCAATGCCCTAAAATTCATATTTCCAGAGCTATGCAGTCGTGATTACATTTCTGATATCAATCTACTCAAAAATATAAGCAAAACTGGAAATTCAGAATTTCTATGCATAAAATTTAAAATTAATGTTCCATTCCCTTCGAGACAATAATTTTCTTCTAAAGAAGAATAATTTACTTTCTTAGAAGACTAAAATTCGAAATGTGATCGCGTACATTATTTTTTGCGAATATCTTCAAGGCCATAAAAATGAGGTTCTAATTTGACGAAACGCGTTTTCGAAATTGCCAACTTTGACAATGCTTTTGTGACTTCCTGTATCATGAGTTTCAATTGTAACTATTGCCAGAGAAGCATTATTCTTACTTTCGCGGAAGCCTAAAAACAGCATTCTCCAATAAAAAACCTGGAAGATATCTATGTTTCAGCAGATCGTCATTTTCTATTTTTACTGGAATTTCATATAAAGGAAAAATTTTCTGAGAGAGAGTCGAATTTCACTAGTAGGTAATACCACTAGAAGTCAAATTATTTCCGGTAATTTTTTCAAGAATATTTTGAAAATTATCCCGACTCGAAGACGAAGGATAATTTTCTAAAAATATTCATGAGCGAGAAAAAATATCCGGATTTAATTGGACCTCGTGTGGTATTCGGTAAGAAAATTCCACACCAACATCAATTTTCGTCTTCATCAAGTGCTTGCAAAACATAGATGGTTTTGTCGACTTGATTATTTAGTTACCATGGCAACTCAGTGAAACTCTAAGCTAGAAATTATTTCTGTTTTGAATTTGTCGAAAACAGCACGACGTAGAAAAATGTCTCGCTTCGGTCAAGAAAGTAAAGAAAATATTCGCCAGAATATTAGGCAGTTGACACCCGCGAATACTAGGAAATCAAAGGCAAGCGTATGGAAGCAGTTTATAAACTTTTGCGCAGAATAAGCGTATGATTTGGAGAGAGCGGATATACCTGTGGAAGAACTGGCGCTTGGTCTTGAAGACTATGCCTTCAACATGCGAGAAAAAAACTCCGAAGACTACAAGGAGAGTGTTATCATAGTTCTATGGAACTCTACAGCTAAGCAGTTGCAGGAATATTTTTTCGAAAGGTATAATCGCAAATGTAATCCATTCTCTGACAAAGAATTTGTCAACGCAAGAGCTGCAAAAAATGCTAAGCGTCGGAAGCTACAAATAGATCCAACCAAGAGAAAGGCAAGTTCATCCGCACTATCAGCAGACGAATTAAGAAAATGTTCTGTCATTATAAACGTCAAAAAAATTTCCAGTATAATTCATCCGTTGCGATGGCGATCTGTCAGAAAAACACGTTCTCATTGGTTAAAAACCACATGTGTGCAATTTTCATTGAAATAACTCAGAACTTCATGAAGAATCTATTTTTATTATGAACTATGGGGTTGCCAATTTAAAAAACGAAAGTTCGTGTCACTTCCGGTGAAACCAGAAGTCCCACGAATCTCAAAAAATTTACGTTCAGTCATCTCTCTAGTAAAGCTTAAGTCCGAAATTGCGAACAGGAATTTTTATTTCTTCCCAAAAATATGGGACATAAATTTTTTGTTCAAAACTAACCACATACTAACCCTATAGTTAACCCAGAGGACATAGAGTCGAGAGGCACCGCCTCACTTTTCTCGTAGATGGCCCCAGCCTAAGTAATAACAAATCCAATTTCCGACCATTAATTAAAAAAGTAGAAATTTTCCGTTTCAAAAACCTTAATTAAAATCAGCTCGCACAGCAGAAGAAAATTATGTAGTAAACTAAGACGGGGCTTGAGAGAGAGCATTCGGTTTTGGCGCAGTGACTGACGGAAAAACAACCTTAATCGCGCTCTGGAAATTCAATTTGATTATTAAAAATTTAACGTCTCAAATGTTAATTAAATTGCGTACGGAAAGAAGGGCTAATGAAATGTCAAGACTCAGGAGAATGTGATTAATTACTGAATCCAATACTATGGTTTCCCCTCGCTCGGCTTACGTGCAGGGTTGGCTTCGCTCTTCTGATCCTCATGCGAGTTTTCTTATCAGCTTTTCCGAATACAGTGCAACCTCTTTAATAGGTCTCTTGCATGAATTTTTGCGCGCATGTTCTAGGAGAACAGCGTGCTATCGTTTCGTCCAAATCTCTGTAATTTTCGATGATTGAGCCGAAAATGGTCTCAAACGACTAGGTTGGACTCATTGATGACGAATTCGGTGTCAGAATCGATTCTGTCCGGCCGGCCGTGGACACGATAACTGTCGACCGGAGCGAGCTAACGACTTGAAACTTTCAGGGTAGGTCGCGCATTGGAATGCCGCGGTTCTGTTCGTTAACGGGCCAAATCGGTCAGACAGTTTCGGAGTTATAGCCATTTGAAATTTTGTTATTTATTTTTCATTTCAGAAACTACTTGAGCGATTGGATTCAAACTTGGCAATCAGGTGGACTATAATGACGTGCAACTTTGAGCCAAATTTTGTCAGGATCATACTAACAGTATGAACAGTATTTTTTTCCAAAAAATTTTTTTTTTCGAAAACCGTCCATCACATCCAAAAAAAAATTCCACTCGTACTTTGAACTTCATATTTCAACGCAGAGTACCAAACTTCAGTTCGATACGATCATAAGTTTTGGAGATATCTGGAAAAAATATGTCAAATTCCGAATGTTTTTTCTCGATATCGTTGTTTTTTTTCGATATAACTCGAGAAATACTGATTCAATCCTGACTAAACTTCGCAGCTAGTTTAAAGATGCTGAAAGACAACTTTATGCAGAATTTCGTGATGATCGTGTCATTAGAACAATTTGAAAAAAAAATCTGTGATTCTGTGATTTTCTTATCATATTATCCTCATTAAATTCTGTATGAACCTTCGAACGGCAATTTTTCAATGGAGTACTGGATCTCAATTCGATCTGATCTGTATTTTTGGAAATATTGGGAAAATGAAATTTTGAATTGGTATATCTGCGGAATCATTGGGTCGATTTTACCCATTCACGAATTCGGCCTTCGTATTTAAGATCGAAACTTTCTCTACAAATATCGAGTTTCTAAGTTGTTCCTTTCGGAAGTTATTGTGTTTACGCAGTCGGCCGCTGGGCCGACGGTTAACACAATAGCTTATTAGTACACCATTGTAATTTTGCGTGAAAATTCATCGGAATCTAACAGATTATTTTGCAATAAAAACCATTCCTTCCTCAACCTTCCTGATGATTTTTCAAAATTTCTCTTGTTTAATTTTGAATTTCATAATATTCACGAAATTTTGAAAAAACTAGCACGTTGGTATTCTTTAAATTTTCACCAAGCCTCAATCTGATCGTCCCAGCATTTATCCAGGCAATGAGTGAGGAAAGAACCTCAAAATTTGAAATAGGCATAACTCGGAAACTGTTGGGTGGAAATCATTAACGGATTCAACCGAGATTGCGAATCTCAAGAATTCAAGTCTTTTCCTTCGAGAGTTAGAGCAGAGAGGTGCCATGTTTTGAAAAAAAAATTGAAAATTACAGATATAATGGCCCAATGATAGTGCTTTGTCCCGGAACATTCGCTTGAAGATGATAGGCCAAAACTGATAATTCTTCGGCAAGGCTCGCACACTTCTTCAATTTGAGCACAGAATAATAATGATCCTTCTGTTTTCTGTGGTTTGGGCTTACTCCCTCTCTGTCTAGGGAAACTTGGAATGAAAAGGAAGGAAGGGGTTTTGTATTCATTGTGGGACACCAGAAAGGAATTATAAGAAAATTTTAATTAAATGAGGTTTCTGTCATAAGCACGTCTACAATGACTACATTGAATCGACGGATTAATCTTCCCGGTAGTTTTTAGCCTGAATTATTAAATTAATTTCACCAGTCAGTTGCATACACTGCGATTAATATCTTTGTCTCTCGAAAAATTGGCACTCTTCCATCTCGGTTTGTTCGAAGGTATCGAAATAATTAGTTTCACTTGACGCATGCACTAATTAGAGCGAGATGTTTCTACATATGAAGAATATTTCATTCTGGAATATCGATTTGTTCATATTGGCGAATGAAGATAAGCGCTACTCACCAAAATTACAAAAAAGGTTTATACAGAATGGGGGATTTTCCTTCAAACGAAAATGCAGTAGTTTTCATGAAAAACCTTCAGAACATCTCATTTCAAATATATAATTTCAATATTATATTTTAAAAATTATGTTTGATCACCTAAAACTGAAAAATAAAAAAGGGGATTTGCATTTAAAGGGATTTTTCATGAGTGCACGATATGGCAACGTCGAATTCAGCTTTCTCGGAGAGAAAAGGACATCAAATGTGTTACTTTGCTTAGGAAAACAGAGAAAGCTATACTTCGATCTGGTTAGAGTAGAAGACAACGACCAAGGAATAGAAAAAGAAGAGCACAGACTGTCATACTACTGACAAATCGCAAACGAAAATTGTTTGGTTATATTGACAAAGAACACGTGTGTACCACAGAATAGGAATAAATATTTCATTATTCTATAGCAGAAAAAGCTATTCCACCGTTGTCAATTCGTGCATGCCTGGCAAATCCCAAACCCTAATTTTGAAACCTGATTTTGAATACTTTCTGAAGGTAATTTGGGACAATGATGAATTAAACCCATAATAATTATGTTCAAATTTGCATTTGCAGTAACAACCAAAATTCAGGAAAAACCCCCATTTCGTGAAGATGATTTTTTCCAAATTTTTTTTTTTCGAAAAGTGTTCATCATATTCGAAAAAATATTATCTCAGGCCTAGAGATCCATATTAAACTATCTTGCACCAAATTTCAGTTTGATCCGATTATAATTTTTGGAGATATTCGGCAAAATTATGTGTAATTTCGTGTTTTTTTCCTCTCGATATCGTTGTTTTCTCAGAATAACTCAATAAATCTAGTTCAATCATTCTAAAACTCAGCAGCTAGATTTTAAATGCTGATGAACAACTTTGTGCAAGATTTTGTGAGAACAATTTGAAAAAGAATCGCAATTTTTTTTCAAATATTCAATATTCTGTGATCTTCTGATCATATATCATATTTTATTGTTTTTTTCGAATGGTTCTCTCAAAATCTTGCTCAAAGTTGTCCATCAGCATTTTAAAACTAGCTGCTCAGCTTCATAACGATTGAACTAACATTTTTTGAGTTATTCCGAAAAAACAACGATATCGAGAAAATACCACGAAATTAGACATATTTTTTCCAAATATCTCCAAAGATTAAAAATCGGATCAAACTGAAATTTGGTGCATTACAGTAGAATATGAAGCTCAATGCCCGAGAAAAAAAATTTTTTTTCATCTACTAACAAGAAGATTTCAACGAAATTTCGAAGTTGCGCTTCGTTATACTCCTACCAACTGCCAAGTTTCAATCTTATCGTTTCAGTAGTTCAAAATTTCAAAGGGCTATAACGACGAAACGTCTTGGCCGATTTCACTGATCAACGAATTTAACCGTCGCATTTTTGAATGCAACCTACCCTAAAAGTTTCAGGTCGATTGGATTATCCGTATGCCCCCGTAATCGTGCATACGAACAGAATCGATTTTGACACCGGAATCGTCATCAGTGTCCAACCTATTCGTTTGGGACCATTCTCGGCTCAAAATTCGAAAATTACAGACATTTGGACATAAGGATATCACGTGATTCCCCAGAACATGGGCGCAAAAACTGAAGTTCTCTACGTATTTCTTTCTGAGTGTTACATTCCTAATGTCAATGAGTAAAGGGTTTTCCAATAAGAGGTGTTATTTTGATATTCAAAGAAAAATGCCATTTTTCAATATAAATGATCGGATGTTCATTTCATTATAAAGAAGAAGCTATGCCGTTAATAGTGAAAAATAACATCAGGCAAATGACCACCACGACCACGCTTACAGGACCATATCCTTTTAATGAAATTTTCCATAACCAAATCGCAACAAGGCTGCCCTTAGTCCTCGATAGCCCCACGAATTCCATCTTTGAGGTCTTGAATCGACGCTGGGCTATTGGCGTAGACCTTCTCTTTCACGTGGCCCCAAAGGAAGAAGTCGCAAGGTGTTTAATCACAAGATCTCGGTGGCCAATTGTGATCACCTCTTCGAGAGATAAAACGGTCCGGAAACTTTTCCCGCAAAAGATCAATGGTTTCGTTGCTTGTGTAGCACGTAGCGCCGTCTTGTTGCAAGTAAACGTTTTCCAGATCAAAACCATCCAATTCCGGCCATAAAAAATCATTAATCATCTCTTAATAGCGCAATCCATTCACCGTAACTGTTGCTCCAGCCTCATTTTCGAAAAAGTGAGGTCCAATGACTCCGATGGACCATAAACCGCACCAAACATTCACACGTTGAGGATAGATGGGCTTTTCAACAATAACTCTCGGGTTTTCCGAGACCCAAATGCGACAATTTTGCTTGTTGACGAAGCCACCGAGGTGGAAATGGGCCTCATCACTCAAGATGATTTTTCGATGGAATTCCGGATCATTTTCATGCATTTCAAGGCGTTGTTGAAGCGCGTATCGTTTCATTTTTATTAATGGCGTAGTTTCTACTTGTCAAATGTCAAAAAATGACAGCTCCGAAACAGTGGGCTATTCAAAATAACACCTCTTATTGGAAAACCCCTTTATATTTCGACAATTTTTTCAGATTTCGCTAAGCAACCAGGAAATGATTGCCTATCTTTTCGATTTATAGCCTTCGTTTCCTCCAAGAAAGTCCCGTCCTATGCGTGGTAAATGCATAGCCTTATAACGAAGTGAGGAGGTAATTAATGCAAGGAATGCCTTTTATAATGAGGAAAATTATGCCGGGCTTATTCATCTAAATAAAATATAACTTGGCCACAAAGTCCCGGGGAAATAATTTGACACGTAATTATGTGCGTGCGATAATTATTAATTTAGTGGCAGACCTTGAGAAACCACCAATGAGTCTCTACTACTATAAGTATTCAATTAATATTGCGAACCAATCAGAAGAATGCGACCAGGACCGGTATTTGCTTCGGATTCAAGAAGAACTTTTGTTTAAACTATCTTGGACCTTTGAATTTCGGTAATCTCTTGGTGAAAAGGTATAATTATTAATTGGTCGATCAATCACAGACATCGAAAGTTATCGATAATGAAAATTCATCAATAAATGAAAAAATATTTCAACTTGATCTGACTTAGTCATTCTACCCAAAGTATCTTCAAATATGAACTATTGTTCAAAGAATTCGTGAGCTGCAGTTTCACATTTTCACAGATCATCAGAACGACTCACTTTGTCCGGTACCAAGATCTTGGTACTTGAGCTCTGTTGGATGATGGCTTTCAGAAAAAAAATTCACTGGCGCCATACCAGGTTAACCTTCCAGTATCTTTTATGTTCTCTTTACTGAATAGTATTGTTTTGAAAAATAAGTGCAATCGCGAATACAGTGCACGTCAAAATTATGGAACATATTCATTTTCTCAGAAGAAAAGTATTTGGCAATAAAATCCTGAAACAGGTCAATTTTTGTTTCACTTTTACCAAATTTTTATGCATTTTTGAAAAATTTTTGTTGCACCCTGTGCCACCCCCATGAACCTTTTAAATTTTTTGAATAGGGAAAGTGGGTCATGTGGTACTTTTTTGGCAAGGTCTTTGTATCTTCTTTACAGGCGTGCAGAAATTTTCAAGAGAAAAATTGTTTTTCTGAAAAATTAGTTAGTTCAAAGAGTTTTTCAGTATGTACACTTTGTCATGGCTCATTTACTTTGAGATGATGGTACCTGATGAAATTTGTCACCGAATGAAAGTCGACCATTACAGTTTTATCCATGCACAACTTTCAACCCCTACGAACCCTTCAATGGAGAAAAAAAAATGGAGTGGGTTGAAAGAGGTTGAAAGGTGTGCATGAACAGAACTGTAATGGTCGACTTTAATTCGGTGACAAATTTCATCAAATTCCATCGTCTCAAAGTAAATGAGCCATGACAAAGTGCACATACTGAAAACCTCTTTGAACTAACTAATTTTTAAAAAAAAAATTTTTTCTTGAACATTTCTGCACGCCTGTAAAAAAGATACAAGGACCTTGCCAAAAAATGTACCACATGACCCACTTTCCCTATTCAGAAAATTTAGAGGGTTGATGGGGATGGCACAGGGTGCAACAAAAATCCTTCAAAAGTGCTTAAAAATTTGGTAAAAGTGAAACAAAAATTGACCTGTTTCAGGATTATGTTGCCAAATATTTTTCTTCTGAGAAAATGAATTTGTTCCATGATTTTGACGCGCACTGTATATTAAATATCTATACAGCAAGATTCTTTGTTAAATTGTTCATTTGGAAAATTTTTATGTAAAAAAATCGTCAAATCTTTTAATCAGGAACTGAAGCTGCGTTTGGGGGAGTCAATAAATGAGAAGATTATTTGCTATGGCAACGAATTTGAACATGCACTCAAACGCTTCTGACTTCATGTCAGTACTCTTCTAATTTTTTTTCAAATGTAAGCATGATTAAGAAGGAATTAGGAGGAAAATTTAGCTCACTTGGTGAATAATGGATTCTTGATTGAATTTCAGTATGTTTTGAGGCTTTTCTTCCGGTACATTTCAGTACATTAATGCTTCCTTTTGGTTTATTCCTTCTCTTTGAAAATATAATTTCAACATCTTAATGATAAGCAAGAAACTGGAATATTCTTGATTGCAGTAACATGTATACCTACGTCCGAAAATAATGATATAATGAAATTCTTGAAACTCATTTTTTCAGTCGACATAAGAAACAAATTCACATTAAAACGGCATATGATCATTCACATGTGAAATTCACTCATAAAGAACGTGTTTCTATCAAAACCATTCAGCAATCTTCCTCATTATCCTTAGCGGGATATGCAAACGAAGTCATGCCATATTAAAATGTTGCAATACAATTTTTTTGTCGAAGATGTATTACAAACCTGGCATTATTCATAATCAGGTGGAATAACATCTCCGGTCCAGTCCCCAAGAGTGTTGAGTTGCCAGATGCAAATGAGTTACTCCACAGGCGTTTATATTTGTATTAAATTGGCTCATTAGATTATTCCTTTAGCAGGAAAACTATTAAATTTGATACTGCCGGCAATTATAGCGAAATGTTAATCACATGATAAATTGCATCTTTTCCGTTGGGTTAATCGCATCTTACCATCACAAAACCAATCTGTGAATTAGCTTTTGATGCACCAGCACTAAATGATGTCGCCAGGTCAGTATTCAGACAGCTGAAGGAACCTCGGTTACTTCATGAAAATATTTGAATTTGATGATCAACCAAAACAGCGTGGAATACGAAATAATGAAGGATATAAACGTCAAAGCAATATTGCGATACATTCTTGCCAAATTATCGATTAGTTAGTCAATGAATCAAACTGTGATACTTAAGAGATGTTACTAGGATATATTGATATCCAGTTGTCCTAGACCAGTTCCGTAAATGAAGGACTTATTGCAGCAACCACTTGAAAGAAGTGTGGAGATATACTTATGACCTTAGGTATCTTGCTTGATGTGGTACCATGAAATTGGGATTTCAGTTTTTTGTGTTTTCCTCGGAAAATTCCATACATGTGATTTTTAACCAATCAGAATGTGTATTTCTGACAGATCATCATCGCAACGGATGAATTTTAGTGGAAATTTTTTCCTCGTGGGTACCCAACAGCGAATTTTACTGGATTTTTTTTTGATGTTTATAATGACAGACTATTTTCTCAATTCGTCTGCTGATAGTGCGGATGAACTTGCCTTTCTCTTGGTTGGATCTATTTGTAGCTTCCGATCGAAGCTTAGCAATTTTTGCATTTCTTGCGTTGACAAATTCTATGTCAGAGAATGGATTAAATTTGCGATTATACCTCTCGAAAAAATATTCCTGCAACTGCTTAGCTGTAGAGTTCCATAGAACTTCGATAACACTCTCCTTGTAGTCTTCGGAGTTCTTTTTTCGCATAGTCTTCAAGAATAAGCGCCGGTTCTTCCACAGGTATATCCGCTCTGTCGAAATCATACGCTTTTTCTGCGCAAAAGTATATAAACTGCTTCCATACACTTGCCTCCGATTTCCTAGTATTCGCGGGTGTCAACTGCTTAATATTCTGGCGAATATTTTCTTCACTTTCTTGAACGAAACGAGACATTTTTCTACGTCGTTTTTGACAAATTCAAAACAGAAATAATTTCTACCTTCGAGTTTCACTGATTTGCCATGGTAACTAAATAATCAAGTCGACAAAACCTTCTATGTTTTGCAAGTACTTGATGAAGACGAAAATTGATGTTGTTGGTAATAACCACATTTGATATGGAATTTTCTCACCAAAAACCACACGAGGTCAAATTGAAACCGGAAATTTTTTGACCTCTAGTTGTATTACTAGTTAAAATATCGAATGCAGCTTGAAAGTTGATACAAGCTCAGAAAACATCGTTTGCCAAGCAAAATTCGTTAGATTGTAGAGGCAACGTTTCGTTGGTCTGCGCAATATTCTCCGTGCAGTAGCCACCTCTAGAAAGAAACAAGCCTATCATCTTCATCAAAGGTCATATATAAAGCATTGTACAAAAACACAGGTATTCTGACGAGCATGTATGTACAACATGTACATGCAGCTCTCTCTTACACTAAGACGCAGTCAGGAGATGTAACCGTAGTTAGGTACACCAAGAACTACGTGATCTGTGGTTACAGAGAAATTCATAAGAGGAATATGAGGTGCTATGCCAGACTTCGTCATCATGCAGCGAATTGGATGAGTTAAATAGGCCCTCAGAGGGTCAATTTTATTGCAATATTTTGACGGTTGTGCCCAGACGTTCAATAATTGGCGAATGAAGATAAGCGCTACTCCCTCTGGTGGCTATCCGAGTAACCCGAGGTACAGACATTATCATTGACAAGTTAAAAGAAATGTCTAGACATTGAGAAAGTTTATGCATTTTTCTTGGCGTTTGTGTGATTTTACAAGTGCTTCTACTAGGAAAGGCAAACTCAAATGTCCCTTCCCATAGATTTCCACAGCCCGGTGAAAAATTTCGAGTTAGGATAGAAGAAACTTCCTTTAACAAGTCGGGCCTGAAAGTGTTCAAGAATCAATAAAAAACAACAAACAAGATTTATCAGAGTCTGTTACCTGCATTTTACCGATGATGATCATTTTTATAGAGGTAAGCACGAATTGCTCATGAAATATTAGATCACATTCATGAAGACAATTTTTTTCCAAGTCCCTAATCCAAGCAGAGAAATTCACTTGAGAGGAATGCTTTGCCTTCCAGAAATCTGTCTGTTGAACTGATCATTAAGGAACAACGTAAATGTTTTAGTGATTGAAATGACCGATTGAAACAAGAGTCTCGACAAAGGAATATCTGGTGATGAATACTCTCCACTCAAAGTGCTTCTGCCGATGAAATCAAAGTTGTACAAGGCTTATTTATTACAGATTTTTCAAGACCAATCATATGAGAGTTGGAAAATTTATTTGTCAAACCATAATGAATAAGGCTCACGGTACTAGTAGCATTAGTTTTATGTGAATGTATTCGTTTTATTCACAATATATTGAGTGTTTAGTTCTTGGCTATAAAAATAGTAAAGTTATGAGTATTTGTCTATTATTCCAAAACGTATGTTTTACAATATTATCTGTTTTTCAACTCTCAAGAAAGCCTAATAAATCCACCAAAGTCAATCTTGCCATTTGGATCTGAAAATAAATAATATTAAAAAACTGTCTAACCTTGGAGATATCCTCGTAATTTCAAATTTTCTACACTCAATAAGATTGAAGAATGATACATACCTACTTCATAAGAATGGAATATGTACTCCCAGGGATACTCTCGTCAACTATAAAAGTCTTTGAATAAATCGTGAAATCAAAAACTATCAAACCAAACACTTACAAACAGTACAAAATCGACTATCAAAACAAAATCTATGTCTGTATCTCAGGTTTTAAAACTGGCCACCGTGGCGCTGCAATCTTAAATTCAGACGCCAATAGTATGCAAAAATGTTGTCCGTGTGATGAATTGAATCGTGTTTGGACGATGTTGAAGGTATTGAATTGTAAGCACACACGGCTGGAAATAAAGATTCAATCTTCTCGATTATCATAGTCCTTGACGCGCCTGCACAGTTGTAGTCGTTTTCAGTGATACCGAACTGTGTTGTGCTGTTTTGACTGTCAGTCTAGGAATGGAAAATAAGGAGGTAGGAAAAAAGGAGATAATTGACCAAATAGTGTTTTAATGATCGGGAGAAGTCTACCGAAAAAAAATACTTAATGAATCCAGCAACATTCTTCGAAGGGGTGCAGAAATATTCAATGAGCTCTTTGCTCCAGCAACCCCTTATATCGAAAGAATAGACACAACCATATGTGATTCGATTCCTGGAAGTCAACGTTCGTCCATTATTCTTCGGCAACAACTCTGAACCTCACTGCAGTCAATATAGGGCAAATCGTTTTGGGGTATTTTGAATGCACCTTATGATTACTAGTCCAATGCTCAAGTGTTAATTTGTTCCATATGGATTTGAAGCAAGTGTCTTCTAGGAAATCCATATCAGCAATTACACATAGATTCTAATCCGTTCCACCCTCTGGTATCAAACTAACACCACCCCCCCTCACAGAAAAATCCCCAGTTGGTAATTAACCATCATAGATTTACATCGTAACGACCAGGGAGGACTCATCAGTTCGTCCCCATATGGCGCCTGATCGAAGCAGGCCAAAAAGGCGGAATGCAGATGGGGGGAATCACCATTGGCGTTCGGCAATTACCCGGCCACCTCGTTAGGTAAACACCGCTTTAATTAAATCGGTGATTATAATTCGTTGGACGGACTAATCTGATATTATGATCAGCTCTTTATACATGGCGTTCTGTTTGTGGCAATTTATCAGGACTGGCTTGACGTCGCAAATAGCAGAATCGAAATTGGCGCGTTAACTGATCCCAGATTAGAGACCGGGGAGGGGAGTCGATCCAATTAATGCCAGGGTAAAAACGGTGTCCATTTTTCGGGATGTTCTTGCGTTATATACAGAGCAAAAGCACTGACGTGAAGTTTTCAAATTCGTTTTAAGGGCTTGTTCTACAAGGAAAAAGCATATTAAAGGGTTTTCCAATAAGAGGTGATATTATGAATAGCCCTCCATTTCGGTAGATGTCACTTTTGAATCTGTCATTTTTCGACATTTGACAAGTAGAAACTACGCCATTAATGAAAAGGGAACGATACACGCTTCAACAACGCATTTAAATCGTTGAAATTCACCATAAAAATGATGAACATTTGGTAGAGACGGTTAGTAAAACTCGAACATTTTTGGGTCGTCGTGAAGCACCTTGTCAGACCGCAATAAAGAAATTGGTTGAAAATTTCGAACTGTTGGGACAAGTTAGTGATGTGAAGTATAAACTCGTGCACGTCGCTCAAGAACTGCCGAGAATATTGCTGCTGTAGCCGAGAGTGTTGAAGAAAACCTAGGTTTGTCCATTCCTCGTCGTTCTTTGGAATTAGGCATTCCACAAATGTCATTACACCGTATTTTGCATAAAGATTTGGGTCTTAAGGCTTATAAAGTTCAGTTAACAGAGGAACTCAAGTCGGCCGATCATCAACAACGTCGTGTCTTTGCTGTTTGGGTCTTTGAAATGCATGAAAATGTGCCAGAATTCCATCGAAAAATCATCTTGAGTGATGAGGCCCATTTCCACTACGGTGGCTTCGTCAACAAGCAAAACTGTCGCATCTGGTGCTCGGAAAACCCGAGAGTTATTGTTGAAAATCCTCTCTATCCTCAACGTGTGACTGTTTGGTGCGGTTTATGGTCCGGCGGAGTCATTGGACCTTACTTTTTCGAAAATGAGGCTGGAGCAACAGATACGGTGAATGAATTGCGCTATCGAGAGATGATTAATGATTTTTATGGCCGGAATTGGATGGTATTAATCTGGACAACGTTTACTTTCAACAAGACGGCGCTACGTGCCACACAAGCAACGAAACCATTTATCTATTGCGGAAAAAGTTTCCGGACCGTGTTATCTCTCGAAGAGGTGATCACAATTGGCCACCGAGATCTTGTGATTTAACACCTTGCGACTTCTTCCTTTGGGGCCACGTGAAAGATGAGGTCTACGCCAATAGCCCAGCGTCGACCTCAAAGATGGAATTCGTGGGGCTATTGAGGACATAGGGCAGCCACTTTCCGATTTGGTTATGGAAAATTTCATTAAAAGAATATGGTCCTGTAAGCGTGGTCGTGGTGGTCATTAAAGCATAGCTTCTTCTTTATAATGAAATAAACATCCGATATTTATATTGAAAAATGGCATTTTCCTTTGAATATCAAAATAACACCTCTTATTGGAAAACCCCTTTAAAATTGGCCACCTACCCAGAAAGTGACCCCAACAAAAGCACCTAATTTCATTGCGTGGAAGAATCACATCAGTCTAGTAGTTGGCCGCCATTTTCGTATCAATATTCTAGTATAACAGACCTTGGAGGGAAATCATAATGATCTTATTCCACAATACAAAAAAGTTTCTTGTGTCGCTATAACTCCGATACAAACGTTTTGTCCTGTGCAGGTGTGACAATAGCCATCTTTATTTCAATTCCATTTCACCATTTGAGAGATCGTTGTCAATTTGACGTATTGGAAGTAAAACTTGAAATTCCTTCCTTTTCCCTAGAACGCGTAATCCGACATGGCTAAGAGAAGTAAGAAACCTCTCACAGATGAAGAAAAGTTTGAACTTGAACTTCAACAAGAAGCAGATCTTCAACACCAACAGAGAGACTACACTCTACTATGCAAAGACAGGGAAACAATAGAAGAATCAGGAGGTTCAAAATTGGCCAAACAACGTAAAGTTATCGACATATACCAACGAGAATTGGCAAATTTAACCAACGATCTCACTGTCGCTGTTTCTGAAGGCAAGAAAAAAATCGACAAGAGAGATGCGCATCAGTTGGTGGACCTCTTGAACGAGTACGATAAATTTTCTGGGTCCATTAAATTCAAGAGAGCACATCTGAGTGAAGTTGACTATCAAATTACCAAGGTTGACAAAGAAGTCGCATATATGCGGTCCATTCAGCTCACTGATAAGATGTGGCAAGACAGGACTTTGGCTGGTCAAAAAACGCTTGAAGCTCTAGAGAACAAACTTGATGTCCAAATTAAAAAATTCTGTACCATATGCGCCCAGAACAATAAGCTCCGTGATGAAATAGACCACCTCTTGAAAGAAAGAGCAGATTTCAATTTGAAATGGGACAAACTCATTAAAAATCTTTGTATTGGTAAGAAGTTCATGCTTGATCTCATCGAACAGGCCACAATAGCTTACGACCAAAGAGAAGAATGGTGTTCAAAACTGCAAGCCCTCAGAACCAAAGCTCACAGCGACCTTATTTCACACATCCACGAAATGAGGGAACTTCAGAGAAAAGAAGACAATGACAAAAAATTGGCAGAATTTTTCAGCACCAAAGGACAAAAACGAGTAATGGCTGCTATGGAAGAAAAAGAACGAACCAAACGAAAGGAAAAACGTAAAAAGATGGAGGAAAAATTGAAACGCTACACGAATATACTGGCGGACGTCTACGAATTTTCTGATAAAACTGTAATCGAGGACATAATGGCATCATTCAAGGAACGAGAGACAGAAAATTTCGCTCTTTTCAAATACATCAACGAACTTAATAGGGAGATGGAAGAATTGAACGATACTCTTGGCTATCTTCATTTGGACATCGACGAACAACGGGTTCTGATGCAGGTCAGAGCAGATAAACAGCAGGAAACGCTGCATAAACTCAGAGAACAGCTCGATGAAGCCACGCAACAAGCAGATTCAGTCGAGTTTACTCTGGTAGACTGTGATAAGAAGATCGGCCAGTTATCAAGTGGTGTAGAAGATCTGTTCAAGCTTTGTAAATGTGATAGAGATCCTCTGATACCTTTACTTGGAGAAAATACCAGAGTGAATCATTTCAATGTTCTCCTATTTATCAAAATTTTGGAAAGGCATGTCCAAGACTACATCTGCGATGTCTACAATGCTGAGAAGATTCTTACTGCCAAGAGGAAGATCAAGGCCAAGCACAAGCTCATCAGGTCGGAAGCTGTGGTCAGACCTTTGTACACTATTGAACAAATTGTTCCTGCCAACCCTTGTCCACTGTGTGTGGAACATGAGCAGGTCAGCGATGTTATTGATGTACTACAACGCATTTTGACAAAGGAACAGACTGAAGTCAAATTGGCCGCTAGGTTAGAGCTTCCAGATGGGTTGGAGAGGATTCATAATGTTTCTGCTTGTCATTTGCCAAAGTCCAGGCAGATTATACAGAAGAGATATCAGTAGCGGAGATTGTGGTGTTGGTTTTGGGCCAGTGGGAAAATTATATTTTTGATGAAGGTGATTTTACACATATTATAAATTTTTCGCAGATGTTTTATATGATTTACAAGAATATATGTACAGATTTAGTATATTTTAGTGCCTTTCCGACTCATTGTTTCTACGATTTCCAAAATAGAATGTGAAAATTTCAAGGACAGAGTACACAACCAGGAAATGTTGTTGAAACTAAATGTTGGGCATATCAATATCATTCAATTTTGGCCGGAAGAACTATGTTTTCATGTGGCGATGTTAAGCAACGGTAACATTCACTGCTTGACCAGTCTCGTTTGCCAAAAGTGCGGTCCAATGTTGCGTCAGCCCAAACTACGCATCAAACATTGACATGTTGTGGATGAAATTGTTTTTCGACAAACATATGGGTTCTCAGAAATAAGGTTTTTTTGACAATCAAGGTGATAATATGCTTTATCGCTCAGGATGATTTTTTTCCACTGATTTTCGACACTTTACTGTAGAAAAATGGGCAAATTCGGAAGTTCGAGTTTTGGAGGATATTCCTAGATGGCGGTGGCGAATAAGTTCACTGAACAGCGCCATTCAAGATGCTTATACACTCTACAGTTGCTTCGGTGACCTACAGGGCAGCTGGCGAGTTCAGGGAGCAGCAAAACCTATCCGTATTAACCTTGGAAGTAATATTCGTCCATGTGTTTATGTTCATTGTTATTTATTGAGTTCTCTATGAATTCCCAAAATTCGTGTACTTTATGCTACATCGATCCCACTAGCATCGTAACAAATCACTAAACAACTAATGAAATGTTTCATTAAGGGAACACTGGGATCGTTCACCTCCCATAACAGAATTAGGGATATTCCAAACCTTCACAAGGCAAAATAATGACGCATTTTAAACACGTAAAACAAACAGGCGTTGAATTTGTAGACTCATTTATGTTTAATCAATTTCGTCGTCCATACAAACTCGCATTTAGAAGCCATAATGGCAAGAGTCGCTTGATTAATATTATTAAATATTCAGATAAATGGACCGAGCACATATACACATCGCGTAAAAGGAGAAAAAAACAGCACCTGCATATTTTAATTATTCAAATTAGATTCCATTTGCAATAACGATCCTTCGTTGGATACAGGGCGGGCTGTAGGCACGCACGCATGGTGAGGATTGAAGATAAACTTGATAAACTACGAATAGGCGAACATATCAAAACTGAAGAAATTAATTTATAGAAAGAGAAATCTTTATCAAGGAACAATAATGAAACCTGACCTGAAACACTGACGTGACGTCAGCAGCTTTCGCGCGCATGTTCACTTTTGGTGATATCCTTTGAACATGCGCGCAAAAGCTGCTGAGTTATAGCGGAAAAAATCAACGATACCGAGAATAAAACCAAGAAATTTGACATATTTTTTTCCAATATCTATTTTAATCGTATCAAACTGAAATTTTTTACACTGCTGTGAAATATATAGCTCTTGCCTCTTAGCCAGAGCAGAATTTGTTTTCGAAAAAAATTTTTAAAACATTTTTTTCCCAAATTCACTGACAGTATGATCTCAACTAAATTTCGCCTGAAGTTGCGCATTGTTATACTCGAACTAACTGCCAAGTTTCAATCAAATAGTTTCAGTTGTTTGTCACGGAAGTAACTTCAAAAATTCTAACTAAACCGCCGCATTTTGAAATTCAACCGGCCCTGAAAGTTTCAGGTCGGTAGGATACTCCGTACGACCGTAATCGTGCATACGGACGGCCGGCCGGACAGAATTGATGTTGACACCGGATTCATCATTAGTGAGTCCAACCTTGTCGTTTGAGACGATAGCACACTGTTCCCCAGAACATGCGCGCTAAAAGAAATCTATTCTTTCGGCAAGGATTCGGCTCTTTATTGAGCCTTTTTCAGGTTAGAAGAAACCACAGATATGAATAACTTGAAATAAACTTAGGGATATCGTATTCAATCGTTTTTAAAAGTATGTAATCTTCGAGAAAATCGCTGTAAAAACATTTAAAACTCAATAACAACTTGAATCGATCCAATAAAAATAGTATGAGACATTTCGTCAATCTGGTCGCCTTTTTTCTGAAGTTTGGTTCTTTGCATATGCTTCATGAATGTTCTCATTTTGAAATGAAGTCAGTTTATCAACGGCTTCGATTTGAAACGAGCTTTCTGAAAATGCCAAGACGTAAATTAACAAATGCTGAGGCTAATAGGGCTATCAGAACGCTCTAGGGTGGCCTAACTCAGGTTGTTGTAGCGGAAAGGCTCCAAGTCAGCAAAAGTATGATATCTCGACTTTGGAATAGGTTCAGGAAGACAGGTTCCGTGTTGGAAGGACCAAGGCTTGGTGGGCGACGAAAAACAACACCTGCTCAGGATCGTTTCATCCACCGTTTCGGCGAGAAGAAACCCTACATCTACATGTAGAATGCTACGGAATACTCTTCAAAATGCAGATGGGGTCCAAGTTTCCATCGAAACCATCAGACGACGTTTGAGAGAGGTGAATCTAGCTTCTAGACGTCCATTAAGAGGAGTTCCATCAACACGTGTCCTTAAGCGTCAAAGACTGGCATGGGCAAGGCAACATATCAATTGGAACGATGAATGGCGTAGTGTCCTTTTCACTGATGAATCCAGATATGGAAGATTTTCAGATTCTCGAAGAATAAGGGTATGGACAATCCCACGCATACCCCGTTATCGTCGCTATGTCCAAGAAGTCCATCCCTTCCGAGGGGGTAGTGTTATGGTATGGGCCGAGATATGTTTCAACGGGCGCACAGATCTACACACTTGTCCTGGGAATATGACAGCCTTACACTATAGGGAGCATGTCATTGACAATGTTGTGCCAAATTTTCACGCTGCTATTGGTGAAACTTTTCAATTTCTAGACGATAACGCTAGACCGCACCGTGCAGCCATAGTTGAGAATGCGCGCGAGGAGCTTGGTATTCCACATTTACCAATACCTCCGCACTCACCAGATTTGAATTGCATAGAACATGCATGAAATATACTCCAAAGAAGATTACATAATCATCAACCTACCCCAGAAATCCTTGAATGATCTGAGAGAGCTTCTGCCCCGTTTATGGAACAAAATTCCTCAAGAAATGTTCAACAACCTCGTGTGTATTATGCAAAGAAGATGTCAAGCTGTTATTGATGCCCGTGGAGGCCAAACATTGTATTAATGGTCTTAAAATGCTTGGATTCTCTGGAAATAAAATTTCGTTTACTCGATTTTTCTTAACAACCCTGTATACGCTGCAGACCTACAGGCTAAAATTAATTTGCAACTTGAAATCATATTAATATGAATTTCCATCACAGAAATCTTATTTTAACTATATTTTTTTGGAATTCAAGTCAATATCCCTAACTCATGTGGAGCAGTTCATATAAAGATAATATCAGGTCAGCCAGGACATAACTCGTAAAAAACAATTGACATCATACGAACAACATATATAGCTCAATACATAAATTGAAAGGATTTAATAAATTAGATCTCAGGCAAAAATAGAGAAACGAGTATTTTTCGATATTCCAGAATAATAAACTTACCCTCAGAACAATAAAAAGTCAATATGTATCATTGGATCAATTTAAAAAGTTTTTTCAGTTATTCTATTTTCTACGATATTCTAATCATACTGTTCCTATGAAATTCTGCATTTACCTTCGAGATATCATTTTTCAATAAAGTACTGGATTTTTATTTCATTCGATCTGTATTTGTGGAAATATTGAGAAAATTAAATTTTGAATGGGTTTATCTGCGGAATCATTGGATGGATTATACCATTCACGAATTCGACCTTCGAAGTTAAGGTCCAAACCTGTTTCTTTTAGAAGTTTCCGAGAGAAACGACTTAGAAGATAATATGATTAAAGAAGATCTCCAAGCTGTGATTGGGGTCAATACGTAGAAAGAATACCGTTTTAGAATTTGGACATGCGTGCAAAAGCAACTGACTTCACCTCAGTGCTTTTTTGACAAATTTTTCAGAAAGTACTGATTGGATCAAATTTCAATTATAGTACTCGATCGAAAAGCAGTTCATGCAGGATTTCGTGGGGACCAAATGAGAATCAGATCGCCAAATCTTTCCATCAGGAAGTAGAGTTGCGTTTGGCGGAGACAATACGTGAATAGGTGGCCGCTTCGGAAACGAATTTGAACAAACACGTGAATTTCTTCGTAGGGACTTTTCTAGAATTTTATCATTCCAGTTCAGTAACACCCTGTAAACACTTTGCGTAAATGAAGAAAAAAAAGCCGAGGTATATTTTAATTATTCAAATTGGATTCCATCTGCAATAACGATCTTTGGCTGGCCACAGGGCAGGCCGTAGACGGGCACGTATGTCGTGGATCGATGAAAAACCTAACAAATTGCATTTCATGTTGCAAACCCAGTCGGGGAGTTCAAGAAATATCCAGATATGTATATACTTATGTGAGAAAGTTTTCTATGTTTCGGATCCGGGTTGAATGTAATGAAACCACATTTTGTATCATTCGACATACGAATGTGTCGCTGAATTTATGAACAAATCGTGGGCTTAATGCGAAAATAATTCGATTCGTTTGAACAATGGTTTATTATTTCGGCGTCAGTGTTGCCCTTTCGATACTTGGTGAAAGTTTCAATGAACGATGGCGTGAAAGGCTAAGCTTCGAACTGAGAATTTAAAAATTTATTTCTCTCGATAAACAGTGATTTATTTTTACGCCCTTGTTCGTAGAGTAATTAAAACAATTTTTATTACTAGAACTAACTAGAGCCCAACCAACTTGAACTAAGCCGACGTTACGTCAATATATTCAGACTTTGTCAAGGCTGCAGAGAAATAAGGTTAGGACAATACGTATAATCTAAATGTATAAAAATAAATCGGAAACATAATGAAATAGAATTCATTTCTATACCAAGTTCACTCAGTTGAAAAAAGATGTTATAGAATTGAAATTTGTTATTCATAAAAAATTATGAGGATTCTTGCAATGTTTTCCTCGATTCATTAGTTATTATCAGTATGAAATGTCCATCCTATAACAATTTTGTTCAACCAAGTGAACTTGGTAAACATTTGTACAGAAATTTATTTTATTTTAGTATGTTTCCAATATTTCATTCATACATTTCAGTTATACTTGTTTGTGAATCTTTTTTATTTCTCTGTAGCCTTGATGAAGTCTGAATATGTTAACGAAACGTTAGCCCAGTTCAAGTTGGTTGGGCTTTATTAAATTCCTATTCCCGTGAACACTATCACCTATTGTAATAAAAAAATTTATTGCTGAGGCAGAATTTGTGACTAAATTTTACATTTTGTTTTGTTAAGAAATCTTGTTAGTAGGAAATATTTTTCAAGGATTGAGTTGAGTGGGTTCAATGCTGAAAGACATTTAAATAAAGGCGCTATTATTACTATTATTTGTATAGAGTTGTTACCCACTCTGCGAGAAAGTTGCCAATGGGGGGTTTTTCCTGAATATGGGTTATTACTGCAAATGCAAATTTGAACATAATTATTATGGGTTTGATTCATCATTTTCCCAAATTACCTTCAGAAAGTATTCAAAATCAGATTCCAAAATTGTGGTTTGGGATTTGCCAGGCATGCACGAATTGACAACGGTGGAATAGCTTTTTCTGCTATAGAATAATGAAATATTTATTCCTATTCTGTGGTAGACACGTGTTCTTTGTCAATATAACCAAACAATTTCCGTTTGCGATTTGTCAGTAGTATGACAGTCTGTGCTCTTCTTTTTCTATTCCTTGGTCGTTGTCTTCTACTCTAACCAGATCGAAGTATAGCTATGTCTGTTTTCCTAAGCAAAGTAACATATTTGACGGCCTTTTCTTTCCGAGAAAGCTGAATTCGACGTTGACATATCGTGCACTCAAGACAAATCGTTTAAATACAAATCCCCATTTTTATTTTTTAGTTTTAGGTGATCAAACATTTTTTTAAAGATATAATATTGAAATTATATGTTTGAAATGTGATGTTCCAAAGGTTTTCCATGAATATTACTGCATTTTGGTTTAAAGGAAAAACCCCCATTAGCTAAACGCGTTATGTGCTCATAATAAAGCAGGGGTCAACCACATATGTGCCTCATAATACGTTTCCAATGATATCTCCTAAGTGAAGGCCAAAACAATACGAAATGTTTATGAATTATATCTCTTGAGAGCTAACACTACCACGTTCTGGTAAATTACGGATTCGGCAACACAGCCACATTCAAGTTAATTTCTCAAGGTCAGGCAGCTGCTTTCGGTCTGCATGCTTCAACGTTGCCAATAGTATCGAGAAATATTAGAATTCGGAGAAACTTCGACGTTAATAGGAGAAAGCGGGGTGTCGCTCTGCATGCTTCGGTAATTATTTTTCGAATATTTTTTTTGGGTTATACTTAATACTTTGGTGAGAATGCACAATGTTAGTTATTTTATCCCCGAAAGTTTTCGAAAATGAAAAGTAGCAACATTCCGCATCCTTACATTTTCTTTAACCATTTGCACCCAAAAAATTTTTTCAAAAAATTAACTCTGACCTCCAAGAGTCACCCCCTTATATTCGAGGTATTGTTTGCTCTTGAAGCTGTCAAGTTCTCGTAGGCTGAATCCTAATCTGACCCGAGCCCGCAGCAACAGCGCCACCAGCTACCCCGACAAAGCGTCTGCAATATATGAAATAATATGAACGCAATTCGCTAAAATAATTAAAAAAATTTCATCACGAACCTCATTACGCTTTTAAATTAATCCGAATGTATAAAAGGGCCGTGACTGCGCCGCTATACGGTGCGGCCCCGACGTTGTTCCAAGGAGATACCGATCTTTTTTAATTATCACTTTAATTAAAGTAGGCTTTATATCGTGATGTATCGCCTGTGCTGATCCAATTTCCATCTCATTACATCAATTTGAATTTAAACTGATTCAGACTGTGCTCTCTGAGGTCGAACTCTTCGGATCGGAAATTCAATGTTCGTTATTTGGATAGGTATGGGGGTGTTTTCTGAAAAAAATTGTTACAGGAGTAGGCATCAATTTGACGTTAATGCGCCATCAAAAATGAATGAGGTTAGAGTCATTCAACGCAGTTTTTTATTCATCAAAACTCACTAAACGAGGAGTTCTCAAATACATGAGTTTTGGTATTGAAGCTGAAGCGCATAGTTGTTTATGTATGAGGCGCCGTTTGGGACAAAAGTATGTTTTAAATATAGGTTTTTTCGAGCCAATATATTTATTAGTTGCAGCAATATTTTTATTTTGTATGCCGATATATTTATTTTGACGAAACGCAATATATTAATTCGACCTATCCGGAGGCGTTTGTTACGATTCCGAACTTTTGGCAACATGGCGTAGTTATTAGTAAATTAATCGCTCACAGTAAGCAATGGTTGTTAAAGTTATCTAACTTACAGAGTTCTATTTTTTTCCTACCTCCATGGTTCCAAGTTCCAAAATAATAGCATTAGAAGACCACGATACAAATATCATAGCCATATAAACTGCTCCACAATAGTTAGGGATATCGTATTCAATCGTTTTTAAAAGTATGTAATCTTCGAGAAAATCGCTGTAAAATCATTTAAAACTCAATAACAACTTGAATCGATCCAATAATAATCTGTATGAGACATTTCGTCAATTTGGTCGCCTTTTTTCAGAAGTTTGGTTCTTTGCATATGCTTCATGATTGTTCTTATTTTGAAATGAAGTCAGTTTATCAACGGCTTCGATTTGAAACGAGTTTTCTGAAAATGCCAAGACGTAAACTATCAAACGCTGAGGCTAATAGGGCTATCGGAATGCTACAGAGTGACCTAACTCAGGTTGTTGTAGCGGAAAGGCTCCAAGTCAGCCAAAATGTGATATCTCGACTTTGGAATAGGTTCAGGGAGACAGGTTCCGTGTTGGAAAGACCAAGGCTTGGTGGGCGAGAAAAAACAACACCTGCTCAGGATCATTTCATCACCGTTTCGGTGAGAAGAAACCCTACATCTACGTGTAGAATGCTACGGAACACTCTTCAAAATGCAGATGGGATCCAAGTTTCCATCGAAACCATCAGACGACGTTTGAGAGAGGTGAATCTAGGTTCGAGACGTCCATTAGGAGGAGTTCCATTAACACGTAACCATAAGCGTCAAAGATTGGAATGGGCAAGGCAACATATCAATTTGAACGATCAATGGCGTAGTGTCCTTTTCACCGATGAATCCAGATATGGACGATTTTCAGATTCTCGAAGAATAAAGGTATGAACAATCCCACGCATACCCCGTAATCGTCGCTATGTCCAAGAACTACATCCATTCCGAGGGGGTAGTGTTATGGTATGGACCGGGATATGTTTCAAGGTTCGCACAAATCTACACATTTGTCCTGGGAATATGACCGCCTTACACTATAGGGAGCATGTCATTGACAATGTTGTGCCAAGTTTTCACGCTGCTATTGGTGAAACTTTTCAATTTCTAGACGATAACACTAGACCGCACCGTGCCGCCATATTTGAGAATGCGCGCGAGGAGCTTGGTATTCCACATTTACCAATACCTTCGCACTCACCAGATTTAAATTGCATAGAACATGCATGGGATATTCTCCAAAGAAGATTAGATAATCATCAACCTACCCCAGAATCCTTAAATGATCTGAGAGAGCTTCTGCCCCGTTTATGGAACCAAATTCCTCAAGAAATGTTCAACAACCTCGTGCGATTAACCCCTACCTCTCTTCTCTGTTGAAGAGCATAAGTTAAGAGAGAAGGAGATTACACCGATTAATCAGTTCGACGAAAATGAAAACCCATTCAAACTTCTGTATACAAATACTTACAATAACAAGTTTAAGTTAACTGTTTGGTTTGTGCTACTGGAAGAAGAGTTAAATAAGGATTATTAATGAATGATCAATTGGCCATAACACTGTTTTAATTCCACTTCGTGAAGTACCGTTGACAAAACCGTAATTTCACATTTTTTGCCGTAGAAAACTACCATCCAAATGAACTAAATTGTACTTTAGTATAAAGACACAAACCAACTGCTATTAGGATTCCTTAATATAATAATATCTACTTATCTACAAGATAGATAACGAAGAAGCGTATCTTTGGTTTTGTTATTATAAATGGGCATTGATTTTTACTCATCTCATCATACACAATATGCTACAAAAAAGTTAGTTTTCTGCTTTCAATATCGACAATCTATAAGCCATCTATCAGCCAGTGTAGGTACTACACATTAAGAAGATAACTACGTGATATGTTGTACTAATGGCTACGCAAAGTTGCCAAATGCTCGGAACGTGTTGAACGCTGCCGGCACGCCCTCTCGTGACAACTTGGAATAGGTCGAATTAAAAAATATATTGGACACCATGAATTTGTATATTTGCAACACCCAACTCATAAATATATTGTGTTTCGTAGATAATAAATATATCGGCACACAAAATGAATATATGGTTGCAACTAATAAATATATATATATATATATATATAAATATATTGGCTCAAAAATATTTATATTTGAAAACGCACTTTTGTTCCAAACGGCGGCTTATATTCATGTGTATGTTGAATTTAATTTCGATATGTGTCAGTGGCGTAGCTACTGCTGGATCAACAGTATCAATTATATTAGGCCTCCAGGCTACAGATGCCCTGAAAGTTTGTAGAAAAACACTTCAACTATCGTTTGGCCCCCCAACAAATTTTGATTGATAGCCCCTCGAATGCCAGCTACGCCACTGACACTTATCCAGCAAAATATATGGTGATTTCGGTGAAAAAGCAAAATCTAGGACATGTCGAGGGTTGCTATTCTTGAAAACTGTTCCGTTGCCAAAGCGGTCATCTTTACAAGTATTGACCCTGCCAAACGCAGAATTTTTTCATGTGGTCCTCACGAAATTCTGCATGAACCTCAAGCTATAATATTCGATCAAGTACGAGATTCGATCCAAAATTTCGAATGTGTACAACAATCTAAAGAATAATTGGCGAATTCAACCCATTTAAGCATTCGACCTTCCTTATCAAACTGAAAACAGTGTTGCCAACTGAAAGTTCTATACCTCCAAAAAAACACCCTTTACATCTGTTGCTAGCAACCTACCAGACTCAAACGGCACTGGCAATTTCCGTGAATACACTGTTGCCAAGTTTGAAACTTCTCGGATACCCTAGGAAGTACACTGAACTACCCATCCCCATTCACAGCTACAATGATAGCTTTCTTTTCGTTCCCAAAACCACAGTAAACCAACATTTTCCCACCACGAATGAGGTCGCCGCGCCTTAAATTATCTCCATCGCTAATCACGGAAGAAACAATGGCTGGATCCGCGGGCTACCAGCGTTTAAAAACAAAAGGGATACGACCAGGCGTGAAAGAGCGCTATGTAGTCGACTCGGGGACCGGGCGGCCACCCCCGTAAGAATATCTTTTCATTCCGGCTCGAGGAGATTTGTCTAGTTAAATTAGACGTCGCTTTAATTGAAATAGTTCGGGCGTAGAGCCGTCAGGCGGCCGTATACCGTGAGAAGAAAACTGTTGAAGTGATATTATTACGAGCGATGAAAACAAACACGCTCGAACAAAACGGCTTTATGCCTCTCGAAATGAAGCACTATCTACTTAATTTCCGCTCGCCGAAATTATTTTCACGAATTACCATATTAAGTTGGAGGAGCGACGTAGTCGCGTGTACGACGTTGATGACAGGGGCGTGGAGGGAGGGATGGACAGGTGTGTAATGATTGAGAACCATCAGATCAATGAAAGACGTATTTTGAAGTGCTGAAGTGTTTCAGGAGTTTTTACTTGCTCGTTTAAATTTAATATCAAAGCGAAATGTGACATATTATTATTATTATTATCATTTATTTGAGTTGAGAAAATACCATAGATCTTGGTATCATCGGCGAAGAGTGCACAGTGGGATCGAATAGTACCAGACAAGTCCGAAGTGTAGATAAGAAAGAGTATCGGACCCAGCACAGAACCCTGAGGTACTCCACTTAGAACTGCTCTAGTGCTCGAAAGAGAATCTTCCACACGCACGCGCAAACTACGGTCAGAGAGGAATGACTCGATCCATTGAAGGAGGGAACCCCTGAAACCCAAACTCTCGACCATGAGAAGAAGACGCTTGTGAGGAACGCAATCGAATGCACGCGAAAAATCGAGGTAAAAACGTCGACAGGGATACCCATATATTTCCTAATATTTCCGGATTTTATTATCAGATAGAGCTTGAATGGGGGTTTTTCCTTCAAACGAAAATGTAGTAATTTTCATGAAAGACCTTTAGAACATCACATTTCAAACATTATTATATTCAAAAAAAAATGTTTGGTCACCTAAAACTGAAAAATAAAAATGGGGATTTGCATTTAAAGGGATTTGTCTTGCGTGCACGATATGGAAACGTCGAATTCAGCTTGTTTCGGAAAGAAAAGGACATCAAATGTGTTACTTTACTTAGGAAAACAGAGATAGCTATACTTCGATCTGGTTAGGGTAGAAGACAACGACCAAGGAATAGAAAAAGAAGAGCACAGACTGTCATACTGTCATATTACTGACAAATCGCAAACAGAAATTGTTCAGTTATATTGACAAAGAACACGTGAGTACCACAGAATAGGAATAAATATTTCATTATTTTATAGCAGAAAAAGCTATTCTACTAAACACCGTTGTCACTTCGTGCATGTCTGGCAAATCCAAAACCCCAATTTTGAAATCTGATTTTGAATACTTTCTGAAGGTAATTTTGGAAAATTGTGAATCAAACCCATAATAATTATGTTCAAATTTGCATTTGCAGTAATAACCCAAATTCAGGAACAAACCCCATTTGATGCACTGTTATTCAATATTGATTTCAAGGTTCCTGTTGAGTTTTATGAAAACCTAGTGCATAGTAATCGAGAGAAAAATTAACCAGTTTTTCTGGGGTTATGTCGCTTTTTCCCTCCATAATTTTTTTTGGTCCGCCACTGGCAGTGTTGGAAATATCAAAAATAGTCTCACTCCGATTAAGAAATCTTTTGATATCTTGAAATGTTTTTGTATCTATGAAAGTTCTTCAGAAAAACGTGTTCAATGATTCGTCACGAAAATAGTAATTTTCCTCAGCCGATATGTGATGAAATATGATTTTTCTTGTGAAACAGTGAACAAAATGCAGTTTGGTCGGAAAAGGAAAAAATATCGAGAAGTTTTGAAATGGAACAAAGTACAAATTCCAACTGGGTCGAATCTGTATTTTGGGAAATATTGGGAAAAGAAAATTTTTAATGGGTATACCTGCGGAATCATTGGGTGGATTTTACTCATTCACGAATTCGGCCTTCGTGATCGAGCTCCAAACCTACTATACAAATATGCAGTTACTAAGTTGTTTCTTTCGGAAGTTATTTTGTTTACGTTCGGGCTATCGAATTGAAATCCAGTACTTTATCGGAAAAACCTAGAAAAGTACCGACGTGAAGTCAGCAGCTTTTGGGCGCATGTTCAAAGGAGATGACAGCTTTGGCAATAAATGTGAACATGCGCGCATAAGCTGCTGACTTGAAATCAGTGATTTTCTAGTTTTTTGCAATATCTCTAAAACTGCCATCAGATCGAATTTAAATTCGGTTCATTACTGTAGAATATTGAGTTCGAGGTCTGTGCGGAATTTCAATGGGATCTGATCAATAGTTTCCACAAAAAAAAATTTCACAAGAACGTTTTGAAATCTAATGAAAAGAGATCCCAATGAAATATAGCAGAAAGTTTCAAAAAAAGTTTCGCGTTGGTATTCTACGATTAATTGCCAAGTTTCAATCCTATATTTAAAACAAGAAGTTCTTGAGATATTGAAGAAATAATCTCAAAATTCCGAATGATCGCGACTCTGGAACCGTTCGTCCGATTTGACCCGACAACGAAATCAACCGTCACATTCTAATACGCAACCTACCTTGAATGTTTCAAGCTCCTAGCTCTTCATGTTCCCAAACAAAAACGGTTCATATCATGGATATATCATGAAGACGATCGATCGAGCAGGATCATTGGTCCTTCGAGCCGGATACATCAGGATCATGGTCCTTCAAACCGAATCGATTATCAACACCTTCTTCCCGTGTCGAAGGGCCGCCGCTGTTCCCGATGAGCCGGGCAATTAGGCGGAAAGCGGCGCGAATTTAATGTGCGTGGTTCGCGCGGTAATTAAATTTAGCCACGCGCTCCGTTCGAATTAAAAGCGCCGCAAAGTGGGACCGTTTTCGCTGATTTGATATTGTCACCGTCTTCTGCGCGTTGTACGCCCGCGAAACGGAATAATTACGTATGCAAAAGTACAGAGACAACGTGGTGCGTGGGGAAAATTCGGATAAATTGGATTTGGGTGTTTCCCTCGGCGGAGAAAGGGTTGAACTTTATCGTTTCGTTCTCGACGGCTTATTGTGGGTTATAATGGGATGAATCTTTAGGGCTTGTAGGCATTCGAGGCGACAATCGAAAATTCCTTTATTCCACTGTCAAACTTGATGAAAGTGAAAGTGTGATAAATATCGCTGACTTCATAGGTGAATTGACGACTTCGGCCCAAGTTGCCCACCCACAATTTTCTTCACAGGTTTACTATCACTGGGGAACGGGAATTCCAAGACAAATTCGACATGACAAGGTTCGCGATATTTATAAATATCCGTAAAAGATGCCTTGGCTCCTCGAACAAGATGAATTCTTTCGAATATAGGTTTTTGTTAGGCTCAAATTCAAGTTGGGATTCCTGATTTCATGTTAATAGTGTTAAGATTATAAAAGACATGTTCAGCAAATCAACTTGGTTATTTCGGTTGCCGGTTTTCCGTTCTGTAAATATGAAATAGTCGGTTGGTTCCTGAAAGAAAGATTGATTACGGAATTTGTTCGATGAAAAAGCAATCTTTCTGTCACTAGAACATAGACATATTAAGTCTATGCACTAGAACGACAATCAATGTTTTATGTTAACATATCCATAGCATAGAACAATCTTTATTTACCTTATGATCCATAGACCATTCCTAGTAATTTTTCCATTGTTGATTGTGGCCTCTTCTATGTTCTATGGATCATAAAGTAAATAAAGATTGTTCATGCTATGGATATGTTACCATAGAACATTGAGTGTCGTTCTGATGACTGAAAGAACGATTTTCATCAATCAAATCAGGAAATTAATCTATAGGAACCAATCGAATATTTCATATTTACGGAATGGAAAACCGGCAACCGAAATAACCAAGTTGATTTGCGGAACATATCCCATTGGGAACTTCTGCGAAGAACCTGTCCAAGCTAGTAGTTTTATGTTAACAAACCGTAGAAATGTGGTGGGGAACGAATATTTATCAAGCAGAGCTAGAATATTTGAAGAAATTATTATAATTTCGTGTAAGAGTTTTCGAGAAGGGACTTTTCTTTTGAATGACATAAAATCGTGCTTCATTTCGTTCCTAGAGGATAATTTTGATGTTATTTTAGTGTCTGTTGATCGGTGGATCAAAATGAACCATTATCCACGTTTACTTGAATTCCTGGAAAAATAGGCACCTCAATAAGTAATTCAAGGACTCTTATCAATGTGAAGAAGTACTGAATGCAAGCCATATTATGTGGTGAATCTAGAATCAGTCTAAATGATATGACTCGTTCTCTTTGTTTACAAACGAGTGAATCAATAAAATAAAAGACAGCTTTTCTGCTTTAGTTCTTTTGCATCGTATTTCGAAAGAAAGGAAAGGAAATAGATAGACATATAATTGATTTTATTTTCATATCACAGCAGCTCAAGATACACATACAAAATGAAAAATGTCACAGCTGGTTCGACCTACCTATATAGAAATGAAAAATATCGATGTATTTGTATGAATAACTTTAGCTATTTATAACAGTATATTTAGTTTTCACTCTCTTTGAATATGATTTTGTGTAGCGTGTGAAGTAAGTAGCTGCAGGAGTAACCGGTTATTTCTCTGCAGGATCAGCATTTTCCATCAAAATTCCTGTATTTTCATTTACACCTAAAATATCTGGACATGAAGTTGTTTCGAAATGAATACATTGTAATTTACCTTTATGAAAATGAACATCTTCAGAGAAATGCAGGGAACATACTTTCATGTATTTCGTGACCTATTTTACAATCTTCAATTTCAAAATCCAGGCCTTTCTTCTATCATTGAGTTCCCTGCCAAATGCTGTTTCCAAATTAACTTTACATTAATCTGGCTTTGGAAAAAATGAAAACTTGAGGCAGTAAGTGAACCTCTCTTTTTTGACCATGAATAACATTGAGTTGAGGCACACAACAATAGTCATTTCGGAAGGACGCCATTTCGAATTAATACAATCGAAAATTTTCAATCGGATTCATCAATATTACAAACACTTTCGGTATACCAAAGTTTCAACTCAGAAATCAACACAAAAGCTCGAAAATAAACTCTCAATGTAAGCAAAATACGTTAGAATAACGGGCACGTCGAAAAACTACTAGCTTGGAAGTGTTCGAATTTCTATCGCCAGAGGGCGTATCGCTTAGCAGTATAGTTGCGAATATGAATTTGACACTATTAACATGAAATCAGGAATCCCAACTTGAATTTCAGCCAATCATAGATGATCTTAACAAAACCCTATATTTGGAAGGGATTATCTTGTTTGAGGAGCCGAGGCATCTTTTACAGATATTTATAAATAACGCGAACCTTATGTCGAATTTGTCCTGAAATTTCCGTTCCCCAGTAATAGTAAATTTGTGAAAAAAATTGTGGGTTGGCAACTTGAGCCGAAGTCGTCTATTCCATTTAGGGGCCTTTTGAGCGAAGGAGATTCGTGTACTTGGGAAATCGGAGATTCGCCCTATTGGCCGAGAGTTTCCCCCTATTGGCTGACGACTATCACGTGATCGTCGTCGGCCAATAGGGAAGAATCTCCGATTAGCCAAATACCCGAATCTTCCTCGCACAAAAGGTAGCTTATTCCATTCGTAAACTTTGTAGAGCACAAAATAAATCGACTGAAATCTGCTAAATTTTTGACAATAAAAATCGACCTGGCAACCCTATCGTCGAGATAGATTCGCTTTTTACGCGCTTGTTCTGGGGAACAACGCTTTATCATTTCGTCACGATGTCTGTAATTTTCGAATTTTGAGCCGAAATTGGTGTCAAACGACTAGATTGGACTCACTGATGAAGAATCCGTGGTCAAAGTTGATTCTGTCCGTCCAGACGTGTGCGCTGTAACCTTCGAAAGAAAGGACCTAGAGTCTTGAAATTTTCAGGTTAGGTGAAGTTCCGGAATATCTCGGTTAAGTTCGTTAATGGGCCAAATCTGCATAATGGTTTTTGTGTTATAGCCATTTGAAATTTTGATTTTTCAATAACTCGAAAAATATTTATCTGATCGAAATGAAACTCGGCTGGAAGATGAAGAGTGTCAATAATAAGAATTATCCATGGAAAAATTATTTTTATTTAAATTTTAAAAAAGTCAGCATTTCGCAATGTGAACAAGCGCGTAAAAGCTGCTGACTTCACGTCAGTGCTTTTCTAGATTTTTGAAAGATGGCCACGCTGTAGTACACTCTGAGGGATTATATAAAGTTGAGAGTGATCCAAGAAGGCCTCACAGTATCTCTTCCTAATCGAGAATCCGTCATAGCGCCGTAGGAGGGAGAGCATCCCAGAGGGAATTATGCATACGGCCAGTACAACGGCCCACACTCACCGTCATACCATCCATCTCGATTTCTTTCATGCTAACCAGACGGAAAAGTCGCGATGTTTGATTTAACACGCTGGAATATGTATTATTGTTTATGGCTCCATTGATACCGGCGGAATTCTCTTCGCTTTGAAGCCGCCTCTAAAGGGACCTTTATACGTTTCTCTTGTTAGATACGGTACTCCCAGAAGAGAATCGAGGCTATTCTTGCGTATGAGGCGTGCATTAGGAAAATGAGAACATTCAAGTATTTCAAGTTACGACGGCGTCTGCTAAAGCAGGAATGCTGTGCACCTGATTGAACGACGCAGTTTTTCCTGATTTGGAGCACTTCGAGTTTGCGTTTGGTGTGCTATCCGCATTACTTTTATGTGGGTTCTCCTGCTGTAATTTTATTTGTGGATTGTCGTCGTCAACATTGGGTTCATACAAGGATAGGTCTCTTGCATGAATTTTTTCATCATCGGAATCGAATATTCTATCCGTAATACCACTGAAAAACTTCAACCGCCATCAAAAATTTCAATTTTTAACGAGAAAATGCTCTTTTAAATTTGGCTCCGCATGTCGGTTGTTTAAACGGACGAAACTTCGCGTTTTCCGTTGCCGTGACGTATGGGGATATATCCACTCTCTCCCTCTTCTCCTGTACTTTTCTCTCTAGCATGCCAATAGACAGCGTCGGGCTGTGTCGAGCAGTGAATCGTACAATAACGAGTGACGTAGAAGCAATCTGACGCGTTTCTCTCGCTTCGACCGTGGTGTACCCCGGTCGGGGTTGGTTCGTCCAGTTGGTTCGTACAGGAGAGGGTTGGAAATAACACTCGAATAACTCCTTAGAGGGTTTAATTACTATGGGCAATTACTACGGCATGACACATCAATGAACGTTCCGCTTCATTGCTGTCACTCACTGTTTTCATAATACAATAACAAAATATTATATATGTTTTGTCAAGGTGTTTACAAGCATATTATGATAACAGACGTGGGAATTCAATATCAGTAGGTAATCCATCTGAGCACGTTTTATGGATGATGCGAGGTTCTCTGGACCTTGTTAGTCTTCACGTAATAATTATACAGAGTGTTTAGTCTGACATACGTTACACGACCTTGAGTCCCGACTTGGCCATTTTCAATACCGAATTATTCAAAATTCGCGACTTGTTGAAGTGTGTGATAGCGAACATTATGATTTTGTATCGATATAGAATGAGAAAAACATAAAAATATCATAATTCCTGTAACAATCGCCTAATTATTTTCTGAAATAAAAAATAAATAACATCAAAACTCCGAAACTATTCGACCGATTTGGCCCATTAACGAACTTAACCGCGGCATTCTGATGCGCAACCTATCTTGAAAGTTTAAACTTGCTAGCTTGCTTCTGTCGAGAGTTACCGTGTCTACGGCCGGCCGGACAGAATCGATTTTGACACCGGATTCATCATCAGTGAGTCCAACCTAGTCGATTGAGACCATTTTCGGCTCAATCATCCAAAATTACAGACATTTGGACAAAACGATAGCACGCTGTTCCCCTAGAACATGCGCGCAAAAATATGTAAAATTTAATGTTTTTTCCGTGGTATCGTTGTTATTTTCGGAATAACTCAAAAACAACTGATCCAACCATAATGAAACTTGATAAATAGTTGACAAATGCTGTTTTTCATGCAAAATTTCGTGATGATCGTGTAATTATAACGAAGATGCCGAGCTCGAGTAAATGCTTTTCTAAAATTTTTCTTCCTCATCTCATCAATCAATTTTTTTCCAGATTCCGGCAGCGATCAACCGACCAACGGAAGAGCCTCTATGGCGCTGTCGGGCCCCACGCCGGTACCAGTCTCCACCACCCCCAACAACCCCTCTTCGACCGGTACCTCCACGAAGGAGTGTGCAGGTTGCGGGAAGAGGATAGCTGATAGATTCTTGCTCAAAGCCCTAGATTTGTTCTGGCACGAGGACTGTCTCAAGTGTGGCTGCTGTGACTGCAGACTTGGAGAGGTTGGATCGACGTTGTATACAAAAGCAAACCTGATACTATGCAAACGAGATTATTTAAGGTTCGTATCTGAAATTATACCGATTGCCCACCTTACACTTTTAGAAAATACGTTAAGAGGAAACAATACCACGTGGTAGCAAATTACAGCTAGGCAGCACAGCCACATTTAAATGTCATCGAACCTCGCTTATATCTCTAGGTCAGGCCGCTGGACTCAGTCTACATGCTTAAATCCTGCCTATAGGCGCGTAAAATAGAATTCGGAGAAATTTCGACGTTTATTTGAGTTGTTCTGCAGGCTTCAGTAATTATTTTTTGAAATTTTTTTTTCTTAGGATGTACTTCATTCCTATGCGCAATGTTAGTTATTTTCCCATTTTTCACTCCATTTCAGTTTTTATTTTCCGAAAATTCTCGAATATAAAATATGTTCACTTTTCGCGATATCCTTTGAATATGCACGCAAAAGCTGCTGACTTCACGTCAGTGCTTTTCTAGGTTTTTCTCGATGAACTACTGGAATTCAATTAGTTCTAATCTGTATTTTTGGAAATATTGGAAAATAAAATTTTGAATGGGTATCTACAGAATCATGGGAAGGATTTTACCCATTCATGAATTAGATCTTAGTAACGGCCGACCGTTAACACAATAACTTACGGAAGAAACAACTTAGAAACTCGATATCAGTAGAGTAGGTTTGGACCTTAATTACGAAGGCCGAATTTGTGAATGGGTAAAATCCACCCAATGATTCCGCTTGTATACCTATTCAAAATTTTATTTTTCCAATATTTCCAAAAATACGGATAAGATCGAATAGACGACTTCGGCCCAAGTTGCCAACCCACAATTTACTTAGCAAGTTTACTTTCACTGGGGAACGGGAATTTCAGGACCAATTCGACATGATAAGGTTCGCATTATTTATAAATAACCGTGAAACATGCCTCGGCTCTTCAAACCAGATAATTCCTTCCAAATATAGGTTTTTGTTAAGATCGTCCCCGATTGGCTGAAATTTAAGTTGGGATTCCTGATTTCATGCAAACAGTGTCAATTTTCATAGGATACGTTCTGAAAATCAACTCTGTTGTTTCGGTTGCCGATTTTCCGCTCCGTAAATATGAAATATTCGGATGGTTCCTGGAACAAGCGCGTGAAAAAGGTTATTTACGGAATCTGGTTGATGAAAATGCGGTCGATTTACTGTCACCAGAACGATTTTCTATGGTAAATAACCATAGCATAGAACAATCTATGTTTACTTTGGGTTTGTTTTGGTTCCCAGTTCAGATCTGTTAGGGACGGTTCTAGCATAGACCAATAGTCTGTGGTTCTGAACTCGGAACCAAAACAAACCTAAAGTAAACATGATTGTTCTATGCTATGGATATTTACCATAGAAAATCGTTCTGGTGACAGTAAATCGACCGCATTTTCATCAACCAGATTCCGTAAATAACCTTTTTCACGCGCTTGTTCCAAGAACCATCCGAATATTTCATATTTACGGAGCGGAAAATCGGCAACCGAAACAACAGAGTGGATTTTCGGAACGTATCCTATGAAAATTGACACTGTTTGCATACCAGATTCCGTAAATAACCTTTTTCACGCGCTTGTTCCAAGAACCATCCGAATATTTCATATTTACGGAGCGGAAAATCGGCAACCGAAACAACAGAGTGGATTTTCGGAACGTATCCTATGAAAATTGACACTGTTTGCATAAAATCAGGAATCCCAACTTAAATTTCAGCCAGTCGGGGACGATCTTAACAAAAACCTATATTTGGAAGGAATTATCTGGTTTGAAGAGCCGAGGCATGTTTTACGGTTATTTATAAATAATGCGAACCTTATCATGTCGAATTTGTCCTGAAATTCCCGTTCCCCAGTGATAGTAAACTTGCTATAAGTAAATTGTGGGTTGGCATCTTGGGCCGAAGTCGTCTATTGAAATCCAGTACTTCATCGAAAAATGACAGTTCGAATGTTCATACAGAAATTCATGAAGATATTATGATCAGAAGATCAAAGAATATTAAATATTTGAAAAATAAAACTCGATTTTTTTCCAATTTTTCTGATGGCACCATCATCAGGAAATTTTGAACAATGCTGTCTATCGGCATTTTCAAACTAGCTGCCAAGTTTCATCACGATTAAATCAGTATTTCTTGAGTTATACCGAAAAAAAACAACGATATCGAAAAACCACGAAATTCCACATATTTTTTCCCAATATCTCCAAAAATAATAGCCGTATCGAATTGAAATTTGGTGCACTGCTCTGAAATATGAAGTTCGATGTATAACCGACATGTCTCTCGAATATGAAAAATAGTTTCAAAAAAAATTCTTTCGAAAAAATTTTTTTTCGAATTAAGTAACCATACGATTTCAACGACATTTTTCCTGAAGTTGCGCGTCGTTAGGCTCCAACTAACTGCCAAGGTTCAATACAATCGCTTCTGTAGTTTCTTAAATATGAGGAAATTAACCTCAAAATTTCAAATAGCTATAACTCCGAGACTATTTGGCCGATTAGGCCCATTAACGATCTTAACCTTCGTATTTTTAATTGCAACCATTTCTGAAATTTTCAAGTAGATAAAATCTTCCGTACGCCCGTAATCGTGGTGTCGGCCGGCCGGACAGGATCGATTTCGACACCGGATCCGTCATCAGTGAGTTCAACCTAGTCGTTTAAGACCATTTTCGGCTCATCGAAAATTACACTAATTTGGACAAAACGATAGCACGCTTTTCCCCTAGAACATGCGCGCAAAAATATAAGTTCGATCGCAATTCATCCGCCCCATCGGTACGCCACTGCGGTGCACCAATTTCATCGGTGTAGATTGCAGTAAAATTTACTGCCGCGCCGGCGTGCCATAAAAATTACGTTACGGCAAATTGACTTCGAATAAGATTCCGGGCCTGGCGATCACGTCCCTCGCAAAATCGTTTGTTTATTAATTTCGTATATTACATTTTTCGCATTTTATCGAAGCCGTCGGGCCCCCGATTCACTTTTTGACACCGGCCGACGATAACATCCCCCCACCCCCCTTTAATTAACGGTCCGCGATCCAGAACGCGAGACGAGTTTTTTTATTTCATTAGTCAATTACGGGTATTATCTTAATTGGAATCTTCCGTTCGGCACGTTTTGTTTTCCCGGATTCCTCGGTCAGGTGCCAGGATAAGGACGGCAAGACGGACGGTCGATCGCAGGCCGAATATCGGGAATATTTGTTGGGTGAAGCGGGACGTAGTAGGCTTCGGACGAACCGACGTATTCGCCATTTTGGAGATTTCGATTTGGGATCATTTTTATCGACAAATTTAGACGATTTTTTGATAAGACATAAATTTGAGCAGCCATACTCAGCCTGGTATGAAACTTATGGGCATCAGAATTCACGGAAATTAATACTAATTCAAAAAGTTTATGAAAACGAAAAGAACATAAACTCTTACCTCGAAATAAATGTTGCTATATGGGTGATTTTCAGCACAACTCTTTATCCATGTATTCCAAGTATTCAAGTATTCCAACTCGAAAACACTGCTGAATTCACGAATATGTTTAATATTTTGGATCAAAATAGTCTTACTGTTAATAATTAAGTATATTACGTTTATTTTGGAATCACAGAAATACCATAGAAAAACACACAAACATACTAAAAACGGGGACCACAAAGCTCTCATTGTCTCTCATAATAAAAGCGATTCTATGTTCAATTTCGGTACTAAGAAACTCCATAGAATATAAAGCAATACAAATACAAGAAAAAATAATAATAAGCATTATAATAATAATAATATAAAGCATCATTATTCTAATCATCTCGGAGCAAATAAATGAATCCGACAACTAGATAATGTATTTGAACTATTAATTTGATTTTCTATGGAAGCAAGAGACAACACAGATACAACTTTATGATATTAGGTAGTTCTGTGGAACGAGCACAGAAAATATATCGATAATCTGCAGACATATTACTGCGTATAGTCGGTGGATCTGAGCGTATAGTCGGTGGATCTGAGCCACGGATGAATTATTTTGTTTGTTGGGTTTTTGTGTGCACCTGATGTGATATTATTTGTGAAAAAAAATATTTTTACCTAAAATTGAAGCATAGGTACATTATTTCTGCTAATATTTGTATCAGACAAGATATACTGGTATCAGAAAGCACAAGTACACGAAGTAGTGACACAGACCAGTTGGACTGTGGTAGAGATCTCAAAATAATCTAGAATTGATCTAGCTAGGGGGATTATTTCAGGGCATCCCACGATTTTTGCGTTGGTGATACTGAAGAAAAGAATCTGCTCATTTCGACACGTTACTAATTTTTGCTTTTCTTGCAGATTATTTGGCACGACAGGATATTGTGGAGCTTGCAATAAAATAATTCCAGCTTTTGAAATGGTGATGAGGGCGAAAACTTTTGTATATCACTTAGAATGTTTTGCCTGTCAACAATGCAATCACAGGTAAGAAAATAAAAGGCTGAATTTCGCATATGTTATAAAGCCATTACTTTATTCTGTTTGAAAAGTATTCAAATATATAGGTTTTCAAATTCTAAAAACATAATCTCAATAGTTCTAAACAAATTGCAAGTCTCATTGTAATTATGAATATTTTAAGGAAGAATTAACTGAAGAAAAATTTTTTTTGCAGGTTTTGTGTAGGAGACAGATTCTACTTATGTGACAATAAAATCCTATGTGAATACGACTACGAAGAAAGATTGGTATTCGCCAATATGGCCTACAATCCAAGTAGTTTGGCGCATATCAGAAGGCAAGTCAGTAACTTACAGGTATGATTATTGGCCCACATCGCAAACATTACCGTATATTTTTTTATCTCTCATTCATCCCTTCCGACTATCGCAAATAATTCACTCTTAAACTTTGAATCAACAATTAGAACCAATCAGGCACTGTTCCAACAATTCTGAATTGCTACGTAAGTTTTGAGATATGGCAACACTGAGGTGTATATGTCATATCTGAAGCCAGATGAACAGAGATGAATTTGATTTGTCCATGTTGATCATCCTCTTATGAACACCCTGTAAATTTTCTGTCCAAATAGTAAACATTTTTATAATTCTACCTCAGCTAAAGTATGGCAGATTGTTGTAAATTTCACCAAACAAGCTGTCTAAAGATGTAATAATATGCGCTGGGTGTGTCATTTGAAATAAAGCAGTAGAAGGCTGTTGCAGGGGTCTGAAGATATTCTATTTTTTATTATTATATATTATATTATCGAAAATCCCTATGTAAAAATTTTCAGCACTGAATTATGATTAGTTCTCCATAAACTTCTGATTTATCTCGGAAAATCACCCTGTATAAATGAAACGGCGGTGTACAGGGTGTTCCTAAATTGTAAGTACAAGATTACTTGTATAAATTAAAGAAAAAAATCCCATAAATATATGGGACCGCAAACGTTTTGTTTTCGTGATACAGGGTGTAAAAAGTTGAAATTTCTTTAAGTTTTTTTCTCATGATATTTGTACTTCACAAGACGACTATACAAGTTTATAGCATTTTTATGAATCATTGCTTAGATCATAAAATATCCATAAAAACGAATTCGACCTTCGTTATTGAGCCCGAAACCTACTCTACAAATATCGAGTTTACAAGTCGTTTCTTCAGGAAGTTATTGTGTTTACGGTCGGCCGTTAAGTAGGTTTGGACCTCAGTTACGAAGGCCGAATTTGTGAAGGGGTAAATCCACCCAATGATTCCGCAGACATACCCAGTCAAAATTTTATCTCCCCACTATTCAAAAAAAAGATTAGATCGAATTGAAATCCAGATATTCATCGAAATATGGCAGTTCAAAGGTCCATACAGAATTTCGTGAGGATAGTATGATTAGAAGATAACAGAATATTAAATATTTGAGAAAAAAAAATTTAAATTTTTTTTAAAATTGTTCTTATGTTATGATCATCACGAAAATTTGCACACAGTTGTTCTTCAGAATTTTCAGATCAGCTGCCAAGTTTCATCATGATTGAATCAGTATTTTTTGAGATATTCCGAAAGAACAACGATATCGAGAAAAAAAACAGGAAATTTTACATATTTTTCCTGAATATCTGCAAAAATTATTATCGCATCGAAAAAAAAACACGAAATTTGACATATTTTTCCTGAATATCTGCAAAAATTATTATCAAATCGAACTGAAAGTGTGACCAGATTTTGTCCGAATGTAATTGATAGTTCCTGAAAAAAGCATTTTTTTCGAAAAAAATTCTCTTTTATTCACTGACGGCATGATCCCAACAAAATTTCGAGAATAGTTTCGAGACTTTATGTTTCAACTAACAGCCAAGTTTCAATGGGGGTTTTTTCTTCAAACGAAAATGCAGTAATTTTTATAAAAAACCTTTAGAACATCTCATTTCAAAGATATAATTTCAATATTATATTTTTAAAAAAATGTTTGATCACCTGAAACTGAAAAATAAAAATGGGAATTTCCATTTAAAGGGATTTGTCCTGAGTGCACGATATGGCAACGTCGAATTCAGCTTTCTCGGAAAGAAAAGAACGTCAAATGTGTTACTTTGCTTAGGAAAACAGAGATAGCTATACTTCGATCTGGTAAGAGTAGAAGACAACGACCAAGGAATAAAAAAAGAAGAGCACAGTCTGTCATACTGTCATATTACTGACAAATCGCAAACGGAAATTGTTTGGTTATATTGACAAAGAACACGTGTGTAACACAGAATAGGAATAAATATTTCGTTATTCTATAGCAAAAAAAGCTATTCTACTAAACAGCGTTGTCACTTCGTGCATGCCTGGCAAAACTCAAACCCCAATTTTGAAATCTGATTTTGAATACTTCCTGAAGGTAATTTGGGAAAATAATGAATCTAACCCATGATAATTATGTTCAAATTTGCATTTGCAGTAATAACCCAAATTCAGGAAAAACCCCCATTAAATCGCTTCAGCGGTTCCCGAAGTATCAGGGAAATACCCTCATAATTTCAAATAGCTGTAACTCCGAAACTATTCGACTAATTTTGTCCATTAACAAACTCAACCTTCGCATTTTGAAATGCAATCAACCCTGAAATTTTCCGACTCTCCAGAATTCTTCCGAATCAAGATAATCCGTGGTAATGAACGAATTTCCCAACTTTTCGGAACCCAAAAATATTCAACGACAACTCAAAGAATGAGAGCCAAGAAACACATTAATCCTGATGTAAAATACATTTCAATTTGGTTGAGTGTCACAAAAAGTACGGGGCAGAGTGAAAAATCCCAAATGAATGCAGAGAATTTCGCCCACTAGAAAACCATTTACATATTAAACCGGAAACGTTTGTTGTTGTATAAAAAACCTCGCATTTACATTGGTCCATTTTAGCAGACATATATATTTATTCCACAACTGTTAAGTATATCATTTTCCTCACTGTTATTCTGGTTGCATACTCATCAAACTGAGAGCTTCCTCATTGTGAGGGCATTACATTTAGCTTTTGAAATCCGAATGAACTAATGCCGGCTGATGTTTCGAGCGTGTTTATATTTTTTTTATTGTGTTTAGTTTTTATAGTGAAGCCGCAATAGAATATTACTTTTATTTGTTCAGTTCATAGTTTATTGGTGGATTTTAAAATATCTTAATTGTTCCGAATCGAAATTTATACCGGGTGATTCATTAAGGGTGGCCATCGGCTGGATCTCGGAAACCGTTTAAGGATTTTTGTTGCACCCTGTGCCATCCCCATCAACCCTCTAAATTTTTTGAATAGGAAAAGTGGGTCATGTGGTACTTTTTTGGCAAGGTCTTTGTATCTTCTTTACAGGCGTGCAGAAATTTTCAAGAAAAAAAAATTTTTTTTTCGAAAAATTAGTTACTTCAAAGAGGTTTTCAGTATGTGCACTTTTTCATGGCTCATTTACTTTGAGACGATGGTACCTGATGAAATTCGTCACCGAATGAAAATCGACCATTACAATTTTGTCAATGCACAACTTTCAACCCCCTCACGTGAAAAGTTTTTTTTCTTCATTAAATTGTTCGCAGGGGTTGAAAGTTGTGCATGAACAAAACTGTAATTGTCGACTTTCATTCGGTGACAAATTTCATCAGGTACCATCGTCTCAAAGTAAATGAGCCATGACAATGTGCACATACTGAAAAAACCTCTTTGAAATAACAAATTCTTTCTTGGAAATTTCTGCACGCCTGTAAAGGAGATACAAAGACCTTGCCAAAAAAGTACCACATGACCCACTTTCCCTATTCAAAAAATTTAGAGGGTTGATGGGGATGGCTCAGGGTGCAACAAAAATCTTTCAAAAATGGATATAAATTTAATAAAAGTGAAACAAAATTGACCTGTTTCAGGATTTCGTTGCCAAATATTTTATTCTGAGAAAATGAATTTGTACCATAATTTTGACGCGCACTGTATAACCCAATCAAAAATTTATTTTCCCCATATATTTCCAAATTGTTCTAATGATGAAACTTCGTACATCAGCATTTTGAACCACTTACCAAGTTTCATGATTGTTTCAGTATTTTTTCAGTTATTCCAAAAAACACAACGATTTCGACGAAAAAACACAAAATTTTACAAATTTTTTCCAAATATCTCCCAAAATTATAACCACATCGAACTGAAATTTGATATTTTCCGGAAAAACTGAACTACAGACGAAATTATAGCACATTGTTCCCATTAAACATGCAAGCAAAAAAGATTTATTTTTCTGCAAACTCAACCATCCTGTATCTCGAAACTAAGCAGGTTTACGACATACATTCATGTGAAGATTTTTCTTAAATCACCCCCATAAATATAAGCATATCATTAAGAAACACCCTGTATAATTAAAACAGATGCGAAATCAAATGAAACTTCTAGATTTGCTCAAGATGGTTGATCTCTTTCAGTCGCCCGGAGACAACCTAAAGAATATAGCTCAAGTAAGACATCTGACCAGCCCGTCCTGTTACAGCGAGAAGAACTTGGATCTAGCAGGCCAACAGCAACAGCCCATTAGCATCCCGCCAGCTGTGACTCCTGTGCACCGAGACGACGTCAGCAGCGGATACGGAAGTCCGGACTCCGGTACTTTCGACCTGGCGGCCTCTCAACCGCCATGACAAAGGACCACCACCACTAGACGAAGAAGAAGGCAGACTAAAAGTGCTTTTTTGTCGTTGGATAGTGTAGTGCCGCAGGATCTCATACGTGCTAGTCTGATACGTTGCCAAATTAACTCGATCAATTCGAACTGTTAACATATACGGGACTAATATGAGATGTTTGCGTTTTGTGATTGAAAAGGTTTTTGTCACTTGTCCCAGCACTAACTGAAGTTTAGATGAGAAGTTAGCCTGGGGGAAATGCTAGCAAAATCATTTCTGACTGAGTGCACGCAGAATCTTAATCTATCAGTTTGTGTCAGTGTACTTGAAGATGTCTCTGAACTAAAAAATATGATCATAAGGAGTTCAGATATCTGCCTATTAAATTTTTTCAGATTGGCTATGTTTTGTTAATTTAACCAGCTCTTCTTCACTTATTTGCAAACTTCAAGGTACAATATCCCTTCACATTTTGTACGACATCACATTCATCTTCCTGTTCACAGGAGAGAACTAAATTGTGACTCTCATTGTAATCTGATCCGATGAGTTGGACGCCATATATTGTTTCCATATGCAAATTCAAAATGTCCAGTGAAAACAGTTCAATGAGATTGCCATTATTGTTCTAGTCTTTCTCATGAAAAGAGCTTAAAGTACCTACATGCGCATCACAAATTGACTCCATTATTCATCCCAGATTTGCCTCAAGTCCCCTGGACTTCCTTGCGAGGTCTTACACAAGCTCTCATGCAGACTCCTATTGGAACCTTCTGAAGTGGTCACAAACACAACCTGAATTGGAAATTCCCACTGCAAGTTCCTAAAGTTAATCCTTCTCCAGAAAAGAATTTAAAGTACCTACGTGCGCATCACAAATTGACTTCATTATTCATCTCAGTTTTGCCTCAAGTAACCTGGACTTCCTTGCAAGATCTCTGAGAGGTCTTACCCAGGCTCTCATGCAGACTCCTATTGGAACCTCCTGAAGTGGTCACAAACGCAACCTGAATTGGAAATTCCCACTGCGAGTTCCTAAAGTTATCTTATTGCGAATTCCTCAAGTCATCCCGATGCAACCGGATTCGAATATTCCTTTGCACGTTCCTACAGTCTTCCTGAATGAAACCACAATGGAAAATTCTCAGTGTGATTTCCTTAAATGGTCATGAACACGATATCACAGAAGTCTCAACTTCAAAATTTCGATCAATTTACTCTCAACAGTTAAATATACGAATTTTCCAAAGCCAGCTCCCAGTGATCCTCCAATGAGCGGTAATTGAGACATTCGCACTCGTCACCAAAAGATAATAGAGCGAATTTCTCAAAGACTTCCCTGTAATGATCACCTTGGGAGCTTATTAAGACCTTTTTGAGAATATACCTTCTGGTGCATATTGGTGGAAGACATCTCTATATCACCTCTTAAAATCTCTAAATGTTCTAAAAAGATTTCACTAAGATATCTTTAGAACTTTCCTATATTGCCTGCCTATCTAGGAACTTTTAGTGATATAGGAGGGTATCACATTGTGACTCGCTTAGGTAATGAATCTAACATCACATTTATTTGTATCTACTGGATATCAATATAGCTAGGAACAATTATATGAGTGTCATCTCAAATTCTAGATGATATCTCATTACCAAGTAGATACAGTGTTGCCTTAATTGGCATACAAATTATCAACAATGTTGAAACTTACTGCCTGTGGGGTTTTGCTAGCACAACCCTCCAAAGTGACTGTTTGGCGACTTGATGAACCTTTTGTTGATCTCAGGCATTATTAAAACAGCCAGCCAGTTCATCTTTCTCAATTTCAAATAAGAATAATTATCGAGTGTTTCATTTTTCATCAAACTGAATTTTTGAGTTTGTTACGAAATTATTTTCAAAAAGCTGTGAAATGGAACATTTCGAAATATTTGATTTGTTAAAAATCATCTCTGATTGTATCAAGTTGTATATACTTTATCTAATTAAAGAACCAAATTTCAAGACGCTAAAGTTCTCTTTAAGAAATTGAAACAATAAATGATATTATTCAAAATTCCTACTCAATAGTTCAATGTGGAGATTATTGAGGTCTTATGTTGATAGTTTGACTTGAAATAGATGGATATTAAAATACAGAGTGCAATAAAGTGATCTTCGTTATTTTATCTCTCTTACAGGTCGATTCTGTTTGCAAAAAGCAATATTGCTAGGAAAAAGATATTGCTATCATAACAAGATTGGAATTATTGGTATTCTGATCAACGATTTTGAGCCATATGGTCTGTCACTTTAACAAGAATCTTGCTATCAACATTGCTATCTTAGCAACCTCAAAATAGTACTTGCTATGCTTCATAACAAGAAAGTTTAGAAAAGGAATCTCTCAGAGATCCATTTGTTTCAGTATTATTTCTTCCAAGAATTCGAAAATATTGATGATAGGGAAGAATGTGCTAATAGAAATGTGTTCAAGGTTCTCTAGAATATTTAATTTTAAGGATTCTTAGACTAAAACACCGGCATAGTAAGCAACAGCTGACCTGATTATTCTAATGATCTCAACAACAGCCATCCCTTTGAATCCCCAACAGAAAAGTTCATCGAATTTCGAATTATAATCGCCTGCATAAAATTGCTGCATTTGATTTCTGGAAACCAAAATTCTATCGGTATCCAGGAAATAGGTCAATTTAACTTTAATTGCTTTTTCTGTTTCATAACATTTTCGAATAAGTAGATGTTTACATGACTAAAAAAAAAGTATATGCTAATGGAAATGTGTTCAAGGTTCTCTAGAATATTACTTAATTTCAAGGAAAATTCTTAGACTAAGATACAGGCATAGGCAACAGCTGAGATGATTATTCTAATCATCTCAACAACAGCAATCCCTTTGAAGTGCCAACGAACAAGTTGATCAAATTTCGAATTATTAACGCCTGAATAAAATTGCTGCATTCGATTTCTGATAACCAATATTTTATTGGTATCCAGGAAATTGGTTATTTGTCAATTTGACTCGTTTCGTTTCCTAACATTTTTTATGTCGATGTTTACATGAATGAAGAAAACCGTAGATAGAGGTTATGTATGCGAAACCATAAAGAAAACTCACGAATTAGGGTTATTTTCATCTTCCTTGTAGTTCTAAAGTCACAAAATACAGTGTTGTCAGCTCTAAAATCACCAATTATGGAAGTCTATGATAGCAATATTGTTATGACAAAATTCATAACAAACATTGCTATAACACTCGAAACAGAATACGTAACATCATGGCCATATTGCTATAAATTAGAAAGATAGAAATATGAGTAGAATAGCAAGGTTCATAGCAATACGCAAACAGAATCGACCTGAATATTACAAATCTGATAATTATTTTGGATATCCATCCTGTACAAATTCTACTGGATCTTCACAACAATATTCCACTGAAAACAAATATTTCACCTTCGTTTATGGTATCCTTGTTCAAGGATTTGTAAATAATAGAAATCCTTATTCATGTAAAATTTGTAAAAAGAATCATTGGACTTCCCTTCACTGAGAATTCAATCAACTTCTTTATTCTTTTGAATTGTGATATATTTATTGTATTTATAGGTATTTTTATAAAGTGGTGCAGATTGTGTTGCACTCTCGTTATATATTATTTATCTTGTAATCACATTATTATATTATTAATTTCGAAATATCAATACTTGTTTCTGTTGTTCAATGAGAAAACATTTTTTGATTGTTTTGTGAAAAGATGATCAATCACATTATTCCTAAGAATATAGTCACTTTCTGTTAAAAGATCTGTTGTATAAATTATTATAATATTGAATAGATGTTGTCTTTTGTTACCAAGATTTTTGAGTTCCCTACCTCAACCGTGAAACATCACTTTTTCAAAATCTGAGCATCTGAAAATGATTTTTCAAAATATGCAGACATCAATATTTTTTTTTGATTTTGTTGAATTTCAATTTTCAATAATTCAGAATTCTATAGATTTCAAATGTATTCGTGGATTATTTCAAAAATAGGTATTTATTTTTATTATAATATTGAATAGATGTTGTCTTTTGTTACCAAGATTTTTGAGTACCCTACCTCAACCGTGAAACATCACTTTTTCAAAATCTGGGCGTCTGAAAATGATTTTTCAAAATATGCAGACATCAATATATTTTTTTGATTTTGCTGAATTTCAATTTTCAATAATTCAGAATTCTATAGATTTCAAATTTATTCGTGGATTATTTCAAAAATAGGTATTTATTTTTATTATAATATTGAATAGATGTTGTCTTTTGTTACCAAGATTTTTGAGTACCCTACCTCAACCGTGAAACATCACTTTTTCAAAATCTGGGCGTCTGAAAATGATTTTTCAAAATATGCAGACATCAATATTTTTTTTTGATTTTGCTGAATTTCAATTTTCAATAATTCAGAATTCTATAGATTTCAAATTTATTCGTGGATTATTTCAAAAATAGGTATTTATTTTTATTATAATATTGAATAGATGTTGTCTTTTGTTACCAAGATTTTTGAGTTCCCTACCTCAACCGTGAAACATCACTTTTTCAAAATCTGGGCGTCTGAAAATGATTTTTAAAAATATGCAGACATCAATATTTTTTTTGATTTTGCTGAATTTCAATTTTCAATAATTCAGAATTCTATAGATTTCAAATTTATTCGTGGATTATTTCAAAAATAGGTATTTATTTTTATTATAATATTGAATAGATGTTGTCTTTTGTTACCAAGATTTTTGAGTACCCTACCTCAACCGTGAAACATCACTTTTTCAAAATCTGGGCGTCCGAAAATGATTTTTCAAAATATGCAGACATCAATATATTTTTTTGATTTTGCTGAATTTCAATTTTCAATAATTCAGAATTCTATAGATTTCAAATTTATTCGTGGATTATTTCAAAAATAGGTATTTATTTTTATTATAATATTGAATAGATGTTGTCTTTTGTTACCAAGATTTTTGAGTACCCTACCTCAACCGTGAAACATCACTTTTTCAAAATCTGGGCGTCTGAAAATGATTTTTCAAAATATGCAGACATCAATATATTTTTTTGATTTTGCTGAATTTCAATTTTCAATAATTCAGAATTCTATAGATTTCAAATTTATTCGTGGATTATTTCAAAAATAGGTATTTATTTTTATTATAATATTGAATAGATGTTGTCTTTTGTTACCAAGATTTTTGAGTACCCTACCTCAACCGTGAAACATCACTTTTTCAAAATCTGGGCGTCTGAAAATGATTTTTCAAAATATGCAGACATCAATATTTTTTTTTGATTCTGCTGAATTTCAATTTTCAATAATTCAGAATTCTATAGATTTCAAATTTATTCGTGGATTATTTCAAAAATAGGTATTTATTTTTATTATAATATTGAATAGATGTTGTCTTTTGTTACCAAGATTTTTGAGTTCCCTACCTCAACCGTGAAACATCACTTTTTCAAAATCTGGGCGTCTGAAAATGATTTTTCAAAATATGCAGACATCAATAGTTTTTTTTGATTTTCTTGAATTTCAATTTTCAATAATTCAGAATTCTATAGATTTCAAATTTATTCGTGGATTATTTCAAAAACAGGTATTTACATTTCTAATAATTTAAATGATATGACTTAGCTTCTGTCATCACTTCTGGAATGAGTGGATTTTCTTCTTCGAGATTTTGTTGATCTTTCATCGCTGTTTTCTTCATCTATTCTTTTGTTCTTTTTTCGTTTTTTTGAAGGCGAACTTGATCTTTTATGTTTGTGTTTTGATCTTGAAGATTCTCGACTGGCTCTTTGTGAATCCCTTTCAGATTTGGACGATCTTTTACTGGACGTGACCGTACCATTTTCTTCAAGAAAATAGTCATCTGGACAATCTTGTCTTTCTTCCCAATCAGAATGATGATGACTATCATGTTCTGGAGATTCAGACCACCTCCAATCTCTTCTAGGACTAAAAAAAATGAGAAGAAAAAAATTCTAGAAAAGCACTGACGTTAGGTTCCATTAGCTTTAAAGCACTCGTTCGAATTCTTGGTCATGGCGAAATATAACATACTTTTTCCCATACTCCCTAAAGTAAGTATCAAATGAAACTGAAAGCTTGTCTCAAATTTCATGGAAGTCTGATTTATAGTTGGCAAAGAAGCAATTTCTCGAAAAAATTTGGAAAACTATTTTTTTTAATTCTCAACGATATGATCCTCAAAAAATTTTGTTAGTTCTTCACTTACCTATTCTGTAACTGGCTCTCTTTTCTTGAAGGAGATCTATGAAACCGTTCGTTGAATCCACTATATAATTGTTTGGGATTCAGAAATCTATGAATAAAATTGCAGGCGCCCCCTTTAGGGCATTTTCTCCTATGAAATAATCCTGAAATGAGAAGGTTCAATCAACAACTATTTATCAATTCATAATTGAAATTACTGAAAACAGAAATGACAATTTAAATACTTATATTTATAATAATATAATATGCAAAATTTAGAAATGAAGTAGAAAGTTAAGATACAAATAAGTTTGAGAAATAATAAAATAAAATAGTAAAATATCAATAGAAAATTTATTTCTGGTGCAATAAATTATACAGGTGTTTTCTTGAATAATTGAACCAATCAATATTTTGAATATACAGAGTGTAACAGCCAAATGGAATAAATTCGATAACGAATAAATGAGGGCGTGTTGGGAAAAACGCTCGGATACGTCGAATTGTAATTTTAAATGCGCATAGTTTTCTTCTTCTTCTTCCACATATCATAGGCCTTAGGCCTGTGTTTTCCAACTCTCAGTTCTCTTGAGATATTGATGACCACGAATCCATCCATCTCTTTGGGGGTCTTCCTAAGGGGCGTCGTGTCCGTGGTATACCATCCCTAGCGATTTTTGCCAGTCTTCCCGTAGTCATCCTGTCCACGTGATCATTCCAGGCTCTTCTACGCTTACGTCCCCACCTGACAATGTCCTCTACTTGACATCTCTTTTCCTATCTCTTAGTGTGCATCCTGAGATGTTTCTTAGTATTGTGACGAGTACGCCCCTGTCTATTCTAGAATGCTCCAGAAGGCCCGAGCAGTCTATGAGTCACCCGCCTTGCTCTAGAGCATTCTGGAAACTGCTGGAAATTCCACACCTAATAAAAAGGTAGGCGCGGTCAGCACAGGGACCAATTCAGCAGAGTGATTCGTAGCGTAAAGAGTTCAGTGAAAATAAATTAGTGTGTATATAAATTGTGAACAGACTTTGATAGAAATAGTTGTTTAGTTATTGGAACAGTAGTGTGTAAATAAGTGTAAATAAATAATTTGAATATTCTAAACGTTTTGAAAACCTAGAAAACGTTACAGTATTTTCATTTCAGTTGTTCGAATGATATTTTTAGTTTTTTTGTTGTCCGCTCTTGTTTCTATAGCGTATGTCAATACCGGTCTAACACAAGTTTTGTATATCCTAACTTTAGCCTTTTTATTCATAAATGTATTACTCCAGATGATGTCCCTTAGTGCACCTGATATTCGGCTGGCTTTATTCGCTTGTCCACTCACTTCATTTGCTCTATTTTGGCTTGAAGTAATTTGTATGCCTAGGTAGTTAAATGACATAACTTGTTGGATGATTTTATTTTCCAGAGAAAGTTTGCATCTCACTGGCTCTTTGGAAACGACGAGGGTTTTTGTTTTTGCGATGGATATTTGCATGTTGCATGTCCATTATTTGATTAAAAAGCTGGGGGCTTAAAGAATCTCCTTGTCGAATTCCTGTTGGCGTTTTTATTTCCTCTGTTAGGTTTTGATTAACTAATATGTGGGTAGATGTATTGTGATTAAGTTGTCTTATGATATCTATTATTGTTTTCGGCACCTGTTTCTTTCCAAGGATATCCACTACGTCACTTAGTCTTACCCTATCGAACGCTTTGGTGAGGTCTATAAAGCACATGTATGCGGGCTTTCCGTATTCTATAGCCTTTTCCACTACTTGCCTGACTACGAAAATAGCATCTATAGTCGACCGATTTTTCCTGAACCCTTGTTGTTCTTCTGATATGTTCACATGCTCGCTTATTATTGCTTCTATGATCTTTGTGAAAAGTTTCATTACTGAGCTAAGTAGGGTTATGCCTCTATAGTTTTCTGGTGATTTCTTGTCCCCTTTTTTGAATATAGGAATGGTTATGCTCTTTTTCCATTCTTTAGGGACTTTTTTGGATGTTAATATTTTGTTGAAGAGCTTTGTAAGTTCCACGATCAATTTTTGACCTCCGTATTTCAACAGCTCATTCAGTATATTGTCGAGCCCTGGCGATTTTCTGTTCTTAATCTTTTTTGCCATTTCTGTAGTCATTTCTTCGGGTATTACGGGACATTCTTCGTTTTCTCCACTTCCTTCTTCACTGTGTTTCTTATCTTTCTCTTCGGGGTTTTCGGGGGCATAGTTTTCAAAAAAATAAAATTATATAGGGTGTTCCATGCGACCGTGGCCAATACCAACTTTCTTATTTTAAATGTAACCCCCTGTATATTATTTATTTTTTGGATTCTTCAGAAAATTCTAGACATAATTCATGTACAATGTCCTATACCTATCTTCAACTTTTTTGGAAATATTAAGTGTTTTCAAAAATGTTGAGTAACGTTAGAAGACAATTCTACACCGGATTAGCATGTTGCCAAGACGTTCGCGGCGAGCATTTTGCACATTTCCTACATTGACATTAAGGTTTTTTTTTTGTTTTTTTTAATTATTAGGAAATAATCAGTATTACTTATCAGATTTTAAGTGTAATGTACCGAATTTGTGAAATAAAATAATTTTTATTTAAAACGTTGATTTTTGCACTAAATCTGAAAACACTTTATATTTAAGAAAAAGTTGAAGATAGGTATAGGACATTGTACATGAATTATGTCTAGAATTTTCTGAAGAATCCAAAAAATAACAGGGGGTTACATTTGAAATTAGAAAGTTGGTATTGGCCACGGTCGCATGGAACACCCTATATAATTTTATTTTCTTGAAAAATATGCGCATTCAAAATTACAATTCGACGTGCCCAAGCATTTTTCCCAACAAGCCCTCATTTATTCGTTATCGAATTTATTCCATTTGGCTGTTACACTCTGTAGATACTCATTTTTTAACTAAATTTTTTCCTAAAAGTTGACCATTATTTTCAAACTCATTGACGAGAAAAAGTGTTGGATAAAGCATCTTAACAAAGATATCTAATCGAAATGATTCTATTCTGGCGCAAAAATAAATGTTTCACAAAGTTCAAAACTCACCACAAATGGCAGCTTTCCAAGAAGACACACTAGAGAACTGTACATTTAGTTGCCTTCCAGCATACCACCTTCCATTCAACGACTTACAACTTGCAAGCGCTTCTCTTTCAGAGCAATATTCCACATAAACATTGCCTCTCAAGTGAATTTCAGTGTTGCAACAAACCACAATTTGTCTAATGCCTCCGAACTTTTCCATCTCTGGAACTATATCATGAAAGAACTCCCTGAAATGTTCATATAATTCATTATTTTCAAACTCAAGAGAACTGTTTCCATGTTCGTTTTCTGCTTGGCCAAGACTGTAGTGAGAATAAAAGTTTGGAATCAATATAATCTTACTGATGCCGGGTCGAATATGATTTCTTGAACATGAATCTCCAAAACGACATGCTGATGTTTTACTGAAAAAGGGGCATAGAGGTTTGCCAGGATTGGTGTGATGATCAACTTTTAATTGCTCTGGGATATCACCTCCATATTCAACAAAGTGATTGATTTTTTCCTGCAAAAATTGCTGCTGTTTGATTTTCTCCTCAATTTCCTTTTTTTTGGCTTCTTCCGCTTCCTTCAATTTTTGCTTTTCTCTCTCCCATTCCTCTCTTATTTTGGCATTTTGTATAGCCCTTTCTTTTCTCAACTGTTCCAATTTTATTTGCAACTCCCTCCATTCTTTTTGGGCAATACGCTCTGTTTCTAGCCATTTAGCTTCCAGTTCATCATGTATTCTTTTCTCTTCTTGTATATGTAGTTGTTGTTCTTTTTCTTCATTTTCTAACCAGTTACGATAACTTGGTGACTTCACCCTTTCTAATTGAACTGAAAACGAAAAATTATCGGAAATAAGTTCTGGATAATGACTTGCTCTTTTCAATTTGCAGTCAATTGTAATACCGAATACAATTTCTACTAACCCTTTTCTTCATTTAAATCTCTTTCTTGTGCGTTCTTTTGTCTGATTCGTTTTCTCCTCAATTTTTTCGCTACTTTTCTCCATTCCGAATGTCTATACATCATTAAGAAAATATAACATCGACTTAGTTCATTTATCTACACATTGTTTTTTTATATTGTGAATATAAATAGCTCATCTCAAAAGGATACCTACTTCCCCATTTGCGAGAAAAATTTTTTTAACTATTGGGCATATTGGATATCATGGGAAATTTGCTAGAAGTATTATAAATCTATCAATTCTTCTCAGAAACAATCCACAATCAAACATAAGACATAACCAATATGTAATGTCTTGTCACAGAACATCAACATGACTTAAGTCATCAGAAGTGGTGAAGTTATCCACATATTTCCAGCTACAGATTACGACGTGCAGAGTGTCGACGACGAGATGGAGAGGAATTGTCGCGCACTGTTGCCAAACTTAATTATATTCTAAAATTTGGTTACCCCTAGAATTTCTGATGCGCGACAATATTGAATAGTAGAAGCACATATAATTTATAATTCCAAAATGAAACGTTTTGTAATATTCAAAGATATTTCAATAAAATTCATAAAATATTTCATTCATTGGAATAAACCTATATCGAAAAATAATTATGGGGATCATATATATATATTGGATATTTCTCGAAACATTCTTTTACCGATATATTTTTATTAGAATGCTCTAATATAAACAACCCTCTAAAGAGGAGTTTGATCCGCCGACTGGGATTTGAAATATCAAAACAAAACTAATCGTTTGGGATAATTATAGACATGTCACAAGTTTTTCACTTTATTCCCGATATTTTATTAGATTTCTAGTTCGAAATGAACAATTATGGATCTATGGGAGATGATTCCCCAATAAAGGGGTCTGTATCGTTCTTCGTTTATCTGAGGATCTGAAAATCATCGCTTGGAGGACTGAACCTGGTCGAAAGACCCTCTCGGTCATGAGCAAATGTAGGTAATATTATTTACTGCTTCCTTCTGGTTTTCTGTCCCTCTTTCTGTTTCAGATATTATGTCAAGATATTTTGTCGAAATGAATTCAAGATGACGAAAAAATTATTTTCAAATGAAAAAGATGCCATCCATCTTCTATAAACAAATTACTACACTTATGCGGGGAGACAGAATTTTTCCTGAGGTTTTTATCTGTGCTCTTGTATCATACGCAAATATGTATGGTACCCCGTTTACATTTCCTCTGCTAACACTGTGATATATCTTAGAATTGTAATGCTCGTTCTCAAAAGAATATATATATATATATAGACATTTGGACAGAATGATACCACGGTGTTCCCCAGAACATGCACGCAAAAATACCCAGCTCACAGCCACAGATAAAAATTGCTTGTGCTCTTCGAAAATTCTTTCACTGTAATATTCTAATTGAAATGTTCTAATGCAATCATCACTGAGAGGAATTTCATCCACCGACCGATATATAAAAATCAAAAAATCAGCCAGTCACAGACTTCTTCCATTTAATATGAATTAAATATCTCGCAAATAGTTTGAGCTCTTAGAATTTTTGTCTGCTGAAACGCCTTAAACAATCAACTCTTGAATGAATTTGATCCGCTTACAAGAAATTGAAAATTGGCTAGTTGTTTTCTCGATTTCTCATATTTCGGTTGGCAGAGCAAATTCCTTCAAGAGTTGATTCATTGAGGCATTTCAATGAAAACATTTCAGTAAAATATGTTTTTTAAGCCTAAAGCTATTTTTCTAGATATTCGATGGATATATAAATCTCATATTTCTTTGGTTCAATTTCTACGTACACACATCAAGAATATAGTGGCTTGGCAACGCCCTCCATCTCGTTGTCGACGCTGTCCACGTCTTGATCTGGGGCTGAAAATTTGTATATATATATTCACCTTACTCAAATTTTCAGAATTCTATGCGTCATAAACCATAGAATATAAAAATAACTTTGAATAGCATAGAATACTAGTTCATTTTATTCTATGGTCATCATTGTGACCAACGTTTCGAAATTTAGGATGCAAAACGGTCTTCTTATCCATAATGGCCCAGCGGTTGATTGAAGTAGAAATTCAAAAGTACAACTTACCTTACCTAATTTTTAATGCTACTTTGACATGAGGCTTTCTAGAATGAGTTTTAGTTCCGGTTCTGGTTCACTTTCAAATGAGATTTCTGCTTTCTGATTGGCTGGTCAATGCAACTTAGCCAATCAGAATATTGCATTCAAAAGTGAACCAGAACTGAAACTCGATCGAGAATGCGTATTGTGTCATCTATTGATTGGATATTGTTATTCTATGCTATTAAATGTCTACAAGAAATTTGATTTGTCTTTTATTTCTTGCTTAGAGCCTTTTAATAAAATAAGCAATGTAGTGCTTCATTCAAAGCTGAATGTCGTTAAAAACTCATATAACTAAAGAGTTCACTTAGATTCAAGTTTTATTATCTTTACTCACTAGTTTTCATGCGAATCATATAATACAAAAAATAAAACTCGAAGTAAGAAGAGCAGTGTTTTTATCATCGTTGTATAAAGACAACACATTTATACAATGATATCATGAAGGTAGCAAAACCTCCATGGTATCTATTCGTTAAAATTTATAGGGTTGCCTAACATGGGGACTTCTGTCACAGAATAGTTTTATTATATAGTTTTCAGTGTTAAAGCACAAACTAGTCTGTGATTATGTGTTTTGTGTTTTTATTTTAATTCAAAATTTTGCCATAACATTTCAATACGGTTTTCGGTTGCGGAGAAGTAAGAATAGGCTGTTAAAATGACTAGACAAAGGCGAAGAAAGATGCACACCGGAGACACTCATCTCAAAAAAAGGTGGAGGACTAAACGAAGAACCAAAGATTTAGATGAGGTATGACATTCACGTGCTATATTTTAGGTTAGGAATCATTCTGTAGGAAGAGTGGTTCTACTCTTGACGAAAAACTTGAAGTATTAAACAAAAATATATTTCTAAGGTTTCGGGTGTATGTATGTTATTAAGCCAATTGAAAGGGTATGAAATTTTCAGATCAATGAAGATATCAAGCCTGAGAACTGTGAGCAATTATTAAACCAGGAAGTAGATTATGATAAGCCAGGAACTGCTCAACATTATTGTGTACATTGTGCCAGGTACTTCATTAATACGAATGCTTTGCAAGATCACTTCAGAACTAAAATTCACAAAAGAAGGTTGAAAGCTTTGGAAACAGAACCTTATACAATTGAAGAGTCTGAAAGAGCAGCAGGTATTGGTAGCTGGGTGGAACCTAAAAAAAGGAAAATTGAAACACAGAAACCTTTGAAACCTGAAGATATTGAACCAAGTGAGAAGAGAATGAGAATAGATGATGAGTAATTTTACAACTATGTATTCACTTTCCAAACTTCTTTTTCCAAGCCGTACTATATATTACTGTAAAAGAAATGTCAAATCAGCTTTGTATATAACTGGAGATAAAGCACAACATATGTTTGTAGCTGTCCACCCTCATATTAATGAAGAAAAAATATTGAAGGAGGATGAATTGTTAACTAACATCAAGAAAAGGGGAATCGCCATTGATTTTGAGAGATTTAAAAAACGTTTTTATTTTTTCAAAACTATTGAAGAAAAGAAGGAAATACTTGAACAAACAAGGGATGAAATAAGTGATTTATACAACGATCTTGTGAAAAATCCTAATGATAACTTAGATAAAATAAACCAGTTGAAATTACATAGGCATGTGGTCAAGGAAGAGCTCAAAAGTTTGAAGGAATTCCTCACAGATCTAAAAGGAAATGTTATGATATCCATTCTGAACTTACCGAACAGTTTACATGATTCGACACCAGAAAAAGATGAAGTCCACTATGAACACCTTGAAAAACCACCACATCAGTCAGAAAGTCATGTGGATATTGCTTATAACTTGAATTTGTTGAAATTAGTTGATAATTGGGGTTGTTATTTGAAATCTGATGGTGCCCTTTTCGAATTAGCAATTTCCAATTATTTTGTGGAAAAATTGGTTGATTCAAAGTTCATACCATTTCAGAATACAGACTTTACTCGAAGCGTTATTGTTGAGGGTGCTGGAAAGAATATTGTTGGTAACAACGAAATTATAACTATTCATGAAAAAATTGTTAAAAACGAAGTAAGGGAAGAGCTTAGTCGTCTTCATCTTACTGGTTCAGCATCGACTTATGCTTTCATGGGATATTTCACTAAAAATTTAGTTCCTCGTTCGTATTTCCCTCTGAAATATTTTTGTTATGGTCGCTCGTACAACGGAAGCATGAAAAAAAATACAAATCTCTTTGATCTTAATCAAGAATCGGTGTTGAATGTTTTCATAGCAACTTTAGATGAAGATGCTTGGCAAAATTTTCAAAATTTAACTGAGAAAATCGTTGAGTTGTATGATGAGTTAGGCTGGCACTATCGCTTAGTTTATTTGCAACCAGATAAATTAGAGAAAAACGAAAGTTTGAGACTGTCGATTCAGATGTTTTCAAATCATTCTCAAGAATATGTTGAAGTAGGTCATTTGTCCCATTATGGAACCTTCATCAGTGAACGGTTATTATTTTGTTGTTCAAACAAAAAGGAACAGATATTTCCAAATGTTATAAGTGGAAATATTTTGAATGTACAGAAACTTTTGGGATGTGTTTTAGAGAATCAAAATGGCAGAGGTATTCTGACTGAACTTTTATGTAAATACTTACCATAATGTTATGATTTCCTGTTTGACTACTTAATTTTTTTCTGTGAATAAAATTGTTGATTGACGACTTTATTTTATCGTATCATAAAAAAAACTAGGGTAAACCCGCAAGATTTCCCGTCGCGAAGCTGTAAGTAAGACATTCACATCATTGTAAGCAGTGTGAGTTCCTGAACAAAAAATATGAAGGCCAACATAGGCGGTCTCTTTTTGTTTGGAAGATATGGGCCCCCAAAGTTCCAAAATATGAGCGTTCTATTTGACGATTTGGGGAGCTCGGAGCTGCCCAAGCGCATGAAACCCTAACGTTGACGCGTTCTTTTTGATTAGAGCTTCGTGCATCTGAGCTCCTCCGACTACCTTCCCCTGCCCCCTCATGCACCAACCTCTGACAAGGGGCAGCAAGCTCTTTTGGGTTACGTCATATCATTTGTATTTACAATAACATTTCTTGATCAAACCACTACTGTCTGTGATGGTCTGTGATTATCTAATATATATTGGCTATAAATCAAGGCAAATTTTGGAAAATGAGTAAAAACAAGGAATTGCTAATAAATGATTCAGACAATCAAGGGACTTACAGCATTTATAACATGCTCGTCCTCAGAATCAGACATTCTTAACAAAATTAGTGAATTCAAAAATCCCTCCACTATTGGAGTAAAAAATACGTACAATAATAATGAAAATACAGAATAGTCAGAAACTATTTAGAATATTCGTCTGCAAGTGTAGTGTAGATCACAGCTGATCAATCAAAACAGTAAATAACCGCGCATGTGCTGTGAGTTTTCATTGCACCAAACCACTAATTTGCGTTCGATTTGAGAGTAGCTCAAGTGCAACAAACACTCAGCTACCCTGGGGCTTCAAACGCCAAAAAGAAAGCGCCTATTGTTGCATTTTCAGATCCTTTTTTCTGTCATAAAAATGATCTTTCACTTCTCAAATCTAGTTCATAAATCATCTTTGAACCTTCAACCAACGAATAGAGACACTTTCTTTCAAGAATATTCATTATTTAAAGGAAGAAAAGTGAAAATATTAGACAACAACTTAACCTATATTTCTACGAAATACTTCTCAATGTTAAAGCGGAGCTTGGCAACAGCGTCTTTTCATCGCTGGTCAACGTATTATGACCGAAGGGTAGTTGCTGGCGGGAAATATGAAATGATTGGCAGTTGAAGGATATGATTGTAAGGAAAATGCTCCTGTCACTGAAGAAGAGGTGGTTATTCCAACATCAAAATAAGATCATTGGGAATATTTGTTTAAGGTTTCACTTTCAATATTTTCGTTTGAACTTCCTTTCTATCCCCTTCAAAATAGGGAGTTTGTTATCTACTTCGTTTTTTGTTGTGTCTTCGAGATGGTCCCAGTTTAGAATGAGATTCAGGCGGGTATTCCAATAAAATGCGTTATATAATAACTTCGATTTAATTGGAAATCTGGGAAGGGCGCGACCTATCACATATGAAAAAAATGTACGTTGAAATATATATCAGGGTGTATTCTCATTCCATTACTATGTGTTTCAACCTTGTAGATTTCATTAGAAACGAATTCTCCTATTGGAAGATTCAGAGTATCGCAGTAAACAGTAAGAACTCATAACATATTTCATTTTTCTCGCCAGCAATAATCTGTCATTCACGAATACGCACGATGGCACGACTCGACCGATGAAATTCTCGCCATTGCCAAACTTCACTTTTAGTCTTAGTCGAAATCAGAAGGAATAGAGGTTAAGTGGTTGTCCAGTAATTCCATTGTTTTTTCATTAAATATTGATTATTCTTGAAAAAAGTGTTGTTTATTGTTGGTTTAAGGTTCAACGGTGGTTTGTGAACTATACAGATGAAGTGAGAGATCGTTTTTATGGTGGAAAAAGGGACCTGAAAACGACTCATTTTGGAACTTTGGGGGCCCATATCTTCCAAATTAAGGGAGACCGCCTATGTTCGATTTCACATTTTTATTCAGAAAAGCACACTGCGTACAATGATTTAAATATCTTTTTAATATCTCGGCGACGGGAAATCTTGCGGGTTTACCAAAAATAGAATTTCTTAAGGAAGTGCGTGTGGTTCCTAGGAATTTCTTGTTAAACCGTTGGAATGTTAAGTGTTGTAGAATGCATGCTCTCACAAAAAATACGCGCAAAAAAGGGCACAAATTCATAGCAGAAAAATTGAGAAGAATTTCAAAAACAGTTTACCAATTAATTTTATTTCAAATCTCCTCCAGAGAATCGATTCACATGTTTCAATTTCGAACTTGATATTAGCAAAATTGCAAACTAATAAGTTTTGCAAAAAGTATCACAGATGCTGAGATTTTTTTTGCATTCTAAATTTATATTCTTCTGAAACGATCTGCAAAAGAAATACATGGAATAAATAAAACATATTTTCACATATCGATTTTTACTTGTACTGGTTCCAAGTTTTAACATAATATAATATTCATTCATCAAAATTTTTTACAAATGTGTTGCTTTCTTATATAAAATACAATAAGCGCGTAAAAATACAATTATCTTGTTTCTGAAATATCATCATAAAATTGGCAAAATATTCTTCAGGCAAGTTCAGAATTGTGTATAAATAACATTTTTCTCTCAATCACAGCCCTACCTAACACATTCTATCACACAAACAAATCTCGAGAACTAAACCTACGTATAAAATATACTGCAATAAATCCAACTCCTTAAAACTAAACAATTCCGATCGTAAGTCGTAGTCAAACAATCGATTTTTTCCAAAAATTGAAAGAATAAGATTTTTACAAAATTCATGCGGATGAACGTTCGGGTAGAAACTTTTTAACAGATATTAAAAATAAAGCGAATATAGGAGTTCCGAATTTTATGTAGCCGAATCAAATCAAAAGGATTGATTCCTCTTGGAGTAATAATATTACCTCTTTCCGCAATATTTATGAAAAGCAGTTGCTTCAAAAGATGGAATGTTGAAGCTGAAAATTTTTTTTTACTATAGCTCAAGCAATTTTTTATATTTTCAAGTGAAACTTCTGCAAACCAGCGAATTTTTCTGTCATCAAGATATGTCCCTCGATGTACTAAATCTGTTCTTCTACACACAAATCCGGAGTTGAAACTCGGCGGTCTCCTCTAGTTAGGAAGATATGAATAACACCTAACATTCTAAAATAATAATATTTCGGTAACTTTTTCCGCCATGATAATAATTAAACTTCTTCTATATCGTCAACAAATCATCCTTGAACCTTAACGAAACGATTATTGCCGATTTCTTTCAAAATATTCGATATTTACTGAATAAAAATCGAAAATATCTGACATCAATTTGACCACTATTTTTAATGAATTTCACTTCTTGTGAATGTGAAGTTTGGCATCAGCGCATTTTTATCGCTGGTAATGGCGGGTAAATATTAGATAGGCGGGAAATACGATCTAAATCGACAAAAAGAAATTCTATTATATATTATAAGATAAATCTTTCATAAATTGTTTTCTCAAGTATGTTTCTGTAATGTACTTAATTTCTACTTCCTGCTGGCTTACAAACATCCACCATATTGATTTTTTCACAGATGAAATTGCGACGATGCCAAACTTCATTTCAAGATGGAGTCGTAATCAGCAGAACTTGTTTTTAAATGATTGAATATTAGAAAGCGACACTAATCATTGTGTAAAAGTTCAAAAGTGACCTGAAGATCAAGAGATTTTTAGAATATCGGGAGGCTATATGTTCCAAACTAAGAATTCCAACTGCAGATTGGTGTTCATTATAACGCACCCTTTTTATTGAATTGAATAACTGAATAATATCGGCGAAACGGGATTTTTTATAATTTTCAATTTATTTTACAATATGTTTTTTTTTAGACCAAACTGTTCCAATTTGTCCCCAGCCGATATTCATCTTTTATCACTATTTATGCTATTTTTCCACATATGAAATTGCGACGATGCCAAACTTCATTTCAAGATGGAGTCGTAATCAGCAGAACTTGTTTTTAAATGATTGAATATTAGAAAGCGACACTAATCATTGTGTAAAAGTTCGAAAGTGACCTGAAGATCAAGACATTTTTAGAATTTTGGGAGGCCATATGTTCCAAACTAAGAATTCCAACTGCAGATTGGTGTTTATTATAACGCACCCTGTTTATTGAATTGAATAACTGAATAATATCGGCGAAACGGGATTTTTTATAATTTTCAACTATCTATCTATATCCGGTTTCATAGCGTGCTACGCCTTCCGGTTCCCAATCTCCAGCCCCTCCTATCTTTCCAGTCCCCTGGGTTTAGATTTCGTTCAGACATAGCACATAATTTTCAACTTATTTTATAATATGTTTTTTTTTAGACCAAACTGTTCCAATTTGTCCCCAGCCGATATTCATCTTTTATCACTATTTATGCTATTTTTCCACATATGAAATTGCGACGATGCCAAACTTCTCTTCAAGATGAAATCATATTCAGAAGGATTTGAGGTTAAATGTCACAATTTTCGATTTTTTTCCTTAAATATCGAATACTATGGAAGGTGAAGGAGCTTTATTCTTGTGTAAACATTCGAAGAAGATTTTCGGACTAAATGAAAGTTATTTTTCATTCTTCTCCTAACGGAAAAAGTAACCTGAAGAATATAATTAAGAACTTTGAAGACTCACATCTTCCGAACTATGGGAGACTGCAGGGGTTTGAAGGCAGATTTGAGTTCAGGAGAACACACTGAGTGTATTGAAACGACTTTCCAACTTATATGGTGGCGAAAGATTTTTCTTAATTTTATCCACTTTATGGTATTATTTTTTTTAAATTTATTTTCTCTCTCTTGGAAGGAAAGTCTTTCGAAGAAAGCTTCTGGAACAAGGTAGTTTTTATTTTTAGAAACTTGGATTTCAATCCTTCCCAATAACTAATAGCATTTCAAAATATTTGTGTGGAGTTTTTTTAATCCTCCATAACTTTTTTACCTAGTAATTTATTATCAAATTAAATGAAAACAAACCTCATCAATTCTTGTACCTTTTTTTCATTTAGTATTATTTTTTTTACTTATTTTCTCTTTCTTGGAGTGTAAGTCTTCTGCAGAAAGCTTTTGGAACAAAGTACTTTTTATTTCTAGATAGGATCCTTAGATTTCAATCCGTCCCCATAACTATTAGCATTTCAAAATCTTTGTGTGGATTTTTTTTCATCTTCCAATTTTAACATCCATAACTTTTTACCAAGTGAATTCTTATATTTACACTCAAAAAATCAAATTGAACGAAAACAAACCTCACCAATTTTTGTACTTTTTTTTCACTTTATTAGTATTATTTTTTACTTATTTTCTCTCTCTTGGAAGGAAAGTCTTCTGCGGAAAGCTTTTGGAACAAGGTACCTTTTATTTCTAGATAGGACTCGTCCCCATAACTATTAGCATTTCAAAATCTTTGTGTGCAATTTTTTTTTCATCTTCAATTTTTAACATCCCCAACTCTTTACCAAATCAATTCTTGTATTTACACTCGAAAAATCAAATTGAACGTAAACAAACCTCACCAATTCTTGTACCTACCACAAAGTTTTCACCCGAACGTTCACCTCGATCCTGAAAATACGTCCAACTGAGTTTAACACATCGGAAAGGACCTACAGAACAAACTCAACTATCTTACCAAATATAAATAAACCTTTTGTCACCTCTAAAGAAAAACCTAAAGAATAACGTGGTGTGTGTGTGTGTTCAGTCATAAAATTAGTGGTTCGATCGCAGCTTCCATCTCAAGAACAGGAACGCCGCTATCCTCAAGATCAGGAATATCACGCAGAGGGCGATAATGTCTAGGGTGTATTCCGAATATTGCATGTCGAGCTCCTCCAGGGTCGTGGAGGGGTCCTTGAAGTGACAGTAGGGCTGGTGACATTCGAGCTTCGTCCTGTTGAAACCGTAGGTCGCTAGGGCGGTTCCCTCGAAACCGTATCTGATGTAAGACAGGTAGGTGATCCATCTGAGGTAGATCGGGATGGCGTCGAACGATACGAAGAAGCCGGAGAAGAGGAGGAACGGTACTGACATTACTGGAGCTAAGAACACGCCGTTCTGAAACCGGAAAAAATTTACGATTGAAGGATATTTTGGGAGAATTTAGCATTATTTTTAAGGTTTTCAAGACTATCTTCTAACTATCGATTGAAGAATATTTCTGGTGGATTCTGCTTTGTTTTTCTGCTAAATTTACCAAAGAAAGAAGTAGGTTGCATTTTAATGGGCAAAATCGCCCGAATTGTTTCAGAGTTATAGCCATTTAAAATTTCAGAAACTACTGAAGCGATTGGATTCAAACTTGGCAGTTTTTTGTAGCATAATGACGCACAACTTTGTGGAAATCGTACTTAAGTAAATCTAAAAAAAAATTTTTTTCGCAAAAATGTTTTTTTTTTGGAACTATCAACTATATTAAAAAAAAATTCTGGCCAAACCACGGCACCAAATTTCAGATTGATACCATCATAACTTTGAGGTCATTAATCGTACTTAAGTAAATCTAAAAAAAAATTTTTTTCGCAAAAATGTTTTTTTTTTGGAACTATCAACTATATTAAAAAAAAATTCTGGCCAAACCACGGCACCAAATTTCAGATTGATACCATCATAACTTTGAGGTCATTTTCCTGATACTTCAGGAATTACTGGGGTGGTTGTATTGAAACTTGGCAGTTAGTTGGAGAATTACGAAGCGCAAATTTTCCCCAAATTTTTATTGACTGTCAGTAATTCTTACAAAAATCATTTTTCAAAACTATTTATAGTGCAAATCTGACTCTTTCATCGGACAAACGAGAAAATTTTTAGAATTATTTTATTTCGATTTTTTCTTTTGATTCTTTCTCTAATCAGAGCAAAACTGAACTTATTTTTCATTTTTTGGCTTCCATAACTTTCAAAAGGTAGTTTTAATTCTAAGAAACTCCGGAATTGTATCTGCACATGAAAGTGAGGCTGTTTTTTAAGCAGATGCAGAAATAATAAAGTAATTCCAAAGTTTCTTAGAATTATACCACCTTTTGAAAGTAATGGAAGTCAAAAATCAAAAATAAGTTCAGTTTTTCTTTAATTAGAGAAAGAGTCAAGAAAAAAATTTAACGAAAATAATTCCCCCAAATATATCCGAAAATTGGGGTCAAATCGAACTGAAACTTGATACATTGTTGTAAAATATTTACTTCAAGGTCTGCGCATAATTTCATTGAAATCGGATGAATTGTTCCTGTGAAAAACTTTTCTACAAAATTTTTTGATCTTTTTTTTAAATTTTCTAAATACCGATAAAAGTTAACGAACAGTTTCACGTCGGAATTCTACAACTAAGTACCAAGTGTCAATCCGATCGTATGAATAGTTCCTAAGATATGGAGTAAATAATCTCTATGATTCAAATGACTATAATTCTGAAACCTTCTGGCTGATTTGGCCCATTTTGTATACGATATCTTGATCATTAAATAACTAGAATGAAGTAAAATTATCACCCTTCATCAGAGTGTGCGAATTAGTTTATATTTCCGTGTTAATCGAATAATTTTTTTTGTAATTTTTCTCTTATTTTTTCTCTTCTTTATATATTCTTTTTTTCAGCATTTTTTGTGATCAAATGTACTTAGCCACATCTTCAGAGATGAACTCTGATTCTTGGTAAATTAAATATCAAAAAAAAAAAAACAATATTGCTGATTTTGAAGTTTTAAATTTAGGTAAAAAACAATTGTTCAAACTTTTTTATGAACAACAAAATAAAAACGGATATTCACCTGTACATTCATGGCAGCGCCAACGACCAGACCCACACTCTGAGCTACAAATGAGACTAGCAAGCAAGCCAGCAAAAACATGCCGTATCTTGCCGAATCCATCGGTTGTGATGTCATAAAGTAGACGATGGATACATAAAGACAGCAGCAGACAGTCTGAAAACATCAAGAGAATTCATTAAAATGCTCAAGCAGTTAGTCAGCTAAATATATATATACAGGGTGTTCTACAAGCTCTATGACAAACTTTGATAGATTTTTTCCTATGAACATATATCCGATTCGTTGCTGTTAAGAAGATACAAGCATTATTAATTATCCATCCATTAAATATCCAAGTTAAGTTGACCTGACGATCAGTAACAACTGTGAAACAGCTGTAGTCATTCTCCTTGGATCCGCTTCTTCGGTGTAGGTGTTTTGGTTGATTGGATGATTAGCTCTGATCAAGGGCGAATATTTGTTGATTTATCGACGGATATTCGTCCTTGTGATTATGTTACATATTATTAATTATATTTTCATGTTCAAATCATAATTATAAATGGAAATTTTGATACTATAACAATTGTTCAAAATGGCCACCTTCGGCTTGAATGCAAGCTTCACATCGACGAACTAAAGATGCCGTTACTCGGCGGATCAGATTTGGGTCGTTTCGTATTTGGTTTGCTGCATCTTGAATTCTATCAATTAATTGTTGATGAGATTCGATTTCAACATGATAAACAAGCTGCTTCATTTATGTCCCCATAAATAAAAAAAAGTAAGGGATTTAGATCAGGCGAACGAGGTGGCCATTGTATTGGTCCTCCTTGACCTATCCATTTATATTAATATTTTAAGTCGGTCTAGTTGATCAAAACATGGAAATAATTTTTTTCAAATGCTTGTAACTTCGAAACGAGAACGAATCAGACCTATGTTCATAGGAAAAAAAACGTTCAGAATGAGCATAGCTACCATCTGTCAAAGTTTGTAATAGAGCTTGTAGAACACCCTGTATATGTGCGTCAAAATTATGAAAAAAATTCATTTTCTCAGAAGAAAGATATTTGGCAACAAAATCCTGAAACAGGTCAATTTTTGTTTCACTTTTACCAAATTTTTATGCATTTTTGAAGGTTTTTGGTTGCACCCTGTGTCATACCCATCAACCCTCTAAATTTTTTGAATAGGGAAAGTGGGTCATGTGGTACTTTTTTGGCAAGGTCTTTGTATCTTTTTTACAGGCGTGCAGAAATTTTCAAGAAAAAATTTTTTTTTTTTTGAGAAATTAGTTCAAAGAAAACCTCTTTTAACTAACTAATTTTTCAAAAAAAAAATTTTTCTTGAAAGTTTTTGCACGCCTGTAAAGAAGATACAAAGACCTTGTCAAAAAAGTACCATATGACCTACTTTCCCCATTCAAAAAATTTAGAGGGTTCATGGCTATGGCCCTGGGTGCAACAAAAATCCTTCAAAAATGCATATAATATGGAAAAACTCAAAAAAATTGACCTGTTTCAGGATTTTGTTGCCAACTATTTTTCTTCTGAAAAAATGAATTGGTTCCATAATTTTGACGCGCACTGTATATATCAGTCAGATTTCAGAAAATTTCGCGAAATGTTCTGGATGTAAAGCTTTCATTATCACAGAGGATAAAAAAATCCAAATCAACTTACCTGGAATGGTATATCCGATATTGTAATAGCCAGATAGTAGGACTTCAAAGAATACCACCGATTAAAGTGTTCCTTCAATAACACAGGCATCTCCAGAGGGAACGACAGGATCGTGATGGTCATGGAAGTGTACATAAGAAACAGCATGTTGAAGAACAAAAATCCAAGGTTACTTAGGACTTTGCCACCGTCGTTTCCTATCTTGAAGTAGAGAGCGCCGATCAGGATGCCAACTAGAATGTGGGCGAACAACCTCAGGTACATAAGAGTCTAAAAAAATGACAGAGTTAAAACAAAATTCAAATGAAAAAGTTAAAATTACAAAACGAACATAAAGACAATTACTAAACAAACATAAAAGAAAAAATTCAAATACTAATTCTTTTTTGCAGATGTCGAAGTTCCCAAAAAGAAAAACAGCTATAATTAAATACTAATTGTTGATATGGGGATCAATAAAAAAGAAATTCAAAATTTCGAGTGAGGCTCATACATACCGCAACTTCAAAGTATGTTTCCTTTTCTGTAGTGAAGAAATTCTTTTCTTCCTAACTATTTATGAACTTTATGTTTTGAATTTTTCATTGTGTAGTTTCATGTGCAATCAGCTTTTCAAGGTATATTGTAAATTTTTGATGATTTAATCATTTTTTAGGGTACACTTTTGTATACTCATGTTTGGTGTATTTTTATTTGCAGTTGCTTTATGATTTTAGTTAATATCGGGGGCAAGGCATCTTAATGTAATTTTGAAGAAAAAATAAATTTATTATTTATATTTTTAGGTTGTACTATATTGTTTTGTTATTATGTAAGCATCTTGTTTATCCTTTTTGTTGGTACTTATACGTGGGTATTATTATTGTTCTATTTTATTTTTTCGAATTTATAATACGAGATCAGCAATAAATTGCTTATGCAGAATTCGATGTATTTACCCTTGTTTGAATAAATGAAAATGGACTCACCCAATCTCTTCTGCTGAAAAGTAATGCCCTTTTAAGGATGATGAAGAATTGTTGAAATTCGGAATTTCCATATCGGGGTTGATTTTTAGGTATAACTTCGTCAAGAAGGGTTGTTTCTACAGTTGCATTCTCTTTTTCATTGGCGATAGGTGCAACTGGAAAGATAATTGATGATGTATTTGATGTCACTTTGGAATGAAAAACTTTTTATTTGAGTTTCAAATATCTCTTCCAAAAAATTTGAGAATTGTATTTAATTGTCTGCATATAAGATCACGCGCCAAATTATATTGAATTTATTTTACATTCGAAGAAGTATTTTAAAGTATTCTTTCCATCAATCATTCCATCATGTTTCCTTCATGGGCTCACATTAAATTGAGTCCACGTCCGTAACCACGATAACTTTCGGAAGAAACGAACTAGCAACTTGAATCTCCCAGAGTAGGTTGCTTACCAAACTGCGTCGGTTGGGTTTGTTAATGGGGAACGACCAAAAGATTTTGGAGTTGCTTATTTAAAATTTCGAGGTTATTTCTTCTATATCTCAAGAAATACTGATGTGATAGTATTGACATATTGATTATAAGTTGAAGATAACCGTCGCGAAACTTCATGCACCATTTCGTAAATAAATATTTTTGAAAATCAAAAAAATCTATAAATTTTGAAAATATTTTTTGATTTTTTTTTAAACTTCATCAATTTCTATGAAATTAGGTACAAAACATTAGGAAGATATTTGAAATACGTCCACCAAATTATATAAATATTTATGGAAATATTGGAAAAATAATATGTTGAATTTCGAAGTTATTTCCTGTTTGGTTAATATTTACTCCAAATCTTGAAGAACACTAATGTGATTCAGAGAAAACTGAGTAGTTACTTGTAAAATTTTTTGCAGAAGAATTTGGTGATTAGTGGTATAAAAAAAATTCAAAGAAATCATGAGAACATTTTTGCGAATATTAAATGTTGCAGAAATAATTGATCCAATCTTTTTGAGGCTTGGTAGATAGTTGAAGATTACTAACGTGCAAATATCGATTTGATTTTTTCGTTGCAATTTTCATATTCCAAAAAATAATAAGCTGATTAAATTTAGAATGGGTAATAAGTTGGAGTACACTTACGCGAAAACTTGTGCGATATTTCATATATAGAGAAAGATTATTTTCCAAAATTTTATATTCAGGCAATTTGCGAAAAGCAATATTGCCAGGAAAAAGTTATTGTTTCCATACCAAGTTTAGAATTATTGGTATTCTGATCATTGATTCTGAGCAATATGATCAGTCAATTCAACAAGAATCTTGCTATCAATATTGCTATCTTAGCAACCTCAAAATAGAAATTACTGAGCTTGATAACAAGATAAATTAAAAAGGGAATATGACAGAAAACTATTTGTTTCATTGAATTCGAAATTATTGAAACTCGGGAAGAACATACGAATGTTCAAGGTTCCCTACATTGTAAACAACTGCAATCCCTTGAGTTGCCAAAAGAAAAGTTCATCAAGTTAATTCGCCTGAATAAAATTGCTGCATTTTATTTGTGGTAACGAATATTCTTCTTGTTCGTTTGCAGGAAATTGGTCTTCGACTTTTATCGGTTTTTCGTGTTTCGTTACATGTTTGCATTAATTTTTTGGAACTGTTCACTAAAATATCGAAAACCGCCGATAGATATTATTTACGCAGAATCATAGAAAACTGGACAAAATGTTTATGAAGTAGGGATATTTTCTTCTTCCTTGTCGTTCCTAAGTCATAAAATACAGTGTTGCCATCTCTAAAGTATCCGATTCTGAAAATCATTGATAGCAATATTGCTTTGACAAAATTCAAAACGAACATTGCTATAAGACTTGAAACAGAAAAAATGTTATCATGGCCATAATGCTATAAATGAGAAAAATAGCAATATGACTTGAAGAGCAAGATCTAAAGCAATACGCAAACATAGAAATAATTTGAGATCTTTTGATTATACGATAATCAGCAAATTCTGCTAATCATTAAATCGGGGGAGCACCTTAATACCTGGTTACAAATTCGAACAAGTCTGTGAAGGCTATCAACTGCTTTTTTTCACAAATCTATCCCGAATTACAACAAAATAAGATTATGAACACATATCACCCTTCCAGGAGTTTAGCCGAGAAATAAGGGTTTTCCAATAAGAGGTGTTATTTTGAATAGCCCGCTATTTCGGTAGATGTCACTTTTGAAGCTGTCATTTTTTGACATTTGACAAGTAGAAACTACGTCATTAATAAAACGCTGCAAATTTTACACAAGGGTTTATTATTTTCTCAGTTTAATAACCCAATACCATTGATATCTCAAATCAATCGTATATATTATTTATAAATCATTGGTTTTTCACCAAACGAAAATCAATTCCATGAAGAAATTCATGTGGAATATTTAAATTCAATAGTAACTACAAAATTATCCACGTCGAAACCAAAAGTACCTACATAACTCCTAGAGTCATTAGAAATCAATAGGTACAACACCCGCAAAATCCTATTGAATGAACAAAAAGATGTGAATAGCTCTCCACTACTGAATATTTGTCTGTAACCTAAAAACTCTGTGGCAAACCCCAATTTATACCTACTCTCACTTTTACGCTTTTGTATAATTATTTAGGCACGTTCCGGACCATATTTAAACCTTGTTGTCCTGTCACCGATATAATCAATTACCGTATCCATGTTGTCTGTCTCATCTAAATATATTCCCGAAATATGGTAGATAAACCTATTCACTAAGGTATCAACATATAACGAAAATTTTGCTGGAAAGAATTGAAAGAATCAGTTTTTAATTAAGCCTAAAGGATGTTATTCATAAAAATCTTAAATATTTTTTATTCCAAATCACATTTCCTATGAAATATTGGAGTTGAAAAATAAGAAAATTATCTTGGTGTTGAGTTTTTTTAAAAAAGTACTTTACAAAGGTCAAGTCACTATGTTGTTTCTTTCGTTAAAGTTAAGTTAAATATCCGAAAAATATTTTTTACTGATATTTTGCCAACGATCTTCACGATATTACTTATTAAATTGCGTGTCGGTATTACACAAATAGAAATGAAATTCAAATCAGAAAGCGTTTGCGCCTTTTGACATATAAGCGAAATAACCTCAAAATTTAAAATGGCCACAAAATTTTTCGCCAATATCTCTGCAAATAAATATGGTTTCAAAATGTTGACTAAAACCTGTACCAAATTATATTGAACTTTAATGAATAGCTTCCGAAAAAAATGTTTAGAAAAAATTCAATTTTTTTCCAATACAATTCTCACGAAATCATGCATTAAATTGAGCGTCGATATTTCACAACTAGTTATGATGTTTCAATTTGATCGCGTTAGTATTTCTTGAGAAAATTTCGGGAAAATTAACTGAAACTCTCAAATTAACAACAAATACGTAAAACAAAATTCAAGATTTTACGCTAATATTAAATGTGTGGATGTGATTCCTACTAGGATTCAACTTTGTTCTGAAAAATATCAATGAAATGAAAAAAAAATTCACCCGTCCTGTGCAACTTATCTGAAAAAAATTTTTCCACAGTGCATATATCCGATAAGAGTTCACTTGATTCACAAAATATCCAATACACAAACTGAAGACCTAAAGTTATTTTCAATAACTTTTCTGTAAAAATCAAATATATCGTGAACCTCTCAAGGTTGAATTTGACTGAATAATTCTAAAAGAGAAATTTCGTTCCGTATAGTTGTCAGATACACTCAACTAAGAGGGTGCCAAATCCCAACGTCTGTTCAATGTAAAAACGTTCAATTCAAACAAGTGGTTTGCGGACCACCAGATGTTGAAACATGCGGAGTATTCTTTTCTACGGTCCCCGGTACCCTTAGTATTAGATTCTTATTGAGTATTTATTGACATTTCAATGTTTCAAATGAATTTGTTCATGGAATTAGTTTTCGGGTTGTGAAAAACCAATGATTTATGAATAATATATAAGTTTTATTTAAGATAGAATTGAGCTCCATGAAGAAATTCAATGTTTCATCCCGTAATTCGCAGGGTGATATCTATAAATAATAATCGTTATCCGAGTTTTTGTAGTTATGTTTCAGATATTAGGAGAGAAACCCCAAAAATATTTAATTTGAACTACTAACGATTATGAAATTGTCGAGAACATCGATGGGGCATTTGCACATTGTGTTTATAAAATAATTACCGAATCCGTTCGAAATTTCTCAATATATGTTGAAAATTTGGTAACAATCTTTTCATCTACTTTCAGATATATGATTCTGGATGAAAAGTTAACCGATTATTTCACTGAATTCCAATCTTAGAACCGAATGCGATGATTCATTCTCGGGATTATTGGAAATTTGCAGCATTTTTCTTTATAACTCAGAGACTACTGGTCGGATATCATCCGGGTAAAAATTTTTAGGTTGAGTTATGCAACAGTAATCAACGTTGAGAATTTCACAAAAATTCGGTGGTAAGTTTCAGAGAAATAATTTTTTTTCCTCCAACCCCCAATTTTAAGCCCTTAGGGTACACCAATCATGCTGAAAAGCTTGGAGGATCAATCCCGAGCGACACATGATTTTTCTACCAAGTTTCACGGATTTCGGTTCAGTACTTCCCGAGAAAAGCTCTGGACAACGGACGGCGGGATTTTTTTTTATTCGTTCATTCAAACCTACATACTCCAAAACGTAAACTGTGAAATTTTCAGGGGGGGTTAAATTTTTTTTTGTTGGTCGATCACTAAGGTTTATTATTTGATTTCATCAAATAATAAACCAAAATGGAACGATACACGCTTCAACAACGCATTGAAATTAATATAATTCACTATAAAAATGGTGCAAATTCGGCAGAGACGTTTCGTAAAACTCGAACATTTTTGTGTCGTCGTGAAGCACCTTGTAGGACCGCAATAAAGAAATTGATGGAAAAATTCGAGCTGTTAGGACAAGTTAGTGATGTGAACAATAAAACCCGTGCACGTCGCTCAAGAACAGCCGGGAATATTGCTGCTGTAGCCGAAAGTGTTGAAGAAATTCTAAGTTTGTCCATTCCTCGTCGTTCTTTGGAATAAGGCATTCCACAAACGTCATAACACCGTATTTAGCATAAAGATTTGGGTCTTAAGGCTTATAAAGTTCAGTTAACACAAGACCTCAAGCCGGCCGATCATCAGCAACGTCGTGTCTCTGCTGATTGGGTCGTTAAAATGCATTAAATGATCCGGAATTCCATCGAAAAATCATCTTGAGTGATGAGGCCCATTTCCACCTCGGTGGCTTCGTCGACAAGCAAAATTGTCGCATCTGGGGCTCGGAAAACCCGAGAGATATTGTTGAAAAGCCTCTCTATCCTCAGCGTGTGACTGTTTGGTGCGGTTTATTGTCCGGCGGAGTCATTGGATCTTACTTTTTCGAAAATGAGGCTGGAGCAACAACAGTTACGGTGAATGTATTGCGCTATCGAGAGATGACTAATGATTTTTTATGGCCGGAATTGGATGGTATTGATCTGGACAACATTTACTTTCAACAAGACGGCGCTACGTGCCACACAAGCAACGAAACCATTGATCTTTTGCGGGAAAAGTTTCCGGACCGTGTTATCTCTCGGAGAGGTGATCACAATTGGCCACCGAGATCTTGTGATTTAACACCTTGCGACTTCTTCCTTTGAGGCCACGTGAAAGACAAGGTCTACGCCAACAGCTCAGCGTCAATTCAAGACCTGAAAGATGGAATTCGTGAGGCTATCGAGGACATAGGGCAGCCACTTTGCGATTTGGTTATGGAAAATTTCATTAGAAGGATATGTAAGCGTGGTCGTGGTGGTCATTTGCCTGATTGTTATTGTCCACTATTAACGGCATAGCTTCTTCTTTATAATGAAACAAACATCCGATCATTCATATTGAAAAATGGTATTTTTCTTTAAATATCAAAATAACACCTCTTATTGGAAAACCCTTTAGCAAGAAACTTACTGCTCTTCTCGACCGTCTTCTCCAAAACAACATTCTCGTTGAAACCATAACCGGCCGAATTAACATTCTTGTTGATATTTCCGTTTCCGTTCGTCCATTCGCCCGCGTTGTTCAACCCATCGGTAGCCTTCGTGTCAGGAAAAGGAGCCCCATCTCTGATATCGTGTTTTCCATTTCCGATAGCGTTCTGCAACTTTCTGATATGATTTCCGTACTCCCCGCAGGCCACTTCTATTATGTAAGAAGCCGGATTGTGGTAGGACGGACACTGGAGCCCCAGGGTGCCCAAAAAGGGCACCAGCTGCTTGGTGGAACCTTGGTACACGCAGTAACCGTCAGCGAGGGTGTAGAGTTGGTCGAACATCTCGAACAGCCTGGCTGAAGGCTGGTGGATGGTACAGATGATGGTCCTGCCGCCTGCGGCGAGGGTTTTCAGCAGGGAGATGCATTGGAAGCAGGAGGAGCTGTCAAGTCCGCTGGTTGGTTCGTCGAAGAACATCACTGGCGGATTGCTAACCAGCTCGAGGGCTATGGACATTCTTTTCTTCTGACCTCCGGACAGGCCACTGGTCATCGTTCTTCTGTGGTCGATGAGGCCGAGTGTGTCCAAAATTTCGTTGATCTGTAATGATGATGATGATATTTTGTTCATACTTTCAGACATAACACATTTTTTGATGTGAGTTCCAATACATTTATTAATTCGATCTATCAAACATAGTCAAGAGATGGCGCGCCAGACGCACAAGGTTTATATCAAGCACCGACTATCATAAGCTCAAAGAAAGTAGTTGAGGCTTTAATTAAAGACAATTATTTCAAAGGTGAATCTTAAATTTTTTCGTACGATTTTTCGTATACCTATAGCATCATCAATCAAATATTATTATTATTATATAAATAAGTAATATAAACAAAATAATAATTGATTGATAAATACATTGGATGTAAAATTTTTAAATATTTAAAAGTTCTAACTCACAAATATATTGTGTGAGGAAAAAAATAAATATATCGGAATGAAAAATAAATAAGTCATCAAACAAAATATTTATCTTTGTAAACAATAAATATTTTCACTCAAAAATTAATATATCTGCAATTACCATGAAATAAGATAAGAATAAAAGAAAACTCACAAAAAATAAGATAGAATCATAAGAAAGAACCACTTTAAAATGGAACAAGAAATAAAAAGACAGCAGGAAATAACTAAACGCAATTTATGTTAAAATAGTAATTCTTGTAGGTCTTATCGCAGCCTTTTTAATAACAAGGTTTGTCCAAAAACTTTGCAACGTCATTTAGAACATGGTTTTCATATTGAAGTGAGTTCGCCGTTTTCAAGATATTTTGCGGAAGTAAAATCGATTATATGGGAACTAACAATTTTCTCCTTTTCCGTGCTGGTCTTGCTGCCTATCTTCAGCTTGGCAGCGACTTTCATCGCCTCGTCAACTGTCAAATTTCCGTGCAGCTGGTTGTCTTGCATTATGTAGGCCGACAATTTTCTGAAACGGCTTATGTCCCTCGGAGAATCGTTCATTAGAATTTGTCCTTTCATACCTTCGGTTCTGAAAAAAAAAACCAAAATGAAAATGTAAAAAATATGAGTAAGCTTTGATTAAGATGAATTTTTGGAAACTGAGATATCTATACGAAAGTGTATAAAAAAGTTCTGGAGGAGCACTGATGTAATTCCAAGAGATTTCACGAATTTGTTTAAAATCGAAGAAGTTTTTTCAAGAAATTTTGCATTATTCTCCACACCGTCATTTTTCAACCAAAAACCAGAATTCAATTAAATCGGATCTGTAGGCACTTTCGAATTTTGTCCTGAAAATGGTCTCAAACGACTAGGTTGGACTCACCGATGAAAAATCCGGTGTCAAAATCGAGTCTGTCCGGCCACCGTATGCACGATAACGGGCGCACGTAGGATCCTATCGAATCTTTACTTTCAGGGTAAGTTGCAGTTCCAAATGCGACGGTTGAGTGCGTTAATGGGCAAAATCAGCCCAACGGTTTCGGAGTTACAGCCAGTTGAAATTTCGAGTTTATTTTCCTGATATTTCTAGAACTTCTGAAATGATTGGATTGAAACTTGGCAACTAGTTAGATCATTAGGACTGGTCACTTTTCGCCATATTTTGTTGAGATCTTGCCGTCAGTAAATTTTAAAAAAATCCAAATTTATTTCGAAAAAATTTTGTTCATTACATTTGAGTTTTTTTCTCGTAGTATGCACAATTCACAGAATCATTTTAAGAGTTCATAGAATCTTCATGAATTATTGCTACAGGTCAAAAAATATAACTAATTATGAATTTATTCAAAGCATCTTACAAACTGTATTTTATGTTTATGTTTTTTGAGGATTTCAAGGGAATCCTATTTTTTTTCTCAAAATCGGAATAAGTAACGATAAAATTACAAGAGCTATAAAGTTTCGAAAAAACAACAAAGCTTCTTTTTTGAATTTTTCAAACTAACAGTGGCTAAAGTTCCGTAGGAAAACATGTTCAGTGTTCCGGGAAAAATATCACGCTGTATATTAGCAATCGAAACTGGCATGTCGCACTCTGTGAACTCTTGAATGTTAAATCTATGCCAACTTTCAGTTGAATATCTTGTGAAATGCAGAGACCATGAGAAAAAACTTTAAAAAAATTCAAAATCCAACACCCTGTATCTCGAGAACGAAACGTCCGCGGTCTCATATTTATGGGAATTATTTCCTTAAGATTACGTAAGGACTCTCTCCTGTTTGTTGTACCTCTAATTTAGGAACACCATTCATGTTCTTAGGTCTTTTCCTTTGAAGGTAATCGTGTATACGGACGGACGGACATAATCGTTCAGGACCATTTTTGGCTCCAAAATCGAAAAGTTTGACCAAAAAATCTAGAAAAGCACTGACGTGAAGTCTGCAGCTTTCACGCGCTTGTTCACATTGCGAAATGATGACCTGGAAATTTCAGTGAAATTTCAATGAAATAAAAAAATTTTCAAAAAAAAAAATTTTTTTTTCGAATTTTTCCATGGATAATTCTTCTTATTGACACTGTTCATATTACAAATCAAAACTTAAAATGGCTGTAGCACAAAAACCATCCGGCAGATTTGGCCCATTAACGAACTCAATCGAGATATTCAGGATATTAACCTAACCTGAAAATTTCAATACTCTAGGTCCTTCCTTTCGAAAGTTACAGCGCACACGGACGGACGGATATGATCAATTTTGACCACGGATTCTTCATCAGTGAGTCCAACCTAGTCGTTTGAGACCAATTTCGGCTCAAATTTCGAAAATTACAGACATCGTGACGAAATGATAACGCGCTGTTCCCAAGAACAAGCGCGTAAAAAATAACGTTCTTATTTTATAGAAAAAGAACGCAGAAAAACGAAGACAAATTCAGTTCTCGATTAAAGTACAATCGTCTTCCACTCATGTAACATTTGAAAACTTACACAACGGAAAAATTGAAGGTGAAATTTCTCCGTAACCCGTTTCAAAAGCGATTAAACACTCTCTCTTTCTCTCTCACAATAATTTCCAATACCTCGTTAACTCCTATAGTTGAAGATGAAAAAAAATGCATAAGAAAAGACGACCTTTACTTGAGATGTTTGTCTTAAACTTTGTCGTCATCGTGTCGTTTCAAGTGTGAAACTTATTCAGAGTGTACTTGTAAGAATTTTATTTGTTAAATATCACAACACTCTATACTGACGGTTGAATTAAACCTGCTTGTATCTAACTCAAACAGGTTTCTTGTGAACTTGAATCTTTCAACAGGCGACGGCAAAAAATTTACTTGTATGAAAATTTTTTCGATTCGACATTTCGAGCGTTAAAATCTTTAGGAGATTTAGCCAAGGCTATAAAATAAACTTCAACTCATTAAATTTTGATGGGATCTTATGATTTTTTTGTCGGGTTCACATCCATAATTTTGTCCGAATAATTATACAGAGTGTTCCTTAATTGAAGGTTCGAACGAAGAACGGTAATTACTTGGATGTAGTCAAGATTGTCAAGGATGAATCTGTCATAAACATGGGTCAGTGAACAACGCTTTGGTTTCGAGATAAGGACTGCTAAATTTTGGTTTGAATTTTTCCTTCGGTCGGCTGTAAACAAGATAACTTTGAGAAGTAATGACTTACATTTTTGAGGTAGCTTGGGGCCGTATTTATAGTTGTTCCTTGAGGCTTCCTTACTGAAGGCCGCCTTGAATTTGCTTTTCTATGTTTCTATGCAAACAAACTTGTATTTGTTTCCATAGAAAAGCCTTGAATTTGCTTTTCTATGTTTCTATGCAAACAAACTTGTATTTGTTTCCATAGAAAAGCAAATTCAAGGCGGCCTTCAGTAAGGAAGCCTCAAGGAACAACTATAAATACGGCCCCAAGCTACCCCAAAAATGTAAGTCATTACTTCTCAAAGTTATCTTGTTTACAGCCGACCGAAGGAAAAATTCAAACCAAAATTTAGCAGTCCTTATCTCGAAAACAAAGCGTTGTTCACTGACCCATGTTTATGACAGATTCATCCTTGACAATCTTGACTACATCCAAGTAATTACCGTTCTTCGTTCTTCGTGCTTAAAGGCTTCTCTATGACAAAATTTTGAGGATTTATCAAGGCTCAAGGGGTATTCGAGTTGATAATTTTTGCGCGCATGTTCTAGGGGAACAGCGTGCTATCGTTTCGTCCAAATGTCTGTAATTTTGGATGATTGAGCCGGAAATGGTCTCAATCGACTAGGTTGGACTTACTGATGACGAATCCGATGTCAAAATCGATTCTGTCCGGCCGACCGTCCGTCCGTCCGAGGACACGATAACTGTCGACAGAAGCAAGCTAGCAACTTGAAACTTTCAGGGTTGGTCGCGCATCAGAATGCCGCGGTTAAGTTCGTTAATGGGCGAAATCGGTCGAATAGTTTCGGAGTTATAGGCACTTGAAATTTTGAAGTTATTTATTTTTTATTTTAGAAACTAGTTGAGCGATTGGATTCAAACTTGGCAGTTGGGTGGAGTATAACGACGCGCAACTTTGAGCAAAATTTTGTCAGGATCATATCGTCAGTAAATAAAAAAAATTTTTTTCGAAATTTTTTTTCAAAAAATTTTTTTTTCCGGAAACCATTGATCATACCAAAAAATTCCACTCACACTTTGAGCTTCATATTTTACAGCAGTGTACCAAATTTCAGTTCTATACGATCATAAGTTTTGGAAAAAATATGTCAAATTTCGAAGTTTTCTTCTCGATATCGTTGTTTTTTTCGGTATAACTCGAGAAATCCTGATAAAACTTCGCAGCTAGTTTGAAGATGCTAAATGAAAACTTTATGATCGTGATGATCGTGCCATTAGAACAATTCGAAAAAAAATTTCGTGACGATCGTGTCATTAGAAAAATTGGAATAAAAAAATTCTGTGATTTTCCTATCATATCATCCTCAATAAATTCTGTATGAACTCGAACTGTAATTTTTCGATGGAGTACTTGATTTCAATTCGATCTGATCTGTATTTTTGGAAATATTGGGAAAATTTTGAATGGTTATATCTGCGGAATCATTGGGTGGATTTTACCCATTCACGAATTCGGCCTTCGTAATTAAGGTCCAAACCTTCTATACAAATACAAAGAAAAGACTTGGAAACTCGATATTTGTAGAGAAGGTTTGGGGAAAATCCGCCCAATGATTCTGTAGATATATCCGCAAAAGCTGCTGCCTTCAAGGCAGTGCTTTTCTAAATTTTTTACTTTGTAGATTCCAAAAAATTGATTGACAATCTGACGTTTAATTTAAACATGATGATCCTCTTTGTCGAAAATACCAAACTGACAACACCACATGTAGGTTATTATCCCTGTAATCCATAGGTGATTGGATGAAATTTGACACATGACTCAAAATTAAGTAATTTGATTGGTTACTATAGTTAGTAAGAAATTTTCACTAGTAATACCACTAGAAGTCAAAAAATTTCCGGATTTAATTTCACCTCGTGTGGTATTCGGTAAGAAAATTCCATACCAAATGTGTAGAAGGTTTTGTTGACTTGATTATTAAGTTACCATGGCAACTCAGTGAAACTCTAAGGTAGAAATTATTCCTGTATTGAATTCGTCAAAAACAGCACGACGTAGAAAAATGTCTCGCTTCGGTCAAGAAAGTAAACAAAATATTCGCCATAATATTAAGCAGTTGATACCCGCAAATACTAGGAAATAGAAGGCAAGTGTATGGAAGCAGTTTATAAATTTTTGCGCAGAAAAACCGTATGATTTCGACAGACCTGTGGAAGAACTGGCGCTTATTCTTGAAAACTATGCCTTCAACATGCGAAAAAAGAACTCCGAAGACTACAAGGAGAGTGTTATCAAAGTTCTATGGAACTCTACAGCTAAGCAGTTGCAGGAATATTTTTTCGAAAGGTATAATCGCAAATTTAATCCATTCTCTGACATAGAATTTGTCAACGAAAGAGCTGCAAAAAAATGCTAAGCGTCAGAAGCTACAAATAGATCCAACCAAGAAAAAGGCAAGTTCATCCGCACTTTCAGCAGACGAATTGAGGAAATATTCTGTCATTATAAACGTCGAAAGAATTTCTAGTATAAAGGGGCCTTTTGTGCGAGGGAGATTCGGGTATTTGGGTAATCGGAGATTCATCCTATTGGCCGAGAGATTCACCCTATTGGCTGACGACGATCACGTGATCGTCGTCGGCCAATAGGGAAGAATCTCCGATTACCCAAATCTCCCTCGCACAAAAGGCCCCTTAATTCGCTGTTGGGTACCCACGAGGAAAAAATTCCACTAAAATTCATCCGTTGCGATGGTGATTTGTCAGAAATACACGTTCTGATTGGTTAGAAATCACATGTGTGGAATTTTCGTAAGTAATATCATAAGGTCATTTAATTTTTCCGAAAAAAATCGAAAAAACTGGTTACTAAGTAATATTTTAAAAAGAAGCATGAGTGCTGGTGGCAACAAAAATCCGAGTCGAAGACGAGGATTTTTGCACTTGCACGAATGCTTTTCGTTCAAAAATATTACTTTGCAATGTGTTTTTCGATTTTTCTCACAGGAAAAATTAGATGCTCTTATGATATTTGACTATTGCATGAGTCCTTGGAGATTATAATTACGTTTGTTTTCAAAGGTATAGTAATTTTTGGTGACCACAACTGTCAAGTTTTGCCGGGGGTAAACTCGAATAAACTACTGACAGCTCCTGCCAAACAGTTTTTCCACCTAGAAACCATTTAAAATTCAAAATTGCGCGTTTCCGATTGGTTGAAATTACGACGAGGGAAATAGTCAGCGAAATACAGCGATTTAAACCTGTCATGTTCATTCATACATATTTTCGTTTCGAAATTCGATTACAGATGCGACTCATATAATCTCACTGACCGTTGGTATCAAAGTTCACTAGCCAGCCAGCATATGTTCCAACGGTCATCTCGGAATTTTCGATTTTATCATGCTTATTTCAGAATGGCAAACTATAATGCAATAATTTATTATTAACAGTATCATCTAGATAGGTTATAATTGAATTTTAATCTCGATCGCCAGAGCGCTACTGAATCGAGAATTGACTTTTGTGTACTATTGATCTTTATCAATAGCTACCTCTATTCAACGTTGAATCGCTAAAATCTATAACAATTTCGAATTGAAACTCTCCCTAGTAGAGGAAGAAATCTAGAAAAGCTATGCCGTTAACGCAGCAGCTTTCGCGCACATGCTCAATGTAGATTACCGCTTCAGCAACGAATTCGGCCGTCGTAATTAAGCCCCAAACCTATTCTACAAATATCGAGTTTCTAAGTTGTTTCTTCCGGAAGTTATTGTGTTTACGGTCGGCCTAACGACCGACTGCGTGGACACAATAACTTCCGAAAGAAACAACTTAGAATCTCGATATTTGTAGAGAAGGTTTGTACCTTAATTACGAAGGCCGAATTCGTGAATGGGTAAAATCCACCCAATGATTCCGCATATATACCCATTCAAAATTTTATTTTCCCAATATTTCCAAAAATACAGATCAGATCGATTTGAAATCCAGTACTTCATCGGAAAATTACAGTTCGAAGGTTCATGCTGAATTTAATGAGGATGATGTGATAAAAAATCACAGAATTTTTTTTTCGAATTGTTCTAATGACACGATCATCACGAAATTTTGCATAAAGTTGGCTTTCAGCATCTTCAAACTAACTGCGAAGTTATCAGGATTGAATCAGTATTTTTCGAGTTATACCGAAAAAAGCAACGATATGGAGAAAAAAACCTCGAAATTTGACATATTTTTTCCCGATAACTCTAAAACTTATGATCGTATCGAACTGAAATTTGGTACACTGTTGTGAAATATTGGAAGCTCAAAGTCCGAGTGGAGTTTTTTGGATATGATGAACGGTTTTGGAGGAAAAAAAATTTGTAACAAAATTTTGAGAAATTTTTTTTTTTAAGTTTACTGACTATATGGTCTTGACAAAATTTGGCTCAAAGTTGCGCGTTGCTATACTCCACCTAATTGCCAAGTTTGAATCAAATCGCTCAAGTAGTTTCTGAAATAAAAAATAAATAACTTCAAAATTTCAAGTGGCTATAACTCCGAAACTATTCGACCGATTTGTCCCATTACTCAACCGCGGCATTCCAATGCGCGACCTACCCTGGAAGTTTCAAGTTGCTAGCTCACTCCGTTCGACAGTTATCGTGTCCACGACCGGCCGGCCGGACAGAATCGATTTTTGATACCGGATTCGTCATCAGTGAGTCCAACCTAGTCGTTTGAGATCATTTTCGGTTCAATCATCGAAAAATACAGACTTTTGGACAAAACGATAGCACGCTGTTCCCCTAGAACATGCGCGCAAAAACGCTGCAGATTTTACACAAGGGTTGATTATTTTCTCAGTTAAATAACCCAATACAATTGATATCTTAAATAAAACTTATATACAGTGCGCGTCAAAATTATGGAACAAATTCATCTTCTCAGAAGAAAAATATTTCGCAACAAAATCCTAAAACAGGTCAATTTTTATTTCACTTTTATCAAATTTATATGCATTTTTGAAGGATTTTTGATGCACCCTATGCCACCCCCATCAACCCTCTAAATTTTTGAATAGAGAAAGTAGGTCATGCAGTACTTTTTTGGCAAGGTTTTTGTATCTTCTTTACAGGCGTGCAGAAATATTCAAGAAAAAATTTTTTTCTGAAAAATCAGTTAGTTCAAAGAGGTTTTCGGTATGTGCACTTTGCCATGGCTCATTTACTTTAAGACGATGGAACTTGATGAAATTTGTCACCGAATGAAAGTCGACCATTACAGTTTTGTTCATGCACAACTTTCAACCACCTCACGTGAAAAATTTTGACCTGTTTTACGATTTTGTTGCCAAATATTTTTCTTCTGAAAAAATGAATTAGTTCCATAATTTTGACGCGCACTGTATATTATTCATAACTTATTGGTTTTTTCAGGAACCAGCCGAATATTCCATATTTACGGAACGGAAAATCGACAACCAAAATAACCAAGATGATTTGCGGAACATATCCTATGTAAACTTGACACTATTGACAATAGATCAGGAATTCCAACTTGAATTGCAGCCAATCAGAGTTCATCTTAACAAAAACCTATATTTGGAAGGAATTATCTTGTTTGAGGAGCCGAGGCACCGTGTACGAATTTTTGTAACTAACGCGAACCTCATCGAATTTGCTCTGAAATTCCCCTTCCTCAGTAATAGTGAATTTGACGAAATTGATGGGTTGGAAACTTGTCGTCTATTCGATCTATTTCGTGTATTTGAAAATATAGGGGCAATAAAATTTGGAATGAGTATAGTTGCCGAATTATAAGATTAGAATTCGGCCTTCATAGTTGAGCCACTCTGCAAATATCGACTTTCCAAGTTGATTCTTTCGGAATTTATTATTTTTAATATCAGCCGGGAGGACGACCGAAAACATAATAACTTTCGAAGTCGATCATAACTTTTACTTCCAGAAATTTCACATTTCTTCGACACGCACGAACAGGCCACATGTCCTCGATCAATAAACATCGCTATTTTATCAGAAAAGTATTGTCCGATATTGTTGGTAAGCGTGTCAATAACTAGTGCTCAAGCTCGACACAGTGCTATCATAACCTTGAGTCATCCAACCATCGATAACGATTTATGTTTGTGAAATTTAGGAACACAAAAACTGTTTCGTTAGAATCTCAGGGCGTAAGATAATTAGTTGAAGGTAACAGCATTGAGCGAGAAGCTAATCTAATTGATTATAAATTATAGGATTAAACACATGTAGCATTGAACTTTGGATGTCGATATTTGTTGTAACATCCTCTTGTCGAGAGAACCATAAATACCCACTCCACTGATACACATAGATGATCACCAGATTTATGATTTCTCTAAATACTCGATATCAACATATTCTTTCACCTTAAATCTGTGGACGAAATGACATGTCTTTGGTGGAAACCAAAGAAATAGTTTCTCTATGCATATTGCCAAAACAGCGGGGTGGAAGAAAATACATTTCTATAGTCCAAACCATAGATCTGAGTTTCTACGGCCAAACCATAGAGTCCCATAGACATGGAATGAAGAGATTACGGGCCGTATTTATAGTTGTTCCTTGAGGCTTCCTTGAACTGAAGGCCGCCTTGAATTTGCTTTTCTATGTTTCTATACAAACAAACTTGTATTTGTTTCCATAGAAACGTAAATTCAAGTCGGCCTTCAGTTCAAGGAAGCCTCAAGGAACAACTATAAATACGGCCCTAAATTCTCTGCATTTCAATATAGAGTCTATGTCCATGGTCCAAAACGAATATAACCTCAAATCTTTTTTTCTCTTCCATTTGCCGATTAGTCTGAATCTATTTTGTTGATTGTTTCAGGCATGTAAATCAATAGCACGGTTTCATTTTTTTTTAAATGAAATGGATTTGTGGAAATGTCAGGTCCGGCAACAGACCGCATTCATCTATTTGAATTAGCAAGTACCACAGTAAAACGATATTGTGAATCTCATGCAGGTTTGTTTATGACTATTAATAACAAAGAAGTATTGCAATGGCATGTATAGAACAATCTGAACCAAATTTACAGAGTAAAGTTAAATTCCTTCGACTATAAGGCTGAAGGATTTATAAAGGTGTTCGTTCCTTAAAACCCTGAATTGGAGGTGATTACTTTTATGATACGAAGGAAAGTACCAATGCTTTTTGAAAGAAATTTAAACTGAGATATAAACAGAATTTTAGATATTTCCTTAACAATTAAATTTCTTAATCAGTAAAGTTGATTTTTTCACTATATAAATCAATGATTTGTATTGAAAAAAATGTGAGAATTATAAATCCCCATGGCCATCCTATGTACGGGCAATATAGCCCCCTATAGGGCCTATATTTTATGTATATGGAAAAAATGGAATAAATAATTATTATTATTAAATCAAACTGAAACGTGTGGAATAAAGAATTCTCCAAGAGAATAAATAATTTTTTTCAGTAATAGAGTGCCATAAACAGGAAATAACTTTGTCAATTAGCTCGTGAGATATAATTACGTACCGAATGAGAACTTTGATGCTAGAACCTTGAATTGTAACAAAATGTGGGATATTTTCGTCAGAACTACGTTGAAGAAATTAATTAAGGGAAATCAACAACTTTTAGATTGGCCAAATTTTGATTCGAAATCTACTGTCAAGATACCGAAATAAACTACCTAAGAGACTTTAAATTATCAGGGTAGATTTGGGGTTCAAATGTGATAACAAATGATTCATTCAACTTCGATGTTAAAACGAAGAGGTTGAAATGAGAAATAAATTCAACAATTTCTTCTTTTATTACGAATCAAACGGAATTCTTCTGCCTTCGAAATGTAAACGTGTAAACAAGCAAAATTTGAAATTTATCGTAGCGCATCCCAAGATTATCATAAATTGAAGGCCTAATTGTCCACCTTATCCACAGATAATTGGTGTTTGTGTTGTGACATCTTCGCGTTGTTTATTTGCATCCTACTCATTCTATAGATCTATGTTGTATAACCACGATGTCTAGAATAATAGTAAATGACGAAACGTTCGTCTGCCCTCAAAAAATTACAACCAACTGGAAATATCAGTGGAAGTTCATGCTGTATCCGCTAACGCCACCAATATAAGCCCATGACAGATGGAATCAATAGACGACTTGGGATTCCTGATTTCATGTTAATAGTGTCAAGATTAAAAAGGATATGTTCCGCAAATCAACTTGGTTATTTCGGTTGCCGGTTTTCCGTTCTATTAATATGGAATATTTGGTTGGTTCCTGAAAAAAAAGGTTAATTACGGAATTTTATTTATGAAAAAGCAACCTTTCTGTCACCAGAACATAGACATATTAAGTCTATGCAGCAGAAAGATAATCAGTGTTTTATGGTAACATATCCATAGCATAGAATAATCTATATTTACCTTATGATCCATAGACCATACCCAGGAATTTTTCCATTGTTGATTGTTGTCTCTTCTATGTTCTATGGATGATTGAGTAAAAACAGATTGTTCTATGCTATGGATATGTTACCATAGAACATTGACTGTCGTTCTGGCAACAGAAAGAACGTTTCTTCATCAATCAAATTCCGTAATTAACCTTTTTTTCAGGAACCAACCGAATATTACATATTTACGGAATGGAAAACCGGCAACCGAAATAACCAAGTTGAATTGCGGAACATATCCTGTATAAATTTGACACTATTTACATGAAATCAGGAATCCCAACTCAAATTTCATCCAATCAGAGATGATCTTAACAAAACCCTACACATTTGGAAGGAATTATCTTGTTTGAGGAGCCGAGGAATCTTTTACGGATATTTAAAAATTACGCGAACCTTATCATGTCGAATTTGTCCTGAAATTCCCGTTCCTCAGTGATATTAAAAAATAAATGTATGAAGAAAATTGTGGGTTGGCAACTTGGGCCAAAGTCGTCTATTGACATGTAGAATTAATTCATGTCGACATGTTTTGTGCTTAGGTTTCTCAATTATTTTGGTACAATGCCGTGGAATATGAAGCTCAAGGTTTGAGGGTTTTTTTAATATGATAAATTCATTCCGAAAAAAAATTTTCCAAACAAATTTCGAAAAACAATTTTTTTATTCTTTTTTGCTTTTTCTATGAACTTTTCATTTCAGAGGACAAGCACATTGAACTTCTCATAGCCAGATAACTTGCATTTGATTGTGCTACTCTTCATCAAGTATGAATCTATTTATGGTTCATGTTGTGGACGAAGGAAATAACCTCTGATAAAATGTGTTAAATCAAGTAGGCTAACATCCTTAATCAACCAGTCGAGGTCAAAAATAATTATTCAGTAAACGAGTCGTTTTTTCCTATTCACATATTTCAAATCTCCTTGAAACTACTGGTAGTATTGAAAACAATACTCAATTATGGTTCGATGTTTTTTCTTAACTATCGTCCAGACACAAGAAGTTTTTACACATAACAAAGTTTTTTTTTCAAAGACCAAACTTACCTCTTAGCATATTTTTTTCAGCTCGTTCAATTACTGGATTTCGATTCGACAATAACCTGTATTTTTGGAAATATTGTGAAAATAAAATTTTGAAGAGGAATTTCTGCGGAACTATCGGGGAAGATTTTACCCATTCACGAAATCTGCCTTTTCGGTATAAAGGTCCAAACCCACTTCACTATTATCGAGTTTTCAAGATTCTACGATCGTCTTCCCTCCTGATCCTCAACACAATAACTTACGAAAGAAACATCTTGAAAACTCAATATTTGTAGAGTAGTTTTGGGGCTCAATTACGAATGAAGATTTCGTGAACGGGTAAAATCCGCCCGATGATTCCGTAGATATACCCATTCAAAATTTTAATCTCCCAATATTTCCAAGAATAAAGATTGGATCGAATTGAAATCTAGTACTTGATTGAATCATGACAGCTTCAACGTCCATACAGAATTTCGTGAGGATATAATGATAAGATTTATAGATACATTTTCCGAATGAAGAGCTGCGTTCATCGAGGTCAGTACGTGAAATGATGACCGCTTTGGCACAGAATTTGAACATCCGCGCAGTAGCTGCTGACTACTCGTCAGTGCTTTCCTAGAATTCACCATTCTAAATACCGTATAAAAAAAATCTAGAAAAGCACTGACGTGAAGTCAGCAGCTTTTACGCGCTTGTTCACATTGCGAAATGGTGACTTGGAAATTTCAATGAAATATAAAAATTTTCAAAAAAAATTTTTTTTCGAATTTTTCCATGGATAATTCTTCATATTGACACTGTTTATTTTCCAACCAAGTTTCATTTCGATCAGATAAATATTTGTCTAGTTATTGAAAAATCAAAATTTCAAATGGCTGTAGCACAAAAACCATTCGGCAGATTTGGCCCATTAACGAATTTAACCGAGATATTCAGGGTCTTAACCTAACCTGAAAGACTCTAGGTTCTTCCTTTCGAAAGTTACAGCGCACACGGCCGGCCGGACAGAATCAATTTTGACCACGGATTCTTCATCAGTGAGTCCAACCTAGTCGTTTGAGACCAATTTCGGCTCAAAATTACAGACATCGTGACGAAATGATAACGCGCTGTTCCCCAGAACAAGAGCGTGAAAATCGAAGCGACCATCAAACCAAAATACAGCAGCTACTCCAGAGGCAAGTAAGGAAATATTACTCACTTGTAACCTGTCAATATATTCAATAAAGTTGATTTTCCTGCTCCAGATGGTCCCATAATCGCTGTCAGTTCCCCTGATCGGAAGTGGCCACCTACATCTTTCAGGATCGTTTTTGGCTCTGTAACAAATACATCGATTGAGGCCTCTTTTCTGTATAAAAATTGCGTCTTCATCCTGAATGAAGGAGTTCCACACGGCATCGTTCTAGGGCCCGTAATATATTACAGAAATATATCGATATATACATATTAAAAAAGCAATATTGTCAGGAAAAAGCCATAACCAGATCAGAAATATTGGTATTCTGATCCTCGATTCTGAGCAATATGATAGTCAATTCAACAAGAACCTTGCTATCAATTCTGCTATCTTAGCAACCTCGAAATAGTACCTGCTAAGCTTCACATCAAGATAAGTTAGAAAGAGGATATGACAGAGAATCATTGGTTCATTATTATTTCTTCTAAGGATAAGGATAAGGAAATATTGAGCATGGGCAAGTATGTGCCTATGGAAGTGTGTTCAAGGTTCTCAAGAATATTTGATTTTAAAGGAACATTTTCAGACTGAAATACCGCCATAGTAAAAATCCAGCAATACCTTCGAGTTGAAAACAGAAAACTTGATCGAATTATTCTGCCTGAATGAAAAAGATACATTTAATTTCTGGTAGCCAATATTCTTCTTGTTAGTTTGCAGGAAATTAGACAATATGACTTCAATTGGTTTTTCCGTCTGGAACATTTCTGAATTTACTATAAAAATAAGTGATATTAATTGATTTTCCTATCTCGTTTCATAGATAATCATGAACCCTATTTCACATAAAATACGAAAACCATAGAGGTTATGTACGCGAAAATAGAAAATACATCATAACAAACATTGCTAGAACACTCGAAGCGTAAAATCATGACCATATCGTTATACATCGGGAAGATAACAAGATGACTTGCACAGCCAGGTTTATAGCAAAACATAAACATAATCCAGCTGAATATTTTATCTTCATGCCCACTTTTTGCCAACTAGTATCATCAAATAATTGAAAAAATTCTCTCGTTTTATTTATTTTTGCTGGCAATAAACTTAAGGTTATACTACATCCATGTCTTTTTTCCATGACTACGTGTGGAATTTTATCTTTGTAATTTCCCACATGATTCACTCTACCAATGCATCATCCAGAATCTCGTGTTCTTGTATCATGAAATGTTAATGGCATGTGGATACTTGTGGTTGAATATTATGTCCACGTGCAGAACCGATCGAACGAAACTGATGATGAATCATTCTGATAAATCCACTTCCGAAAATTGATGATCATGTAGGGTACCCAGATAATGTTAATTCACTGTTTTATATTCAAGGCAATAAGAATTGCATTAGTTACCTGCTCAGATATAAATCAACATACATAATTATTGACTTATTGATACACAAGGTTTTTTGATGAACAATATGTTGGTTACCATCGATATAGCAATTAATTTTTTCGACGATATAAATTGTTCCTATTCTAAAGTTGATTATTTAATGTTTAATAAGAGTTCTGGGACTTTTTTCACATTTGACGGGATTGAAGACCGTCCTCCGGATGATCCACATGAACATTTGGGCCCGCTATTTTCGTATCTATGCTTTTTCAGTGACAGTGTCTTTGTTCAATATTTAACAGCCGACTGCGTGAGCACAATAACTTCCGAAAGAAACAACTTAGAAACTCGATATTTGTAGAGAAGGTTTGGACCTTAATTACGAAGGTCGAATTCGTGAATGGGTAAAATCCACCCAATGATTCCGCAGATATACCCATTCAAAATTTTATTTTCCCAATATTTCCAAAAATACAGATCGAATTGAAATCCAATACTTCATCGAAAAATTACAATTCGAAGGTTCATACAAAATTTAACGAGGATGATATGATAAGAAAATCACAGAAATTTTTTTTTTCGAATTGATCTAATGACACGATCATCACGAAATTTTTCAAGAAGTTGTCTTTTAGCATCTCCAAACTAGCTGCGAAGTTTTATTAGGATTGAAGAACGAAGTTTTATTAGGATTGAATTAGAATTTCTTGAGTTATACCAAAAAAAACAACGATATCGAGAAGAAAACCACGAAATTTGACGTATTTTTTCCCAATATCTCAAAAAATTATGATCGTAACGAACTGAAATTTAGTACACTGCTGTGAAATATAAGGCTCAAAGTGGAATTTTTTGTTGGTATGACAAACGGTTTCCGAAAAAAAAAATTTTTTGGAAAAAAATTTCGAAAAAAAACTTTTCCAAAATTTTGTGACAGTATGATCCTACCCAAATTTGGCTTTAAGTTGTGCGTCATTATACTCCACCTAATTGCCAAGTTTGAATTCAATCGCTCGAATAGTTTCTGAAATAAAAAATAAATACCAAAATTTCAAATGGCTATAGCTCCAAAACTGTTGGACCGATTCGGCCCAATAACGAACTTAAACGCGGCATCCTATTGCGCGACCTACCCTAAAAGTTTCAACTCGCTAGCTCAATCCGTTTGACAGTTATCGTGTCCTCGGTCGTCCGGCTGGACAGAATCGATTTTGACACCGGACTAGTCATCAGTGAGTCCAACCTAGTCGTTTGAGACCATTTTCGGCTCAATCATCGAAAATTACAGACATTTGGATAAAACGATAGCACGCTGTTTCCCTAGAACATGCGCACCAAAAATTATTTCTGGGAACAACATATTGAATAACATTTTATTGAACAATCACAAACTCAGAGTATCGTTTCGGTCTAATAATAACCTTACACATTCCTCCAGCTGCAATAGGATGAATGCCATATATAATTCAATTTGCAGTTTACTCTGTACATAATCGTAATTTCGACAGAGACCGTTCCATAATATTTATCTTTCCATTGCGGGAACCAAAGCAACCTTTGTTGTGCAGTAGCGAGCATGATGAAAGTAATCGAAGGTTCAATGAACTGTCACTGTACCTACAATAGGTAATTGTTAATAATTCCGTATTCTAATTCTCGAAAAAATTCAATAAACTTTACTTCGAAGCGTACAATAGCGCTTGTTCACATTGCGAAATGATGACTTGGAAATTTCAGTGAAATTTCAATGAAATATAAAAATTTTCAAAAAAAAAATAATTTTTTTTTTTTGAAGTTTTTCATGGATAATTCTTCTTATTGACACTGTTCATATTCCAACCAAGTTTCATTTGGATCAGATAAATATTTTTCGAGTTATCGAAAAATCGAAATTTCAAATGGCTGTAGCACAAAAACCATTCGGCAGGTTAGGCCCATTAACGAACTTAACCGAGATATTCAGGATCTTAACCTAACCTGGAAATTTCAATACTCTAGGTCCTTCCTTCCGAAAGCTACAGCGCACATACAAGGCCGGCCGGACGGACAGAATCATTTTTGACCACAGATTCTTCATCAGTGAGTCCAACCTGGTCGTTTGAGACCATTTTCCTCTCAAAATTCGAAAATTACAGACATGGTGACCAAATGATAACTCGCTGTTCCCCAGAACAAGCGCGTAAAAATTGGAATTCGTATCTTCCTCACGGCCGATCTTAACGCAATAACATAAAAAAAAACGTTAGAAACTCGATATTGGTACAGTAGATTTAGACCTTAATTACGAAGATCCCATTCGTAAATTGGTAAAATCCACAGAATAATTCCGAAAGTATACCGATTCAAAATTTAATTTTTCCAATATTTCCAAAATCACAGATTAGATCATATTGAAATTCAGTACACAATTGAAAAATGACAGCTTGAAAGTTCATGTAGAATTTCGTGAGGATAATCTGATTAGAAGATCGCAAAATGTAGAATATTCGAAAAAAAATTGAATTTGTTTTTCAGATAGTCACAAAATTCTGCACACAAAATGCATCAGCATTTTCTAAATAGCTACACAATCTTCATCACTCAACCACCATATAATGAATTCGGTCATTAGATCTTATCACGATTATCGTGATCAATTGATGAGAACCAGAATGGAAGCTAATTCAATTTTGATTGCATAAATTATTCACGCTATATAACTTCTATTTTTTGGTAATCTCCACGTTGAGCAATATCTTACTTGTGTTTCATTTAAGAAATCATTGGTATCTATAAAAATCATATTTTTTACCAACACAGTTCACAAGTGTTACGAAAACCACTCAACAGATCTATATATTATCTAATCTACTGAAATATCATTTAATCAATGAATTGTTGCATTGAAATCGGGAACACGAAACTTTTCGAGAAGCTATAATTATTGCTTGGCATTTTGTTATGATTAAAGTTATGAAATCGCAATGAGCTACGAAGAACCATGAAAAAATTGTATTAGTTGTCTGTTTGGCGCATGGAAATCTCAAGATTCAATCATATTGGATGAAGATAAAAAAACTAATTTCACTGATGCAGTGATTAATTCAACCACACGGGGTCTCTGCTATTGAAACCCCCAAAGCACCTGAATAAACCAATTCAGGTCAAAACACTAAAAGCTTGCGCGAGTTAGGACACCGGGTGTGTTCTGTGTAGGCTTTGTTACTAATTCCTTGCACCGCGTTAGGAACAGCACTGTTAATTGTTTACCCAACAGCGAATGGTCGGACGGTCATTTGAAAACCGGAAAAATTATTTCCCGGCCAGTGGCTTGAACCCCAGACCTTACGATCATGAGGTATGAGCTCTAACCACTGAGCTACTGCCCCTGCATGAGATGTTTCGATGGTTGTTGTTGTCTATGGTTTGACAGTTGATAGTTAATGGGCAAAATCAGCCGGACGGTTTCAAAGTTAGAGCCCTTTGAAATTTTGAGGTTATTTCCCTGATATTTCGAGAATTACTGAAGCGATCGGATTGAAACTTGGCAACTAGTTGAAGTATAAGAGTTTTCAAATTTTCACGAGATTTTGTCGAGATCGTGCAGTCACTTTTTTGTTCAAAAAGTATTCCTCACAAAATTCGAAATGGATTTTGGTCATACTTTGAGCTTCATATTTCACAGCAGTGTATCAAATTTCAGTTTGATACGATAATAATTTTTGGTGATATTGTGAAAAAATATGTAAGATTTCGTGGTTTTTTCCTCGGTTTCGAAGTTTTTTAGTGAATAACTAAAAAAACCTAGAAAAGCACTGTCGTGAAGTCATCAGCTTTCTTCGAGTATGTTCAAATATGTTGCCAAAGCGGTATTCTCCCTTGATCGTGCTTGCAAGCTGCTGACTTCACGTCAGTACTTCTCCGAAAGTAAATATCGGATCGAATTGAAATTTAATCAATGTTGTTCACTACTGACTCTGAGGTTTGTGCCAAATTTTCAATGAAAATTTAAAAAAATTTCGAATGAACATTTTTTTTTTTAATTTCTAACAACTAAATCCATACGAAAATTTGCACTGCATTGCGTCTTGGTATTTCAAAACTGTCCAAATAATATCAATCCAGTCAGTATAGGATCTTCAAGAGATATCGAAGAATTAACCTCAATATTTCCGAAACTATTCGACCGATTTTATCCATTGATGGACTTAACAGATATATTTCGGACTCTAGACAATCTGACAATTTCAAGTTGCCAGGTACTTTCTTTCGAAAGTAAGAGCGCATACGGCGGACAGACGGACAGAATTGAATGTGATTACGAATTCTCCTTCGAGGTGTTCAAGACCAATTTCGTCTCAAAATTCGAAAATTACAGACGTTGTGACGAAACGATAACGAGCAGCTGAAAGAGACAACTCATAGCATAACGGATTTAAAATGAATTGTTAAAATACAAATGACGTAATTTTGAACCGTTTGATCATGTGATCATCGATCATCGAAGTTGATTCTTTTCTCGTTGATTTGAATATTGACCTCACCGATTTTTCACGTTTTGACAGTTCGCACAACTCTCCAGTTACAATGGATCGTTAAATCGTAACATTAACTAAATTTTTCATCGGGCTCTCGATGTGAAAGTTGGTATGAATGGTTTCACCGTAATTTTAATAAATGTTCGAAAGCAAAAAATTGTTATCATCATGTTCTGCTTTTTCACGCTGTTTGCACAAATGTTTCCAGTGAGCAGAAAATGAAAGACTCTCATATTTTCGCTATTTTGTTTTGAATATACAAGAGTACATAATAGAGTAATTCAACTGACACATACTCGACCTCGTCACAAGAAATTTCGTTACTATAATACGACTATTTTCATTCAAATTCATATCTGGTTTTTTGGCACTAACAATAACCTCGATTATAGTAAAACAGTCTTCTGCTTATCTCAACACAAACAGGAAGAAGATTGAATTACTAAAACAGGAAGTACGAGTAGAATTTCAATGCAAACGAATTTCACATTTACTTTGAATCTTTGCTATGGACGTCTTGAAATCTATCTCGTCTTATTTCCACATGCTCAACTCAAACGAAAAATCAATCAGTTCATAAAAATAGACATCACTGATAAATCGGGCTGAACATATATTTTCATGGTTATCATTTTTGCGCGCATGTTCTAGGGGAACAGCGTGCTATCGTTTTGCCCAAATGAGTGTAATTTTCAGATTTTGAGCCGAAAATGGTCTCAAACGACTAGGTTGGGCTCACTAATAACGAATTCGGTGTCAAAATCGATTCTATCCGGTCGGCCGGCCGTGGACACTATAACTGTCGAATGGAGCAAGCTAGCGACTCTAATCTTTGAGGGTAGTTCGCGCATCGGAATGCCACGGTTCAATTGGCCGAATGGTTTCGGAGTTATAGCCATTTGAAATTTTGAGATTATTTCCCTGATATTTCAGGAATTACTGGAGAGGTTGGATTGAATCTTGGCAGTTAATTGGAGCATAACGACGTGCAATTTTAAGCGAAACATATTCGAGAAAATTTTTTTTCATACCTTGAGCTATAAATTTCACAGCAGTGTACCAAATTTCAATTTGATACGAAAAATATTTCCGGAGATATTGGGAAAAAATATGGAAAATTTCGTTGTTATTCCTCGATATCTTTGTTCTTTTTTCGGTATACCTAGTTCAAGAACTAATGATTCAATCCTGATTAAACTTCTTGGAGATGCTGAAGGACTGCAAAATTTCGTGAAGATCGTTTCATTAGAACAATTTGGAAAAATATCAATTTTTTTTTTATATTAAATATCCTGTGATCTTATCATATTATCCTCATTAAATTCTGTATGTCCCTTCGAACTGTCATTTTTCGATAATGGGGGTTTTTCCTTTAAGCGAAAATGCAGTACTTTTCATGAAAAACTTTCAGAACATCACATTTCAAACATATAATTTCAATATTATATTTCAGCTAAAACTGAAAAATAAAAATGGCGATTTGCATTTAAAGGGATTTGTCTTGGGTGCACGATATGGCAACTTAGAATTCTGCTTTCTCGGAAAGAAAAGGACGTCAAATGTGTTAGTTTGCTAAGGAAAACAGAGATAGCTATACTTCGATCTGGTTAGAGTAGAAGACAACGACCAAGGAATAGCAAACGAAGAGCGCAGACTGTCATACTGTCATATTACTGACAAATCGCAAACGGAAATTGTTTGGTTATATTGACGAAGAACACGTGTGTACCACAGAATATGAATAAATGTTTCATTATTCTATAGCAGAAAAAGCTATTCTACTAAACACCGTTGTCACTTCGTCCATGCCTGGCAAATCCCAAACCCCAATTTTGAAATCTGATTCTGAATACTTTCTGAAGGTAGTTTGGAAAAATGATGAATCAAATCCATAATAATTATGTTCAAATTTGCATTTGCAGTAATAACCCAAATTCAGGAAAATCCCCCATTTACTAGATTACCATTCGATCCCATCTGTGTTTTTGGAGATATTGGAAAAATAAAATTTTTAATAGGTATATCCGCAGAATCATTGGGTGGATTTTCCCCATTCACTAATTCGGCCTTCGTTATTGAACGACTTAGAAACCCGATATTCGTAGAGCAGGTTTGTGGCTAAATTACGAAGATCGAATTCGTGAATGGGTAAAATCTGCTCAATGGTTCCGTAGATACACCCCTTCAAAATGTGTTTTCCTAATATTTCCAAAAATTTACTGAAGAAAAGAGTTATACTCGATGGCGATAGAGAAGCAAAAAATTTGTAATGAATGGGGTATTCCATCTGCAATATTTTTTGGAACAAGCAGCAACGTAACATCATTCAAAGTATTTTAGCTTGACGATTAAAAGCGTGAACCTTACTACCCAAAATTTCTGAACAATCCCACTATCCGTTCTCCGTAAACTTCTAATACTTTATCCACTGTGGGAGGGGAGGGCACACACTGTATAAGTCATTCCCATCGAAAGTTTGAATGTTGACGGTCGACCGGACGAACAGACTTTCATCATGAATTTCTTATAACCCGCTCTAAGAGTTACCAAATGAATATTTCCAAATAATTACAGCATCTTGGAGAAACTAAAACGATTATTCCATTTCCGAAAAAAAATCACCACATCTTATTTTCTCCTGTAATTATTCCATCCAGAACCCAATTTCGCCACGGCACGTCATACAGAAAATAAAGCAGAAAAATGAATCAACCGACATCATTCTGGTTTCAATGTTATTTCTTTCCATAACGTTTATCTCGGAGTGTGAATAAAAACGAAAAGCAATTATTCAATAAACTGGAAGCATTTTTACGTCATCAGAACACAAGATCATTAAATATGCATTAAGAGCGACAAAGTCGAAGTTCGTTGAATGAATTTGAATTGAATAGGTAACCCGATAACTTCTAGTTATCAAATTTATGCAGATGTGAGAAAATAGAAAATGACCAAAACTGGAGGTGATGGAAACATTTTGAATTTTTGATAAACATCTACGAGATAATTTAGACCGGTGTTCTGTTTACGGAAATATACGTTCGGAAATGAAAGATATGCTGTTGAAAAACAAGAGAATTTTGGATAGACGTTTTTATTTCAGCAAAATATTACAGTATTGGTGATAATATAGGATAATTCGCAATTCGAAAATAAATATAATCCTCAGTTTACTAAAGTTTCTTCGAGAGGAAATTTGACAGTTCATTGCAATATGTAATGGTTACTTTGAAAAAAAATCGAATTTTTGTGGATATTTCAAAAATTTCAATTCGACCGACTTGAGAGATGCAATCAGTTGTATACCGACGTGCAGAATATCGTGAGAATCAATATCATTGAAAAATAAAAAACATTTTTATGTCAAAAATTTTGATTTCAAAATACATTGCGCGTAAAAAATATCGAACAAATTCATGTTCTCAGAAGAAAAATATTTGGCAACAAAATCCTGAAACAGGTCAATTTTTGTTTCACTCTTATCAAATTTATATGCATTTTTGAAAGATTTTTGTTGCACCCTGTGCCATCCCCATCAACCCTCTGAATTTTCTGAATAGGGGAAGTGAGTCATGTGGTACTTTTAAGGCAAGGTCTTTGTATCTTCTTTACAGGCGTGCAGAAATTTTCCAGAAAATTTTTTTTTTTTTGAAAAATTAGTTAGATCAAAGAGGTTTTCAGTATGTGCACTTTGTCATGGCTCATTTACTTTGAGACGATGGTACCTGATGAAATTTGTCACCGAATGAAAGTCGAACACAACAGTTTTGTTCATGCACAACTCTCAGCCCCTACTTACCCTTTAGTGGAGAAATGAAAATTTTTCACGTGAGGGGGTTGAAAGTTGTGCCTTAACAAAACTGTAATGATCGAGTTTCATTCGGTGACAAATTTCATCAGGTACCATCATCTCAAAGTTAATGAGCCATGACAAAGTGCACATACTGGAAACCTTTTTGGTCTAAGTAATTTAAAAAAAAAAAATTTTGAAACTTTCTGCACGCTTGTAAAGGAGATACAAAGACCTTGCCTAAAAAGTACCACATGACCAACTTTCCCTATTCGAATAATTTAGAGGGTTGATGGGGATGGCACAGGGTGCAACAAAAATCCTTCAAAAAATATATAAATTTGGTAAAAGTGAAACAAAATTGACCTGTTTCAGGATTTTGTTGCCAAATATTTTTCTTCTGAGAAAATGAATTCGTTCCATAATTTTGACGCGCACTGTATAAAATTTGTGATTTGTTTAATATTTCCGACATGTCATCTTCCTAGAAATTCCGTTAGGATCCTATGAATGGAAAAATAAAAATGATATATTTTCGAAATTTTTACAGATTTCGCTGAAATATTACAGAAAACTAACCTCCACACATTGAGTAATCAATAAGCAACTTGTATTTTTCGCGTATGACGGTATTGAGGTAAATTGACCAATTATAAGATTATGATAAATCCATCGAGACTTCTAAATCCACGAATTTTTTGCGATGTTCCCTATACAGTGTGCCATAAAAAAACTGAAATAATTCTAAAAATTTTACAGAATGAGATTTATTTCCATTTAATATTTTCAAGATGTCAGTAAAAATTGTAGTACTAGTTTGGCAGGGAATAGTCTCGTTTTCATTGACACGTGTTTTTTTTGTCCTTCCGGGTGAGTTCCATGAAGTTGCTTGAATATCACAGGTTCAATATTCTCTCATTCTTGCGGTCGGTTATTGATGCTCGTAGAAATGAATGCCATTTCCTACTTCCTTGTTATATCACTAACAGGGTTATCGGCTTTTCTAGGTTAACTCAACTCAGGAGTAAAGCGAATGAAGACTAATGAGACGGAGTAATGGTCACTCTCTAAGCTGCAGTTTCTATCCTTTTTCATGCGAATAACTTGAATTATACGTTTTATTGTGTAGTCCCAAGCTTTGGAGCAAGATGCATAGAATAAATCAGGTACCGACATTTCCCTTCTATGACCAAAGAATAAAGATCCTTATTCTATGCTATTGGCGAATAATGAAGATAAGGGCTACAACATCTGGTGGCTATCAGAGTAACCCGATATAGTCAGATTATCATAGACAAGTTGGGAGGAATGTCAAAAAAATAGAGAATGTTTATGCATTTTCCTGGAGATTGTGTGATTTCACAGGTGTTTTTACTAGGAAAAAGCAAACTCAAATGTCCCTTCCGATAGATCTCCACAGACCGGTGAAAAATTTCGAGTTTGGGTAAAAGGAAAGTGTTGAAGAATCGATTAGAAGCTTGGCAACTTGAAACTCAAAATTGATAAACCAACCAACAAGATTTTTCGAGTCTTATTCCTGCATTTTTCGATGCGGGCAAGTAGAACAATTACGCTCTATTTTGACAACATTCGGAACGCAATTCGAACCCAAAATAAGTCAAAGAGTGTCTGCACCATGTATTCTATGCATCTATCTTTGGATGAACCATTTTTTTTTATTTTTATTGTATTGTATTGACCGGAATGATTGTGAAATATCGATATAAAGTTGAAAGATAAGCATGCATTCTTTTCGATAGCTTACGAAAAGGGTGAATATTGAATACAAAGTAGGTAACAGGGCTCACTCACAAGAACAATAATTAAAATCAACATATAAATAGATATACTACACTATAGTCGAATAATTTTAACATCAAATAAGATCACAGATAGTCAGTAAATATATAAATAATATTAAATACAAATTACAGTTAAAAAAACATTACAATAATGAATAAACAAAAAATAATTAACAACCGATAACACACCGCAATAAAAAAATTTTAAATACAAATATTATATAAAATTTTAATAGAAAAAGTAACTATTTTGTGTATTCGTACGAACAATTTCTGCTGTTAATCGATTTAATTTCAATGTAGTGTTTTTGTTTGAATTATTCCAATGCGGTGAGTTATAGATGTTTGTAAATAATTGTTCATTCATTATTGTATTGTTTTTTTCACCTCTTTTCATATTTAGAATTATTTTGCATATATACTTTCCCTCTGCGATATTACTTGATGTTTTCTATTCGTAACTGTTCTATTGTAGTGTTCAAAATATCTATTTTTATGTTAATTCAAATTCTTGTTCCTGTAACTTAGTCCGAATATTTTCAAACGATAATCTTTCGACCGTTTCAGTAACTAATGACCTGATCGGTGACAGTAGTTGTAAAGGTCCGACAAGAAGATAACATTTTGAAGAAATATTTTTTGAAAACTATCATCATCCGTCATTTTCGAATGAATTAAAGAATTAAAATTTCGAATGGTTGGATATCACCCAATCAATAAATTCTAGCCTCGTACTTGAGCCCCAAACCTGCTCCACAGGTTATTTATTATTATTATTTCCGAAATGTTTGCTAAAATTCAGATCAGATCGAATTGAAATCTAGTACTTAGTGGAAAAATGACGGCTTGAAGGTGTGTGCAAAAGTTCAACTTTCGTGGGTAGGTAACAATCAGAAAATCGCCATTTTTTGTATCGGAGAATCAAGCTAGGTTGGGTGGGATCAATACATGGAGGGATAAACGCACGGTGTTATGTACACGAGCATGAAATCTTCCTACTTTACGTTCGGTTCTCTGTTCTACAATTTTTTCTCACAGCAGCAATGATTAATAACAACCAAGGTTTTCCTACTAGACAAACTGTAATTTTACGTTGGCCCTAGGTACAATTACAAAAATTGTCTTAATTATCGACAACTCGTTGTCATTTGATCAATTAAGGAAACAACTGGCAAAGTACCGTCATTGGCTCATGTTTCTCTTCCTAAATAATTATATACCATGTTTCTGACAGCGAATACATATAACAAACATCTATGGGAATCTGTGAATATTTTTTTTCCACTTCCTTGAGTTAAGTGAAAAGTTTTGGTGAAAAATTCTTCAAAGGAAATATAATGGCTGGGTTGTTTATAACAATGTCATCGAAGTTTTAATATACCACGATTTGGATCTCTTATGTGTCTTTCTCGATAAATAACGTGACTTGTGAAGTCAGTAGCTTTTGCGTCCATGTTCAAATTCGTAGACGAAAAAAGTTTTTTTTTCACGACATATAGCACAAAATTGTGCAACAGCATTCACAAACAAGTTACAGAGTTTCATCGTAATCGGATGATTATTGTTATTATTTTAGAAATAACGATTCCGGGGAAAAGCATGAAATTTCAGATATTTGCGCGCATGTTCTGGGGAACAACGTGCTACCGTTTTGTCCAAATGTATGTAACTATCGAATTTTGAGCCAAAGATGGTCTCGAACGAGTAGGTTGCCCCACTGATGAAGAATCCGGTGTCGAAATCGATTCTGTTCGGCCAGCCGACCGTCCGTTGCATTTCAAAATGCGACGATTATGTTCGTTAATGGGCAAAATCGGCCAAACTGTTTCGGAGTTAGAACCTTTTGAAATTTTGAGATTATTTTCGTGATAATACCGCCGAACCTACGATACAAATATCGAGTGTCTAAGTCTTCCGAAAAAACAACTAAGAAACTCGATATTTGTAGAGATGGTTTGGACCTCAATTACGAAGGCCGAATTCGTGAATGGGTGAAATCCACCCAATGATTCCGCAGATATACCCATTCAAAATTTTATTTTCCCAATATTTCCAAATATACAGATTAGATCGAATTGAAATCCAGTACTTTATCGAAAAATAACAATTCAAAAGTGCATTTAGAATTTATTGAGAATATTTTAATAAGAATATTACAGAATATTGAATATTTGACAAAAAAAATTCAAATTTTTTTTTCAAATTGTTCTAATCACACGATCATCACGAAATTTTGCACAATGTTGTCTTTCAGTATCTTCGAAGTTGCTGCGAAGTTTCATCATGATTGAATCAGTATTTCATGAATCATACCGAAAAAACCAACGATATCGAGAAGAAAACCAAGAAATTTTTTATATTTTTTCCCAATATCTCCAAAACTTAAGCCGTACCGAATTAAAAATTTGGTACACAGCTGTGAAATATGGAGCTCAAAGTATGCGCTGAATTTTTGTTCAGAGTGAAGAACAGTTCACGAAAAAAATTTTTTTTTATAAATTTACCGATAGTATGATCTCGACGAAATTTCGCGTTGCTTTACTCCAACTAACTGCGATCCAATCGTTCCAGCAGTTCCCGAATTATCGCCAAAATAACGTCAAAACTTCAAAGAGCATCAACTCCGAAACCGTTTGGCGGATTTTGCCCATTAAAGAACTCAACCGTCGCTTTTTGAAATGAAACCTACCCTGAACGTTGCAGTTCGATAGGATTCTCCGTACGACCGTAATCGTGCCTACGGACGGCCGGCCGGACAGAACCGATTTCGACACCGGATTCTTCATCAGTGAGGCAACCTAGACGTTCGATAGTTATATACATTTGGACAAAACGGTAGCTCGCTGTTCCCCAGAACATGCGCGCAAAAATAGATCTTCTCATACTTTGCACTTGGTTGTGAACACTCTGAGTAAGATATGCGAAAGATATTCTGTGAATACACTGGACGAGTGCTGAGCAGTTGGCAATATGTTTAATATTCACAAGACACGGTTAACATGAGGTACTCTCAAAAATTTTATTTTCTCATACTATGCACCTAAGTTTTGAACATAAGGCGAGTAAAAATATTGAAACTTATGATTTGTAGATTTCAGATACCTAGGTTCTTATTTAAAAAAATTCAGAAAATATTAATACCAATACAAAGTGCGGGATGCATGACAAAAAGTATGAAAACGGAATTTATATCAACAGATAAGGATTACTCACAATAAAGGATTACAATTCACACAAAGGTCAAAAATTTTCAACAATAGCATTGCAACCTATCGGAGGACCAGATAAGATTTTCTGTGTCGATAAAGAGTACATAGTTCAAATTCCTCACTGCAAATCGAAAAGATAAAAACTTTGAACAAAGATAAAATTCGAGAATTTAGATAAAAATGACTTAGTTAAAACATGGAATTTAGGTTTTCTTTCTATCCACTTCGAGCACAATTATGTCTGCGTACATCAGAAGAAGCTTTGGTTAACTTTTTAATCAGTACTTTTTTGAACATTGATATCGAAAATTATCACATGGTTCTGCAGGCCTTGATTGTACAAACTTGCAATTGAATTCAACTGATGGAACAATAACCATAGTAAAATGGGGTGGAATTTTGAACAAGGACATGCAGACTTCATAAAGGGTGTTTCAAATTGCGCGGTTTTTTCTAAGAATAAATAAAATATAGATGGCGCACTGAATTCGTCTGGGTATTTTGACATTTAAGTGTGATGTATGACATTTGTGAAAATGGAGTAGTACACGATACAACAACGCGTTCAAATTGTTATTTTATGAAAATCAGCGTTCTGTGAAAAGTGTTTTTAGGAAATTACGTGAATTTTACGGTAAACATAATCGTCCATCTCAAAGCACTATTGGTCGAATTATAAAAAAATTTCAAGAGACCGGTTCGGTGGAAGATCAAAAAATTGAAAAATACAGTCCTAGCGGTCGTTCACAAGAAAATATTGATTTGGTTCGTGAAAGTGTTGCTGAAGATCCTGGAATTTCCATTAGATGACGTTCACAACAAGTTGGACTTAGTGGGTCCACGAAATGGCGTATTTTACATAATAAGGATTTAGTGCTGAAGGCATATAAGGTTCAAATGACACAGGAACTGAAGCCATTAGATCATTTAAAACGTCGTTCATTCGTCAATTTCATCATTGAACAAACCAGCTGATTTTTCTCAAAAAATCATGGTTTCCGATGAGGCACATTTTCAACTTGGTGGCTTTTTTAATGAACAAAATTGTAGTATCTGGGGTGAGGAAAATCCACGAATTATTCATGAGAAACCTAATTACTCATTAGTGAAATAGAGCCTCCATTATGTCAAAATGTCATCAAAAATTTCAACAAAAGAGTGTACGTCTGTAGAGCTGCAAGAAGAGGCCATTCGACAGATATTATTTTTCGTAAATAAATTTCATAACTGATACTTCAATCACCAATAAAAAGATTTTGAAAATGAATGCAAATTATGTGTTTTATTTATTCTCAAAAAAAACGCGCAAACATCCATTATTTTCTGAGGCTCAAATACGGCGTTCAGGTTCGTAAATAAATCAAATCTTCGCAACGGTTTCGGGGATATCAGATTTATCTCAACTATTCGGATCTCTTAGTTATCTCCCTCGAAAAATATTGTAATAAGGATGAAACTTTAGGCCCGTTAGGCACGTCAGTGATTGTTTCGAATACTTTGAAAATATATGAAGAATTAGGGCCGGTATTATAAAACTTAACTGAAAGTTATCTTTAGCTTTAACTGACAGTTAAACTTTTGCTCAAAAATGTCGGAATTATAAGTCTCATTTCTATCATAGACAAGAAATACTGTGATGATTTCTATGAAAAGGAGAAGGAAATAATTTAAGATTCTGTAATAAATCTAACCACCAATTTCTGGGTTGTAAAAGCTGAGCTTTGGAAAAATACCCCCTTTCAAAATATGATAGGAATAAACAAATCCTTTATTGACAAATATTCGCACTATGTATCAGGGAACTTAATGGATTGTGGTTTCCATAAAAATAGAATTACTGATTTGAGGGGGAGTTGCAATGATCCATTTTGAATTCTTATACTTTTTGCAATATGCAAGTGATGTTTGGGTATTTATTCGGTAACCTAACTGAAAAAACTACTTCCACTAATGAATATATTGGAAATGAAAGCTTAAAAGGAAAAACTTTGGCAATAATGAGATACATTCAATTCAGGAATTATTGAACAATTACAATAAAATTTCTCCAAATCCAATTAGGTACAGAATTTTTTTTACACTTCACTCTTCGCCAACGGGCAAGTACTTTCAACTGACACTGGGAGTGATAATAATCTCAACACTTAATTTGCAAAAATTGTCATTCAATTAAAAAATATGGTAATGTTTTGTGTGGCTCCGGGTTATTGAGCCCTGATATCTAGAATTTGTACACGGCTACCAGTTTGGCCATTATTATAAGAAAAGTATCCATTGCAATTGTGATGATTTCCTTTCATCTTAAAAGTTATATAATGTGTATAAATATTATGCTTCATTACGCCTTTACAACTTTTATCTGTTATATTAGGCACCGAAAAGAATAAATGCCAATGATTTTTTTTTTTTCATTTACATCTTATAATAGTTGAACAGAAAGAGTAACTGATATTTTCATTACAATAATATGCCATGATGAACTCTCGAGATTGGATTCTTACTCGAGTGAGGTTTATAGCAGGCATTTTGATGTAAGTAGATAATAAGTATGCAATTTTCCATGGGACATTTCGGATGATACAGTCAGTATAGTTGATTTGTGAAAACCCCTAAATCTCTAGAAACTATCAAGAAAGAATAAGATGCATAAACTCTACTTGTAGCAATACATTTGCATCACTATGAATATGTATTCCATTACAGGCGTACAGGGTCCAGATATGCGAAATCGGATTTTGAATTCCGTTTCTTCCCATAAGTTCAAATGGTTCAGCCGATTTCTAAATATCCTTTCTCAACAAGGATATTCAACAATTTTCACGGCATCATCGTCACAGTCACTTAAAAGTTCTTCAAAAATGAAGTGAATATCTCTCAACGAGGATGTTCAACAATATTCATATCATCTTTGTCATCCTGAATTAAAAGCCCTTTAAAAATGAAGTGAATATATCTTGCTAACATGTTTCCGAAAATATCATAACAACAAACAAATCGAGGTTATATTCCCCTTATGTCAGCCGAAAAGACAGAGAATCTGTGGAAAAAACGATTTAACTTTAACTATAATTGATACCCAAACCACCAGATAAAGATAACCCTGCAAATCTAACTTTAACTGGAAATTACTGCTCAATTTTCAGTTAAAGTTAAAGATAACTTTCAGTTAAGTTTTAAAATACCGGCCCTTAGTCTTCACTTCTGATTAAAATTCAGAAAACAAATTCAAGATTTAAATTTAATAGATCATTTTTCTTAGAAAATCGAAATTTTCGACGGCGTTGGAATTTATTCAGTATTCTCATGGATAGGATAGTCGATTTTCAATGACAAAAGAATATATGCAGGAGACCTATTAAGTTTCTAGTGGTTACATCTAAACCACTATTTTTATCTAACATGTGCATCAAATATGTTGGGTTGTCTGAATAAAAATGAGAAAATCTGTGGAATCATTGCTGTGGTTTTCCGGTTGCATGATTCATGATAAGAAGATAAATAACTAATCATCAGACTTTGACCAGTGAATATTGCAATGAAAGAAATCCATAAAATGTCAGAAAAACACTGAATTGAAGTCAGTAGCGTTGGTGAAAAAATTCAAGCGCCAGTGAGCGGTGGGAAAGCTAATTTACCAAATATTTTCAAGAATGCATGAACATTCGAGCTAAAATCTGGTAACAAGTCGTAGAATAGTGGCTTGCTAGTGCATGTACAATGTCAACTCGATATGGCGAATATAAGATACAAAATATCTAAAACTTTTCTGAATACCTCGTACGATACTCATGAAATTTAGCACAAAGTTGAACAAGATTCAATTCGAAAGGTTTGATATTTTGTGAGTTATCTGGAAAAAAAAACTACAACTTCAGATAACTCGGATTCTCTGTCTACCCTGAAAATTTCTAGTCGCTAACTGATTTCGTTGAAATATAGCGTGGCAACCGCCGGACATTGAATTTGAAGTCGTATTCTTCATTAGTTACTTAACTACTTTACTCAAGCTAATACAGATAAACTCTGAAATCACACACTTTGAAATATTCTGAGTTAAAACGAAAATAATTCAAGCAAATTAACATTCATTCTTAGTAATTTCTATGGCTGTCGCTGTTTCAAAAGTTCATATTACATCTATCAATTCGATATCAGAATCGACTCGGTTTTTTTATTGAGAGAAGAAATTTGAATAAACGAAAAACTGAAACAATGGTTGACCTAATTCGACTGAAACAACTCGATAACAAAGATGGCTGTCGCTGTTTCAAAAGTTAATATTACATCTATGAAAGTAGAAATTTGAATAAACGACAAACTGAAACAATGGTAAACGAAATACGACTGAAACAACTCGATAATAAAGACTCGTAGTTTATAGACTGGAACAACAGGAAATGAACTGAAGGATATAATCTTGATATTAAGCATAATGTTATTCCAGTGACGAACTCTTATTGACTGTATGCAATTGAATCAACTATGAAATCTGGAAATTTCGAACTGGAATATAAGCAGGCTTTTAGATTTTGAATTGGAATTCAATGGAAAATATCATGAAGACAATCTTCGTACAAGGTACTAACTTGTAGATGAAAACAACATTGTATGCTTTGGTTATCAGTTTGGAACACTTAAGGTGAACATCATTACTTTTGTTGATATGCTATGGTTAAAAATGCAAGTTTCTACTTCGCCACACTAGAAAAATTATAATTTAATATTACCTTGTGGGATATTTGTCTCGTGGGCATTTCATAACTCTGTAGGTTTCAGGAAATTAGAAACAAAAGAACAGTTTGTACAATAAATTCGAATGTCTGTTGGAAACCAGCAACTTGATTTCATCCTAAAATTATAAGATCCATCGAATCTTAAACCATCGCACCATCAAAAAACATTTTCATAGAGATTTTTAACATCCCCCTCAAGTCACAATGGATTCAGATAATCCCCTATATTTCAAAGCCAACCACAAATAAAAGGTATTTCTGCATTTCCTTAAATTATTCATGTATTTATGTTTACGTGTTCTAATAATTGATATTCTGTTTGACCTGAAACCTATTGTTCTGCTCTGTGCACGATTTGTTTACTTGTTGATCACACTAGCTATGGTAAAATAACGATAAAAATGTACTTACTTGATCCCTGGATCACAGTATACGATAGGTCTGAGAATGCTAAATCCACCTTAGGCCTTTTTGGAAGATGTGTGAGGGTCTTGGCCTGCATAGGCACAATTTGAACTTTGACATCAGAGTTCCTGTTTTTTAATAGAAGCGTATTAGCTAATTCCTCTGCGTTTTCTGACACCATTTTAACTAGTATAGAAATTCACAGCTACTCGAAGAATCAACGAAAATTCATTTAGCAATCAAACTATCACAAACTAACTCGAGAACAATCCTAATAACAACAATGGTTTTTTACTCTCCTCTCTACAAACGTCAACGTGAGGAGGAATGACAACAACTACACAAGTCAGCTGTGACTTCGACGTACAGCGCGTTCTGTGGTTCTGTTTTCGACGTTTTTATGTTTTCTGTTCCTAGCCCCCAGCCGCCTTGCCTTCCCGCGGATGCGTCAATGGCGTTTGGCGAATATTTACGAACGGGATGATGGGTTTATTCGGTTTCGCTTCGTGTCCATTGTTCGTAAATTCAAATTTGTACATTCAGTACATTGCAGATTGCAGCTGAGAAATTTTAGAAGAGGACTGGCGTGAAGTCAGGGGGTACGCGCATGCTTGAATTCATTGCAAAAGCGGTCATCTTTTCACATATTGACCCCGACAAACGCAGCTTAACTTCCTGATGGAATGATTTTTTGATCTTCTTTTCATATGGTCCTCACGTAATTATTCACGAACCTTCAAGCGTTCAAGCTATCTTTTTTCAATCCAGTACTAGATTCTAATGCGATCCGATCTGTATTTTCGGAAAACTTAAATTTTTCAATGATATCATTGGGTGGATTTCACCCATGCAATCATGAACTCCTCCCAATGATTCCGTAAATATAGTTTTCCATGCAAAATTTTATTTTTCCAGAATGTATTTCCAGAAATACAAATCGGATCGAATTTCAGGGGTATATCTATGGAATCATTGGACGGATTTCATGAATAGAAGAAAGAATTTTTCTCGAAAAAAATTTGGAGAATTCCGACATTTTTTTTAATCAATTGACAATACTTTTCCGACAAAATTTTGGAGGAGAAAGGTCAGCGGCATTATTTTCCAATTAATTTTTCACTTTGAATCCGATTGCATAAGTATTTTCTGAAATATTGAAAAAATTACAGACATGGACAAAACGATACAACGCTCAGGTTTTCGAGAACATTCGCGAAAAAATTTACATGAGCGTTTAAAGGGATTTAACATGTTATTTGATTGTGGCATTTCATTAAAAATCCCAGTTGACCTTGGTATTGCACCACAGACTGTGGTCTGTGATTGTACCGCCTGGAAATTAATTGATACGTTGATCTTTGAACCCTGTTTTTCTATGGAACCGTGGAAGACTGTTGATCTGCAGAGACGAGAGAAAAGAATATTGTTATTCTATGTCTATGGTATGAAGCGATATATAGATTTCAGTATTATCAACTGAACATATATTCTAGAATACTGGAATAGTGGAATCAATAATCATCTCGAATCGCAAGAATGAAAATGTGGGGATTTCAACTTAAATTTCAGAGAATGAACAAGACGAAGACCCAGACATTGTAAATGGCTTTTGTGAGTAATTCATTTTTCCGTATGTTGAAAGTTAATGTGAATGAATACATTGTTTGAACTCATAAGCGGTCAACTCGGAATCTTTTGTTTTTGTTTAGTCTGAAATTATCAAAGCAATAACAAACATTTGCGACCATTTATTTTCTTCCATCTTGAATATACCTATAGCATAGGTATAATATTCTGAATAATTTGTCGTTGGCTTTATTATAGCTTTAGAAATGGACAGTATAAAACAAAAACATATGTTTTTGTGTAAGGACATACTCTACTGTTGAAAAAAATTTAGGTATCGAGTTGGTTAAGTTTATCTTTTTCATGATTTTTCCTTATTCAATGAGAGAGTTGACATTGATATCATTGCGTTTAAGAGTCATACTTGTGACCCTGAAAAAGTTCGTGACAAGTTTGTTGAGTTGAATCATTTGACCCCATATATAATTTGATATAGCACTAGAATGAATGACGTGAAATCTTCACTTATGGCGGATATTTTTCGTGAGATTGATTCTAAGGAATCAGAACCGTCACTATATTTGTAATTTTTGAATGTTCAGCCTCACGAATAGCTTTTATGGGAAAACATTGAGAATTTTGCCAAAATGATTTCTAAACTATTTCATCAATATTCAGTAAATTTCATCGAATTTTAAGGTTTATCATTTTTGGATAGTGAATTTCCGGGACAGAAGAACGAATAAGAACATTGAATCCTATTAGACATCACCAAAAGTGCGATTGGTGGGGTAATTACGAGAAAAGATGACGACAGCTTTGGCAACGAATTTGAACATGCGCGAAAAAGCTACTGACATCACGTCAGAGCTTTTCTAGGTTTTTTTCAATCAAGTAGTGAATTTCAATTTGTTGTTTTATCTGTATTTTGGGAAATAAAATTTTGAATAGTTATATCTACGAAATCATTGGGCGGATTCTACTTGTTCAAGAAATCGATCTTTGTAAATCCAGTAGGTACTTACACCACCTTGATTATAAAATGACAGCTCGAAGGCCCAAGTATTCCGTGAGGATAATATGATTGAAAGATAGCAGAATATCAAATATTTGAACAAAAAAATTTTTATTTTTTTATCGAATTGTTGTAATGATACTATAATCACATAATTTTGCACAAAGTTGTTCATCTGCATTTTCAAACTTACCTATAACTAAGTTTCGTTATGATTAAATCAGTGTTTTCTGAGTTATTCCGGAGAAAAACAACAGCACCGAGGAAATTCATGAAATATGACAGATTTTTTCCCGATATCTCCGAGAATTATAACCGTATCAAACTGAAACTTGGTACACTGCTATGAAATGTGGGTTTCAAGGCGAAATTTCTTTCGAATATGGAAGATAGTTTGTGGAGAAAAATTTTTTTTCGGAAAGAATTTTGAATTTTTCTTTGAAGTTAGTAACAATACGATCTCAACAAAACTCTGCAAAGAAATTCGCGTCGTTAATTTTCAACTTACCGTCTATATCCAGTCCAATCGCTGAGTAGCTTCTTAAATATTAGGGAAACTTCAAAATTTCAAATGGCTATAAATCCGAAACCGTTCGGCCGATTTAGGCCATTAATGAACTCGACAGAGGCATTCGAATGCGCGACCTACCATGAAAGATTCGCTAGCTTGATCGGTTCGTCAGTTATCGTGTCCACGGCCGGACGGACAGAATCGATTTAGACACTGTATTCAGTCCAACCTAGTCGTTTGAGATCATTTTCGGGAGAAAATTCTAATTTAACCGACATTTGGACAAAACAATAGCACGCAGTTCCCCTAGAATATGCTATTAATAATGCAGTGGGGGTTTTTCCTTTGAACGAAAATGCAGTAATTTCCATGAAAAACCTTTAGGACATCACATTTCAAAAATTTAATTTCAATATTATATTTTTAAAGAAATGTTTGATTACTCAAAACTCAGCTTTCTCGGAAAGAAAAGGACGTCAAATGTGTTACTTTGCCTAGGAAAATAGAGATAGCTATACTTCGATCTGGTTAAAGTAGAAGACAACGACCAAGGAATAGAAAAAGAAGAGCACAGACTGTCATATTACTGACAAATCGCAAACGGAAATTGTTTGGTTATATTGACAAAGAACACGTGTACCACAGAATAGAAATAAATATTTCGTTATTCTACAGCAGAAAAAGCTATTCTACTGAACACCGTTGTCACTTCGTGCATGCCTGGCAAATCCCAGACGCCAATTTTGAAATCTGATTTTGAATACTTTCTGAAGGTTATTTGGAAAAATGATGAATCAAAACTATAATAATTATGTTCAAATTTGCATTTGCATAATAATAATATCCCAAATTCAGGAAAAACCCCCGTTATGATTATGATTTATTTCGTCATCGAGAAGTTGGCCTTTATTTCCAAATGCTTCCTCAATACCTGCCAATTTTCCTACTTTTTTTTCACATAATCTGGCTAACTCCTAATCTGTGATCCAAAAATATCACGGTGAGAATATTTCGATTTCGTATTACTAAACACCCCTACTTTGGAGTAGATTTTTCCTGGTTTTTAAAACCAGTCTACCTGACCATGATAGAGAAACTTGAATTCAAATGGTGTTTTTTTTTCGTTTCGATACTCCGAATCGAAAATTTATTCATGATACAATTTTAGGCATGAATAGAATTTTCCAATTCCTGTTTTTGAGAATAGCAAATTCGATCTGATATAGACAAGTTTATACGATATACGATTTAATTATGTTCACTTGTTCGTTGATAGAATACATTCAGAACTAAAAAGTCAAAATCCGACTATTGGTTTCATTGTTTACATACGGAATTTCTTTTTTAGACCTTAATTACGAAGGCCGAATTCGTGAATGGGTAAAATCCACCCAATGATTCCGCAGATATACCCGTTCAAAATTTTATTTTCTCCAATATTCCGAAAAATACGGATAGGATCGAATTGAGATTCAGTACTTGATTAGAAAACGACAGCGTTAAGGTTCATACAGAATTTCGATAATATGACATTTGAAAAAACAAATTTAATTTTTTTTTCGGATTGTTCTACTGACACGATCATCACGAAATTCCGCACACAGTTGTTCATAAGCATTTTCAAACTAACTACCAAGTTTCACCATTGTTGAATCAGTATTTTTTGAGTTATTCCGAAAAAAAACAACGATACCGAGGAAAAAACCACTAGATTCGACAGATTTTTCCCAATATCTCCGGGAGTTGCGAGTGTATAGAACTTAAATTTGTAACATTTCTGGGAAATATAGAGCTCAATGTAGGAACGAGATGTTTTCGCGTATTATGGAAAGTTTCCAAAAAAAAAATTTTTTTCGAAACAAATTTTAAAAAATTGTTATTTTCAATCAAGTGACGAAGCGATCTCAACAAAATTCTGCAAGCAGTTGAGTGTGATTGTGCTCCAAATAACTACCAAGTCTCGATCCAATCGCTCCAGTAGTTTTTGAAATATCAGGGCAATAACTTGAGAATTTCAAGTGAAAATAACTCCAAAACAGTTTGGCCGATTCGGCCCACTAACGAATTCAACTGCAGAATTCTGATGTTCTACCTACTCTGGAAGTTTGAAGTCGCTAGCTTGCTCCGTTCGATAGATATCGTGTCCACAACTGGCCGGACGGACAGAATCGATGTTTACACTGGATTCGTCATCAATTAGTCCAACCTAGTAGTCACTCGAGACCAATTTCCGGAAAAAATACTAGAATTACAGATATTTGGACAGAATGGCTGTTCCCCTATAAAACATGCGCGCGAAAAGCAACGATATCTTTGGGAAATTTGAAACAAAGTCCCGAAAAATACATTTTCACGAATGCACAAACGCCCTATGATTCTGATTATAATAATAAGTAGGTGTGTATGATGAAATACAATGAGACTGAAAATCCCTTCAAATTTTTCATCGAGCAGATTCTGATGAGCACTTCGACTTGAAGAGATTTCTTGAGGTCAAATTCCACTGCTGAATAATCTGCTATCTAAGATTGTGCGTCGTTTGAAAAGTTTATTTCAGCGCAGCCAGTTAAAAAGCATATTATAAGAGAATACTCGGAGATATTGAGAATTTGGGTCATTGTCGAATTTATTCATGAGTTTTGCAACAACCCAATGGTACATTTGAATCCTATAAAAGTTAAGGAATAGATATTTTGCCATTGTATCTAGTATGTTCAGTATCTAGCTGGAAATTGCCTCATTATATCCCACAGGCTTTTAACGCGTTCAAAAATGGTATTTTTTCAAGAGCTCAAGATTTTTTTTTGCGCACATGTTCTAAGGAACGGCTAGCGTGCTATGGTTTCATCCAAATGTCGGCGATTCTCGAATTTTTTCCGGAAAATGGTCTCAACCGACTAGGTTGGACTAACTGATGACGAATCCAGTGTCAAATTCTATTCTGTCTGCCCGGCAGACGGTGGACACGATAGCTGTCGAACGAAGCAAGCTAGCGACGATATTGGGAAAAAACCGGTAAAATTTAGCGGTTTTTTCTTCTGTTTTTCCCAGAATAACTAAAAAACCTAGAAAAGAACTGATGTGAAATCAGAAACTTTTACGCGCATGTTCAAAGGATATCACCAAATGTGAACATGCGCGCAAAAGCTGCTGACTTCACTTCAGTGCCTTTCTAGGTTTTGTTTCGAAGTAAATTTCAAAGCGTTGTTCTGCTTAAACTGCTGAAGCATCCTGAACAGAAATTTCAAAACAGTTTGAAATTGTCAACTGTCAAACCATATAGACAACTTGCAACCATTAAAATTCCTCATGCAGCTAAAAAACACCCATCAGTTCTTTACGAAATCGTTATCATTTCGTAATAACCCAAAAATATTGACCCAATTCGATTGCACTCAGATTATCAGTTGAAAAATACCGAATAGTAAACTTTTTGCGAGATCCTCTCGATGGGAAAAATTTCAAGAAATTATTTTTAATCGTTTACATATATTTTCGCGAAATTTTACATCTCATTTACAACCAACATTTTCAACTCGATCGGTTATGTGATTTCGGAAAAATGTATTATTTTGATTGTTGGAATCTTCGGGTTGGTTTTACCCATTTCAGAAGTTATTGCGTGTTCACGGTTGGCCGTTAGTCCGATATATATGTCAAATCAATTTTATGCTCAAAGTCAATTCATATCACATGATTCAACCAGAGATATATCTCTGGATTCAACCGTTTGAATTTCGTTTTTTCTTCTATGACTGTTATTCTGTATTTTAGAAATTCCAACAACTTCAGCAGATTGAAGAGTATTTCTAATGAAGATGAATATAGACAAAAAAAATCTAGAAAAACACTGCTGTGAAGGCAGCAGCTTTTGCGCGCATGTTCAATGTAGATGGCCGCTTCGGCAACGAATTTGAACATGCGCGCAAACGCTGCTGCCTTCACGGCAGTGCCTTCCTAGATTTTTTTTTCGATGAATTACTGGATTTCAATTCGATCTAATCTGTATTTTTGGAAATATTGGAAAAATAAAATTTTGAATGGGTATATCTACGGAATCATTGGGCGGATTTTACCCATTCACGAATTCGACCTTCGTAATTAAGCCCCAAAACTACTCTACAAATATCGAGTTTCTAAGTAATTCCTTCCGGAACTTAAAAACTCGATATTTGTAGAGAAGGTTTGGACCTAAATTACGAAGGCCGAATTCGTGAATGGGTAAAATCCACCCAATGATTCCGCAGATATTCCCATTCAAAATTTTATTTTCCCAATATTTCCAAAGATACAGATCAGATCGAATTGAAATCCAGTACTTCATCGAAACATTACAGTTCGAAGGTTCATACAGAATTTGATGAGGATGATATTATGATAAAAAAATCCGAGAAATTTTTTTTTCAAATTGTTCTAATGACACGATCATCACGAAATTTTGCGAAAAGTTGTCTTTCAGCATCTTCAAACTAGCTGCGAAGCTTTATCAGGATTGAATTAGTATTTCTTGAGTTATACCGATAAAAACAACGTTATCAAGAAGAAAACCTCGAAATTTGACATATTTTTTCTCAATATCTCCAAAACTTATGATCGTATCGAACTGAAATTTGGAACACTGCTGTGAAATACGAAGCTCAAAGTCCGAGTGGAATATTTTTTTGGATATGATGAATGGTTTCCGAAAAAAAAAATTTTTTGGAAAAAAATTTCGAAAAAAAATTTTTTTTTGATGTACTGAACAGTATGATCCTGCTCAAAGTTGCACGTCGTTATACTCCATCTAATTACCAAGTTTAAATCCAATCGCTCGAGTAGTTTCTGAAATTTCAAAATTTCAAGTAGCTATAACTCCGAAACTGTTCGACCGATTTGGCCCATTAACGAACTTAACCGCGGCATTCCAATGCGCGACCTACCCTGAAAGTTTCAAGTCGCGAACTTGCACCGTTCGACAGTTATCGTGTGCACGGCCGACCGGACAGAACCGATTTTGACACCGGATTCGTCATCAGTGAGTCCAACCTAGTCGTTTGAGACCATTTTCGGCTCAATCATCGAAAATTACAGACATTCGGACGAAACGATAGCACGCTGTTCCCCTAGAACATGCGCGCAAAAATAGAGATCTTAGGTATCATAACCAGTTCAATGAGATTTGAAGAAATTTATATAGCTTGTGAATATACACTGCGCAAAAAAATTAACGAACATTATGGAAATCTCAAATTTATTATTATTTTATTTAAGAGGTTGAAGTCTCTCGAATGGAATGGCCAGCAAGAAGTCCAGATCTCAATCCGATTCAGCAGGTTTGGGACAACCTCAATATAAGGCTGAGAAGTTCAGAAAATCATCCAGCTACTCTTAATGACTTAGGAATGTACGAAGGCGTAGAAGGGCCACTCTTTGTCGACAAAAATTTTTCCACCAAATTCCGACTTTAATCTCGGAATTAGACTAATTCCGACTTTGAACTCGGAATTATAGACTATAATTCCGAGTTTAAAGTCGGAATTAGTCTATAATTCCGACTTCAAACTCGGAATTAGTATAATTCCGAGTTCAAAGTCGGAATTATGTATAATTCCGAGTTTGAAGTCGGAATTAGTCTATAATTCCGAGTTCAAAGTCGGAATTATGTATAATTCCGAGTTTGAAGTCGGAATTAGTCTATAATTCCGAGTTCAAAGTCGGAATTAGTCTAATTCCGAGATTAAAGTCGGAATTAGGTGGAAAAATTTTTGTCGACAAAGAGTGGCCCTTCTACGCCTTCGTAGGAATCCAACTCGGAGAAATCTGGGAAGGATTAGATCAGAACATTTTGAGAACACTCATTTTGAGTATGAACCGTCGTTGCTGAGCTGTAATTAACGCAAGGGGTGGAAATACCAAGTATTAAATCACTTATCAGAATTTCAGTAATTTGAAAATTGTTCATTTTTCTTCTTTCACATAAGATTCGGTGAAATCCTGAATTTTTCTTCTATTTAATGTGTCTTGTTTCGTTCAAAACCTTCCCGAGAGAACATAAAAATTAAGTTATAAGGTCAATGTAGAGTTAACACTCATTAAAATTGAGATTTTCAGAATGTGCGTTAATTTTTTTGCGCAGTGTAGTTAAAACTATCTATCCAAGTGATATCAGCGAATAATATCAAGAGTATTTATGGAGAAATTTCTGAGTTTTCTCGACAATCATTTATTTATCTAATGAGTATACTTCAAGTGACCTTTGACAGTTGCATTCTAATGATGCATCATTCGGAATAGGGTAATTAAACCAAATAAACTGATGCAACATCATTATAGGACGAGTATGAACTCTGATGCGACTCGTGCGATCATCCTGAACACAAAGAAACAATTGAAATAAGTTTTGAAAGTGTAAACCACCCCTTTTTTTATTTCCCGCGCCACTATGTTTTTGAGATTCTCTCCTTAAATATTGAAGACAAAGTTTCAGAGCTTAGCAAGCAATTCGTTATTGTCCCAGGAAAGTATAAATTGGGAATTGAAAGCGATAAGAGTTTCATTAAACAAATTGAGATATACAGGGTTGGAATGAAATATGGAACCAAGTAAATAACTTTTGAACGAAAAAGACAATATAGTGCGCGTCAAAATGATGGAACGAATTCATTTTCTCAGAAGAAAAATTTTTGGCAACAAAATCCTGAAACAGATCAATTTTGTTTCACTTTTACCAAATTTTTATGCATTTTTGAAGGATTTTTGTTGCACTCTGTGCCATCCCCATCATCCCTCTAAATTTTTTGAATAGGGAAAGTGGGTCATGTGGAATTTTTTGGCAAGGTCTTTGTATCTTCTTTATAGGCGTGCAGAAATTCTCAAGAAAAAAATTTTGTTTTCGAAAAATTAGTTAGTTCAAAGAGGTTTTCAGTATGTGCACTTTGTCATGGCTCATTTACTTTGAGACGAATGGTACTTGATGAAATTTGTCACCGAATGGAAGTCGACCATTACAGTTTTGTTCATGCACAACTTTCAATCACTATGAAGCCTTTAACGGAGAAAAAAAATTTTTCACGTGAGGGGGTTGAAAGGGGTTGGAAGTTGTACATGAACAAAACTGTGATGGTTGACTTTCATTCGGTAAATAATTTCATCAGGTACCATCGTCTCAAAGTAAATGAGCCATGACAAAGTGTACATACTGAAAACCTCTTTGAACCAACAAATTTTTCAAAAAAAAATTTTTTTCTCGAAAATTTCTGCACGCCTGTAAATAAGATATAATGACCTTGCCGAAAAAGTACCACATTATCTACTTTCCCTATTCAGAAAACATAGAGGGTTGATGGGGATGGCACAGGGTGCCACAAAAATTCTTCAAGAATGCATATAAATTTGGTGAAAGTGAAACAAAAATTGACCTGTTTTAGGATTTTGTTGCCAAATATTTTTCTTCTGAGAAAATGAATTTGTTCCATAATTTTGACACGCACTGTATTTATGAAATTTTTTTTGTTGGTAATATACTTCCGGTTGAACCGGAAATACCCTACCCTCTTTTTTAATTTATATCCTGTGTATCTTAGCAGATATTGAAAGAGCCTGGGATTTCGAATGCGCACATACTAAGTTTAGTGTAAAAAAAAATCTATAAAAGCGAGGAATTATCGCACGTTAATCAAATATTTTTGAGTTTTTTACATTGCCGTTAAAACGTTCAGATGAACAAATTGATGTTGTGTGTATGTATAGTAAATAACGGTAAAAAAAGCACTGCCGTGAAAGCAGCAGTTTTTGCGCGCATGTTCAAATAGATGACCGCTTCGGCAACGAACATGCGCGCAAAAGCAGCTGCCTTCACGGCAGTACTTTTCTAGATTTTTTTTCGATAAATTACTGGATAACTTCCGGAAAAAACAACTTAGAAACTCGATATTTGTAGAGAAGGTTTGGACCCAATGATTCCGCAGATATACCCATTCAAAATTTTATTTTCCCAATATTTCCAAAAATACATATAAGATCGAATTGAAATCCAGGACTTTTTCGAAAAATGACAGTTTGAAGGTTTATACAGAATTTAATGAGGATATATGATGAGAAAATCACAAAATATTGAATATTTGAAAAAAAAATTTAGAATATTTTTTTATCGAAATGTTCTAATGACACGATCATCACGAAATTCTGCACAATGTTATCCTTCAACATCCCTGAACTAGCTGCTCTCATGACGATTGAATCAGTATTTCTTGAGTTATACCGAAAAAAACAACGGTATCTAGAAGAAAACCAAGAAATTCTACATATTTTTTCCCAATATCTCCAAAACTAATAGGAATATCGAATGGAGAGAACTAAATACACTGCTGTGAAATATGGAGCTCAAGGCATAACTGGAATTGTTCTCGAATATGAACAATGGTTTCAGAAAAAAAATTTTTTGGGAAAAAAATTTGAAAAAAATTTTTTTTTAATTGACTGACAATAAGATTCCAACGAAATTTTGCTCAAAATTGCGCGTCGTTATTCTTCAACTAACGGCCAACTTTCAATCCAGTCGCTCCAGTAGTTTCTGAAATAACTGGCTCCCTTCGACAGTTATCGTGTCCACGGCCGGCCGGACAGAATCGATTTTGACACCGGATTCGTCATCAGTGAGTACAACCTAGTCGTTTGAGACCATTTTTAGCTCAATCATCGAAAATTACAGACATTTGGACAAAACGATAATCATGTCAAATTTGAATTTACAAAAATTCATTTGTACAATAAAGAATGCCCAATTTAAGTGAATGAGTTGTATTTATTGTACAATTGAATTTATGTATATTCGAATTTGGGTAACAGTTACCGCTAGAGTACTCGTTTATTACTTATATAGGGTCTTTCAATAAGGACGGGTCGATTTTGACATGAAATAAATCAAATGTCTGTAATTTTGGATGATTGAGCCGAAAATGGTCTCAATCGACTAGGTTGGACTCACTGATGACGAATCCGGTGTCAAAATCGATTCTGTCCGGCCAGCCCGCCGGACGGTTGGCCGGCCGTAGACACGATAACTGTCGAACGAAGTGAGCTAGCAACTTGAAACTTTCAGGGTAGGTCGCGCATTGGAATGCCGCGGTTAAGTTCGTTAATGGGCCAAATCGATCAAATAGTTTCGGAGTTATAGGCATTTGAAGTTATTTATTTTTTATTTCAGAAACTACCTGAGCGATTGGATTCAAACTTGGCGGTTAGGTGATTGCCATGGTGATTTGGCATTACTAACTGAATAAAAAAATATAGGTTAGAAAGACGACGTTAAAACAACATGGCCGCCACAGGCTGCCAACATCGACCCGTCCCTATTGAAAGACCCTTTACTATGATACATCAATATTTTTATATGAACGTTTTCTTACGGTAAAACTCAAAAGAAGTTTATTAACGTGCAATAATTCCTCGCTTTTATAGATTTTTCACACTACACTCATTATGTGCCCATTTGAAGTCCCAAGCTCTTTCGACATCAGGAAAGATATACAGGAGGTCCCAAGTTGAGGGTATTTCCGGTTGAACCGGAAGTATATAATCAACGAAAAATCGTACATCAGATGCATTTTACGCCATTGCACTCACATGCAAAATTTCATAAATATTGTCCTTTTCGTTCAAAAGGTATTTACTTGGTTCCATACTTCATCCCAGTATAGGCTAGATGAGAATGTAATCGGGTGTGTTTCTGAACTACCTGGGTACACCAAGTACTGCGGAATGCGGATACAAAGAAGTTGAGGAAAAATATTGAGCAAAACAAGGGTAACTAGACATAGTTGGATTTTTTACGGGACAACAATAAGTAGTACCAAACAGCAACTATCCGAACTATTTAGTTGCCTTGGAGTAGGAAAATCGAGGGAGCCAGAAGCCTCCTTAATTTATCTACTCTGAGGCAAGTGAATTGTCGGATTGATTTTGGTCCTAAATCAAACACCTAAAAACGCTACTTTTGGGGTGATTTTCTTCAATGGTAGCTTCTCCAAAAAGGCCTCCCTCATTGATTCTTTCACTGTACTGCGTAAAATTATATTGTCTTATCATTCAAAAATCACTTATCACTCAAAAATTTTTCGTAACTTCTTTATATGCGCAGGTAGGTCAGAAAGATACTAGATTACATACTCATCTAGCCAATATATACCATCATGTAAAATTTTGACTTGAATCAAACATGTGTCTTCTCATGACTATATCATTAACAAAGTTGTTGGTCCATCTACTACGAAGGAATTGAATTAGGCAACACGTGTTGCACGTCTTTTGAAATGATCGCATCGAGAAAATGAGCAATTAATCTAAATGAACGCAATACACGGGTTATTTGTTGAAAACAACCAATTTTCGTTGATTCTCCAGAACACTTAGATCTCAAAGAAAAATACAAGAACTCACCGATTATTATTGTTAAAGAAAAACATGATTACTCCATTCACTCCACACACAAACACAACAAGAACTTCTTCTCGACTGTCTTATCTTCAAGGCAGCAGAACTTCGGTTGAACCAGTTGACCCTATTCGATATCCAATTGTTGATTTTTGCCGAGAATCAACCGATAACGAGTAATAATGTTTTTCAAAATACGTAAACTATGTTTGCCAACGAGTTCACGGAGTTTGGAACTGATCACTGAACAGCATCTACGCGCAATAGAAAGTTTTGAGTTCTCGAAATCAGATGAAAGTGAGAGCCGAAGATGTTACATACTGATTGATATAACAGGTTGCTCGAGGAATTAGGCAATACGTCAGAGAAAGAAGTGTGCACCTATGAAATTATGGGTTTTTCATAACAGGTTATGTAGAGAAGGTAGTAGCCAAAATATTGCACGGTAAATGAGGTGTAACGTGAAGGGTGTTTCAAATTGCGCATTTTTTTAAAGAATAAATAAAACACATGATTTGCATTCATTTTCAAGAACTTTTCAGTTGTAATTGGAGTATCAGTTATGAAATTTATATACGAAAAATAATATCTGTCAAATGGCCTCCTCTTGCAGCTCTACAGACGTTCACTCTTTGGCTAAAATTTTCAATGACATTTTGACATAATTTAGGTTCTATCTCACTATAGTGACACGAATAATTTCATCCTTCAGTTCAGGAATAGATTGTGGATTATTCTTATGAACCTGGCTTTTCACATAACCCCAAAGAAAAAAGTCCATCGGTGTCAAATCACATGATCTTGGTGGCCAATTGACATCACCGTTTCTGGAGATTATTTGTCCAGGAAATTTTTGTCTCAATAAATCAATTGTGTCATTTGCAAAGGGAGGTGTAGCGCCATCCTGTTGAAACCAAATATCCTCTAGATCAATATTCATTAATTCAGGCCACAAAAATTCGATTATCATTCGACGGTATCGATCACCATTGACAGTTACAGCTTCACCAGCAGCATTTTCAAAGAAGTAAGGTCCAATTATACCTACTGACTATAATGCACACCAAACAATGACTCGCTTAGGATGCATGGGTTTCTCATGAATAATTCGTGAATTCTCCTCACCCAAGATACGACAATTTTGTTTATTAACAAAGCCACCAAGTTGAAAATGTGCCTCATCGAAAAACATTATTTTTTGAGAAAAATCAGCTGGTTGTTCATTGATGAAATTGACAAATGAAGAACGTTTTAAATGATCTAATGGCTTTAGCTCCTGTGTTATTTGAACCTTTTATGCCTTCAGAGCTAATAAATCCTTGTGTAAAATACATCATGTTGCGGACCTACTAAGTCCAACTTGTTGTGAACGTCGTCCAATGGACATTCCAGGGTCTTTAGCAACACTTTCACGAACCAAATCAATATTTTCTTGTGAACGACCGCTACGCCTGTATGTTTCACTTTTTTGATCTTCCACCGAAACGGTCAATTCGTGAATGGGTAAAATCCACCCAATGATTCCGTAGATATACCCATTCAAAATTTTATTTTCCCAATATTTCCAAACATAAAGCTTAGATCGAATTGAATTTCAATACTTCATCTAAAATGACAGTTCGGAGGTTCATACAGAACTAAGTGAGGATGATTTGATCGGAAGATCACAGAATATTCAATATTTGAAAAAAAAAATCTAGAAAAGCACTGACGTGAAGTCAACAGCTTTTACGCACTTGTTCACATTGCGAAATGGCGACTTGAAAATTTCAGTGAAATATCAATGAAATATAAAAATAAAATAAAAAAATTTTCAAAAAAAAAATTTTTTTTTCGAATTTTTCCATGGATAATTCTTCTTATCGACACTGTTCATATTCCAACCAAGTTTCATTTCGACCAGATAAATATTTTTCGAGTTATTGAAAAATCAAAATTTCAAGTGGCTGTAGCACAAAAACCATTCGGCAGATTTGGCCCATTAACGAACTTAACCAGATATTCAGGATCTTAACCTAACCTGAAAATTTCAATATTCTAGGTCCTTCCTTTCGAAAGTCACAGCGCACACGGCCGGACGGACAGAATCAATTTTGACCACGTATTCTTCATCAGTGAGTGCAACCTAGTCGTTTGACCAATTTCGGCTCAAAATTCGAAAATTACAGACATCATGACGAAATGATAACGCGCTATTCCCCAGAACAAGAGCGTTAGAAATAATTTGAAATTTTGTTTTCAAAATGTTCTAATGACACGATCATCACGAAATTTTGCACTTTCAATCAGCACTTTTCAATCAGCACTTTAAAACTAGCTGCTAAGTTTCATCATGATTGAATTAGTAGTTTTTGATTTTTTCCCCTAAAAAACTACGATATGCAGGAAAAAACACTAAAATCGACATATTTTTTCGAAATATCTCCAAAACTTATTTCCGGATCGGATTGAAATTATCGGGAACATATCTGTCAAATTTCGTGGTTTATTCCTAGGTATTGTCGTTTTTTTCAATGTTTTTTACAGTATTGGTTATTCTGCGATCTTTTGATCAAATTATACTCCCGAGACAACTGAGAAACTCGATATTACTAGAGTAGGTTTGGGCCTCATCAACAAAAGCCGAATTCGTGAATGGTTAAAATCCACCCCATGATTCCGAAGATATACCAATTCAGAATTTTATTTTCCTAATATTTCCAAAAATATTGGATCATCTCAAGACGAAGATTTCTGAATCGGCCGTGAAGGTCGTGTGATTTGACACCACTGTATTAATTTTTTTGGAGATATTTAAAAGCAAAATCCTACTCCAACGAGCTACATGCTTTGCATCACTTGGAAGAGCTATTGGCAAAATACAGCCAGACTAATGGGGGTTTTTCCTTTAAACGAAATTGCAGTTATTTTCATGAAAAACCTTCAAAACATAACATTTCAAACATATAATTTCAATATTATATTTTTAAAAAAATGTTTGATCACCTAAAACTGAAAAATAAAAATGGGGATTTGCATTTAAAAGGATTTGTCATGAGTGCACGATATGGCAACGTCGAATTCAGCTTTCTCAGAAAGAAAAGGACGTCAAATGTGTTACTTTGCTTAGGAAAACAGAGATAGCTATACTTCGATCTGGTTAGAGTAGAAGACAACGACCAAGGAATAGGAAAATAAGAGCACAGACTGTCATACTGTCATATTACTGACAAATCGCGAATGGAAATTGTTTGGTTATATTGACAAAAAACACGTGTGTACCACAGAATAGGAATAAATATTTCGATATTCTATAGCAGAAAAAGCAATTCTATTAAACAACGTTGTCACTTCGTGCATGCCTGACAAATCCCAAACCCCAATTTTGAAATCTGATTTTGAATACTTTCTGAAGGTAATTTGGGAAAATGATGAAACAAACCCATAATAATTATGTTCAAATATGCATTTGCAGTAATAACCCAAATTCAGAAAAAACCCCCATTGCACAGACTGATCAGAAAGTGCATAACTCAATTTTTGATGAAAAACTCCTAATATTACTTTGAGAAGCACAATTTCTTTCATTTGAAATATCTAAAGATATAGTATGTGTAAAAAAATCGCAGTATTAGAGCGGGGGAGGTGCAAACGGGACACCATACATTTTAAGTATGAAACAAGAGCAGAGAGATAAAAAAACTCAGCAAAAATATTTTCGCTTTTCTTTCAAGTGTAGTGAAATTGAAATTTATTCAAAGAATAAGCCAACATAATGGAGGACATCTTTTTCATTGGAAGAACATTTTTCGTCTTCCTTCCGGATTGAGATTGACAATAATCTTCAATCATATTCTGCAACAGATGAAGAGACAGAAAAACATCAGCAAGCAGTAAATAATGTAACCTCTACATTTGCTCTCTGACCGGGAGGGGCCTTTCGTCCAGGTCCGGTCCTCCAAGTGATGATATTTCATATCCTCTGGTTCTGGTGTACGAAAACGCTACAGGCCTTTATATTTGGGAATTATCTCCCACAGATTTATAATTAATTATTCTTCACTAAAAATCCAATAAAACATTAGGAATAGAGAAAATTGTGACATATTATGTCTTCGATTGTTATAATTCTCTCTGGAAGTTTCGTTTGTCTATTTTGCACTTTTCTTCCTAAAAACAGAAGTGGCTATCGTTTTGCGTAAAAACCACAGACAAGAATAAGAAACAATGTAGAATTAAAGTACCTGTCAATTGATTTTATTCCCAGAAAAACCTGCAGAAAATTTGGGTGATTTTCGTAATAATGGGGATATTTTTAGATATCGATTGTTATTGATTGGTGAAGAACAATATGGAATGATTCAGATATAAATATTATCTATTCAATGGAAGCTTGTCCTCTATCGCAATCTCAATTTTGAATGATATTACTGTAGGTACTACTTGAATTGCAGATGTAGATAAAGAATCAAAATGGAAAGTTTGTACATATCATTAAAATCCATAGTTTCTCAGTCAGTATTATCATTGTATAATGTTTGATCTTACAATGAGATAATCATTATTATCTATTTTCAAATTTTGAGGTTTACATCTCTGAACGCATTTCTTTTCACTATGAAAACATAGATGACTTTTTGCGCCCTTGTTTTACGGAACAGTGTACTTTTGTTTTGCCCAAATGTCTGTAATTTTCATTGTCATGAGGATACTTGGTATTTAAATTTTTTTCGAATAGCTACTGTTTATTCTGTGATTTTCAAATCATATTATCCTCACGAAATTCTGCATGAACCTTCAAACTGTCATTTTCAATCGAGTACACATTTCAATTCGATCCAATCTGTACTTTTGTAAATATTAGAAAAATACAATTTTGAATGGAAATGAGGTCCAACCAACTGTACCAATATCGAGATTCTAGGTTTTTTCTTTGGGAAGTTATTGTGCTCAAGGTCGGCCGAACAGATCAGATCAGATGAGCACCGTTTTCGAGAAAAACAATTTGGGAATATTGTCTCAAAATTGAAAAATATCGAGGTACAAAAAGATAGTTGTTTGGTAGGCCCTTCATAGAAATTTTCATAGTATGTTCGCAGTTATACAGGGTGTTCCTAATTAAGTGCATCAACGGTCAACTGTAGACTTCCCATGAAAAAAATAAAAAAAATTTTTCTGTTCCATTTTTTCCTCCGGGTCTTCGTTTCAGAGATACAGGGTGTCAAAAATGTATTTTTTTTTCAGTTTTTTGCTAATGTCTCAGAAACCGTTTGAATTACAGAATTCAGGTTTTGTACACACATTCTCACTAATAATAGCTACTTTCTTGCACCTTACTCGGTTTCATTGAAAGTGCCAGGGGCGGAGATATTGAATTTGCATAAAGGTTAAAATACAAATTTGTCCAGTGGTGTAAAATTTGGGGGGGTAAAACCTTTGTGCAAATTCAATATTTCCGCCACTGGCACGTCTAATAAAACCGAGTAAAGTGCACGGAAGTAGCTATTTCTTGTGACAATGTGTGTACAAAAACTCCATTCGGTAATTAGAACGGTTTATGATATATTAGCAAAAAACTGGAACCCTGTATCTCTAAAACGAAGACCCGGAGGAAAAAATTGAAAAAAAATTGTTATTTTTCCATGAAAAATCCACAGTTGACCGTTGATACACTTATTTAGGAATATCTTGTATTTTGAGCTACTTAGAAAAAACAGTTGTACTAAATCCATCTGAAGAGTCGCAACTTCGAAGGGCTGTTGATTTTGTCAACAATCAATTCACAAAAAAAATTTCAACTTCCCCAATACTTTCGATAGTAGAATAAAGTGGTGAATTATTAACCACTCATTTTGGGACACCTTGTATATTCTCATTCTCCTGCTATTCTCTCCTTCAAGCCTTGTACAGAGAACTGTTGACAAATAACCCACGGGACTCTACAAGCGTTGATCTTGGGTCAATGCAAACAAAACTTTGTGATAAACAGTTACAAAGACAGTAAAATAGATAATTTTCAAAATATTTCCAAAGCACATTGACATATGTCGAACACATGAGATTTTTTCTTCGAATAGCTACTGTTTATTCTGTGATTTTCAAATCATATTATTGTGACGAGTACGGCCCTGTCCATTCTAGAAGGTTGCTGAATGCTCCAGAAGGCCGAGCAGTCTATGAGTCACCCGCCTCGCTCTAGAGCATTCTGGAAACTGCTGGAAATTCCACACGTAATAAAAAGGTAGACGCGGATCAGCACAGGGACCAATTCAGCAGAGTGATCCGTAGCGGAAAGAGTTCAGTGGAAATAAATTAGTGTGCATATAAATTGTGAACAGACTTTGATAGAAGTAGTTGTTTAGTTATTGGAACAGTAGTGTGTAAATAAGTGTAAATAAATAGTTTAAATATTCTAAACGTTTTGATAAAATAAGAAAACGTTACATTATCCTCACATATTCTGCATGAACCCTCAAGCTGTCATTTTCAATCGAGTACTAATTTCAATTCGATCAAATCTGTACTTTTGGAAATGGCAGAAAAATACAATTTTGAATGGAAACTAGGTCCAAACCAACTACCAATATCGAGCTTCTAAGTTTTTTCTTTGCGAAATTATTGTGCTTAAGGTCGGCCGAACAGATCAGATCAGACGAGAACCGTTTTCGAGAAAAACAATTTGGGAATATTGCCTCAAAATTAAATATCGAAGTACAAAAAATAGTTGTTTGAGAGGCACTTTTTAGAAATTTTCATATTATTTTCGCAGTTGTATTTTGAGCTACTAAAGGCCGGTATTATAACACTTAACTTTAACTTCAACTGACAAATTTGACAGTTGTGATAGGACATAGCTGTCAAAACTGTCAGTTGAAGTTAAAGTTAAGTGTTATAATACCGGCCCTGAGGGCCAATTGCACCGTTTTCCTCTTAAGCTACAGTTAGTTAAGCAACGATAAACTTATTGAACTCTGCTGTAAATATTCGGCTTGCACCGAGGCTGAATGTAACTAGATTAAAATTAATCTACAAATCTGGTTACTTTCTCATGAATTGGTACTTGTGACTAGCTTCATGTTGTTTATTTTAACCCTAATTGAAGAAATTATTTAATTCAAAAGATGAAACCCATTATTATGGGTTACTACTACCATATTTCCATAAGTTATGAAAAATCAAGATGCATCTATTGAAAAACCCAACGAAAAAATATATATGACAGACTTTATAGCTTCCATAAAAATATTGCATGTAATGTTCCTGACTTGTTTATTATCATTAAGACTATAGGAATCTCTTACCACAGACCTCTGCATCAGGCTTTAAACCTTATTCAAATTTATAGTCATATACTCAAGTAAACTCATATTTTGTAATATCTCAAGATTTAAGTTTCTGCATGGAATTACAATCCTGGCGTTTGTAAGATGAATAAATGAATAGTATTGATTTATCCGAAACAACTACGATAAGGAACGGCTCACCTAAGAGTAGACTTTCTATTAAATTATTTTGTTTGTAATAAGTATATTATGAATTGAGTTAATTTTTGGTCGAAGATAATGAAAACTCTAATGTGGATCCGCAGATTAAAAAGTATTCTATATTAATATTGAAGTATCATGGATGGATTGACAAAGGTGTACGTTTGAAGATTGTCTAACACGAGGATGCAATTTTTTTCACATTAATTCGTTTGTAGTTATATTTTGAGTCCAATTAATATATAATAGAGGATTATCATAGCACAGAGACACCACCTGCACAATAATGAAGTAGTACATGATAGCTTTCCACGTAATATATCACAGAATGAAATAGTACTGAAGAATCTTCATGAAACTATGTTTTCTCATTCCAAATATGTTTTCGATTTCATTCTGCTATTTGCTCTTGGAAATAAATGAGCATATCTTTGTAACTTTTTCATTTCAAATAGTTGAAGGCTTATAGGAATACCATTACGTTTACGAACTCAATGGAAATACTGGTGTTAATTCTTCATGCTTTAAAACATACGAATCAATGCCTACTGATGCCAGTTCCTCCCTATATCATTTTTCATAAATATCATCTGAAAATCAACCACTTTTAATCAAAATTTGATTATCAACTCGTAGGAGTTCTCCATCAATGTCCAATGTAAACAAAAAAAACGTAAACAAACTGGAGGTTACGTCCAGAAAAATGTCAAAACTTGTACGAAATCGCTCGAAAGTAGGGTTAGATTCCGAAGCTTACCATTAATCCTACTTTTAAACCCCCAAATTCGTAGGCTTAAATATAACAGTCTGTTAAGGCCTTTTAACGAGGATTACGTGACGGTGCAAGATAATTTTGTACCAAAACCTTGCTTATGAACCTAATCTATGGTTTTGTAATACGGTGCAATTGGCCCTTAGAAACAAGAGTTGTACCAAATTTCATTTAGTTTTTGATAATGAATTGAAATCCATCTGGAGAGTCGTAACTTCGAAGGTATGATGATTTTGTCAAGAATCATTTCACAAAAAAAATTCTCAACTTCCCCAATACTTTCCATAGTAGAATAAAGTGGTGAATCATCAAACACTTATTTTGGGGCACCTTGTATATCCCCATTCTTCTGCCATTGTATAAAGACATGTCTTTATACAATGCTTCTGCTATTCTCTCCTTCAAGCCTTGTACAGGGAACTGTTGACAAATTACCCACGGGACTCAAAAAGCGTTGATCTCGGGTCAATGCGAACAAAACTTTGTTTGTGATAAACAGTTACAAAGACAGTAAAATAGATAATTATCAAAATAGTTCCAAAGCACATTGCCATATGTTGAACACATGAGAATCTCTTTTGAACGTCGGATAGCTTCACTAGAATGCATTCAGTATTATCGCGTAGCTTGTTAATCTATCAATTACAAAATGCTGAAGAGATATGTCTTGGTTTTGATTATCTTAATAGTCTCAGTAACCTCGGTTCGTTTAGAGAAATCGCAAATCGGAAATATAAGAAATTACAGTTTTTTAAACTACGGCGAAAAAAAGCCATTTTACCCCAAGAAAATTCTGCGTGCGAATGAAGTGGTTGAAACTAAAGTGGACATACTCGGTGAAATATTCAAGAAGAATGTGGAATCCTTGAAGAAAACCAAAGAACTAGATATAATTTTTTTGATTGATGGGTCATCCAGTGTTGGAAAAGACAATTTCAGAAGCGAATTGAAGTTTGTGAAAAAGTTGCTGAGTGATGTTACAGTTGATTTGAATCATACTAGAGTTGGAATAATTTCTTTCAGTTCTTCTGATAATGTGGTGAGTATGGGGAGGTATATCAATGGACAAATGATGGAATTATCGATTGGTTTCAGTTGAAGAATGTTGACGAGATAAGTATACCGCGTGGTGAAAATAATAAATGTCTGCTGCTGAACAAACAGTTGACAGCAGTTAATTTCATAGGAGGAGAGACTTTTACATTGGGAGCTTTTCAAAAATCGAAGGTAAGTTTTTTTACGCGCATGTTCTAGGGGAACAGCGTGCTATCGTTTTTTCCAAATTTATGTAATTTTCGATGATTGAGCCGAAAATGGTCTCAAACGACTAGGTTGGACTCACTGATGACGAATCCGGTGTCAAAATCGATTCTGTCCGGCCGGCCAACGACATGATAACTGTCGAACGGAGCCAGCTAGCGACTTGAAATTTGTAGGGTAGTTCGCGCATAGGAATGCCGCGGTTAGGATCGTTAATGGCCAAAACCGGCCAAACAGTTTCGGAGTTATAGCCATTCGAAATATTGAGGTTAGTTTCCTCATATTTCTGAAACTACTGAAGCGATTGGATTGAAACTTCGCAGCTAGTCCGAAGATGTTGAGGGATAACATTGTGCGAAATTTCGTGATGATTATGTCATTAGAACAATTTGAAAAAAATCTGAAATTTTTTCTTTCGAATATTCGATATTCCCTGATCTTCTCGTCATATTATCCTCATGAAATTCTGTAAGAACTTTCAAACTGTCATTTTGAGTACTGGATTTCAATTCGATATAATCTGTATTTTCGGACATATTGGGGAAATAAAGAATGGGTGTATCTGCGGAATCATTGGGTGGATTTTACCCATTCAAAATTTTATTTTTCCAATATTTCCGAAAATACAGATTAGATCGAATTGAAATCCAGTGATTTATCGAAAAAAATCTAGAGAAGCACTTTCGTGAAGGCAGCAGCTTTTGCGCGCATGTTCAAATTCGTTGCCGAAGCGGTCATCTATATTGAACATGCGCGCAAAAACTGCTGCCTTCACAGCAGTACTTTTCTAGATTTTTTATTTCCTGGTATCAAGAGCAATGAACGTTTGCCCAAATGTCTGTTATGTTCGAAATTTGAGACGAAATTTGACTTGGACGATAATGTTGGAGTCAATGGTGAAGAATCCTGGATCGACTTATGTTCGTCCTACCGTAGGAGCTCTTGAAAAGAGGGACCCTGACTCTTGCAATATTCAGGGTGGGTTTGGAGCCTCAGTATCTCGGTTGAGTTTGCTTATGGTCAAAATTTGTCCAATGGTTTCAGAGTTATTCACATTTGCACTCTCGAAATATTCTCTCAAACACTTATGATGTATGATCCGATTGAAACTTCTTAAATTTAAATATCAGCATCCGCAAAGCTGTGCAAAATTCCGTGAGGATCGTCTTGCTCGAGCACGACGATAATGCTCGTTTTCTTCAATTTCTAAATTTTTGTTTCAAAGATTTCATTTTGTAAACTGTCTGTCAGATTGCACTGAAATCGCACACATCTTCAGAACCGTACCCAACAACCGTGTACAAAATTTCAGCTCGATCCGATATGTAGTTTCGAAAATATTGAGAAAATAATTAAAATTTGAAATTTTTTTTCTTCAATAACTATGCAACAATAAATACTTTTTCGTTGTAAAATGCGGGCGCGCAACTTGTGCAAAATTTCGCGAGGATAATTCTGTTGGAAACATTCTGGAAAAATTATGTTTTGAATTTTCGGAATTTTCATTGGAAATTTTTTAATTCATAAACTACTAGACAGATTTCCCTGGAATTAATGAACTCCGAACCTATTCTACAGTAGTTGAATATTTTTCGGAATATACTTTGTTTTCAGGCAACCACTAAGTTAACCGTAAACACAATAACTCCTGAAAAGAATAACATATAAATACTTCTTATTCTTGAAAACTTGGGGCTCATTAAGCAGATAGTATTCATGAATAGGTCAAATCCGCCTAATGATCCCGTCAATATGATACTAACGAAATTTTACAAGAGCATAAAAAAACAATGTGTAACTACTCTCTAATCCACTTACACTTTCTGCGTCTAACGCACGTTTCGGAAACTACATTTCCTTCGTCCAGAGACATATCGTTACTACACATATAATAGCGGCGGTAGCTTAGTGTTTATAGCTCATGCCTGATGATCGTAAGGTCTGGGATTCAAGCCCTTGGCCGGGAAATAACTTTTCCGGCTTTCAGAGGACCGTCCAACTATTCGCTGTTAGATAAACAATTAAGAGTGCTGTTCCTAACGTGGCGCAAGGAATTAGTAACAAAGCCTACACAGAACACACCCGGTATCCTAACTCGCACAAGCTTTAAGCTTCTGAGGGGTTTCGTTGAAGCCTAGGATATTCGGAAAATACAAATACATGAACCTTTATGCCGTCGTTTATCGACCACTAGGCTCTAGATTCCAGTTCCATCGGATCTTTATTTTTGTAAGTATCAGGAAAATTAAATTACGAATGGACGTATCTGCTGTATAATTGGGTATGATTTTATCTATTACGGTATTGTTTACTAAGCTTCAACACCTTGTCTGAAAATATATATCAGGTCTCCAGGGCTATCTTTTCGGATGTTATAGTGTTTAACATCGCTGTCAAGACAACAAAGTTCCTTCGCTAGAATGATCCTCTTTGTTATTCATAATTAAGTACCATTTCTGATTTATTAAGGTTCGCGATGCCCATTTTCAGGAAATATTCGATAACAGCCGAAATTCGTCTAAAAAGGTAATATTTCTCATAACTGATGGGTTTTCAAATGGTGGAGATCCAGTTCCAGTCGCTCAAGAGCTGAAAAAGCAAGGAATAACCATATTTACCATTGGCATAAGAAATGGCAATTATGAAGAGTTGTACAAACTTTCGTCTGAACCAGGAGAAATACACAGTTACCTTTTGGACAGCTTTGAAGAGTTCGAGAGCTTAGCCAGAAGAGCTCTGCATGTAGGTGAGTTCTTCAGATTGAATGATACAGCAGTGAAGATTCAGAGGATTGAAATAGATTTTCTATTTTACTCTAGCCTGTTATATCTGGTTTATCCTATCTTGCTGTTTCAGAATTTGTTCTTTCTTTTCTTGTATCAGTATCTCATGGTTCTTCTATAATCCTTCTCCTTTTCCGATTCTCTGCTCTATTCCTCAATTATCACTATATCTTCATTATCATAATCTCCGAATTTTCTGTGGTATCCTAACTTCTTCAATTCCTACCTCCAGAATCGTAGCAGCATCCTGAATACCAAGTTTCTAGATATAGAGAATTATGCCGATCAACTGTTGTACAATTTCCAGATTTGAAAATTGGAGACTACATACCCCTTGGGATCAACAGTCCATGTGATAACCTTTGCAAAGAAGGAGACTGCTGCCATAAAGATGCCATCTGTACTTGCGGAACTTCAACCGGTCATTACTCATGCGTATGTCCAACAGGGTATTACGGATCTGGACTCAAGGAGGAGGGATGTTCTTGTAAGCATCTTCCGAATGGAGAAAACAAAAAATCATGTTTCGTGTTTCAGTATGCCCAGTTGGATTTTATTCGGACGGACCAAATCTTTGTACACCATGTTCTGATATGTTTCATACGACTGTTCCTCCAGCATACGGAAAAAGTAGTTGCCATTGTAAGACAGGATATAAACAATCGAATGACACCGACAAATGTGAAGGTAAGGTTCAATTCTTGTAAGTATCCTTCTTTACTTTTCTTTTTTCCTTTTCATGCAAAATTTACATTCATTGACATTTTTTCCTTGTCCTATATTGCCTTAATCCTCGCTCTAACTCCTTCCACCTTACTCTTTCATTTTGTGTAGATTCTCTCTATTTTATTCACCCAGAAATCTGTCCTTCTATTCCAACATTTTTCTGAGAGAGATATTGAGGTCGAATCTATTTTTAGCTATAAAATGCAAAAAGCTTTCGGAACCGAAACATGGTTACTTCGTGAAAAAAACCTGCGACAGAGTCATCAACTCTGCTTGTGGTGTGAGATGTGAGGTTGGTTACAATCTTGTTGGAACAAGCATAAGATTGTGTCAGAACGATGGCTCATGGACTGGTATCACCCCTGCGTGCCAAGGTAAGATATAGCTGGCCTTTGCATCAAAATGTACTATGAATTTTTTTCAGTGAGAACTTGTGAGAAGTTGAGCATTCCGCAGTTTGGATCAATGACTTGTGTTCATAGCGATATGGGAATAACCTACAACCAGAACCAAACTTCGTTTCCAGTAGATACAGTGTGTTCTTTCAAATGTGAAAAAGGAAAGATTTTCATCGGGTCTAGACATCGTACTTGTTTACCACTGGCTAAATGGAATGGTCTTAGGGCAATGTGTAGACGTAAGTGTAGTTTTCAGTATGGAGGGGTTCCAAATGGAATATGAGCTTCTTAATTGAACTATTATTTTTTCAACTAAAGAGATCAAGTGTAATAAAATTCCTGCCATCGCTGATGCAAAAATTGAGCCCAAGTCTTGTACATATGGGAAACAAGCACATGGAAAAAAATGTACTATTACCTGCAAGGAAGGTTATGAGACAATTGGTCCTAAAGAACGATCATGTACAGGGGATCTAGGACTCTGGAACACCAAGGAGGAAACATCTTGCAGAGGTACTATCAGAACATAAAGCCGGGAGATTTACCTAATTTTATCATTGCTCGCTTATAGACATTACGTCGCCTGTCATAAAGTGTCCAAAAAACATAACAACAAAAGCTAATTTCGGTTTGAATTATGGGTTTGCCATTTGGGAAGCTCCAACCATCACAGGTAAGAGATTAATCAGATGAATCAATGCTTGTTGCTGCACGATTTCGATTCTTCCAGACAACTCAGATGACGATATTGTTGTTTGGACGAAGCCACCCATAGCAAACCTATCCAGTTTTCGTTTCCTAATAGGACGGACTGAAATAACCTACTTCGCAGAAGATTCTTCGAAAAATCAAGCAGAATGCACCACAGCTGTTACAGTACTCGGTAAGATATTCATTTCAACTTCTTCATCGAACCAGGAGGACAAGGAAAAGACATCTTTCGTAGATATTCCAAATGAAAGAATATCAGGCCATCGGCAAGCAGATATTTAAACTGTCTGAATGATTTAGGCTTTAGTACCTAGAACTCTTTCGGTTTTGTACAAGGTCACGCTGATGATCGGTAATACCGTGAAACTGCAGTTGACGAATTACTTGTTAGATACAAAACCTGGAGCTCTGTAATCTCCTGAACCTTCTACTCCGTTTTTTTAATGACTCAATGTCCATATTCATATCGATTGAATTGTCAAGATGTTCACAGATGAAGAGAGACCTACCATCGAAAACTGTATCAATCCACATCCTTTTCTTAGCGAAGATGGTAAAGGAGCAAACGTTACGTGGGAGGAACCTTATATCCATGATAATTCTCATCATGCAACAGTAAGTTTCAGTGACTTCCAAAGTCACTCATCATTTCGGAAATTTATCAACCACTAGACGATGAATAATGCCCGTAGCCTATACGAATATTTTGAGCACCTTTTATTTGAAACCAACATTGATCGATAGTTTGAATTTTAAGGTGATTAGGTCTCACAACTTCGGATACTTTGGAATAGGAACTACTACGATCACCTATGCAGCTGAAGATGAATCTGAGAACAGAAATATTTGTCAGATGAATATCACCGTAAGAGGTGAGTAAAGTGATTTTCAAGGATACTGAATGGTTGTGATTCTGGTATTATAAAAATGGCGTAACATATCAGTTTTAGAATAGGGGGGGGTCGGGTTTTGGCGACTTTCACAATTTTGTAGCTTTGACCCTTACAGAAGGGTAGCCACCTTTACGACTATTGGATTAGAAAACATCTGTGAGTTATGAGGTCATCATCGCAGACACAGATATAATGCCTTTTGTAACCATAATTCATTCATTTTATCTGTAATTCTCGAATTTTATCCCGAAATCGATCTCAAACGACTAGATTGAACTCACTGATGACGAATCCAGTGTCAAAATCGATTATGTCCGTCCCTCCGGCAATGGAAACGATTACTGACTCGAAACTTTCAGGGTGGAATGCCGCGTTTGAGTTTATTTATGGGCCGAATCAGCCAAACAGTTTCGGAGTTGTAGTCATTTGAAGTTTTTAAGTTATTTGCCTTATAATTCAGAAACTACTGAAGCGATTGGATTGAAATTTGACAGTTAGTTGAATCATTTCGACGGGCAAGTTTCTGTCAAATTTCATCAACATCGTGATCTTGGTAAATAAAAAAAAAGTTTTTTCCGAAAAAATTTTTTTCTTCAGTAACTTTCTGCATATTCGAAAGAAAATTCTTGGAATTCTATATTTTGCAGCAGTTTACCGAATTTCAGTTTGATGCGGTAAAGATTGTCGGAGATATTTATTGGAAAATCTATCAAATTTCGTGCATTTTTTTTCGGTATCGTTGTTTTCTTCGGAATATCTCAAAGAAATCTGATTGAATAATCATGAAACTTGGTTTTTAGTTTGAAAATGCTGATGCAAAACTTCGTGTGAAATAACACAATAACTTCCGGAAGAAAAGACTAAGAAACTCGATATGTCTAGAGTAGGTTTGGTTTATACTTACAAAGGTCAAATTCATGAATGGGTTAAATCCACCTAATGATTCCGCAGATATACCCGTTCAAAATTTCATTTTTCCAATATTTCCGAAAATACCGAGATAAAATCGAATTGAAATACAGTATTTGATTGAAATAAAAACCTAGAAAAGCACTGACGTGAAGGCAGCAGCTTTCGCCCGCATGTTCAAATTAATTGAAGAGTCGAAATACTTGAATGTCTACTTTCAACCCTTTGTTACGTAGGGAATGCCATCCCTAATGCTCTCAGGATAGGAAAAAATTAGCATAGAAGTCGTCGTATTGAGAAGCGTTCTTCAGTGACGATAAGATAACTTTCTAGAAAGGAAAGTAGACATAAAATTTTTCGAGTTCGCAAAACATGGTGCAGATTTCTTGTGGTTCCGATGCTACACGATTTGGACAGCCTGTACAGTACCTACAGTTTCTGTTGAAAATGTCATTATGCCTTTGAATCTTGGTAGGGATGGCTAACCCTCCGTTGACCTGTCACGCCATTTTTGTTATTTTGTATAAATCCTTTTAAATGCTCAACTCCATAATTATATTGACGCTAATCGTGTGTATATTTTTATCAACATTGCAGAGCCTAAATGCGACGAATTCGAAGCTCCTGAAAATGGTAGGAGTGAGTGTTCGAGGAAAAACAATACGATTATTTGTATCGCATCATGCAATGAGGGATTCCTGTTACCTATATCGTCGCCATTTTCTAACGAATCGACACTGGACTCCATAACATTCAAATGCAACGTCACAGAAAATGTCTGGTATAATGAAGATGGTCTTCTTCTACCTGACTGTACTGGTTAGTATTGAAATCATGCGGACTATATCGTTAGAAAAATTTTGTGAAAAAACGTTGAAAAAATGTCATATTTCGAGAAATTTAGCATGAACCTTAACGACCATACTGTACCAATTTCCAGCACGATCGTATATCGCATCGGAAATATTAAGACAATTCTGTTTTCTAAGTATCGTTGTATTTTCCCAAATATCTCGAAAAATACCAATAAGATCCAGAAGGGAAGAAATAGTTAATTGAAAAATACTGATTCGCACAGTTCAGAAAAACTTCCTCAACAGTTTTTTTTTCAAATATTCATACTCATCCTCTTGAATTCGAATAATTTGTTGAAACATATCGACCTGCAAACTCATGATGGCTTGAAAGCCAAAAAAAAAATCGCCAGGACCATATTATTTGAAGATTACAAATTGCTTTTATCACGAAGTAAAGGTGTGTTTGGCGGGTTTAATACGTGAATAGGTGAGACCATTGACAACGGATATGAAAAAGCGTGTTAAAGCTCCTGACTTCCTGTCATGCTTTTCTAGTTGATAAATTTGTTTCCAGTTAATATCAAACCGAAGGAAATTATCCAAAATGGTACCACAGAAATGGAGCCAGATTTTGACTGCACCAAAGAAATCGATAAGAAAATCGAGGTAAGTGAGAAGAACTACTTCCCTTCTGCCCTAAATTAAATTGAGTAAAACCAATATAATAAATTGAGTAAAACCAATATAATCAGATAGAAAATGACCTGAAGACAATTCTGACCAACGAAGTATGCAAGGACAACTGCTCTGTAGTCACAGACTCTCGATGTTTCGAAGAAACGCTGAACGAATCGGAAGAAGAAAAGACCAACATTGTAAAGAGAGAAATATATCAATCTAAATCTACCCAGAAGCGGACGAATAATAGGGGAAAATCTCGAAAAAAAAAGCTGAGAATAAATATACAAATAAAGAGTCAATACAGCAATAACACCTTGATAATGTCCGACTTGAATATAGGAAATAACACAATTCAATTCGAAAGGCCGCAATTTGTATGTCCATCTGGATATATACCTAGGAAGAATAGATGTGGTAAGGTCTTTGGGATGAGTATAGATAGGTCTGGCCTGCGTCAAAGCAACTGGCATAATAATGACAATAAAAGATATCGTGAACCACTTCCAATGGATTTATTATGCCAGTTGCTTCGATAGAAGGACCTCTTGTTTAGTATTGGATCATTAACTTCAACTAAAACATCTTTTTAACTTCCCTGGAATATTTAATCGTAATATACGGTGGTGAATTATTGACCACTAAAGATAAAGTGTTTCAAATTGCTCGGTTTTTTGTAAGAATAAATAAAATATTGATGGCGCACTGTATTCGTCTGGGTATTTTGACATTCAAGAAGTTTGATGTATGACATTTATAAAATGGCTTCGTACACGATACAACAACGCGTTCAAATTGTTGAATTATTTTATGAAAATCAGCGTTCTCTGTAAAGTGTTTTTGGAAAATTAAGTCGAATTATTAAAAAATTTCAAGAGACCGGGTCGGTGGAAGATCAAAAAAGTGAAAAAATACAGTTGTAGCGGTCGTTCACAAGAAAATATTGGTATTTGGTTCGTGAAAGTATTGCTGAAGACCCTGGAATGTCCATTAGACGACGTTCATAACAAGTTGGACTTAGTGGGTCCACATCATGACGTATTTTACACAAGGATTTAGCTCTGAAGGAATATAAGGTTCAAATAACACAGGAACTGAAGCCATAAGATCATTCAAAACGTCGTTCATTTGTCAATTTCATCAATGAACTACCAGCAGGTTTTACTCAAAAATCATGCTTTCCGATGAGGCACATTTTCAACTTGGTGGCTTTGATAATGAACAAAATTGTCGTATTTGGGATGAGGAAAATCTACGAATTATTCATGAGAAACCTATGCATCCTAAACGAGTCACTATTTGGTGTGCATTATGGTCAGGTGGTGTAGGTAATTGATAATTGATAGTCGAATTTTTTTTGGCCTGAATTAATGAATATTGATCTAGAGGACATTTGGTTCCAACAAGATGGCGCTACACCTCACTTTGCAAATGTCACAATTGATTTGATGAGACAAAAATTTCCTGGACGGATAATCTCCAGAAACGGTGATGTCAATTGGCCACCAAGATCATGTGATTTGACACCGATGGACTATTTTCTTCGGGGTTATGTGAAAAACCAGGTCTATAAGAATAATTCACATTCGATTCCCGAACTAAAGGATGAAATTATGAATGTCATTAGTGAGATAGAGCTTCAATTATGTCAGAATATCATTGAAAATTTTAACAGAAAAATGGTCGTCTGTAGAGCTGCAAGAGGAGGCCATTTGACAGATATGATTTTTCGTATATAAATGTCATAACTGATACTTCAATTACCAATGAAAAGTTTTTGAAAATGAATGCAAATTATGTGTTTTATTCATTTTGGAAAAAACGTGCAATTTGAAACACCCTTTACATTCAGAATGACTTCGTTGCAACTTCAACACGACAGTCGACGCGAAATTTGCCATTCGTACTAAAATGTCGGACAAGCGGTTGTCGAGTGACACACCATAATGCTTTTGTTCATGTTCTTAGGTTAGATCTAACCAGAAAGCATTCAAAGAGCTTCATACTCCTCATCCTTGATACACTCGTTAATAATCGTTGCAAATCAATGAAAAAGACGTGCCAAATTAAAAAAAAAAACAATAAATCCTAAGCAGTCTCCTGAACTGCAAGCAAGCTGCTAGCAAGATATTTGGTCGGCTCCAGCTTGAGTGCCGGCACGATTTCCATCGTGAACGGCAGCGTTGGAATCCATATCCTGAGCATTTGTAGCCAAGTCGCACTTCGCCCGTGAAGTTATTCTGAATGTAGCTTCATTCTGAGGTACCCTGTATATTAAGTGTGTGGTTTCAGTTCAATGTCCCAAAGGAACATACCAGCTGGGGAATAAATGCAAAAATTGTGGATTCGGTTTCTATAATGCAGATTATGGACGGACATCTTGTTCACCATGCCCTCTGCATTTATCAACCAGAAAGATGAGATCGAAGAGTATAACAGAATGCAGAAGTAAGTTCTCCTTCAGAACCCTACATTTCAATTATTTTTAAGTTTGGTAATGGAAAGGAAAAGTTTGATTGCTATAATGATTCTTCTTCATGATCGCTTCATATTCTCTTCAAGAATATCCAACCTCTTATTTGCAGAGCAATGCCCTCCAGGAACTCATGCAAGAAAAAAAGCAATCAGAAACTCGAAGAAAATCTACAAAAAAGTGATAGAAAGGCCCACACTTCAGCCTTACTGTAAATCCTGCCCCATAGGCACCTACCAAGACGATTATGGGCAAATCCAATGTGTATCATGTCCAAAAGGATATACCACCCTTGGTTATGGATCTACAGACGTAGGAGCCTGTATCGAAACTGCAGAAGAAATTTGTATGAAGTCGAGGAACATTTGCAATAAGGGTAATTGCGTGGCTAAGGATAGGATTCATTATGAATGCGATTGTTTCAAAGGATATATAGGTGAGTAGGACATAGATCCATAGTGCTCCGCTCTTTCTTCGTCCAAAATCACCTATTGTGGCAGAAAACATCGATGCTGTCCGTAACTAAATTGATATTGCTAGGTCGTCATGTGAAATTGAAACACTCGCGTACCTTCGATATTGCATGAATATTTGGTTGTCAAAAGATTCGTTCGCGTTGGATATCGCTCATGTCGATTGGTAAAAAGAAATGCTCGAAAGAATAATTATTCACGGTGCTTCAAAAAAAGTCCAGGGGATCGCGACGGGTAACGATTCATTGATATAAATGTATATAAAGCAGGATGTGAACAACAATCTACCGTATGGGTCTTTCAAGATGTACCAAATCCAACAAAAGTTGTTCGCACACGAAGTAATCCGAAGCAGATGGTCTCTGGTTTATGCAGAATAACTGGATATAGGAGATTTGTCCGGAAATACGTATGAAACATTCGGGGCCTCCTGTCGAGGCGTTGTGGCGGGGCGGCCTGGTGGTCCACCTTCTCTATGCAATCCCCTCAATGCTCAGTTCGAGCCGTAGCGCTCTGCGAGTAAGTAGGATTTAGGTGTGCTTGTTGAAAGAAACCCATTTTTACCTCCCGTCGGCATGGAGCTCTCTCTGATTGGGGAACAGCGTATCAACATCAAGTTTCTTACAAAGCTAGACAAGAATGGTCGTGAGATTTTTAAATGTTTGCATCAAGTTTACGGAGACAGTTCTCTGAAGGAACCAATGGTCAACAAGTGGTTGAAAAGGTTCAGGAAAGGCCGAGAAGATGTAAAAGATGACCAACGCTCAGGACGCCCCTCCACATCGAGTTCCGAGTAAAATGTTGAACGAATTCATGGTTGTGTCCTTGAAGACCGTCGATTGACAGTTAGAATGATAGTTGAGGAATTGTCAATCCCAAAAACAATCGTGCACGAAATTCTGAGAGAAAAACTATCGATGAAAACGACAACGCGCCTGCTCACACGTCTCTCGTTGTGCGTGAGTTTTTGGCCCAAAGCTCAATCATTGTAACAGAACACCCTCCTTATTCACCCGATTTAGCTCCTTGCAAGTTCCCCCTGTTCCCAAAATGCAAAATGGTGCTCTGGGGGCGGCACTTGGGGGATGTAGAAGCCATCAAGGCTCAAACGACACGGCAAATGAAGAGCCTCACAACTGAAGACTTTCAGCGATTGCATCAGCAGTGGGAACGGCGTTGGCAGAAGTGCATCTTGTCTCAGGGGGAGTACTTTGAAGGAGACCATATTGAAATACCTGAATAATTGTGAAATAAAGTGGTTATTCCACTTTTCTACGTATTTTCCGGACAAACCTCGTATTGCTTCATTTTTATTGGAACACCGTATAACGCATAATTCTGTGTATACATGAATTATTTCGTCAGATGTGTACGGAAGAATCAGGGAAATCTCAATCTTAGAGAATGAGTAATTCACCACCACAAAGCAAGCTCTCCCAGCAAACTAGTTTTTTTTAATCCGAATAATGTCTTCTCATTTCCACAAATCAAAAATAACTTGGGCAACTTTTTTAACGCTGGAGAAACAGTTTGGAAGCACCTCAATCAGAATAGAAAGAGTGCTTCGAAATCGATTCTTACGCATCCAAATGTGTTGTGATCTTGGTGGAATATATAGAAAAATAATTATGTCCACTTGATAATATTTGCTCAACTTGAGAAGCGACCTCAAACGAAGAAGTAAGAAGTTCTCTGAGGTAGACACCCTCGTGAATACGAGGGTCTCTACCTGTGGAAGGAGACAGAATTGTCTCCTTCCTTGATCTGCTTGAAGTGTATCGGGAGCTAGATTTTCTCATCAGTTCCAGGGTTCTGATGAGGTCCAGCAGCTGACATGGCACCGGGAAAGATATGTCTGAATCTTGCAATATTTTCATGCCCAAACATTATTTTCGTATGCTCTCAATATTGACTCATCCAGTATCAAGGTATTACGGAAGAGTTGATTCCTACCTCGCCCAACAATTAACCTTAACTCACCAAGAGGTTTTCGAGGAGAAGATGCCATATTTAAGAATCTCGTGTGAAGATGTAGCATGCAGAATATTCTTTGCGTTTTTCTGATAAAGTTTCCGATTTTTTTAGGTTCGCATTGTGAGAAACGCATAGATATATGTGAGAATAATCCCTGTCAAAATGGGGGATCATGCAGCGTCACCTACAATGTCTACAATCAACCCCAGTATAACTGTGTGTGTCTCGAGAATTATTTTGGTTCATTTTGCGAGCAGGAAATCAACAGATGCAAGCTCAAATGTTCAAGTGGCGGTCGATGTATAGAATATGATGAAGAAGAGTTCATGTGCCTTTGTCCAGAAGGTAAGAGTAAGGATATCTGGAAATGAAATTTCTGACTAAAAGATTCGATGAGTAAAATCTGAGTGTAGTACAGGTTGCGCCACGGCTAGCTTCCATACTTCAAAGCGCTTTTGAAAAGAAGGTAAAGAGATCAAACTTTCGCAAGAAGTTTTCGGGAATATGTTCCGTCTCGTGCAGATCTTCGAGAGATATTTAGTAGCTTTGAGGTAGCCACACAGGTGAAAAATCATAGGGGCTCTAATCAAGGGAGCGTTTAGGACATTGAAGCAGCTAGTAGAAATATATCAACTAGCCAACTGGACGATGCTTCTCACCCTGTGAAACCATACTGCAAGATGAAGACCAAACGAGATCCACTCCAACCCTCTAGAATAGATCAATAAAAAACATCACATCTGTTGAAGGCTGGATTACTTTCTTATTGTATTCATCCTTGAGTATGAACATCGATTCACTGTTGTCGAGTCATTGAAAAAAGTTCCGATTTGTTGTAATTTGTCATTAAGTAATTCTTCATATTTCTAGACATATTTATTATCCTGAGATTTATAGAGAAATCATTATTTCACAAATTTGATATTACTGGGGAACGGGAATTTCAGGACAAATTCGACATGATAAGGTTCGCGTTATTTATAAATATCCGTAAAAGATGCCACGGCTCCTCAAACAAGATAATTCCTATCAAATATATGGTTTTGTTAAGATCATCTCTGATTGGCTAAAATTTAAGTTGGGATTCCTGATTTCATGTTAATAGTGTCAAACTAAGATATGTTCCGCAAATCAACTTGGTTATTTCGGTTGCCAGTTTTCCATTCCGTGAATATGAAATATTCGGTTGGTTCCTGAAAAAAAGGTTAATTACGGAATTTTATTGATGAAAAAACGTTCTTTCTGTCACCAGAACGACAGTCAATGTTCTATGGTAACATATCCATAGCAATGAAGAATCTTCATTTACTTCATGATCCATAGAACATAAAAGAGACAGCAATCAACAATGGAAAAATTACTAGGTATGGTCTATGGATCATAAGGTAAATAAAGATTGTTCTATGCTATGGATATGTTACCATAAAACATTCATTGTCGTTCTGGTGCATAGACTTAATATGTCTATGTTCTGGCGACAGGAAGATTGCTTTTTCATCAATCAAATTCCGTAATTAACCTTTTTTTTCAGGAACCAACCGAATATTTCATATTTACGGAATGGAAAACTGGCAACCGAAATCCATATCCATTATAAACTTGACACTATTATCATGAAATCAGGAATCCCAACTTAAATGTCAGCATAACAAAAACCTATATTTCGAAGGAATCATCTTGTTTGAGGAGCCGAGGAATCATTTACGGATATTTATAAATAACGCGAACCTTATCATGTCGAATTGGGCCTGATATTTCCGTTCCCCAGTGATAGCAAATTTGTGAAGAAAATTGTTGGTTGGCAACTTGGGCCGAAGTCGTCTATTGAATAAATATTGAAGCATTCTTAAAATTGTAAGCAATAACTTTGAACTATTCTCCATTTTGCAACTCTCCTCTACGTCGATGCTGAAATCCCCTCGGGTTTCGCTTTGGAATGTAAACAAACCATAGCTGCCTACACTCTCTTCACCTCAAAACATTGCTTTTTCATTCGGCAGCGGGAATATCTTATGTTTTTTATTGGTCTGAGGCGTTCTCCAAACCCTAAAATTTCGGAGCTACCCATGGCGCACCTTGTATATTAATTACAAACAACAACTACTATTGAACCTGTTGAGATTTTTTCAGGTTTCGAGGGAGAATTCTGCGAAATTGGAACGTCATATTGTCAAGACGGCCTTTGTGAAAATAACAGTACTTGCCTAGAGAAACCAACTACTTACGAATGTAGTTGTGCCAAAGGATTCATCGGTAAAAGATGTGACCTTCTGCCTTGCGACTACAGGCCTTGTCCGCAAAATGCAATATGCGAAAATATAGAGCAGCAGAACGCGAATAAGAATAGTTTCAAGTAAGCAGATATGAAATCAGAATGCAAATTTTTACCACACTCCATTCAATTTTTCAATATCAGTCGGGAGGCTATGGATGTTTGACGCATTTCACTGTGTATAATTAGAAAAAATTAGGTTAGAGTAATTATCTTGTCCAATAACTACGCGCTGTTGCCAGTTCTGTATGGAGGTCGTTGTAATTACGTATGTGACCAAACCCAACCGAAGAGTCCTGGATAAATATAAATTAGGATTGGCAACGTCTCCCCGAATTATTTTGATCTTCAGGAGTGATAACTTGACTCAGTTCTAGTTAAAAAAACACGATAGAACTATTTGAAGGCCTATCGGACTGACTTTAGTGAAAGTTTATAGAATAATTTGTTTCTTTTAAGGTGCGTTTGTCCTGAAGGATGGACAGGTAAAGCATGTGACATAAAGATAGAATACTGTTCATCGAATCCATGCAAAAACAACGGGACATGCATAAATGTACCATCTGGATTCGAGTGCAAGTGTCCCAACCTTTTCCATGGAATCACATGTGATGAGAAATATGACCCTAACTACGTGTTGGTATTTGAGAGATACAGGACTTCCGATTTCATAAGACTTCCAACGTTTCAGGAAGATCTGAAGGAGGTTTGTAGTAGATTTCGTTAGAAAAAATCGAAAAACCTGGAGTATTTCCATTCTGAAGATATTAATGTGATATTCGGTTCAGCGCATTTTATATGGTCATAAAAAGATTTCTGTAATACCTTCACATAATATCTTTCGATATTTATAACTTACGATATAATTTTATTGTCTCCAAGTACAACGTACTGAATGTTGAATTGGATTATTTTATCAAATGACATATGAAAATTGAAGTGAAGAAACCGAAAACGGTAACAAAATAAAAAACAACATAATAAATATGCATTGGTGCCAAACTTAATTTGAGAAAGATAGGAATTGGTTTAACGGAGAAGAAAGAGCTCCAGTAATAATAAATAAACATAATCGCAAAGACAAATATCCGTCGATAAATCAACAAATATTCGCCCTTGATCAGAGCTAATCATCCAATCAACCAAAATATCTACACCGAAGAAGTGGATCCAAGGAGAATGACTATAAATGTTTCACAGTTGTTACTGATCTTCGGGTCGACTCACCTTGGATAAAACCGCAGAGAAAATTTCGATATTTGTCACCTCTCAGATGGACCGCTGTAGTTTAACAACGTACAGCGCGCCATCTTCTGGGAGCATCTTGCGAATCCCACCTTCGATTCACACATCGTTCAAAGTATTCTGCACTCGAAGGTGAGATTCGCAAGATCATCCCAGAAGATGACGCGCTGTACGTTGTTAAACTACGGCGGTCCATCTGAAAGGTGACAAGTATCGAGATTCCCTCTGAGGTTTTATCCAAGGTAAGTTGACCTGAAGATCAGTAACAACTGTGAAACAGCTGAAGTCATTCTCCTTGGATCCGCTCCTTCGGTGTAGATGTTTTGGTTGATTGGATGATCGGCTCTGAACAAGGGGGAATATTTGTTGATTTATCGACGGTTATTCGTCTTTGTGGTTATGTTAATATTAATTCTTCGGCAACACATATTTTCCAAAGTGAGGAAGATCGCAAAGTTTTGGCTACAGACTTGTATTCAGGAAAACGCACTGAGCACGCTGGAGCAAAGAACTAATCATCTTCGCGACTGGAAAATTTGTGGGCTTACCAAAAAATCAAGATTTCTCATTAATTGTGCCTGTTGTAGATCACCGTCTGCATGTGGGTGAAAGTAACAGATACTTTCAACTATGGAACTTTGGTATCTTACGCTACCAAAGAAAACGACAATGCCTTCACTCTGACCGATTATACAGGGTAAGACAAAACAAATTGCGTCCAAAAAATCCTCTCATGTCGTACATTAAAGGTTGATCATGTATGTCAATGGTAAATATATCGCCACGGATGTATTTCTAAATGACGGGATTTGGCACCATGTTTGCGCGACCTGGAGAAGCGCAGAAGGAATCTATCAGGTGTATATCGACGGTAAATTGAGACAATTTGGAAGTGGGCTTTCAGCTAACCGAGAAATAAGTGGTAGGTTCCATGGGGTATCCAGTGGCAGATTTAGGATTCAAATTCCCGATATCTCAATAGAGGAGAGACAAGGGGTAGCGCTAGTCTCGTCATTTATTCACGAATAAATGAACGGGAGGAAAAAATGTACGATTTGCAATCAAGATTTATGTTCCTTGGGTGATTGCTTAGCGAAGATTCTGTTCACGTTACGGTATACGAAGTGTGAAAGATGATCCAAGCATTTCCGAGTCTCGATAGCGTTATAGTCATCTGTCAAACCGCTAACTTAGCTCCCTACAAAGACAAATGGTTGAACACCATGAAAAAAGACTTCGATGAAATTCTTCACAGACCTTTGAAGTCAACATTTTCAAGTAAAATTTCGTGTTTTTCCGAGGTATCGTTGTAATATTTCCGGAATGACAATGATGAAATATTATTCCGATCATGATGAAACTTGGCAGATAGTTGGCAAATATTGATACACAATTTTGTACAGAATTTTATGGTGAACGTGTCAAGAGAAAAATTCAGAAGTTTTTCTCGCCTACGAGTCCGTACATTCGAGCAAAAACTGCTGACCCCACCTCAGTGCCTTTCTAGGAATTTTACTCGAGTTTCAATTCTAATTTTGCCACTGGACACCCCTTATATATGATGCATCTGTTCGTTTATACAGTGCGAGTCAAAATTATGGAACAAATTCATTTTCTCAGAAGAAAAATATTTGGCAACAAGATCCTGAAACAGGTCAATTTTCGTTTCCCTTTTACCAAATTTTTATATATTTTTGAAGGATATTGTTGCACCTTGTGCCATCCCCATCAATCCTATAAATTTTCTGAATAGGGCAAGAGGGTTATGTGGTACGTTTTTGGCAAGGTCTTTGTATCTTTTTCACAGGCGTGCAGAAATTTTTAAGAAAAAAAATTTTTTTTTTTTGATAAATTAGTTCAAAGAGATTTTCAATATGTGCACTTTGTCATGGCTCCTTTACTATGAGACGATGGTACCTGATGACATTTGTCACCGAATGAAAGTCGACCATTACAGTTTTGTTCATGCATAACTTTCAACCCCTACGAATGGAGAATGGAGAAAATAAAATTTTTCATGTGAAGGGGTTGAAAGTTGTGCTCGAACAAAACTGTAATAGTCGACTTTCATTCGGTGACAAATGTCATCAGGTACCATCGTCTCAAAGTAAATGAGCCATAACAATATGCACATACTGAAAACCTCTTTGAACTAACAAATTTTTCAAAAAAAAAAAAATTTTTTTTGAAAATTTCTGCATGCCTGTTAAAAAGATACAAAGACCTTACCAAAAACGTACCACATGACCCTCTTTCCCTATTCAGAAAATTTATAGGATTGATGGGGATGGCACAAGGTGCAACAATATCCTTCAAAAATGTATGAAAATTTGGTAAAAGGGAAACGAAAATTGACCTGTTTCAGGATTTTGTTGCCAAATATTTTTCTTCTGAGAAAATGAATTTGTTCCATAATTTCGACGCTCACTGTATATGTCTGATCTCTACAGAAAATGAAAAACTGTTTTTCAGCCCATGGTTCACTGATAATCGGACAAGAACAAGATGCTATCGGTGGAAAATTCAGCCAGTCAGAAACATTCGTTGGCAGAATGACTCTGATAGATATCTGGTCCAAAGTGCTGAAAAAAGAAGATATCTTGAAGCATTTCCACGACTGCCAGAATCCCCTGTATGGTGATCTATACAGTTGGCCAGATTTTCAGTTCCATATAGAAGGAAAAGTCAAGGTGAATATCATAACTTTTTCCTGGAAATTAACAGCAGATTTTCTGAATTTGGTTTTTCAGAAAGAACCTTCATCTTTCTGCAACGATTGTCCGAAACCCAAAAAAGTAATCAACGGTCTCGTGGAGGTCGAGGATAGACTAGCCTTATATGACTGTCAAGAAGGCTACAAAATAGGAAACGACTACAAGGGAGGAAGGAAGTGTTTAAAATCTTCAAAATGGGAAGGACAACGAGAACCGTACTGTCGGAGTAGGGTATCACCCTGATTGTAATTCTTATGATTTCACTTCGATGTTGTTACAGGGGTTTACTGCGGACCTCCAGGATTCCTCAGGAACGGTAATATCCTTGGGACCAATTTCTATTTCGAAGACAAGGTCACTTGCGGGTGTGTGGACGGATATAATCTTATAGGCGCGAAGGTGCTGACTTGTGGCAAGGATGGAAAGTGGGAACCTTCCAAGCCATCTTGTGTTGGTGAGTATAAGAATAAAAATATGCGTTATTACCAAAGATATCCCTAATTGGGACTTTTTAGTGTTGGAAGCGGATGAAGCTTTGTTTTTTTATACAAGAAAACTAAATAACCATGGTGCAGGGAGGGCAATGTGAAGTACTGCCCTCCCTGATATTATTCTTCATAGACAGAGCGCGTCAAAATTATGGAACAAATTCATTTTCTCAGAAGAAAAATATTTGGCAACAAAATCCTGAAACAGGTCAATATTTGTTTCACTTTTACCAAATTTTATGCATTTTTGAAAGATTTTTGTTGCACCCTGCGCCATCCCCATCAACCCTCTAAATTTTTTGAATAGGGAAAGTAGGTCATGTGGTACTTTTTTGGCAAGGTCTTTGTATCTCCTTTACAGGCGTGCAGAAATTTTCAAGAAAAAATTTTTTTTCTGAAAAATTAGTTGGTTCAAAGAGGTTTACAGTATGTGCACTTTGTCATGGCTTATTTACTTTGAGACGATGGTACCTGATGAAATTTGTCACCGAATGAAAGTCGACCATTATCGTTTTGTTCATGTACAACTTTCAACCCCTACGAACCCTTTAATAGAGAAAGAAAATGGAGTGACATTTGAAATTTATTTCGGCATTGAAGTACCACCCGGGGAGATCCATTGTGCATTACAAGATAAGTCTAATTAAATGTTCAAAATGGCCACCATCGTTCTGGATGCAATAATCGAAGCGCTTGACACATTCATAACATTTATGAAATTGCATTGTCAGAAATCTTTCTCTGAACTGAAACATTTCATCGAAAAGTTTCAATTACTACTAATAACATACCTACTTAAGATCATAACTGGAGCGCAGTGTTTCACACATTCTAATTTTTCACGTGAGGGGGTTGAAAGTTGTGCATGAAGAAAACTGTAATGGTCGACTTTCATTTGGTGACAAATTTCATCAGGTACCATCGTCTCAAAATAAATGAGCCATGACAAAGTGCACACACTGAAAACCTCTTTGAACTAACTAATTTAAAAAAAAAATTTTTTTCAGAAAATTTCTGCACGCCTGTTAAGAAGATACAAGGACCTTGCCAAAAAAGTACCACATGACCCACTTTTCCTATTCAAAAAATTTAGAGGGTTGATGGGAATGGCACAGGGTGCCACAAAGATCCTTCAAAAATGCATAAAACCTTGGTAAAATAGAAACAAAAATTAACCTAGTTCAGGATTTTGTTGTCAAATTTTGTTCTTTTGAGAAAATTAATTTGTTCCATAACTTTGACGCGCACTGTATAAAATAATTGATTAGGAACACGTTCATACAAAACTATTTGGCAAAATGAATACCCCGCAAGAATCATGACGGCATTTCAATGCCACGACTGGGGGCCAGTCGAAATTTCTTATGGTTTTCCAAATAATCCTTCTGGTCCAGCACTATAGAGTAGGATACCCATCACACACTTGGAACCCTATAAATAGATGCATTTTTCAAATGTTCACTCAAGTTCCTTCACAATCATATCGACTGTAATTTCAGGGCCTCAATGTAAAGCATTCAAAATCCCTATCAATGGAAATATCACAGTATTCGCTGAAATGTTTCATGACGTATACGAAGAGGAGAAAACTCTGTTCGACGTTGGAACTCAAGTTGAGGTTACTTGTAAGGAAGGCACGACTTTGATAGGAGAATCTGTTATAACTTGCCAAGAAAGTGGTTCGTAGAAAACCAAGATCTCCCGGCTCATTCATTCAATTCTCTACGAAATCATTTGTAGGTATTTGGGACAACGAACCTCCGATATGCGAGAGTCCCTTCACCACGACACAAAAGCCACCAAGATGTTTGGTAGAGCAGTTGCCATCGGCACCAGAAAATGGGCACATTGTAGAAGAATCTATTGAGTCATATCAGAGGGAGATGTCTGATATTGTGGAGTACAACTGCAATATTGGCTTTGAAATGGAAGGATTGAACAGTTCCATATGTAGTGATGGTGTTTGGTCGGACGTCAACCTGACTTGCACACGTGAGTAATTTCAGCATCAAAATAAACGGTGAATCCTGGAAATTTTTCTCGTCGAGGAGATATTGATTACAAAGATAGGAATTGGTTTAACGGAGAAGAAAAAGCTCCAGTAATAATAAATTAACACAATCACAAGGACAAATATCGTACGTTGTTAAACTGCAGCGGTCCATCTGAAAGGTGACAAGTATTGAGATTCCCTCTGCGGTTTTATCCAAGATAAGTTGACCTGAAGATCAGTAACAACTGTGAAACAGCCGTAGTCATTCTCCTTGGATCCGCTTCTTCGGTGTGGATGTTTTGGTTGATTGGATGATTAGCTCTGATCAAGGGGGAATATTTGTTGATTTATCGACGGATATTGGTCCTTGTGATTATGTTGATTTATTAATACTGGAGCTCTTTCTTCTCCGTTAAACCAAGTCCTATCTTTGTTAGATGTTGGAAGTTTTCGTCTTGTGGGAATCCACATGGACCGAGCGTTTCCATGTCGTGATGGTGTTTGTAAAACTGCAATATCGCAGATACAGCGACCATGATGCGACTAAAGGATGCAAGTTATGCACATCGATCGAAGTATTCTGCACTCGAAAGTGGGATTCGCAAGATGCTTATAAGTCATATACGTTCGCAAGCAATGTGGCGTTGTAGCCAGACTTCACATCAAGATTGATTAATAATCTGTAGAAATAGAGGTTGTCCCGGATTTTCAGTTTTCTAAATTGCCCCTAAACGTTTTTTGGGGCTGAAAGACCATTTCTGAACTAAAGGGTTTTCCAATAAGAGGTGTTATTTTGATATTCAAAGAAAAATGCCATTTTTCGATATAAATGATCGGATGTTTATTTCATTATAAAGAAGAAGCTATGCCGTTAATAGTGGAAAATAACATCAGGCAAATGACCACCACGACCACGCTTACATATCCTTCTAATGAAATTTTCCATAACCAAATCGCAAAGTGGCTGCCCTATGTCCTCGATAGCCTCACCAATTCCATCTTTGAGGTCTTGAATCGACGCTGAGCTATTGGCGTATACCTTGTCTTTCACGTGGCCCCAAAGGAAGAAGTCGCAAGGTGTTAAATCACAAGATCTCGGTGGCCAATTGTGATCACCTCTTCGAGAGATAACACGGTCCGGGAACTTTTCCCGCAAAAGATCAATGGTTTCGTTGCTTGTGTAGCACGTAGCGCCGTCTTGTTGAAAGTAAACGTTGTCCAGATCAATACCATTCAATTCCGGCCATAAAAAATCATTAATCATGTCTCGATAGCGCGATCCATTCACCGTAACTGTTGCTCCAGCCTCATTTTCGAAAAAGTAAGGTCCAATGACTCCGCCGGACCATAAACCGCACCAAACAGTCACACGTTGAGGATAGAGAGGCTTTTCAACAATAACTCTCGGGTTTTCCGAGCCCCAGATGCGACAATTTTGCTTGTTGACTAAGCCACCGAGGTGGAAATGGGCCTCATCACTCAAGATGATTTTTCCATGGAATTCCGGATCATTTTCATGCATTTCAACGACCCGATCAGCAAAGACACGACGTTGTTGATGATCGGCCGGCTTGAGGTCTTGTGTTAAGTGAACTTTATAAGCCTTAAGACCCAAATCTTTATGCAAAATACGGTGTAATGACGTTTGTGGAATGCCTAATTCCAAAGAGCGACGAGGAATGGACAAACCTGGGTTTTCTTCAACACTTTCGGCTTCAGCAGCAATATTCTCGGCTGTTCTTGAACGACGTGCACGGGTTTTATTCTTCACATCACTAACTTGTCCCAACAGCTCGAATTTTTCCACCAATTTCTTTATTGCGGTCCGACAAGGTGCTTCACGACGACCCAAAAATGTTCGAGTTTACGAACCGTCTCTGCCAAATTTTCACTATTTTTATAGTGAATTTTAATAATTTCAATGCGTTGTTGAAGCGTGTATCGTTCCATTTTTATTAATGGCGTAGTTTCTACTTGTCAAATGTCAAAAAATGACAGCTTCAAAAGTGACATCTACCGAAATAGCGGGCTATTCAAAATAACACCTCTTACTGGAAAACCCTTTATTAGGGAACAGTGAGTGATGAAAAAATTTTCCTGAAGTTGCATCTTTCCAGACCTTTGGGGGCCTATAACTTCCAAACCAAAAGAGACTACGTTGTTTCTACTGCGGATTTTTTATTCAGGAGAACAGACTCTGTACATTGATGCAAATGATTGAAACAAAATAATATTCTTTCTCAGGTGTATCATGTGGGTATCCTGGTGATCTGCAAAATGGTCTTCTAATTGGCGAAAGTTATAAATTCGGGGATGATGTCAGTTTTGAATGCAACACTGGTTACAGCTTGAACGGATCTAAGTCAATAGAGTGTGGACAAGATGGTAAATGGGAGGGTGTTGTTCCAATGTGTCTGAGTAAGTCTTTGCTTGCGAATTATAACAAAACTGAGGCCAAAGCTTTTTTTGGTTTATTCGCTTTGGCACTATCAGAGTTTCATCTAGCGATGAGTGAACATGTTTCTTTTTAGAAATCAGTTGCTCTCCGCCTCCAAAAGTAGAGCATGGTGAAGTTAGGGGAAACAGTTATTTCTTTGGAGATGAACTGTTTGTGGAATGTAACCAAGGTTTCGTACTGGATGGTTCTTCTACTCTTAAGTGTATAGGTGAAGGTCTTTGGAGCTCGGATATGCCCAAGTGTAAAAGTAAGAAATGAAGGACAAGTGAGGAATCTAGAGAAATATCAACTAAATTTGATTCTAGAGATTTCATGTGGTTCCCCTGGAAATATTGTAAATGGCTTGAGCTTCGGAAGAAGCTATAAATATGAAGATTTTGTTACCTTCGAATGTAACGAAGGATATGAGTTAGAAGGCAGCAGAACTATCAGATGTGGTGGCCAAGGTACTTGGTCATCTTCCAAACCAATTTGCAAAGGTGAGGTATTATAATTCAGTTAACTGAATGAGATATGTGTCACTGTTGTTGAAAATTTGGGAGTAGAATAAATGAGGGAAAGTGGGCATGTCTACGCACTTTGCAACAGAACAGTAATTTCTAGAAAACAATCTATGCTTCTCTTTCTATTTGTGAGAAAACGTGATAGGGAACTCTTGGTGATATGTTTCCAATTTCTTTTGGGCCGTGTGAAAGTTTTCCGGTCAGATTTGATCTATACGGCATTGAGTTTAAACATTTTTGCTAACCTTCAGTGTTATATTGAAGGATGAAGAATTTGAAGATATAGGAACGCTCTATTGCCTATATTTCCTCAGAACAAGCGCATAAGATGTATCTCGCAAAATTTCAAATCTTTGGTGATTCTCGTGAGTTCGCGCCATCTGAAGGACGGCGCGCTCTTAGGGAGAGTTATTTCGTCCCAGTGCCAGAGGTGGACTCATCAGATAGGCTGAATTCTCTGGCACTTGCCAATGACAACCGCAGAAGCGGCGTAGTGAGGGACCATGACCGACGCGCTTATGCTGTATTGGAATGAAGTAGCTAGCGTGCGTCGGTCAGTGGTGCTACCTTCTGGCAACTCGGTTGAACTACGCAGCCTACACATCTGAGTCGCTGTTCATTAAAAACACGGAGATAGGTGTATGTCCATGGATCAACTCAGTTAACAGCTCTGTCCTCCTTTTGCTTTCTTTTGCTTTTGGGAAACTGTATTTTCCCTTCTTTATTATTCATTTTCAACTCTATAATTGAACATTGCAACTATCATAACAATATGTCACATATTAATATAAGATACTAGTGCACTTATGGAGTAAGTTAGTCTAAAGTGATTTAACAAAAAATACTTTTTTCTGATTGGTTAGAACATTTGGCAACATTGCTAGTATATGCACGCTCATTCGGATAACTTGAGATGTTGAAAAAAGGGTGGAGAAACGAACTGGGGATCGCTCTATATCGCTGTCAAGAATCGCGATCTTGGTGTGTTCTATGACCTTGAGACACGACAATTCTACAGCCGAGCACAACTTGCGGCTTCTGAGGCCAGATCGCGCTGATCACTGGTCCAGGGCATGGCAGGTACTGAAATACATCACTGGCAGATGAAATTGAGGCCCTCCTCTTCGGAATGAGATGAATGTTGAAGGATCCCATCCTTCTACAATTCACCCAGAACGCATGACGACAAATACATGCCAGCAAAACTTGCTGCTGCAACCTGTTTTCAAAGTTTCGCTAAAAATGAAGATGTTTCTGATGATGTAAATCGCAATTTTTTCACAGAAATATCTTGCGGAGATCCAGGTCAAATAGATAGTGGTATCAGGATTGGAAATAATTATTCTTTCGGTGCTATTATCGAATTTCAATGCGAAAAAGGCCATAACTTAAAAGGAAGCAAACAAATAACTTGTGATAAGCATGGAAAATGGATTCCTTCTAAGCCAGAATGTACCAGTGAGTTATTGTTGTCATCATTGTAATTTCAACACGTGTAAATATTCAGTTCATCTTACGTTTCAGGAGTTTCATGTGAACATGTCCCAGAGTTGAAAAATGGTATTTTGAAGGTTGCTAAGGGAACTTACAAGTATAGTGATATATTAAGTTTCCAATGCAATGATGGTTTCGCCTTGGAAGGTGAAAGTACTAGCACTTGTGATGAATTTGGACAGTGGACTCCCATACCAAAATGTGTTGGTAAGAATCGAATCATTATTATTATTATTATTGAAGCAAAATTATAACATATAACAAGTGACGGAAATTGAAATATCAACCGATATTTCAGACCTTTACTAGGATTGCAAATTAAATTTTGAGATATGGCAACACTGGTCTATGAATACTTGGAACTAGTTGATAAGTTTAATCAGGAATATTTTTTGCGCACATGTTCTAGGGGAACAGCGTGCTATCGTTTTGTCCAAATGTCTGTAATTTTTGATGATTGAGCCGAAAATGCTCTTAAACGACTAGGTTGAACTCACTGATGACGAATCCGGTGTCAAAATCAATTCTGTCCGGCCGGCCCGTCGGCCTTCAGCACGATTACGGGCGTACGGAGGATTCTGTCTATTTGAAAATTTCAGGAAGGGTTTCATTTCAAAATACGAAGGTTAAGTTCGTTAATGGGCCGAATCGGCCAGATAAATTCGGAGTTATAGCCATTTGAAATGTTTAGGTCAATTTCCTTATATTCCAGGAACTACCATAGCGATTGAATTGAAACTTGGCAGTTAGTTGGAGCATAAGGATGCACAAGTTTAAGCAAAATTTCGTTGAAATCGTATGGTTACCCAATTCGAAAAAAAAAAAATTTTCACAATTTTTTTCGAGAAATTTTTTCTTTTGAAACTATTATTCAGATTCCAGAAAAATTTCAGTCATTCCTTGAACTTCATATTCGACAGCAGTGTACCAAATTTAAATCCGATACGGCTGTTAGTTTTGGAGATATTGGGAAAAAATATGTAGAATTTCTTGGTTTTCTTCTCGATATCGTTGGTTTTTTCAGTATAACTCAAGAAATACCGATCCAGTCGTGATGAAACTTCGCAGGTAGTTCGAAGATGTTGAGGGATAACATTGTGCGAAATTTCGTGATGATTATGTCATTAGAACAATTTGAAAAAAATCTGAAATTTTTTTTTCAAATATTCAATATTCTGTGATCTCCTCATATTATCTTCATTACACTCTGTATGAACCTTCGAACTGTCATTTTCCGATGAGTACTGGATTTCAGTCCTTCTAATCTGTATTTTTGAAAATATTGGTAAAATAAAATTTTGAATAGGTATATCTGCGAAATCGTTGGGTGGATTTCACCCATTCACAAATTCGGCGTTCGTAATTAAGGTCCAAACCTTCCCTACAAATATAAAGTTTCTAAGTTGTTTCTTTCGGAAGTAATTGTGTTTACGGTCCGGCCGGACAGAACAAACGCTCATTCATAATAGATACCAATAAAATCGTCTTATCACAAAAGGAAACACATTTATTAGAGCATTGTCACCTATTTCAGTCATTCCTACCACAACAACCAAGGTTATAACTTGTGAAGATCCAATAGAATTAACCAATATGTTGATATCAGGAAAGGAGAGAAATCATAAACCCTCACCAGGAATTACTATTTCCTTCGATTGTAACAGAGGTTACAAAATGGTAGGAAAGAATACGATACAATGCCTGGAAGATGGAACATGGAGCGAGCTTCAAGGAGAATGCACAAGTTGGTAAAATAACTCATTATGTATTTATCTCATTCTCAACATTTTCCAGAAATATCCTGCGACTCGCCAGGCACACTGGAGAATGGTTTGGTTTACGGCAACAGCTATTACTTCGAAGATAAAGTCGTGTACGAGTGCAACCAAGGTTTCCAACTGGAAGGTTCTACTTTATCTTCTTGCGAATATGACGGAATATGGAGACCTCCTAAGCCAGTTTGTATTGGTGAGTTATCATTGTCTTATTACCGGTTTCTACTTAGAGGGTTGGACAAACGGGGACATACATTCTTTGGGATATCAAACAATATGGCATGTTAAGAATTGGTTGATGGAGAAAAAAAACTCCAGCAACAATAAACTAACATAATCACAAGGGCGAATATCCGTCGATAAATTAACAAACATTCCACCTTGATGAGAGCTAATCATCCAAAACATCTACACCGAAGAAGCGGATCCAAGGAGAATGACTACAGCTGTTTCATAGTTATTACTGATCGTCAGGTCATCTTACCTCGCTGAGTGGGAATCTAGATAATTGTCACCTTTCAGATGGAATACTGCAGTATAACTACGTGCAGCGCGTCATCTTATGGGAGCATCTTGCGAATCCTACCTTCGAGTGCAGAATACATTGATCGAGGTGCATGAAGTTCATCCTTTTATCGTGTCAGGTCGCTGCATCTGCGATTTTGCAGTTTTACAACGTCCGTCACGACTTTGGAAACACTCGATTCATGTGGTTTTCCCACAAGTCGATAACGTCCAACATCTGACAAAGATAGGAATTGGTTCGTGGAGAAAAGAGAGGTCCAAGACTTGTACGTGCAACAATATTTGTGGAATTCCAACCATCCTCTACCAGAAAGTAGCACCTGCCAAGAACTGAGTATCTGGTATTGGTAGAACTGCTGACAGGGTACAAACATTACTTGTACCGCGTTGGCAAATCAGCAGATATAATATAGGTTCTGTGGATCGGAAACAGAGACAGTCAAATATACAGGGTGTTTCATAATATATGCGCAAGACTTCAGTATGTGATAGCACGTACAAAAATACGAAAAAAAGTTTCTATTATCTTACCGTCTAAAATGCACCATTCTCGAGATATTGTTGAAATTAAAAAAAATCGTTTTTTGCGAATATCTCCGGAGCCTTTTATCGTACAAAAAAAAGCTTTCGTGAGTATTTTCTAATCATGATAAGCTATGTTTTGTGTTTAAGTCTTAATTGGTGGAGCTTTTGAAGGGGTAGTGTGAGTTTTTCTCCCCAACTTCTACGCTAATGGAAAAAGTACGATGTTTGAGACTGCCATCTGAAGCGTCACTGATTTCTACACCAAAAAGGTACTCTGGGTCATACGGTCTACAGTCGACCGTTTTCGGAAAAATTCAACTTCTATGTTGAAAAACATGGTCAATTTTTTTAATTACATTTTTTTTTCTTACTAATTGAATCAAATTCATCTAAACGTTGGAACAGGTACCAAAGAGGGGAGTTTTTCAACATAAAAGTTGATTTTTCGGAAACGGTTGACTATAGAGCGTATGACCCTACTCTTTTCGTGTAGAAAACAGTGGCGGTTCAAATGTTCATCTCAAATACCGTACTTCTTACATTAGCGTAGAAGTTGTGGATAAAAACACCCACTACCCCTTCAAAACCTTCACCAATTGAAACTTGTAAGAAAATTCCGTACTAAACATAGCTTATTATGAGGATAAGAAAATACTACTTACGAAAGCTGTTTTCTGTACGATGAAAGGATCTGGAGTATTCGCAAAAAACGATTTTTTTCAATTTCCACGCCCTGTATCTCAAAAATGGTGCATTTGAGAGGGTAAGTTAATAAAAACTTTTTTTGGACGAGCTTTTACGAGGTTTGTCCGAAAAATACGTATAAAAAAATCGGGGCGTCCTGTCAAGGCGTTGTGGAGGGGCGGTCTGGTGGTCCCCCCTCTCTATGCAATCCCCTCAGTGCTCAGTTCGAGCCGTAGCGCTCTACGAGTAAGTAGGATTTATGTGTGCTTGTTGAAAGTAACCCCTATTTTACCTGCCTTCGGTATGCTCTGATTGAGGAACAGCGCATCAGCATCAAGTTTCTTCCAAAGCTAGGTAAGAATGGTCGTGAGATTTTTCAGTGTTTGCAACAAGTTTACGGAGACAATTCTTGAAACAAACCCTCAACTAGGGGTTGAAAAGGTATCGGGAAGGCGGAGAAGATGTGAAAGATGATCATCGCTCAGGAGGCCCCTCCACATCGAGTTCTGAGGAAAATGTTGAACGAATTCGTGGTTGTGTCCTTAAAGTCCATCGATTGACATTTAGAATGATAGCTGAGCTCGTGTGGCCCGAGTTCAACTGGATTTGACACAAGGGGGCAGGTGGATCCATCATCAAGACAACGTTCCTGCTCACACGTCTCTCGTTGTGCGTGAGTTTTTGGCCAAAGCTCAATCACCGGAACAGAACACCCGCCTTATTCAACCGATTTAGCTCCTTGTGACTTCTACCTGTTTCCGAAATATAAAATGGTGCTCAAGGGGCGGCACTTGGAGGATGTGAAAGCCATCAAGGCTGAAACGACACGGCAAATGAAGAGCCTCACAACTGAAGACTTTCAGCAATCGTATCACCAGTGGAAACAGCCTTGGCAGAAATGCATCTTGTCCCAAGGGAGTACCTTGAAGGAGACCTCATTGAAATACCTGAATAATTGTAAATAAAGTGATTATTCCACTTTTATACGTATTTTCCAGACAAACCTCGTACATCCTTAAGTCCTGCGCATATATTATGAAACAGCCTGTATAGTATGTCAATTTCCAAATCCATTCCAAGAATTATTGTTCTCAAAAGAATATATATTTTTTTTTTTTTTTTTTTTTTTTTTTTTTTTTTTTTTTTTTTTTTTTTTAATCACCATTCAGGGTTTGGTCACTGGAAGGCCGGATCAGCAAGACCAAGGCCTCCTCAGGTAGTTGTCAAGAATATTCGGACAATCCTCGTGGTCCACAATATCACTTCCTTCTGTGCCACGCTTATCAGTTCCAGATCCAGGTCCAGATATCTGGTGTTTTCTGCTAGGTGGCTTTCAATCAGTCCATTGGTGGTTATAATTAGAGGCAGAATTGAGATGGTCCTCAGCCTATACATCTCTTTCATTTCGAAGGCCAGATCGTGGTACTTAGAGAGCTTCTCGGTGTATGCTCTGGTCATGTTGTCGTCGGCTGGAACGGTAATGTCGATTACAGTCACCTTGTGGTCTTGTTTATCAAACAGCACGATGTCTGGTCTGTTGTGCGCTATCGGTCTATCTGTTACGACTGTATTGTCCCAATACAATTTGTACCTATTATTCTCCAGTACAGGTCTAGGTGAGTATTCAAAAACTCTCTTGGAGGTAAGTATGAGACCAGTTTTCAGGGCAATACCTTGATGGAATACTTTCGCCATAGCATTGTGACGATCCGTGTATTCCCTGGGTGCAAGAATGGAGCATGCAGATGTTATATGCTGTATAGTCTCAAGAGCTTGGGAGCATTTTCGGCATCTATCAGTAGGTAAGTTCTTGCCAGCTATGTGTTTTAGATAGGCCCTAGTTGGTATAACCTGGTCCTGTATGGCAGTGATGCGTCCTTCAGTTTCTGGGAACAGGTATCCTGATTTCAGGTAAGTAAGAGAAAGTTGTTGGTTAACTCTTTTTTCTTTCAGGGCTGTTGGGTATCTACCGTGTAGTGGTTTGCTGTGCCATTCTTCGGATAGTTTTTCTTCCGTCACCATCTCTAGCGGGTCAGTTCTACACGCTAGGTTCAGAGCCGTTATGTTATGATCTTCTCGGCAGATTGTTTCAAAAAACGGTGAGTGCTTGGAGTGGAAATATTTTCTGAGATCTATAATCTCTTTATCATGAGCCATCTCAACATTCCTCAAACCTCTACCTCCGCGGTGCCTAGGTATGTAGAGCCTATTCACTGATGCATGCGGGTGGTGAATGCCGTATTTAGATAGGAGTACTCGTATTTGTGTATCTATGGATTTCAGGTCTGTTCTTGACCATTTTATCACGCCAAAGGAGTATGCCAAGCTTGGAATCGCCCAGATGTTTATGGCTGTGAACATCGCTTTCGAGTTCAGTTTACTTCGGAGCACTTTCTTGACTCTATCAAAGAACTTATTTTTGAATGTTGCTTTTTCATCTGCTGTCTTGATTTCTAATGCTTGTTGTATTCCCAGGTACTTATATTTTTCCTCTGGAGCTAATCTGTTAATTTCCATTTGTTCCTGCACAAACATTCCGTCCCCGTCTGTCACTTTTCCTCTCTTGACATGTACCACAGCACATTTATCCAGACCCATCTCCATACCAATTGCTTTCGTAAAGGCTGCTACAGTTCTCAACAGTCTCATCAGCTGCTCTTCATTTGTGGCGTACAATTTCAGATCGTCCACATATAGTTGATGGGTTATTCTTAAGTTTGTTCTTTTATCAACGATGTATCCGTAATTATTGCCATTCAGCAATTTGCTTAGAAGATTCAAGGCCAAGCAAAACCACAGAGCACTTAATTTGTCGCCCTGGAAAATACCGGTCATAATCTTGATTTCAGTTGTTGTGTAGCTCCTTCGATTTGTGCCAAATTTAAGATTTGTTCTCCACGTTTTCATCATATATTCCAGCAGGTTAACAATCTGCTCGGATACACCGTACAGTCTCAGAACTTTCAAAAGCCAGGAGTGTGGCACCGAGTCAAATGCTTTTCTGTAGTCTATCCAAGCAATAGAAATGTTTCTTAATTTCTTTTTTGCTTGTTTTGTTATCAGGTAGTCGATAGTAAGTAGCTCTTTACATCCTCGGGCATCTCTGCGGCAACCGTTTTGTTCACGTGCCAGTATTTTGTGATCACTCACATGTTTCCATAGGTGTTTTGTTATTATTCCAGTGAGGGCTTTATAGATAGTTGGTAGACAGGTTATTGGCCGATAATTTTTGGGGTCTGGGGTCATATTTCCCTTGGGTATCATGTGGGTGACTCCCAGCGTGAAGAATTCTGGTATGATGGAAGGCTCAGACAGTGATCTCTGAAACAGCCTGGCCAGAGTTGCATGCGTTGAACAGAAGTTCTTCCACCAGTAGTTATGCAGTTTATCAGGTCCTGGGGCAGACCAGTTGCTTGTCTTCTTCCACACATTTCTGACATCTTCCTCCGTTATATTTATATTCTCCATAGTGTACTTCCCTGCTTCATTTTCAGCATCTTTAATCCAGAAGGCTTCACCATCGTGCGTCTTTTTCTGTTCCCAGATTCCACACCATACCTTATGCATCTCCACTTCATCCGGACATATTCCCTCAGTATTTCCTGTGGCGTCGAGAGTGCGGAAAAATTCTTTTTGATTTTTATAATATAGTTGATTGTTTTTGTACCTCGTCACTCTTTCATTGTATCTTTTTATACGACTTCCTAACGCTTTGACCTTCTGTTTCAGCCTATCATATACTACTATGAGTTCCTGATCTATTTGTTCATTTGAGCAGCTTGTTCTAATGCGTGCTTCTGATATGATCTGTCGTATACCTTTTAAGATCTTCCTACTACGCGTCATCGTGTTCAGGTAAGTATGTAATATGCCTATCTTCTTTCTGATACTCTTAATTTTCTTTTCCAGCCTCAGCTTCCATGGTGGTGTTGATTCCTGTCGGTGGATGGGTTGGCTCTCATCAATTTTCACACCAAGGTCCTCACATACTGTCACCGCTCCAGCGTACACATAATCGACGATCCTTTCGAGTGTTGTGTTTTCTCCAATATAACCTTCCATCATATTGTTCAATCTCTGAACACATTCCATCATTCGCCTCGTTCCTTTCATTCTTGGAATCTTTGGTCTATACTGTGGTGCGATTCCCATATATTTCTGTAGGTTTTTGCAGAAGAGGCGTTCCAGTCGAGATGGATTGATGCTTGTTCGGATGTCGGTTTCACTTTCCAGCGGTTCTGCTACTCTATCAGGTTGTTCATTCATTGTAGCGCCTCGTGGTATATAACTCTGTTGTATTGAGTTGAGTTCAGTTGTTGAGAATTTTTCTTTTTCCAGGAGCCATCTGACCCTGTTAGCAAGAAGGTTCGGATAAGATCTTCTGTGTGGATTTGTGTCATTCCATATTTCAGTCAGCATTTCACGATACGTCCTTCCAATTCTCTGTTGCATATCCTTCGCAATATAGTGAGCGCGTAAAATGAGGATGTTATCTTCCTCCGTCCATCGCGCTCTTCTATCCCGTCCATTTGAAGCAACCGTGGAGCGAGATATTCTCTCGCCCAAACTGAGGATCTCATCTTCGTTCGAAGAGGCGAGATTCTGACTTACGGTGCCATCTCGGGGGGCTGCGCCGCTCGCACCACAGCTGACCCCATCAGGCTCTTCCTCCTGACGGCTCCGAAGAGGACCAGCCCGCTGTCCCCTACCGCCCTGGTTTTGGCTTCTAGTTATAGGAGCAAGAATTTCTGCAGATCCTCAGGTTGCTGACCTGAGGATCCGGGTGACTCGGGTATGCGGGGTCGTCACGCCCCGATAGCTGATGCTACCCTGCATCATATATATATATATATATATATATATATATATATATATTGAGCCAGTTCTGAATCCTCATGACGTGATACAAGATTCCTAAGAAAATAATGACGACTGACAATGACTTATAAGTGGAAAAGTTAAGAAATAGAACTAAAAAATTTATCGGTCGTAATTTTGGAAGGCTGAACCCAGTCACAGCCACAACCCTTTCCTAAAGGGTTTCACATTGTTTGACCTAAGTGCCTTTTTTAAACTTTGCTGAATAACTATACGCAGTCGACAGAAACTCCTCCAAGGAAATGTCTTCAGAACTTCTAGGTTATCATTGTGTTCACAGCTATCTCGACCACCAGCATTCCAAGCACGACCGCTAAAGTGTCAGCAATAACATGCAGGGATCCGAAAATTCCTCTCAACATGGTCAAAATGCGTGGTAGCCAAATGTCGAATTATACGCCAGGATCCTCCATCAGTTTCGGTTGTGTAGAAGGTTACAAAATGTTGGGAAATAACATTATTCGATGCTCCAAACTTGGAAGGTGGACAAGGTTGCAAGGAAAATGTAGGAGTAAGTAGTTTTTCATTCATTTCGATTTTGTGTTTTTCTCGTATTGACGATTGTTATCTTGAAATTCAACAATCGATTTCCACAGAATAGGTTGTTTTGAATATTAAGTTCAAAAAAATTATTTCTTGAAAACTTACCTCCGAATTTTCATGAAACAATGAACGTTGATTACTGTAGCATAACTCAACCTAAAAATTTTCAAGTGCATGATTTCCAACCAGTGGTCCCTGAGTTATAAAGAAAAACTCTACAAATTTCCAATAATCCCGAAAATGAATCATCGCATTCGGTTCTAAGATTGGAATTCAGTGGAATAATCGATTTACTTTTCATCCAGAAACATATATGTATCTGAAAGTAGATGAAAAAGATTGATTACCAAGTCTTCAACACATATCGAGAAATTTTTAATTGATTTCGTTTTTTATTTTATAAACACAATGTGCAAATACTCCGTCGATATTCTTGACAATTTCATAATCGTAGGTAGTTCGAATTAAATATTCTTGGGTTTTCTCTCCCAATCTCTGAAATCTAACTACTAAAAATCGGATAAAAATATTATTTATAGAAATCTCCCTGCGGATTACAGGATTTAAGATTAAATTTCCTCATAAAGTTCATTTAAATCTTGAATAAAACTTATACATTATGCATAAATCATTGGTTTTCACAACACAAAAACCGATTCCATGAAAATATTCATTGAAAACATTGAAATCAGAATGAATACTTTTCTATAACATAATAACACTTTAACATGCAGAATGCGAATTAAGTAGCGTGATTTGAAATAATGAAGATTTCCAAAAAATTCGGTAGGTCGGAGGTTTTCATCAATTTTGGTTTGCGTAGTACAATTATCGTCAACATGTGGATATCCGTTACTGGTTTCACAATCGATACTGAGAATTTGAAACAATGGTGAATATAAAAGAAGATAATGAGCATGTATATGATAAAACAAATTGGAGGATATATGCGAAAAAATCACTAACAAACCGGATTGTCGAGAACCTAATACCAAGGATAACAGCCTCAGACTAAGGTAGGAGCCGATGATCCACCTGTTTTAGTTCGATTATTCAATTTTGGAAAGCTTTAATTTTTCCAGCCAGGAAGGAATTGCAATAAGAAATGAAATTAAACAGTTCAAGAGGTTGCCAATATCGCAGTTTTCTGAATGAATATTCCGAAATGCAAAAGGCTGCTCGCATTTTAGAATTTTAATCAGAAAAACTTTGAATCCCGCTATATTATTTACTCTAGCCGGTATTGGCGAACAATCTTGAAAATTGTTCTATTCCACTGTCAAACTCCTCACTTGTGGTACTCGCCACAATGAAAGTTTGATAAATAAAGCTGAAGAATTTGCACATTAAGCTGCAAAAATAATAAGCCTTTGTGTAAAATTTGCAGCGTTTCTAATAATGTAGTCGGTGGGCTACGGAAGTGTGACACATTCCACCGTGTAAATCTGACAAATGTGTGGTTGGAATAATTTTCCTGTCGGATAGCTTCGAGATACATCTCGCCGAATTACTTTGACCTTTTTCACTGATACCGACCTGATTGAGTTCCAGCTACAAAATACTTAGAAAACTTTCTCAAGATCTACTGATTGATATAATTGAAATTATAGTATCTGGGAATTGAAATACATATATATTTATTTCTTCATTTTACAGGAATATCATGCAGACAACCTGAAGTTTCCAAACAAACCAAAATATTAGGGGAATCTTATCTATTCGAAGATATCGTAACGATTATCTGCAGGAATAATGCCAAATACGAACTGAAATGCAACCAAGACGGTATTTGGGAAGGTCCAAGAGATGGTTCGTGTTAACCACAATCCAACGAAAATATTTTGTACAATATTGAAGAATATCATTATAAAATATAAAGTATTGGTTTCATATTCATTAGAATATCAATTTTCGTCCTTGATTTTCTTCGATTCCCAGGTATACACCTCCTATTTTATTCCTAAGTCCAACCACCATGGTTTATATTTTTCGAGGTTTTCAACATTTTAATCCGATATGGATTGAAGGAAAGTATTCAGGGTAGAAAAAGTATTCGTCGAGGTAAGCGACAAAGAAATACAGCTTGCGTCAAACAGGTAAATTTTTGTTTCACTTTTTTCCAGACTTTGAAGGATTTTTGTTGCACTCTGTGCCCATCCCCATCAACCCTCTAAATTTTTTGAATAGGTATTGTGTGTCATGTGGTACTTTTTTGGCAAGGTCTTTGTATCTCCTTTACAGGCATGCAAAAAAGAGGTTCGCACTTTGTAATGGCTCATTTACTTTGAGACGATGGTATCTGATGAAATTTGTGACCGAATTTAGGTCGACCATTACAGTTTTGTTCATGCACAACTTTCAACCCACTCAACTGAATTTTTTTTTCTCCATTGAAGCGTTCGTAGGGGTTGAAAGTTGTGCATGAACAAAACTGTGATGGTCGACTTTCATTCGGTAAAAAATTCCATCAGGTACCATCGTCTCAAAGTAAATGAGTCATGACAAAGTGCACATACTGAAAACCTCTTTGAACTAACTAATTTGTCAAAAAAAAAAATTTATTGAAAATTTCTGCACGCCTGTGAAGAAGATACAAAGACCATGCCAAAAAAGTTCCACATGACCCAATTTTCCTATTAAAAAAATTTAGAGGGTTGATGGGGATGGCGCAGGGTGCAACAAAAATCCTCCAAAAATGCATAAAAATTTGGTTAAAGTGAAACAAAACCTGACCGGTTTCAGTATTTTGTTGCCAAATATTTTTCTTCTGAGAAAATGAATTTGTTCCATAATTTTGACGCGCACTGTAGGACCGTGATATATAAAAACATGGTGTGCTCATCGAATTTTTTATTGCCCGGATATTATATCGACGAAATAAGATTTATGCCTATAATTTTTCTCGATTTTTAATATTCTGGTGAGTGGATGTTGATTACTTCAGGGAATTCGACTGCGAATATTTAAGTGAAATAATTCTGTCAGAGCACAATCTTTTTTCCGAGATATTAAATTTTTTAATGAAGAGATCCGTGGCCGAGTTATCTTCTGGATTCATATTTAATTCTGCGGATTAAATTAATCTGATATTTGTTTATATAATAAGAGAATATACAAGTTAAAAGAATTTTCGAACACCACAACATATTTTCCGAATGATATTCGAAGAGATATCAATCAGCAATATAATTATTTTTCATGATTTGCAGGTATAAATCCAATATTTCTTTCGCAGATCGAAAATGTACAACAAATTCAAGAATATAATTAGGTATGGCAACGCCACGCGACAATTCCTCTATCTCGGTATCGACGCTCTGCACGTAATATGCAGCTGGGAATCTGTGGATTTGGAATGTGGTTAACTTCATTCCTAAAAGAAGAAATATTTGTATTCTGTGAAGAAAACCATCGACATCGTAAATACAAGATATTAAATTTTCCGATGGAATAGATCCATGGCTGAGTTATCTTCTCGATTTATATTTAAGTCTGCGGATTAAATTCATCTGATATTGGTTTATATAATAAGAGAATATGAAAGTTAAAGAATTTTCAAACACCACAACATATTTTCCGAATTATATTCGAAGAGATATCAATCAGCACTATAATTATTTTTCATGATTTGAAGGTATGAATCCGTAGACCTTATATAACATGGACGGAGCTTTACGCCACTTTTAGACTGAATCGATTGAAATATACATGCAAGAGAGAACGAATATGCGTTTTCTAGGGATAAAAAGGATAGAGCTAGAAGAGGCTTGGAATCTTAAAAAAATACGAGTGGAAGAGTAGATACCATTTTGAAGGGTTCAAAAGAGGTTGGAGCTAGAATAGATTTTCGGATTCCAAGCCACTTCTAGCTCCATCTCTCTCTTATGTACGTTACAATCCTCTCCTTCTAAAGCTCCGTCCATGTTATTTGAGGTCTATGTATCAATCGGATATTTCTTTCGCAGATCAGAAATTCGAAGGGTGTAACACAAATTCAAGAAAATAATTAGGTTTGGCAACGCCGCGTGACAATTCCTCTATCTCGGTATCGACGCTCTGCACGTAATATGCGGCTTAAAATCTGTGGATTTGGAATGAGGATAACTTCATTCCTAAAAGGTTAATATATATTTGTATTCTGTGAAGAAGACCATCGACATCGTAAATACAAGATATTCAATTTTCCGATGGAAGAGATCCGTGTCTGAGTTATCTTCTCGATTCATATATAAGTCTGCGGATTAAATTCATCTGATATTTTTTTATACAATAAAGCCTCCCAACGAGAACATAAAAGTTGAAGAATTTTTTAACACCACAACATGTTTTCGAATTACATTCGAATAAATATCAATCAGCACTCTAATTATTTTTATGATTTGCAGGTATCAATCGGATATTTCTTTCGCAAATCAGAAATTCGAAGGGTGTAACACAAATTCAAGAATATAATTAAGTTTGGCAACGCCGCGCGACAATTCCTCTATCTCGGCATCGACGCTCTGCACGTAATATGCAGCTGGGAATCTGTGGATTTGGAATGTGGTTGACTTCATTCCTAAAAGAAGAAATATTTGTATTCTGTGAAGAAAACCATCGACATCGTAAATACAAGATATTCAATTTTGCGATGGAAGAGATCCGTGGCCGAGTTATCTTCTCGATTCATATTTAAGTCTGCGGATAGGTTACGAGCAGTTTTGACAGTTGGGAGAGACTGGAGGACCAACAATAACCTTAAATGCATTGTTTACTATGGGAAAAAGCGATTGGGCTTGTGATTTTGTATGAATTTAGACATTTTGGACTGAAATATTCACTATTACATTATCTAGGAGCTATATCCAAAGTACTTGATAACTTGTAACAGTAACAGCTTGACTTAATTTATGGAATTTTTCGAATAAATACAATTCTTGCTGGTTGAATGTGTTGTTGCATGTTGCTTGGTTTAGTAAGGCAAGAAATACAATTTGAAACCTTTTTTTTTAATTAAATTCAGGTATTCAAGGTCGAATAATCAACATCAAATCGATGAAAACTACCAATGAGTTGTTAAAGTATTTTCATTTGAATGGTACGTACTAACCAGATGTGGAGAGGAACTCAATGTATCCATTATGAAAGAGAGAAATAAGAATATTCTATCGGTTCTAAAGGACAAAATCATATTTTCTGAATTAATTCAATAAAGAACTGCGCTCTAAAATGGAAATTCACAGAATAAATGTTACTTTGCAACTTGTCAGTTACCTCGGCAAAGAACATAGGTTGTATATTAGTCTGGACAATCAATAAAACTTGAATTAGATAGGATTGATTCATACCATTGACATTCAGGTATGCAATGACATCGAAATTCAGCTGATTTTCATGTTTAGTCGAGTAATATCATGTAGGTTATTTTGGTAGGTCATACCGAACGATTCGGGTTATGGAATATTTGAAAATCATAAGTTCTTAATAAACATTTCTTTATTACTTGAACAAGACAGGATTTATAAAGGATATTTCCATTCAGATATTCAATGCAGACAAATTTTTAGATGATTCTCACTTAAGGTAGGTGAACTACTGCCAATGTTTTGTTTGGGTATGCCGATTGATACCAGGTAGGGAATTTTCGTAAAATCGTAAGTTTTTGATGAACATTCCTGATTATTTTCACAAAAAAAAGATCTAAATCACCCTTGAGTCGTATTTTATGAACAAAAACCATCCACTGTGTCAATACACTGTTCCTATCTACTACACACAGAGAAATAACTGGCAGTATCTAGGAATGAAAAATTTATTAGCACTATGATATGACAAAATGTTTACGCAATATTTTACCTCCATATGAAAGTAACAAGGTGCCTATATAATTTACTACAGCACACGAAAAGACTGTTGACTGAACTAACCAAAGGTCTGTTTATTTGCCTGTATATGAAGTCAGGGACTAATTTCATAATATGTATACCAAATTTATACTATCCTTTTCAAAAAAAAGTGAATATATCAATCCAAAATTTCCAAATGAATACGAAATCACGAGAGAAATCGCTTTTTCTCATAGTAAACAATGCATTTTAGGTTATTGTTGGTCCTCCAATCTCTCCCAACTGTCAAAACTGCTCGTGACCTATTAAATTCATCTGATATTTGTTTATATAATGAAGTATTTCAAATAGATCATAGTTGAAGAATGTTCTAACACCACGAATATTTTCGAAGAGATATCAATCAGCACTATAATTATTTTTCATGATTTGGAGATAAATCTGATATTTCTTTCGATTTAACCAATATCCTCGCAGATCAGAAATTCGAAAGGTGTAACACAAATTCAAGAATAAAATTAGGTTTGGCAACGCCGCGCGACAATTCCTCTATCTCGGCATCGACGCTCTGCACGTAATATGCGGCTAGAAATCTGTGGACATGGAATGTGGATAACTTCATTCCTAAAAGAAAAACATCGACATTGTGACATCGACGATCGACAAGGTAGGTTATGTTTTATAACAGCTGTCAGATCTGACCTGTCCGACAACTGACTACTACAAAATAGGTACCATTCCTGTTATATAATTACTTGCTTCCCTTGATTCTACTGAATTGAATTTGAATACACTTTAGAAATATGGCTAGCTTAGTTCGCATTACTCTTCGGAGTATAGCTAGTCCTCTTTCTAACCCAGCAACCGTAAAGTCGGAAGTGCAAATTGTAAGAACTATTACTAGCAAACTTTTCAAACAAGCACATCCTGACGAAAAGCCTAAACCCAAACCATGGCCTTACAGAGAGAAAAAGTATACGTATTTGCATCAGTTGGTGGATAAAACTACATCAAGATTCGATGATAACAGTAAAGTAAGCTTAGCCAAATGAAATATTGTGAGCTAGTGTTAAAAATATTTCTGTTACAGATTCTTGTAGTTGAGGGTCCGATTGCAGCTGGTAAAAGTGCATTCGCAAAACAACTTGCTGATGATCTAGACATGCTGTACATGCCTGAGGCGAATCTTGATATGATTTATATAAATGATTATGGTTTTGATTTGAAAACTCTTGATAATCAATTACCAGAACGCTGTCGGAGTTTTGATATCTCGAATTTCCTCATGAATCCGCGACATGCCATGGTTGCACCTTTTCAAGTAGATCAATATCGTATCAAGTATGTGGGAATATTTACACGCTTGTTTTTATTAGAGTGAAGAACAAGATATGTTCTAAATCAGTGTGAAACAGTAATGAGATAAGAAGTTTTTTAGGTTCTGTCAATATATAGATGCCTTGGCTCATCTTTTGAGTACAGGACAAGGTGTTGTTCTAGACAGATGTTGTTTTTCCGACTTTGTATTTGCTGAGGCTATGTATAGCCAAGGTTATCTATCAAAAGGAGGTATGTTTAGATATTCTCTCGAATTAATGGATATAAAATATTCCAAAATTGCCCCTCAGCATACAAGGCTTACTATGATGTGAGAAGAAGATCTATAGAGGAGATTCTACGCCCACATCTTGTTATTTATTTGGATGTCCCTGTAGCAAAAGTTCAAGAGAATATTCAGAGGAGAAATATACCTTCTGAAGCTAAATCTCCTGCATTAACAAAGGAGTATTTGACTGTAATGGAAAAAATTTATAAACAAAAGTATTTGAAGGATATCAGGTAAAAATTGTTCATTTCATATTTGATCTACCTCTTCAATCTAATGTGTGAAATATCTATTATTTAGATAGAAAATTGATTTTAGTATGTATTATTAACTTTGATTTTAGTGAACATTCCGAACTTTTGGTCTATGATTGGTCTGATGGTGGGGATCCAGAGGTTGTTGTTGAAGACATTGAGAGAATTGACTTTGAAAGTTATGATGAACAGTCACCTCTCATGAAAGATTGGGTTTTTGAACTAGAGGAAGATTGGGCTTTAATTAGAAGGAGGTCAGTGTCATGCAAATTTCTATCTTATAAAGTTAATATAATAAGTAGAAATCACAATGACGAAATGATGTGTCATTTGTGCTATTCACAAAGTTGTAGTAAATTTTATAGTGCTATTATACAGGAAACCTGTTGTTGGTTCTGAACAATGCATTTTTTATTCATTTCAGATATTGCAATAAGAAGGAAGAACTTATGGCTCTCACTAACCCCCCTATGTTCCATGTTCCAGAAATGCTGATGGATGCCGAAGAGGCAGACCTATGGCATGACGTTTGGAATAATGTAATATATGAACCCATACATTCTTCTTTGAAGTTAAACAGTGATCATCTGATCAACTAGGACTTGCATGTTTCCACTGTATTTTTTCCTGAATTTGAATGATTCTCTAGTTGTCGATACTACAGGCAAATTGAAAAGACAACAATAACAGTCTCATCATTATATATCATAGACCTAATATAACATGGACAGTGCTTGACGTCACTTTCAGACTGAATCGATTGAAACGGACATGTAAGAGAAAACGAATATGCGTTTTCTAGGGATAAAAAGGATGGAGCTAGAAGAGGTTTGGAATCTTAAAAAATATGAGGGAGAGAGTAGATACTATTTCCAAGGGTTCAAAAGAGGATGGAGCTAAAATACATAAGCCTCTTCTAGCTCCATTTCTCTCTTATGTACGTTACAATCCTCTCTCTCTCTCTCTCTAAAGCTCCGTCGATGTTATTTTAGGTCTATGCATTATATCAGTGATTTTATCAGTTGCTGCCTTCATTTATTGCATCCGAGAGGCGACAGATTTTTTGGTCACGTGACCACAGATCTTATGGATTTATCAGATTTTATTTGAAGTAAACGAACGATCCAGACGAAATGAGAATCACAGACCATAAACATTTGATATTCTTTCATCTGTGTATCAATGACTGATGTCAAATCAGAATTGTTAATCATATATTTTATTTTCTGCAGTGTTTATTTCTCAGCTCATTGAAAGAAATGAGTATAAATGTAACTTCATTAGAGCTGATTAGAGAAGAATATCAAATAATGATCGATCCTGTTGAAGAGGACGATGAACGAACATTTCTGAAAAAAATACAGGGGCTTGCTGAAGAAACATGGCCCTTATTTGCAAATCAACAGTTTAAAGATTCCCTAAACTGTTTCACAGTTATATGAATTCACCAATGATTTTTTAAATCATTATTTATTCATATACAAGTAGACGAAATTCAATGATAAGTGATATCCACCTTGCCATCAATAAAAATTTAGTTCTCAGAATCTTGTCTGAGTTAAAGTTACTTTGCCTCTGTAAATTAGGCATCCTTAGTGGAGAGAATTGTTTATTTATTATTAAGACCAGAATATTCCAGATGTTGAGCCTCTTGCCTAGGTGTAGTAACGGAATTCTAAACATAATTATTCTCGCCGGTTGGCATTTCTGATGTATTTTTTCAAAATGAACTAAGAATGGACAAACGCCGATGAAGCTAATCATATATATTCCCACTAAAAAAATTACTTTTGTCCGAACTGTTCTAACGAAAACAACCAACACGAAATGAAAATTGAAAGGAAATTATTTCTGGGTAATTGATATCAACAAGATGTCAAATTTACTCCATTAAAAAACTCCGATCTTGTCTATGATACCGACGAAAAAGATCGTCATCGACTAGCTCTGATTTTGTTTGATGATCAGTTGACATCTGTGGTCTCCCACATCTGGATGTAATTAACAAACGACTCAGGAGCAGTCTGATGTAAAAAACGAACGCCCTTAGTGGTATTCCTGGAGCGTAGAAACATTCATAATAAATTGTTGATTCTATGACCATAGATATGTTCTATGTCTATGTTCAAAACCATGGACATGTTGAAGCATGTATAACGAATAGGCGGTTTCGTAAACTTGATCGGATTAACTTGGGTAACTTACCAGGATCACTCAAATGACAGATGTTGAATATAGTATTCATGATACAGGTTTCTTTAATTTCAGGCTCCTGGGCACAAATATGTACCTGGTTTTAATGCTAATATGGGCGATAAAAACTTCCTATTTAAAACCACAGTTAAATATCGTGACACCTTACCCCTAAGAGAAAGGAGGTAAGAGAATCCATGTGGCTGGATCAGATAGTTTCTGATTGTTTCTGTTTGATTTTGCAGGCCCTATTGAAGTTGGCGAGATCAGATTATTTCAGATTGGAGGTATTTTAAAAAATACACAAGGTTTCGTTTGTCATAATGAAGTTTGAAAGTGTAAATAAATTCTCAATAATTTTTTATGGTTTTTTCCGTAATCAAGAATGATTCTGAATGGTAGTGTGGAAATCATATGAATTTCAGCAATAGAACCAAAGGTCCAGTGGAAAATGGTGCTGCAGACCTGTAATATCAGTGTCGTTTTTTGTGTAGAAACAGCAATAATTCTTTTGATTTTTTTGTGGGTAAGGTGACCTTTTCCAAATATTTATTCTTCAATATCAATGAAAATTGCACTTACATGATTCTTTTTATTAATATCTATCGTTAATTTTCTCCAATTAATTTGATTTCAATTGATATTTGATGCATTATCGTGGCTTCAAGAGCTCCAGCGCGCATGTATATTAATAGTTGAGGTTCATTTGTAAGTTTCTAGATAAAGTCGTTTCTTACGAATTTTGTCCGATTTACTGTTCACTCCCATTTTAAATAAAATTCCAATTGAAACTTTGACATGGATTTTTTTTTACACTCAGTTCTAGGACAGGAGTCTTATCGTCTTACCTGATGTAATTAGTATGTAAAAAAAAATTTCACCAAATACCCATGGGATCAAATTGTATCTTGGTAATGACAAGTTGGAAAATGTCAATTCGCCAATATGTGCGAAAAATCGTAAGCATAATTAAATTTCCTTTGGGGAAAATGCAAACTTAGGCAATAGATAACTCCTTCTCCCTTGACCATGAATTACTTTGAAGCACATAGCAAAAATCATTTCGTGAGGATGCCATTTCGAATCAACAAAATCGAAAGTTTTAATGATAACGAAAAAAATCGTACAATAAAACAAGCAACACTGAAAATGGGGAAAAATCTCGTGAATGAACTTTGAAGAAAAGCAAATTCAATTCAGAATGAAGAGAACGTACTAGCTACCAAGAGTTCGAATTTCTATCGTCAGAGGGCGTAGCGCTTGTAAGTATAGATCCGAATCCATTTTGATATGAAGAATTTCAAAAATAGCACTTCTGAAAGACGGCAGCGCTTCTTCAATTCAGTGAACAGGGCGGTTGCCAATCCATGTACTGACCACACCCGAAACAGCTTTACTTTGTGATCATATTGTAATCCATACGAAATTCTGCAGTCCATCGAGCAGTCGGTTCGCAACCAACTGTACTAGATTTTAATTCGATGGAATTTTCGAAGCGGGGAAAATTTTTAATGGGTATCAACGAGGATCTTTAAATGATTTTTTTCCATTCACGAACTCGACCTTCTTGATTGAGGCATACAAATATCGGGTCTCTTCGTTGATTCTTTTGGAAGTAATTGTAATATTTGCACGTATGTTCTAGAGTAGAGAGCTATCGTGTCTGTGATTTTCGATTTTAGTCTCGAAATGGTTTAAAAGGACTAGGTTGGACCCATTGATTCTGCCCAACAGGCTAATGCCACAATAATTAGAGAACGGTACGAGGTAGCGACTTGGAAAATTCAGGATAGGTTGCTCCTCAGAATGCGACGGTTGAGTTCGTTGAAGGGCGAAATCCACCAAACGGTTTTGGAATGAAAACCATTTGAATTTTTGAGGTTAATTCCTCAATATCTCAGACTCTGCAGATGCTATTGGATTTAAACTTGGTTACCTGTTGTAGAATAACGACGACCAACTTTTTGAATTTGAAGAAAAAAAAATTGAAGATTTTTCAATTTTGGCACAGACCTTGAAGTGAATATTTCTCAACAATGTAACAAGTTTCACTTCAATCCGATATTTGGGAAAGAAGTGTGTCAAATTTCGTGGTTTTCGCTCGGTATCCATGTAATATACATAATAAAATAATGATACCATCATGATGAAATTCGGTAATTAGTTGGCGAATGCTGATGCAAAAAGTTCTGCAAATTTTCGTGCCATTGGAACAATTAAAAAAAAAATTCCATCAGGAAGAGGCTGCATTTGGTGGGGTCAATACGTGAGTAGGTGATCGCTTTGGCGAAGAATTTCAGCATGTTCGCGAAAGTTGTTGATTTCAAGTCAGTGCTTCCTTGGATTTTTTTAGGTTGTTGTTCTGGACTCACTGATGAAGAATCCGTGGTCAAAATTGATTCTGTCCGTCCGGCCAGCCGTGTGCGCTGTAACTCTCGAAAGAAAAGACCTAGAGTTTTTAAATTTTCAGCTTAGGTTAAGATTCTGAATATCTCGGTCAAGTTCGTTAATGGGCCGAATCTGCCGAATGATTTTTGTGCTACAGCCATTTGAAATTTTGATTTTTCAATAACGCGAAAAATATTTATCTGATCGAAATGAAACTTGGTTGGAAGATGAACAGTGTCATAAGAAGAATTATCCATGGAAAAATTCGAAAAAAATTTTTTTTTCTGAAAATTTTTATATTTCATTAAAATTTCACAATTTCGCAATGTGAACAAGCGCGTTAAAGCTGCTCTGACTTCACGTCAGTGCTTTTGTAGATTTTTTTATTTAATTCTAGAATCTGGAGCAGATGGAAATAGATAATTTACAAAAAATGTTGGAACGCACAGCTTTGTGCTGTCATTTCTCAAAAGTTTTCCGAATCAAAATAATCAACTTTATATTATTTCGAATAAAAATACCACCATGCGTGACGTTGCAACTTCAACCCATAACTGTTAATATTCACCTTGGTTTTATTGATCAGACAATAACTATAGAATGATTCCAACTCGGGCCTCAAGCAATTGTATCTGAGTTTCGGAATTCTGTTTTATGTACAAACAATCGAATTTTATCGTTGCGTATTATCGAAAGTTTTCCTCATCGATGGCATTTCAAGACATTAATCCTAAGAAAATATGGCGGAAGAAATGTCAGCAGAAAATGACGCTGTAGAAGAAAAGGTGACTTCTGGTAATAGTGAGGAAGATTGGCAGATATTTGACATTCTCTGTAGAGAAAGCAAGGTAGGTGAAATTGAGGAAAATCAAAGTAGGTGATAATGAGGGAAAGCTCAGTGGATGTATTTTGAGAAAATTTGAACCGCGTTCGACGTGAATTCAGCAGCTTTTGCGCGCATGTTCGAATTCGTTGCCAAAGCGGTCTTGAATTGGCACCGCAAGACGTAGCATTAATTCCCGATTGAAAGATTTGGCCTTCTTCTTTTATATGGTCTCATAAAATTCTGCCTAAACCAGCAAGCTATCATTTTTCAATCAACTACTGGATTTCAATTCCATCAAATCAATTTTTTTTTGGAAATATTAGTAAAATGATATTTTGAGTGGGTATATCTGAAGAATTATTGAAGGCATTTCACCCATTGACAAATTTGACCTTCGTAATTGAACCCCAAATATACCCTAGAAATATCGAGATTCAATTCATTTCTTTCGGGAGATATTGCAACCATACCGCTGTTTTCCGTGTCACTAGGAACTCCGGATGATCTGATGGGAATATACTTAATTCATTAGCAATCAATAATTCAATTATTATGATTCCAATATATAACAAATTCTATCAGGCTGAAATATTGTGGTCTCATCTGAGCTAAACCTGATGGATAGATCCTGAGATATATATAGAATAAATAATTTTTTTGAAATTATTCTAGTGGTGAAACTCTCACGAAAGTCTGCATATATTCGTACATTGGCATTGCAGGAAAACCCATTTTGCCAAGGTTCATTCCTTCCGGATCAGTATTCTTCGAGTTATTGAGTAAACAAAATTTCAGATGAATATATACCTACAGTGCGCGTCAAAATTATGGAACAAATTCATTTTCACAGAAGAAAAATATTTGGCAACAAAATTCTTGAACAGGTTAGTTTTTGTTTCACAGTTACCATATTTTTATGCATTTTTGAAGGATTTTTGTTGCACCCTGTGCCATCCCTATCAACCCTCTAAATTTTTCGCATTGGGAAAGTGAGTAATGTAGTATTTTTTTGGCAAGGACTTTGTATCTTCTTTACAGGCGTGCAGAAATTTTTAAGAAAAAAATTTTTTTTTTGAAAAATTAGTTAGTTCAAAGAGGTTTTCAGTATGTGCACTTTGTCATGGCTCATTTACTTTGAGATGATGATACCTGATGAAATTTGTCACCGAATGAAAGTCGATCATCACAGTTTTGTTCATGCACAACTTTCAACCCCTATGAACCCTTTAATGGAGAAAAAAAAAATTACGCGAGGGAGTTGAAAGTTGTGCATGAACAAAACTAATGGTCAACTTTCATTCGGTGCCAAATTTTATCAGGTATCATCGTCTCAAAGTAAATGAGCCATGACAAAAGAGCACACAATGACAACCTCTTTAAATAACTAATTTTCGAAAAAAAAAAATTTTTTTTCTTGAAAATTTCTGCACGTAAAGAAGATACAAAGACCTTGCCAAAAAAGTACCACATGACCCACTTTTCCTTTCAAAAAATTTAGAGGGTTCATGGGGATGGCACAGGGAGCAACAAAAATCCTTCAAAAATTCATATAAATTAAAAGTGAAACAAAAATTGACCTGTTTCAGTATTTTGTTGCCGAATATTTTTCTTCAGAGAAAATCAATTTGTTCCATGATTTTGACGCGCACGGTATAACTTCGAAACCGATGAACAGATTTTGCCCATGAATGAACCCAAGATCCATCTATTCCCCGATTAAGTCTTAGCTCTATTCTTTCGAATGTTGTGGTGATAACAGCTGGCCGGACATACTGATCATTAATTACAACGACTCTTACGCTCGAGACTGAGGGGCTAGATGAACACTCCCTTGATATGTTCTGCGCTACCCTTATCTGAATACTTCTTTTTTCTCGCATCTGGGGTAATTTTATGAAGCAGGAAGTGCATAATAGTTTATCAATTTGAAAAATAGAAACTTATTTCATAGTATGTGCAGCCGGTTATCCAAGCTGGCATGGAAATTATTCTTGCTGTAAAAAGAATTCAAATTTCAGAAAATGTATATTTATCCTATTGATTTAATATCTGACAACTGTACCAGCCAATTTTATGTGCCTACTGATAATATTCATGATAATCCTAGATCCGGCTCTGGAGTGACCAACCTAGACATTTTGAGACACTTTTCTGGTCAAAGTTGAAAATTTTCTGGAGACAAGAAAGAATTATCACGAACTTCCCAAAAATAAACATTTCAAAAAGCACTGCCGTGAAGGCAGCAACTTTTGCGCGCATGTTCAATGTAGATCACCGCTTCAGAAACGAATTTGAACATGCATGCAAAAGCTGCTGCCTTCACCGCAGTGCTTTCTGAAATTTTTACTGATAAATTACAATTCTTTCAAATCTGTATTTTTGGAAATATTGGAAAAATAAAATTTTTAATAGGTATATCCATGGAATCATTGGGCGGATTTTACCCATTCACGAATTCGACCTTCGTAATTAAGCCCCAAACCTACTCTACAAATATCGAGTTTCCAAGTCGTTTCTTCCGGAAGTTATTGTGCTTACGGTCAGCCTAACGGTCGATTGCGTAAACACAATAACTTCCGAAAGAAACAATTTAGAAACTCGATATTTGTAGAGAAGATTTGGACCTTAATTACGAAGGCCGAATTCGTGACTGGGTAAAATCCACCCGATGATTCCCTAGATATACCCAATCAAAATTTTATTTTTCCAATATTTCCAAAAATACAGATCAGATCGAATTGAAATCCAGAACTTCATCGAAAAATTACAGTTCGAAGGTTCATACAGAATTTAATGAGGATGATATGATAAGAAAATCACAGAAGTTTTTTTTTCAAATTGTTCTAATGACACGATTATCACGAAATTTTGCATCAAGTTGTCTTTCATCATCTCCAAACTAGCTGCGAAGTTTTATCAGGTTTGAATCAGTATTTCCCGAGTTATACCGAAAAAAACAACGATATCGAGAAGAAAACCTCGACATTTGACATATTTTTTCCCGATATCTCCAAAACTAATGATCGTATCGAACTGAAATTTTGTATACTGCTGTGAAATATGAAGCTCAAAGTGCGAGTGGGATTTTTTTTCGGATTTGACGAATGGTTTCCGAAAAGAAAAATGTTTTGGAAAATTTTTTTTTTTTTTTTAATTTACTGATAGGATGATCCTGACGAAAGCTTGAATACAATCGCTCAAGTAGTTTCTGAAGTAAAAAATAAATAACTTCAAAATGTCAAGTGCCTATAACTCCGAAACTATTCGACCGATTTGGCCCATTAACGAACTTAACCGCGGCATACTGATGCGCAACCTATCTTGAAAGTTTCAAGTTGCTAGCTTGCTTCTGTCGACAGTTATCGTGTCCACGGCCGGACAGTCGATTGAGACCATTTTCTGCTCAAAATTTGAAAATTACGGACATTTGGACAAAACGATAGCACGCTGTTCCCCTAGAACATGCGCGCAAAAAGAAGGATATCCTAGTCAAAATATCAAATTGAACTTGAAATTGAAATGAATTATCCTTATATTCATTTAGCGCTAATTTCGATACAATGGATATTTCTTTCAGAAGCAGTTTAGTTGTTCTAGTTTTCTATCGTTTTTAGAACGTCAATAATGGGTAAAGGTAGGCAGGACATAGCGTGTATAGGATGTTTTTCCTATCTCCACCTTCCTGAATGTCATTCAACGTATTGGTACCGAAATTTTCAGGTCGAATATTCGCTTAAGGTAGACATCGATCGTTTACTTTCAATTTCTTATGAAGCAAATTAAAACTCGATCGAATAATTATTTTTGAAAATATTGGACGAATAAATTGTCGAATTTTGTTGTTTATTTCCTCAGTACTGGTCATGTTTCCTAAATAATTCAAAAAAATACTGATCTGAACTCGATGAAACTTGGAAATTGTGCCAAATGTAGTTAGGATAGTGATATTAGAAAAATAAAAAAACTCAACTTTTTCCATAAATTATATCAGAAAATGAAAAGATGATTGAATTCAAATATGGTAATAGGTATCGAATCACTAGAAAAATAAAAAGTTCAATGAAATTCTTGAGTTCCGCGTGGGTGCTTTCTCAAGGAAGTTTTCTCTCCAGATAAAAAGAATTTGAGATGTTTCAATCATATGTTCCTGACAATTTTCTGCACGAAACTTCGAGCTACAGCACTAGATTTCAATTCGATCCGATGTGTATTTCCTTAATTATTGGGAAAATAAAACTGTGCACACCTGGGAAATTACTAGGAGGATTTTACCCATTCTCGAATTCGGCCATCCTATTTAAGGTCCAAACCTACTCAACAAATATTGAGTTTCTAACTTAGGACGACCGTAAATATAATAATTTCCGAATGAAACGACTTTTAGGGACTCGATATTTGTAAAATAGGTTTGGGGCATCGTAACGGAGGTCGAATTAACCAATTTAGCCTAATGATACCGTAGATTAGTCCATGCAAAATTTGATTTTCCAATATTTCCAAAAATATAGTAATCTAGGAAACCTGCTTTCATATATCGACTCTCTAATCTGTTTATTTTCGGAATCACCCTGTATTAAATGTTGAACAAGATTAACCTCCTCGCTAATTTTTTTTCGAAATGTTGGCAGCTCAGGTTTCAGTAGATTCAACAATCCTACTCTTCGAGCAAGGAATTGATTTTTCTATATATGCAAATTTTACGTTCGTCCTGGAGTTTGCGTTTTCAAATAGCTATTCGAATGGTTGTAATCTTCCCTGCCATCAATGGCACGAAGGTTTAGTCAGTTACCGTGGAAGTTTTGACATAATATCCCACGAAAGGAATCAAGTAACATCCTTCTGTGTATATCCATTGTGTGAGTGAGCTGTTAGGGTTACATTGTGCATATAAAAATTGGAGATATTATTATGTAGTTAGTAGTTTTTGGGGGCCACTTTGGTTAGACACAAAGGTGAAAAAATTCAACAACTAAGGAAAGGACACTAAATAGCTACTGCGCGCTTCTTCCTTTTATTCACATTCCCTCACCAAACTTTGCATGAACCATCAAGCCGTACTCTTTCAACTCAGTACTGAATTTTCAATTCGATATGAAGTATTGAGGAAATAAACTTTCGGATGGTTATATCTTGGTAATTATTTGACGGATTTTACTCATTCTCAAGACTCACCTTTTGTATCGATTGGTGCTTATTTAGGAAGGATTTCGCCGCATTTTTGCGAGCATGTTCTAGGGGAACAGCGTGCGATCGTTTTGTCCAAATGTATGTAATTTTCGATTATTAATCCGAAAATGATCTCAAAGGACTAGGTTAGACACACTGATGATGAATCCAGTGCTAAAATCTATTCTGTCCGTCCGCCCGGTCGTGGTCACGATAACTGTCGAACGGAATGAGCTAGCGACTTGAAACTCTCAGGGTAGATCGCGCATTGGAATGCCGCAGTTGGGTTCGTTAATGGGCCGAATCGGTCGAACAGTTTCGAAGTATATAAAGGGTTTTTCAACAAGAACTTTGTTTTTTAAAACAAAATAAAACAAAGAATTTAGTGGAAAATGAATAAAATTTTTATTGTATCACAAAGAGAAAAGTTCGGCAATTATGAATGAAAAATGATATCTGACAAATGTCCACCACGACCACGCTGACAGACGTTGATTCTTTCATCAAAATTTTTAATCACTTTTTGGCAAGATGGAGGGTCTATTTCGTTAATGACATCACGGATTTTGAGTTTTAAGGCTGCAATCGATTCGATTGGCTCCGTATAAACTCTGTCTTCAACATAGCCCCACAAAAAATAATCCAGTGGTGTCACACGATCTGGCCGGCCACTTAACAGCTGAATTTCGCGAAATTATGCGATCGGGAAATTTGGTTTGCAATAAATTGATCGTTTCATTGGCTGTGTGACATGTGGCACCGTCTTGTTGAAACCACATTTCAGTGACATCCATGTCATCAATAATAGGCCAAAATTCAGTTGTTAACATCTCGCGATAGCGTGATCCATTGACTGTTACTGCATTTCCAGCCTCATCTTCGAAAAAAAACGGCCCAATCACACCTCCAGACCACATAGCACACCACACAGTGACACGTTGAGCATGCAAAGGCTTCTCAATAATTGCTTTAGGATTTTCAGAAGCCCAAATGCGGCAATTTTGCTTGTTGCGGTCTCAGAAGGACGTTTATGTTGTCCGAAAATATCACGAATTTTACGAAATGTAGCTTTAACAGAACGACCATTTTCATAGTGGATTTGAATTATTTTAATGCGATTTTCGAGCGAAATTGAATTCATTGTAACAATTGCCAAAGCATATACTGCGAATGTCAAAAAACTGAATGTCAAAACTGTCATGTGGTGCCGGTGTTACCACATTGAAAAACAAAGTTCTTGTTGAAAAACCCTGTATATATTTCAGAATATCTTTCGAAAAAATTTTTTTTTCTGAAACTATTGTTCATATTCGAGAACAATTAAAGTCATACCTTGAACTTCATATTTTACAGCATTGTACCAAATTTTAAGTCGATGTGGCTATCAGTTTCGGAGAGATTGGGAAATATATCTAGAATTTCGTGGTTTCTTCTCGGTGTCGTTGTTTTTTCGGTATAACTCAATACTGATTCAATCGTGATGAAATTTCGTAGCTAGTTCGAAAATGTTAAAGGACAATATTGTGCAAAATTTTGTGAGGATCGTGTCATAAGAACAACTAGAAAACAAAATTTAAATTTTTTTTTCAAATATTTAATATTCTGTGATTTTCTCATCATATTATCCTCATTCAATTCTGTATTAACCTTCAAACTGTCAGTTTTCGATAAATTATTGGATTTCAATTCGATCTAGTCTGTATTTTGAATAGCTATATCTGCAGAATCATTTGTTGGTTTTTGCCCATTCACGAATTCGACCTTTGTAATTAAGGTCCAAACCTTCTGTTCATCCTTTTGTTCATACACTTACGCAAGGGCAGCTTGAAGGTTCGTATGAAATTTCAGTGTGAGTTTTTGGAAGACAATTTTGAATTGGCAAATAATTCTTCGGAATTTTCATCAAATCATGGAAGTTTACCTTAAGATTTCATTAAAAAAGGTTCTACTTTTTGGCCCCTTTCCCCAAATTCCGCAGCTTATTTAACATGAAACCGCTTTTTCTGCTTCAATTGTAATAGAAACAAGTCAATCAGGTTAGGATATCAATAATAAAAGGAATCTTTAAAATTTATCATGACTACCATAGAGGAAAAATAAATAAACAACAGTCTAGACAATCAAATTATATTTTCATACATATTCTTCATGAAATATGAAAGATCCTTCGTACTACTTTGAGGTTATATCACAGAAAACAATAATAAAAACCAAAATTACTGAACAGGCTTGCCAACGTTCTTTCACACATACCACCCCCTTACCTTAGATACCCTTCAGTCAAAAACCTCATCTATGGCTCAAACCAATAACCCAGCTATCATCAAAAAAATGCGTCCCTCTCAGGATTTCTGCTACGTAGATACCTCGTTTGTTGTGCGAAACTGTCTCCATAATTAAGAATATTAGATAGATAGATAGTTAAAACCACTTACAGTCATCAACACCAGAGTCGCAAAATGGCGAAGGGGCCGGAATATATCCCTACTGTGTCCATTTTAATAATTTTTTAAAAACACTCGGCATAGTCAAAATATCAAGTTCTTCAGTTTAACGGCTTCATCTCTCTCACAATTTTCTCTTGAAGAAGTCGAAAGGGCGTACGAATGTTTCTATTTCTAGCTTAAGTTCACCAAGTTTCACACCTTATTCAATTAGTATAGAATAGTCTTACATCTCATTTCAGATGGACGAGAATGGAGTAGACATCACCACTGCTCTCAAGAGCGAACTAGCAGCTCTGCAATACAAAAGAGACCGCCTAACAGCCGAACTAGAAGACATGAGGTGCCAATTCAGATCTCGTGACCAGCGATGCTTGGAACTCCAAGTTGAAGCAGAGCAACTCAGGGAACAGTCTGCACGTCAAAACGCTATAATAACATCCTTGAAGAAGCGAATACACGACCTGGAAGAAAGAGAAAGAAACCTGTACTCATCTCAGAGTAGGAGTGAAATAGCGTATCAGACAGCCTTGAGGGACATCAAATACCATGAGGAGAAGATCAAGGAGCTGGAGCAGAAGTTGAGGAACACGGAGATGGACCTTGCTTCTCAAGAGCAGAAGAAGGAATCGGCTAGATTACAGATGCAGGACTTCATCAGAAGGTTGTGTGTGGCTCTGGGGTCGGATATAAGTGAGAGCGCTCATATGTCCCCAGAGGCTTTGGTACATAAAGCTTCGGAGTTGGTACAGGTGATGACTGCAACATTGTTGTGTCTGCTTGGGTATTTGCTTCAGTATGATTGGTTTTATATATAGTTTGTGACATAATATCTCGGCCCCCATGCAAATTATGAAAACACACAGTTGCAATGAGGGTTTTTCCTTTAAACGGAAATGCAGTAAATTTCATGAAAAACCTTTAGAACATCACATTTCGAACATATAATTTCAATATTATATACAATAGGTATTTGCATTTAAAGGGATTCGTCTTGAGTGTACGATATGGCAACGTCGAATTCAGATTTCTCGGAAAGACAAGGACGTCAAATGTGTTACTTTGCTTAGGAAAACAGAGATAGCTATACTCCGATCTGGTTAGAGTAGAAGACAACGACCAAGGAATAGAAAAAGAAGAGCACAGACTGTCATATTACTGACAAATCGCAAACGGAAATTGTTTGGTTATATTGACAAAGAACACGTGTGTACCACAGAATAGGAATAAATATTTCATTATTCTATAGCAGAAAAAGCTATTCTACTAAACACCGTTGTCACTTCGTGCATGCCTGGCAAATCCCAAACTCCAATACTTTCTGAATGTAATTTGGGAAAATGATGAATCAAACCCATAATTACTATTTCCAAAATTTGCATTTGCAGTAGTGACCCAAATTCAGGAAAAACCCCCATTGAAAGTGCGAGCAAAGAAACGTTTTCTACTGAAAGGTATTATAACAGAATTTCCTAGACTACCACCGATTCGAACGTTTGGAAAAACTAGAAATTCTAGATGCCATAATGAACATCTTTCACAGAACATTACTGAATTTGTAGAGGCATTTTTCAGTGATTGTCTTCACTTCTTCAGAATAACGAATTAAACAAATGCTAGCTGAAGAGTCGATTGTACGGCATTTCTGGAAAGTCTATTTACCTCCAAATCAAGGTGTCACTTAACCCCCCTTCCCATTTAAGATTTGTAAAATTGCAATCATCCCTCTCACGGGGTTGATACAAACGATTGGAACCAATCGTATGAAATACACCTGTACGCAGTAGATCCGCTCAAGATCTCATTACCTTGGTCGCCATCTTTGACATTCTAGCACACTCCTTCACAATCAATACAGGGTATCCACTCACGTAGCATAAATAGGTTAGTTTGGCACATGTCCAAACGAATTTCTCCAGGCTGAGACGAAACGTGATACCCTCAAATAGGTAAGAGTTACCTCGCGAACCATCCAAAGGCATTGGAACTCTCCATGAAAACGTTATCCTCCCTCCATTATATAAATAGCCTGGAGACTTCATTTACTAAGGCTTAATTAGGGCATCCGAAACAAAACAAAAATATATGATAAAAAGAATTCATTACATACTAAGATTTGTTGAGACATTGTTCGAAAATAGATTCAGAATTTGTTTACTTATCTCAACCTTTGAGCCAAAATATTTGTTATAGAAATCTAGAAAACCACTGACGTGAAGTCAGCAGCTTTTACGCGCTTGTTCACATTGCGAAATGGTGACTTGGGAATTTCAGTGAAATTTGAATGAAGTATAAAAATTAAAAAAAAAAAATTTGTTTTCCATGGATTATTCTTCTTATCGACGCTGTTCATCTTCCAACAAAGTTTCATTTCGATCAGATTTTTCGAGTTATTGAAAAATCAAAATTTCAAATGACTGTAGCACATAAACCATTCGGCAGATTTGGTCCATTAACGAACTCAACCGAGATATTCAGGATCTTAACCTAACCTGAAAATTTAAACACTCTAGGTCCTTCCTTTTGAGAGTTACAGCGCACACGACCGGACGGACAGAATCAATGTTGACCACGGATTCTTCACCATTGGGTCCAACCTAGTCGGTTGAGACCTATTTCGGTTCAAATTTCGGAAATTACAGACATCGTGACGTTACGATAACGCGCTGTTCCCCAGAACAAGCGCGTATAAAGGAATCCTCCTTTTTCGGTTACTTAAGATTGATTCCATAGCGAAACATTGCAATATTTTCATTCCAGGACACGTCGCGTCTGAGAAGTAGAACTACCAACATAAACGACACTCTGGCAACAGTGGAACTGGAACTGAGAACGTGCCGGGAAAACTTAGAAAGGGCCATATCGGACAAGGAATGCCTTCAAAGACAATCAGCCTCGCAGACCATGGAAATCGACAGGCTGAAGCAAGAAAAGGAGTCTTTAGAAATGCAACAAAGGGTTAATGAGAGGGAGCTGGTAGAACTGAGGGAAAAGCTCTCATTTTCGAATAAAAGTTTGGGATCTGCTAGTGGAAATCTAGCTCAGCAGGAAGCTACCGTTTGCCAGCTTAGAGGTAAAATAACGTTGCGGGTTATTTTCAACCCCTTAATTTTATTTTGAAGGAGTTTGAGATATGTTGACGGATTTGGTTTGATTACTAAATATATATTCTGGAAATTTTTTGGAAAAATTCGTGAAAAGCCTTGATCGGTGAAGTCGGAGCTTTTCCACGCATGTTTGTTTATTTATATATGTCTCACACTTCCTTGAAAAGTTCATTTATTACAAGAAATCCTCAGTATTCAACAAAGAAGTTTACGAGTGTGTAAACCTTAGATTATACAGTGCGCGTCAAAATTATGGAATAAATTCATTTTCTCAGAAGAAAAATATTTGGCAACGAAATCCTGAAACAGGACAATTTTTGTTTTACTTTTACCAAATTTTTATGCATTTTTGAAGGATTTTTGTTGCACCCTGTGCCATCCGCTTCAACCCTCTAAATTTTTTGAATAAGGAAAGTGGGTCATGTGGTACAAATCATTATCAACTTCATATTTGATCGTATATAGATTTTGAGGTTATTAGAAGGGAAATTAAAATGAGTGTTATTCCAAAATTTGCCGATTATGCCCATAAACGCAATAAGCCGTCGATTTTAGTGGCGCAGAATACACTGAATTTCAAGTCGCTATATTGTTTTATATGAACATTTTGTATGATCCTAAGTCATAGCCTGATTCCAGAGGAAATGAAAACCCGTGATGAAAGAATTCAACGAATCCAGAATGAAAATCGACATTTTCTGGAGTCATTGGCCATCCTATTGAGCACACCGTCACGTTTCGTCGAATCCTTGGAAGTGACAATCAAGGACAGAATAAGGGACCTGACTACTGAGATGAAGGAGAAAGTGGCGGTAAAATTATTATATAACTTATTTGGGGGAACTCTTAAAATTTAGATTATAGCATTTACTTGGAGTGAAGAATAAAACGAGTCAGTTGAAAAGATTATGAAGTGAAAATAATTGAGGTTAAGTCCTAAATTTTTCAGTCGCGAAAATATTGGTTAGATGTTTGCATCAACGTACCTTTTGTGTTCTCCTGAACAAGTAGAAACTGGTTAGTATCTCACAGTTTGGAAGATTTAGGCCCTCAAAATTCGGAAAAGATGCATCTTCAGGTCATTTTTTCTATCATAAAAACAAGTACTCACTGCTTCTAAACAGGGCGAGTCTTCAAGTTGTATAGTTATTTTAGGCATTGATATCCCTCATCCAACAAAATACTTCTTTGATTTTCCATTTTTCCAGATTCTGCTTAGGTGAAAAGTTATAATCATTTAAATATTTCTCAATGTGCTAATATACTCCTGTACCTACTTTGTTTGCAAGTTCACCACATATATCTCTTGAGGTGATCTTTTTTGCAGATTAAACAATCCAATGTTTGAAATTCAAAGGAAATGATTAAGAGCACTCATTTAGTCACTTAATTCTGATGATTTCCTTACAATGGCCTATTGAAACACTGATCTTCAACTTGATATCCAAGCAAAATCCAATTTCATTCCCTAAAAGAGTATACACAATTCCATCCTCGCCCATTCTTATATTGAAAACTCCATAATTATCCTTATTTTCACCGAATTCATAAATGAATTATATGGAATTTCCCAACTAACCCATACATATTAATTGAACTCTATGTAATGTCTGGTCCATAGACATGAAGGCATAGCGCATCCATATATGTGGTCTGATCACAAAATAGCATAGACCTAATATGGGTCAATGTTTCTGTGTATTCTATTGTCTAGTCACTAGCTCAGGGGCGGATCCATAAAAATAAGGTTATTCCAACATTCAACGTTGAATATCTCCAAAACGTGCATTCTTTATGCTAATATCTTTATGTTTTATGAACCGGCGAGTCTATAACTAGGATCCGTTCGAATTAGGATGAAAGTGATTACTGAAAAACTATGTGCCATAGAAAATTTCACGCCAAAATTCATCTCATTCGAAGTAACCGTATTAAAGCTATACAAATGATAGACTGATTGTTTTTTCGGAAATTTAAACAACCTGTATCATTTTATTGGAACCGAATCTGAAAAAATGTTAAATGAAAAAAGTTTTTTAATTGATGAGAGGAATCAGGAATCTATGGATAAAATTAATGTACAACCTGAGGACTCACCCTGTATAGTTCACAATTCGCCATTCTACCTCATGCAAACAATTAGTAGCGATTTCTTTCAAGAATATACGATATTTGATGTACAAAATTGAAAATGCCGGACAAGCATTCAACCTCTACAGATTATTAATGAATATTGAAGTGAAGTTTCTCAACAAGGCCTTTTCCGCTGACGAACATGAATGACTGATGAGTATGTCCGCCAGATGTTATAGACGAATACACAGAATTCCAACCGATTGAATTGCGCAGATGCCAAACTGAAGTTTGGCATCTGCGCAAAAGCGAACTTTTGGAGTGAGTGGAAATCAGAAGAAATAGAGCATGGGTGGTTATCTGATATTTCCAATTATGTTTCATTAAATTATTGTGATTATGTTACATATTTCCAATTATGTTTCATTACATATTAACTATTCTTGAAAAGTATTGTTACTATAATAGTTGAGTGAAGGTACAAGAGTTATCTGTGGACTAATGCACCAATTTAGAACCATATATTCTGAACTATGAGAGACTGGTTAGTCTCTACTCTAGACCGAACAGTACCCCGAATATAAGGAGGTTACTCTGTGGGGGCCAGTTCGTTTTTTTCAAAAAAAAATTCTGCAAGTGGTTGAGAAAATATTAAGAATGTGCAATGTTGCCAATTTCTCATATTAAAAAGTGAAAGTGAAAAATGGAAAAATCAATAACATGATGTATTCTCACAAAATAATTTAGAACATAAAGCCTGGAGAACGACACTCCGTTTTCTCATATCAATGTCCAAATTTCACGCAATTTTGAAATTCCTAGCGGCTATTGGCAACGTTATCGCATGCAGACCGTGGGCAGGTGCCTCACCTTGAGATATTAACGAGGTTTTCAAATTTGAATGTGGCTGCGTCACCGAAATCCACGAATCGTGATTTATCAGCCGGCGGTACTGTTTGCTCTCAAGGTTGTTTATTCAGGAGAGACCTCTGCCACGCTGATGCAAATATCTAATCAATATCTTCGCCAATACCTATTTTGGACACCCTATATATAAATTGTTCCAGTGATTCTATTGCTAATCATCGCATATCACGATATTTGTCATGATTTCAGCATGATACCAGGGTCCCTATTCTTGAAACGGCGATGGGAGAAAAAGGAATGTCGACGCTGTTGTCAAAGGGAAACGCGGTGCATTTTTGATGCAACGATAGAGAACGTTCATACCATCACATTCAAGAATAGGGTCCCTGTAGATATGCAACGTGGGTGTAGTATAAATTTTGGCCATCTTAAATGTTCATGTCCATAAGGAAATCAAATATCCTTTGAAGCCATTATCGGCTGAAAATTAGTACATTCAGATATCCTTTTCTCTACAATAACAGATCAAAAATTGTCCGAAATCAGACGTATTTCATGAAAGATACGAATGCAGATGACGTGGATTATTACCTGCCATAGTGATCTTATGGCGACGAGATATTAATTTGAAACTAACATACTTTCAATGGGATATTAATTTGAAATTCCGCAGCAATTGGAATCCACAAAAGAAACCCTCAACAACGAACAACAGCAATTATCTCGACAGATATCCTTGTACGACCAAGCCAATGCCAGGATCCGAAGTTTAGAGGACGAAAAGGCGCATTTAGAATCACGTTTGAATAAGGCTGAGAATGATGTAACCAGCTGCGAACTTGCTAAAGACGGTTTCAGAAGGGATAAGCAGACGGTAAGGATAGTTTTTCTTCACCGGCAGTTGTTGCTGAGATAATATTCATTTGAATTGTTGATTGTTTTTTGGGTGTACGTACTTAATAGGTTCAGCGACGGACTCGAGATCCAAAGGTCTCGGGTTCGATTCCGAAGTAGGCAGGGAATTTGCTAGTCATACGTTACGAGCTACCATTCAAAAATTAACAGTGCTGTGTCGCATATGCCCGTACGCATAGTGAATACTCATTACTCCGTACTTGAGAACTTGACAGGCGAGCACTACTTTGCCAGTGCTTGGTGGCATGCTTGCTCAAGTCTTAGAACGACCTACCTTGAGGCGTGCTCAAGCAAGACATAATCATATAATAGCGAAGATTATTCGTTTTCTGTGACTTTTCACAACACAGCGTAGCTGTTTGTATTATAATCTTGGTGTTCTGTACTATGTACGATACCGCATGTACGATAATATCGTTTTGTACCATAATTCCAGAGAATGTACCATTTAAAAATCCAATTCATCCAAAAGTGTCCGAAGATACGAAAGAGTTCAATGAAACTGCTCAACTGATTTTCGATAAATAGATTGCTCTCAAGAAATGAAAATGATATTTTACGAATTCATCATAGTAATTGCAGAACTTAATACATAGTGGCCCTGTTCTTAATGACCATCATACTAGTAGGCACCATCCTTTTTCGGAAGCAATACAGATGCCATAAATCATACACTCTGTCGGCATTTTATATAACGGAATTACGGTTCGTTTCATAGGGCGGCTTCTTTGCACCTTGAATAGATACTGTCATATAATACCAAAATTCAGTGCGATAAACATGAAAACGTCAAAACATTCTAGATTTTAACGATATCCATGAACTTTGCCGAGAATTGCCGAAGGTTTGTTCAATGGATAGTACCCTTGCTAAGCATGAGTCAATACTTGAGCTTGTCTCAGCGGAGAATTTCTCAGGTAGGAGTTCTAGATCGGACTATGCGTGCGGGCAATAGCCTAGAAGCTCCTGAAGGCTTTTCTCAAGACCTTGAATAACTGATAGCACGAGATCTGGCAGCAGAATTAGTGCATTCATCGAGTGTTTGCTTGAACCGATATTTTACATGCATTTGTTAATAGGAGAATATATATCTACAGGGTTGCCTATCAAAATGTGGCCGCAAGTATTTTTGAATAAATAATTATTAAGTGATTTTTTGGAAGAAATTGCATTCACTTGCTTTTTGAACGACCGTAAACACAAAATTTTTATACTTGTAGAGAAGGTTGGGACCTTAATTACGGAGGCCGAATTCGTGAATGGGTAAAATCCACCCAATGATTCCGCAGATATATCCATTAAAAATTTTCTTTTCCCAATATTTCCAAGAATACGGATTAGATCGAATTGAAATCCAGTACTTTATCGAAAAATGACAGTTCGGAGGTTCATACAGAATTCAATGAGGATAATATGATAAGAAGATCACAGAATATTGAATATTTCGAAAAATAAATTTGAAATTTCTTGCAAATTGTTCTAATGATATGATTATCTCGAAATTTCGAATGGAGTTGTCCTTCAACATCCTCAAACTAGCTGCGGAGTCTCATCATGATTGAATCAGCATTTCTTGAGTTATACCGAAAAAAACAACGATATCGACAAGAAACCACGAAATTTTACATATTTGTTCCGAATATCTCCAAAACTGATAGCCGTATCGAATTGAAATTTGCTACTCTGCTGTGAAATATGAACCTCAAGGTATGAGCAGAATTGTTTACGAATATGATTCATAGTTTCTGAAGAAAAAATTTTTTTCTAAAAAATTTAGGAAAAATTAAGTGACCATACGATCCCAACAGAATTTTGCTTAAAGTTGCGCGTCGTTTTGCTTCAACTTACTGCCGAGTTTCAATCCAATCGCTTCAGGAGGGAAATAACCCAAAAATTTCAAATGGCTATAACTCCGGAACCATTTCGCCGATTTGTCCATTAACGAACTCAACCGCCGCATTCCAATGCGTGACCTAATCTGAAAGTTTCAAGTAGCTAGCTGACCCCATTCAACAGTTATCGTGTCGTCGGCCGGCCTGATAGAATCGATTTTGACACCGGATTCGTTATCAGTGAGTTCAACCTAGTCTTTTGAGTCCACTTAGTTGGTGGTGAACAGAATTTCCTAGAATTTCTTCGAAGCTCACATGTTGAAAAGAATAGAACTTCTAGATGCCATGATAAATATTTCCACAATATTACTGGATTTGTCATTCCATTCTTCCGTTATATTTTCTTCTTCTTAACATCTCCATAATAATAAATCAAAGAGGACTTAATAGAAAGGTAAAGTTACCGGCATTTTTGAAAAGGTCATCGAATTACCTTCAAAAGGAGGTGTCACTCAACCGCCTCTCCCTTCAAGATTTCAAGGGTTCGTGTCATCGTGATATAAATTGATTGCAACCAATGATATGAAATGTTCCTCTACGGCTGCTGCCTTTTCAAATTGACATACTGTAGATTTTCTTCACCACACTTCCATCGAGGATTCTAGAGAAAGTTCTATCTTAACTAGATAGTGTTTTATATCCTGAAAGGAAAAAAACTATATTATGAGTCTAACTTCTAAAACTGCTGGAAAAATTAATAGCGGTGAAAATGTGGTTCCAGTTTGTTGCAATATCCTGGAATATATTAGGTTTGTTCGTTGTACCTGCATGAACTACACTAACTACACCAACTTCACTGACATCCAATTGTCATTGCAGTTGAGTGTAGTCACAGATAAAAGAATAAGTGTAGCATGTGTAGTTTAAGGTGCAGTGACCCCCACTGGGGGTTTCCAAGAATAACAGAAATACAATAAATCTTCACCCCAGCAATTCCCCTAATTATAGGTTTGTTCGTTGAACCTGTCTGAACTACACTAACTCCACTAACTTCAAATTCTCTGAGCAGCTGAGTGTAGTAACAGATAATAGAATGGGTGGAGTAAGTGTAGTTCAATCTGTTCTATGATTTTCACAGAATCCAAATATAATAAATGATTTCACACGAATCCAAGATGACATAATTCTATGCTTCTTTTGTTTTCGCTACCATTTCGTGGTGATGTTGATCTGTCGTAAAGTTTTCCTAAAGTTGTCATGGAAAAAAAATCTAATTTGAATAACGATATGATGAAAATTAATTTCGTCCGAAATAATCACACATACAGAACAAAACACGCCCAACTTGTAACCAGAACCAACAACAGATTTCCACGGTTATGAATTATATTGAAGCATAATCATCACAGAAGCACACCTCACTCTATGCACTGCACACGTTATCTGTGACTACACTAACTGTCAACATTTCCTAAACGAACAGAGTGCAAGTTTACAACAAAACACACCGAACAGTATCAGTGGAATTAGTGTATAGTTCATGCAGGTACAACGAACAATCCTTTAGTCGTCGAATAACTAGTGAGTAGTAATATGGAGGTTTTTCCTGAATTTGGGTTATTACTGGAAATGCAAATTCGAACATAATTATTATGGGTTTCATTCGTCATTTTCCCAAATTACCTTCAGAAAGTTTTGAAAATCAGGTTTCAAAATTGGGGTTTGGGATTTGTCAGGCATACACGAAGTGACAACGGTGTTTAGTAGAATACCTTTTTCTGATATAGAATAATGAAATATTTATTCCTATTCTGTGGTACACACGTGTTCTTTGTCAATAGAACCAAACAATTTCCACTTGCGATTTGTCAGTAATATGACAGTATGACAGTCTGTGCTCTTCTTTTTCTATTCCTTGGTCGTTGTCTTCTACTCAAACCAGATCGAAATACAGCTATCTCTGTTTTCCTAATCAAAATAACATATTTGACGTCCTTTTCTTTCCGAGAAAGCTGAATTTGAAGTGGCCATATTGGCACTTATGACAAATCTCTTTAAATACAAATCCCCATTTTATTTTTCAGTTTTAGGTGATCAAACATTTTTTTAAAAATATAATATTGAAATTATGTGTTTGAAATGTGATGTTCTGAAGGTTTTTCATGAAAATTACTGCATTTTCGTTTAAAGGAAAAACTCCCATTCTCCATATCAAACCTTCAACGTGGACCTTATCTAACTTTCTATCCATAGGAACAAGTTTTTTTTGAAATGAGGAAGGAAAAAAACGACAAAATTCCATTTCGTTCTCGTGAATAAATGAGAGCATATTCGCCAGTTTTCCACCTAGACTGAAACTTTTCACTTGAATAGAAATCGTCTCATTTGTTATCAGAAGTTAACTAGTTTCAGGCCAACCCCGGGTTGAGGAAAATTGTCCTGGCTTGCCATTTGAACGTAACGGAAATTCAATTCGTATTAGGAGTGTCTCAGAATGTATGCAAGATCTTATTCGAATAGAAAAAACCTAGAAAAGGGTGTCAACGCTCTACTGCACAAATGACGGCAAAATCAAATCTTGCGTTGATTTTGGAATAACGAAATAGTTTTCGAAAGCTTATTGTTAACTCCTCGTTATTAAGTATTTAATATTAGTATATTTCAACGGCGTTTGAATCTGCGGCAATTGGAAACGAACCAGTCTATTTATTTTCGTTTCTTTTTCTCCTCCACACATTATCCATCGTCAGTTTGCAGGTTTATAAACAGCGTAGCCCGCAATGAATGATATGGTTGTTCCCCCCTAAAGTGATTGAATTTTTCCAGTTCCGATTTCAGTGGTATCTCAATTTTTGTTTGTTTCTCCATATGAATACAACACCTAGTCGAATCACTGATGTTTATATTTGGTTAACTTCCTGTTTCTTTAACAAATCATCAATTACCATCCGGGGTTCATTGAACGGTGTCTTGTGTTCCGAATGTTATTGGGAGTTTTCTTAACTGCATGGCTTTTACGCGATAAGCTGTCATCTACACAAGCATTGACCCTGCCAAACGCAGATTTTTTATATGGTCCTCACGAAATTCTGCATGAACCTCAAGCTATAATTTTCGATCAAGTCTAGATTGCAATTCGATCCAAAATTTTGAATGGGTGTAACTATCTAAAGAATAATTGGCGAATTAAACCCATTTAAGCATTCGTCCTTCAGAAAATTAAACTGAAAATCTACAAATATATTCTCCATGTGGATTCTTCCTAAAGTTAATGTGTTTACGGCCGGCCTAACCACTGATAGTGAACAAAATAACTTCCGGAAGCATCTACTCAGTAGCGTGATAACTGTAGAGTAAGTTTGGAGTTTAATTACGAATGCCAAATTGTCAAATTAGTAAAAACTATCGAATGATTCCACAGATTTCAAAATTTCAGGTTCCCGATATTTCCAAAAACATAGATCAAATCGCCCTTCAATGAAAGATTCCACCTTGAAGTTTCAGCCAAATGGGGTCTACAGAACAATGAGAAAAAAAAATTACAGTCCTCCTGCATTTTTTTAAATGCGGAGAGAGTTATTTTGCTCTTTATTCTGTAGACCCAATTTAGCTGAAACTTCAAGGTAGCATTTTCCATTGAAGGGCGATTCGATCTATATTTTTGGAAATATCGGGAAACTGAAATTTTAAAAAGGTATATCTGCGGAATCATTCGATAGTTTTTACTAATTCGCTAATTCGGCCTTCGTAATTAAACTCCAAATTTACTGTACAATTATAGTTTCACGCTGACGTTGAACGATTTTATTTTCTAAGCGAAAACCAGAAATTAAGAAAAAAAAATTTGCCTCAGAATTTCAAAAATAATCTTTCATTTGTGGCAAAGCATTTTCGTACCAAAGTTCCTTGAAATATTTGCTTAAGTATCGTTGTGGTTGTTGGAAAAAGATTTTTTACTGGAACATTCACTATCTCAAAAGTTACCACTTAACGACAAATATGGAATCATATGGAATATTTTCCCAAAATGACTCCCTAAAAATTCAGCATATCCTTGAAGAGCACCCTGTAGTAGTAACTGAATAGATGGAAAATACCTATCTGAATTTTCTCGGTCACTAGTCACCTCATTCCTTTTTCAGTTCATGAACTTTTTGGAACGTCTGGCTAGAGCCTTGAATATGGAAGAAATTGCACATGACATCGGCGTAGATTTGCATACAGAATCTCTTCTGTTGCGCGCAGAACAACTTGCCAGATTGGAGAGCGACAAGTTGGTTGATAAGGTACGTGGGCATCCATTTTTTATTTCCTGTGCATCCACACGGAAACTACTTTCGCTGTTACATTGAACCGAAGATTGGAAGTCTGCAAACTCGATATGCATTAAGTTTGAGTTTGTACCCAGTATAATTTGAATATACCGCCGCAAACCAAATTCTCCCAAGAGTGTTCTATGATCTAGAATTTCTTTAACTGATGATAATTCGAACTAAAGGGTGTTTTGTTTAGAGGTATGGAACTTTGAAATGGAACAAAACAAGGATGAATTTTAAAAATTGACATGAAATGGACTCTATTCAAAGGATTATCTCTTGGCATTGGGAACTTCTGCGAAGATGCCAGTGCCCTAACGGATACATTTGGAACCTGTCCAAGCTAGTAGTTTTATGTAAACAAACCTTAGAAATGTGGTGGAGAACAAATATTTATTAAGCAGAGCTTGAATATTTGAAGAAATTATTATAATTTTGTGTAAGATTTCTTGAGAAGGAACTTTTCGTTTGAATCACGATATAAAATCGTACTTTAAATCGTGCCTGGAGGATAATTTCGGTGTTATTTTAGTGTATGTTGCTTGGTGAATACAAATGAACCAATATCTGAGTGTTCTTGAATTTCTGGAAAAATAGGCACCTCAATAAGTAATTTAAGGACTCTTATTTATGTGAAGAAGTGCTGAATGCAGGCTATATTATGTGGTAAATCTAGAATCAGTCCAAATGATATGACTTTTTCTTTATTGTTTACAAACGAGTGAATCAATAAAATGAAAACAGATTTTCTGCTTTAGTCCTTTTGCATCGTATTTCTAAAGAAAAGGAAACATATAGACATATAATTGATTTCATTTTAATATTACAGCAGCTCAAGATACACATACAAAATGAAAAATGTCACAGCTGGTTCAACCTACCTATATATAGAAATGAAAAGTATTAATGTATTCATATGAATAACTTCAGCTATTATCAACTCTAACAGTATATCTAGTTTTTGTCAGGTTTTCAACTAGATCACTCTTTAGGAATATGATTTTGTGTAGTATATGAATTAGGTAGCTGCAGAAGTGCTCGGTAGTTTCTCTGCAGCATTTTTCTTCAAAATTCTCTTATTTTCATTTACACCTGAAAACATCAAGACATGAAGTTGTTTCGAAATGAATACATTGTAGGTAATTTACCTTTATGAGAATAAACATCTTCAGAGAAATGCAGTGAACATACTTTCATGTATTTTGTGACCTGTTTTCCAATCTTCAATTTCTAAAGCTAGGCCTTTCTTCTATCATTGAGTTCCCTGTCAAATGCTGTTTCCAAATTAACTTTACTTTCATTTGGCTTTGGAAAAAAAAAAAACTAGAGGCATTAGATGATCCTTTCTTCTTTGAACATGAATAACATTGAGTTGAGGCACACAACAATAGTCATTTCGGGAAGATGCCATTTCGAATTAATACAATTGAAAATTTCAATCGGAAAGAAAGGAATCGATGGATGAATATTACAAACACTTTCGGTATACCAAAATTTCAACTCGGATAACAACACAAAAGTTCGAAAATGAACTCCAAAAGTAAGCAAATTACGTTAGAATAACAGGCACTTCGAAAAACTACTAGCTTGGAAGTGTTCGAATTTCTATCGCCAGAGGGCGTATTGCTTAGCAGTAGTTGCGAATTATAATTTGAATATAATTTCTGGCATATGACCGCCACGGCTGGCTCGGACGTAATCTAATCTGGAGGTCAAATTTTCAATCACTTTTTCCTACATTTGTGGCCGTATATCGGCAATAACGCGGTGAATGTTGTCCTCCAAGTGGTCGTTTGTTTCGGGCTTATCGGCGTAGACTAGCGACTTCCCATACCCCCACAGAAAATAGTTTAGCGGCATAAAATCGCACGATCTTGGAGGCCAATTCACGGACCCGGAACGGGAAATTATAAGGTTACCAAACGTTTCCTTCAGTAAACCAATTGCTAGATGAGCTGTGTGACATGCTGCGCCGTCTTTTTGAAACCACAGCTGCTGCACATCGTGGTTGTTCAATTGAGGAACGAAAAAGTCAGTAATCATGGCTCTATCGCGGGCACCATTGAATGTAACGTTCTAGTCTGCATTGTCTTTGAAGAAGTGAAGTACAAACCAATGATTCCACCAGCCCATAAAGCACACTAAACTATGTCTCTGTGGATGCGTATCATCGGTTAGAGTAAACGTGGTGAGAAAACGGTCCATATGTTTTGACCTGAATTGGTTTATTCAGGTGTTTGGGGGGTTTCAATGGTAGAGACCCCGCTTGGATGAATTCATCGCACCTGATTAATTCTGTCGTTATCAAAATGAAGACACGACCGAAGAATATTATCTGATCTTCATCAGAAATGTTGATGCTTCTAAAATAAGCAGATAATTGAAGAACTTATCGACCAGTTGATCAATATCGTTGCACTAATGATCCGGAAATGGTGTTGAGGTTTATTAAAAACGCACTTTTAACACGTAACAAAAATGTATTTTCTTGTATCTGCATTAGATAACAAGACCGAAATGGTATACAAGTGTTTTGCACAATAGAATCTTCCTTCTATATCTTATTCGATAGCAAGGTCGAAGCGACTTTCAAATGAGAAGTTACGATTTTTACCAATAAGTCTTGTTTGTAAATTCGAAAGCGAATTGTTGTTTACTATACAACGGTCAAATGAAGAGTGTCTGAAAAAACTAACTCAACCCAAACTAAGAAAATTCCCTTCTTCACATCGAAGAGGGAGAATATAAATTCTGATTGTTTTTTTTTTAATTAAGCGACGCCCTTCTAAAATCCGAAAAACACCTCGGATTGGCTGGTGTGAAGTAGAGAGAGCACAAATGTGTGAAGAAAATTTCCCTAAATGGTCTAATAAGATAAATTCTATAAGCTGTCACATGTGGTATCTGGAGTATACCACCCATCACGCTCCGATTCCTGGAATGCTGAGAGCTTGAATTCTATCTGAATGTTTTCTGTCATACAAAATAATACTTTATTGTTGGCATGAGATAAAATGCTCTTAAAGCCGGTGTCAATTGATTTAAACCAAAAATATTGAATTTCGATATATTCCGGGGAACCAGAAGAATTCAAACTCTCACGTTGCAGAAGCAAGAAAAGACGATATATCATAAAATGCTGGGTCCAGGATACGGCACACAACACCATAGTTAGTCGAATTAATTGCTATGATGGACGATTATGTTATGGAAGCGTTGTTCAGGCGTCAATCTATTCATGTTGAAATGTCAGACCAAACTACACACAAATCACTTGACAGCTGAAAAATGACCGCCAGTTAAAACAGTGTTGCCACTTAAGTTCTATACCTCTAAAAAAACATTTTATTTGTTTGGTAAACCTGGAAATATTCGCGTCGCGAAGATATTGCTTAGATATCAATGTACATATAGTGTGATCTACTGAACAGAAAGTCTACAGTCAAAACTAGGCAGTCACAATTGGGTAGATATAGGCCAACAAAATTGTGTCGGACAGAATTGAATTTGACCACGGATTCTTGTTCAGGGTGTTAAACACAATCATTTTCGGCTCAAAATTCGAAAATTATAAACATTGTGACGAAACAATAACGCGCTGTCCCCAGAACAAGCACGTAAAAAGGAAATGAGAGATCGCTCTGACCTGAAAATGAATCAATTTGGAACTTTGGGGGCCCATATCTTCTGAACTTCGAGAGACCGCTTAGTTCAAGAGAAAAGATAATACATATAATGTACATTGATGGTAAAATTTGCGGGTGTACCTTTTGTTTTTGTGTAGGACAAAAATAATTGCAACCTTGTTGAATGACTCTTGTAAAGAAATTAAATAATAAAGCATAATATCTTAACTCTACAGAATGTTCTTCTTCGATCTGTTGATTTCTCAGGGCTGCAATTCTAGAATTATGTAAATGTGTTTGTTAATTTTGTTCGTCGTTTATAATTGTGTGTTTTGATAATGTTAGCTGCTTTGCTGTGGATATGGAACATTACCGCGTCTGCAACGTGAAAAAACTAAACACGATTGCTCCCTACGCGAAGTAAGCCGTAGGAAATTTTCAATTACAGTAGCTGCAAAAGTTTCAATACATGTCCAAGAAACTTATGGTAGTTCTCGACCACAAACAATGCTTATATTCTCGCTTGTTCACATATTAGAAGTAATCCTTCCATACAACCAGATGTAACGTGCGTTGAAGAGAGAGATAAATGAAATTGATAGTAGAAATATCAATTTATAGACTTTTGAAAGTTGAACTTGGAAGTGAAAAACCTCATTGATTCAACAAAAGATATTTTGAGCTCATTATGCATTAGATTCCTCTGGATTTCATGGACATTCACAGAATGAAACCATGTTCTGATATCTTCATTTCCTGCTGGAATACGGCAATAAATATTTGTAATCTCACAGATGTCTATTGCCAAGTTTCTCATATCATTAGGCAAAGATGTTCCTGAATATCCCAACACTTATAGTTCCTTCATTGCCTTCAGTTCAATTCCTCTGAACCATGTTCATACCTGCATTTAAATACTACCTTACCCTTCAAACCTTGCAAGATTTGAACATGTCTTTTTGGTTCTTAAAGAAATTCACAATAGATAATGGGTTCTATGTCAGTTTATGTACTTCCTATCATCCAATATGTTGTCCTGCTTCCAGTTTTGTTTCCAGTATTCTGCGTTTATATAGCCTTTGCTATTTCAAAGGTACCTTTTCTTTTGAATAAACTTTTGATGACTCTTTTTCTTCTCTCGCTATAAATGTAATATCTTTTCATACTCGATGATATGAGGTGCCTTATTTCAACGAAAATTCTTCCTTCAACTTCGCCAAAACTACTTGAACGCATGTTATTCATCCTTGTCACTTAAGTATTCAGTTAGCTGTAGATGAATATCTGTCAGTTCCCTCTCTTGTATATTCTCAGTAGTCATCACCAAATTCTCATTGTGGTTTTCCTCTAGACTGCTTTGGTGTACCAACTCCAGAGAAGAGTTCGAAATCTGAGGGAACAAGTCCAGAGAAAAGATCTTCATCTTGACCTTTTGAGAAGAAAACTGAATCTCCAAGAGGACAATATGAAAAACAAATGTCTTCTACAGGGTGAAAGGGACGAAGCAAACATGCGTGTTAAGAAACTGATCAAGCAAGTGGACCACCTCCAAGTTCAGCTGTCAGAAGCAAAGTCCCAAATAAGGGACCTCAATAGCCAACTTGCCGAAGCAGCTGATTACAAAGTGATATTTTATGTCTTTGAAAGTGCTCCAAGAGGAGGTTTCAGTTCAGCCTGTTTTTTTATGTTGACAGGAAATTAGGTTGCATCTTTGGCACATCAGCAAACAAAACCTCCTCTTGGAAAATCTTGAGGAGCTTATTTAGTATTTAACTCTTCTATATTTCAGATAACTGCATTGGAAAGAGGAAGAAAAATCGAAGAACTGCAAAAAAGACTGATTGAATCTGAAACCCTCCGAACCAAATACAACAGAAAACTGAGTCAGCTGAAAGACCAAGTGAGAACTACTGGTGATACCATTGAACAAGAAAGAAACATAAGCGAGCATTCTATGCAATTACTCAGAGACGAGCTAGCTAGAGTGAAGGATACTCTGTCTGAAATCCAAAGGAGGGAAGCTCAATTACAGAGTTTCAAATCTTCAATTGCCAAAATTCTCGGAGTTGCACTTCCAATGCCAGACTACGAATTGATTGGAAGATTGCAGAAGCTTGTGGATGCTCACCATGACTTCACGCTGGTTTCTAGAAGATATGATGATCCTGTTTTGAGGTTGGCTACGAGAAGTCCGACAGGAGGTAGTAGAATTTCAAGGACACCAGATAGATCTAGGTATGATGATTCTGGGTACACGGATGGAGTAGATCTTGACGACATTGATGATGACTTGTTTAAGAGACAAACCAGGCCTATATGACATACGCATTTTGATGTCTGAGACATCAATAAATACAACGTGAATGTGTAGATCTTTATAGAGATTAGGATGAATAGAGAGGCGCAATAAGGATACTAGGATATCAAGTATTTGTCTCTAAGATTGGTACACTTGGTAGGGATATTTTTTCTAAGTATGCTTTTTCTTTAAAGAAACATTTTATGTAATATGGTCTCCAGATACAATTACTTCAAGGCTCAAGAATCTTCTGATTTGAAAATAACACTGAATGAAATATTTCGTTGAAAAATTCGAAATTTTAGGTAGATCATTATACAATTGAATAGTCTGATAAATGACCACTGCCGTGTAATGTAAATTGTTTTGTTGCTGAATAAAATATATTATTAATGGAGTTACTATTTGTCATCTTCCTACAGTGAACACAAAGATAAATAATTTAAAACATTTCCATATTTCAGAAATGAAATTTTGCTTATACCTTCAAGACGACATTTTACTTTCAAATAACAATATTCAGGTTGATTTGACATATTATTTTGGAAATATATAGGTTAAGGTTTTATGACTTAAACCTAAATTATTTCGAGCCAGAGATTCCTCGTATCAAATAAAACATTTTTGTCATGTACAACTTTTCGAAATTCGGTTTAGGTAAAAAGTTATAACCATTTAAATAAAGATTTCTCAATGTGCTAATACAGTCCTGCCCTTTGTTTACAATTTCAACAAATCTGTTGATCTCAAGATTACTCTAACTATAATAATCTGTAATGTTATAATATAGAATGGCATTCATTGCTTGAAATTCAATGATATTTCTTAGAAAAAGCTCATTTACTCACCCATTTTTTATGAATTGTTGTTTATTGCTGTATTGAAAACACGTCACCATACCTACTTAACTATTGAAACAATGATATTTTTGCAATAATCTTCCTTTCAACCATGTGGTTAGACACAATTCCACTATAACACATTCACGCCTTCAAAATTTTATAAATATCATAATTGTCAGGGATATCTTAGATCATATGAAAGATTTCGGTGAGTGTAAGTAAACCAGAGACAAATAAAAATCTGTTTTTTTTTTGTAAACATATCAGTTGAACCACAGACCAGATCGTCTTCGATTGAAATCTATGAATTCTAAACAGATAACAAACTTGCGTATTCTGTGGTCATTTTATTGAACAAAGACAAGGGGTTATTTTTGAGTATTTTTCTGTGTTCATATTTGTTTAGTGACGTCAGACGTGAGGTTGACATTGTTGATAAAACAAGATGTCGGGAATGATTGAAGCATTTGGGAACAAAACTTTCACGAATCCTGGAATTCAATTGTATGAAAAAATGGTAACATATTTATTCCAGACTGGTTCTAGAAAAATTTCAATTCTTATGAAACTTTCTGAGCGAGCAACCCTATGTTCGCTTGAAAGTTTCGAAGCATGTTCTGAATGACGAATGGCTATCGAAATTGATTTAGGTGAAGATTGTTGGCTCTTGTACCTACAAGAAAATATTGTTGGCTGGTTTTTCAGATATATGTTTTTTATGCAGTAGACTATGGGTACAATTAATTTACATTTACATTATTTATTCGTTTGCATCTGTTGAAGATTCTTACATTTCATGAATGGATACCTACAAAAATGTTCAGAAAGATGATTTTTGCTGTGATTCAGAGAACACTATTTGCATTGTTTAAGGTTCTCCTTAAACAATGCTATTTGACAACAATTGATTGAATACGCAATGCGAAAATCTTAGATTATTCATGATTCTCATCAATGTATGGTGTGTTATCTATGTGGACCACATACTAAGATTAAAAATTAGAATTTTGGAGTATTTGAAAATCTTTAGTCCGAATTTCATGTGTTCACATTCAAAAACTCTCCTTTTTAACATTGATGCCATAACATGGAAAAAATATTACTACATTTTTCAATAGGTCATTCATGAATTTTGTAACCATAAAAAATCTAGAAAAGCACTGCCGTGAAGGCAGCAGTTTTTGCGCGCATGTTCAATGTAGATGACCGCTTCTGCCTTCACGACAGTGCTTTTCTAGATTTTTTTTCGATAAATTACTGGATTTCAATTCGATCTAATCTGTGTTTTTGGAAATTTAGGAAAAATAAAATTTTGAATGGGTATATCTACGGAATCATTGGGCGGATTTTACCCATTCACGAATTCGACCTTCGTAATTGAGCCCCAAACCTTCTCTACAAATAACGAAATGACTCAGAAACTCGATATTTGTAGAGAAGGTTTGGACCTTAATTACGAAGGTCGAATTCGTGAATGGGTAAAATCCACCCAATGATTCCGAAGATATACCCATTCAAAATTTTATTTTCCCAATATTTCCAAAAATACAGATCAGATCGGATTGAAATCCAGTACTTCATCGAAAAATTACAGTTCGAAGGTTCATACAGAATTTAATGAGGATGATATGATAAGAAAATCACAGAATTTTTTTTTTCAAATTGTTTTAATGACACGATCATCACGAAATTTCACATAAAGTTGTCTTTCAACATCTTCAATCTAGCTGCGAAGTTTTCATCAGGATTGAATCAGTATTTTTCGAGTTATACCGAAAAGAGCAACAATATCAAGAAAAAAACCTCGAAATTTGACATATTTTTTCCCGATAACTCCAGAACTTATAATCGTATCGAACTGAAATTTGGTACACTGCTGTGAAATATTATGAAGTATGATCCTGACAAAATTTGGCTCAAAGTTGCGAGTTGATATACTCCACCTAAATGCCAAGTTTGAATTCAATCGCTCAAGTGGTTTCTGAAATAAAAAGTAAATAACTTCAAAATTTCAAGTGGCTATAACTCCGAAACTATTCGGCCGATTTGGCCCATTAACGAACTCAACCGCGGCATTCCAATGCGCGACCTACCCTGAAAGTTTCAAGTTGATAGCTCACTCTGTTCGACAGTTATCGTGTCCACGGCCGGTCAGACAGAATCGATTTTGACACCGGATTCGTCATCAGTGAGTCCAATCTAGTCGTTTGAGACCATTTTCGGCTCAATCATCGAAAATTACAGACATTTGGACAAAATGATAGCACGCTGTTCCCCTAGAACATGCGCGCAAAAAGACACTAGTTTTCGAGAATTATTTCAATTTTAGGCGATCGATTTCGGTTAGTTAACCATCATCAAGCCAGCTGAAAGTATACAGGATAAAAATATATAATTCTTTTCATTTACAAATCACGAACAACTTTATTTTTTATTTCTTAAGGTTAAGAGCGTGCAACTTGCCGTTAATTGAGTTGAAATGGATTGAAATATGAAAAAACATCGAAATAGGTATATCTATATTATCTTTCTGTTCCCTAGAACAAGCACGTAAAACCATGTCAACTTTTGTGTTTTTCCTGGGTATTGTTGTTTTTTCTCAATAACTCAAAAACATACTGATTGGCACATAATAATTGGTATTTAGTTGGCAAATGCTATTTTGTACGAACTTTGTGACGATCGTGCCATTAGAAGACCAAGGAAAAAAAATTTTTCGCCAATGAATTCAAATGGTATCTTCACGTCAAAGCCTCTCCAACATTTTTTTATTGATCTTGATTTCTATGAATGGTCGGAACAAATGAATGTACCTACTTTGTGAATTTAGGAGAGAGTTCATCAAAAGCAACGACCTACCAAATACACTCCCTCGTCAGGGAAAATATCACATTTTCACGCCGAATTTTCATGGAACTCTTTCATTCCTTCAATTTACAATTAACGAGAAAATGAATACACCTGCTTTTATTCCCGATTGGGCAGCAAACGAGGTGGAAGAGACGTAAATCGAGCGTATCCACAGAATGGCCGTAATTGATTTTGCGTTAGGTTACGATCCAGTAATTTCGTCTGCTTTGTTCGTATACGTTGGATATCATTCCGGATGTATCAATTTTTGGTTTATCATTCCTGATGATTAATCTGAATAATAAGAAACGGTCTGCGTTGAATCTTCGAAATTCGAACAGATTTCTTTTTAATTTATGGCAGAGTACATATTGCATTCATTTCTGCGCTGTTCCGGGGAACAGCAAGCTATCGTTTCTGTAATTTTCAAATTTTGAACCGAAAGTGTGACGAGTACAAGGTTGAAATCACAGATAACGAATCCGGTGTCCAAAACGAATCTCTCCGGTTGACCTTACGCACGATTACGGGCGTACGGAGAAATCTATCGATGGAAAATTTCAGGGGTGGTTGCATTTTAAAATGCGAAGGTTGAGTTCGTTAATGGGCAAAATGGGTCGTACGATTTTGGAGTTATAGCCATTTGAAGTTTTGAGGTTATTTCCCTGATATTTGGAGAACTACTGAAGCGATTGAATTGAAACTCAGAGGCGAGACTTACAACTTCTGGCCAAATTTTGTTGATATCGTGCTGTCAGTGAATTTTGAAAAAAATTTTTTTAATATTTTTTCCGAAAATTTTATTCTTAGAACTGTTCATTAGATTTGAAAAAAAATTTTTGTCATACCTTGAGCTACATATTTCCCAGCAGTGTACCAAATTTCAGTTCGTTACGATCAGAAGTTTCGAAGATTTCAAATTCCGTAGTTTTTTTTCTCGCTATCGTTGTTTTTTCCGGAATGACTCAAAAAATACTAACTTGGTCATGATGAACCTTGGTAGCTAGTTTGAAAATGCTGGTGGACAACTTTGCGCAAAATTTCGTGATGATCGTGTCATTATAGAGCAATTTGAAAAAAAAATTCAATTTTTTTTTTCAAATATTCGATATTTTGCGATCTTCTGATCATGATATCCTCATGAATTTCTGTGTGAATCTTTCAACTAATTTTTCGATAAAGAACTGGAGTTCAATTCGATTCAACCTGTATTTTTGGAAATATTGGTATAATAAAATTTTGATTTGCTATATCTGCGGAATCGTTGGGTGGAATATCGAGTTTCTAAGTTGTTTCTTTTGGAATTAATTGTATTTACGGTCGGGCGTTATAATATCTCCGAAAATACAGATTAGAGTGAATTGAAATCCAGTACTTTATCGAAAAAAAACCTAGAGGAGGATGGAATTTGATCTCGATTTTTTCATAACTGAATAATCCAATCGTTTTTGTTAAAAAATTCAAGAATAACAGAAGTTGCGGTAAAATTCAGGACGCGGAAATCTATCACGTCAAGAAACAACCAATTTTTATAGCAAATCTTTGAGTACACATGGTATAATACCCGTTGGCACTACCTCGGTATCCTAGAGGATTGAGAGATTGTCTAGAATACTGAAGGTACTAGGTTCGAATCCCGGCGAGGTCATATTGTATGAGTTTGGGGTGAGGGAATATGTTCGTGTGTCTTAAAAATGAAATTTGTCCATAGCATAGTATAAATCTGAATAAATGTAATGGGGGTTTTTCCTGAATTTGCGTTATTACTGCAAATGCAAATTTGAACATAATTATCATGGGTTTGATTTATCATTTTCCCCAATTACCCTCAGAAAGTATTCAAAATCAGATTTCAAAATTGAGGTTTGGGATTTGCCAGGCATGCACGAAGTGACAACGGTGTTTAGTAGAAAAGCTTTTTCTGCTATAGAATAATGAAATATTCATTCCTATTCTGTGGTACACACGTTGTCTTCGTCAATACAACCAAACAATTTCCGTTCGCGATTTGTCAGTAATATGACAGTATGACAGTCTGTGCTCTTCTTTTTCTATTCCTTGGTCGCTGTCTTCTACTCTTACCAGATCAAAGTATAACTATCTCTGTTTTCCTGAGTAACGTAACACATTTGACGTCCTTTTCTTTCCGAGAAAGCTGAATTCGACGTTGCCATATCGTGCACTCAAGACAAATGCCCTTAAATTTTGAATTCCCATTTTTATTTTTCAGTTTTAGGTAATCAAACATTTTTTTAAAAATATAATATTGAAATTAAATGTTTGAAATGTGATGTTCTAAAGGTTTTTCATGAATATTAATGCATTTTCGTTTGAAGGAAAAACCCTCGTTGTTACAAATAAAGATTTCGTGACTGGGTACGTAACCACAAGTTGAAACCCAATAAGAATGAGTGAATGAATGAATACCCGTTGACGAACAATAACAAGGAACACCACTGCACCATACATCATTCTCAAGGCTTAAACGCATCGATTATTTCAAATTCCGATGATCCAATTCGTCGATAACCTACAATCTTGTACAGTTAGATCCCCGCCAATGGATCATTTCTGAGCGACGTAAATATACCCCAAAGAATGTGCACCCTGCCTCTTTTCGTGTTCGCAGAGGTTACTGTCTGGATTTTTAATTTGCAAGTTCAGGGACAAAGCTCTCGAAACCGGCTTAGGAAGTAAGTGCCATGCCAAGAAGTGGATCTTCTGTGCCAGTTGTTGATTGAAGCACTCGCAATGAGCTGCTGACAGATATTGCGTCATCAGAGAAAGATGAAAAATTTTGCACAGAAGTGAAGTCAGCTGCTCTTGCGCGCATGTGGGAAGGTTCTAAACGCCCCCTTACTTCCTGAAGGAAAGATTTGGCGGTCTTCTCTTCATATGATACTCACAAAATTCGGCATGAACTTCAATTTGATCCAAACTGAATGTTTCTAGAATTCACCAACAAAATTTTGGAAAAAGTTGCTCGTCGTTATGATCTGAATATCTGCCAACCTTCTGAATAATCGCTCAAGCAGTTTGTGTTTACCGTCGGCCTAACAGCCGATCATAAACACATTGACAAACAACTCAGGAACTCGATATTTATAGAGTAGGTTAGGACTCTAATTACGAAGAAAGAATTCGTGAATGGGTAAAATCCATCGAATGATTCCGCAGATATATCCAATCGAACTTTTATTTTTTCAATATTTCCAAAAATACGGATCAGATCAAATTGAAATGATCCAAAAATGGCAGTTCGAAGGTTCATACAGAATTAAATGAGGATAATATGATAAGAAGATCACAGGATATTGAACATTTGAAAAAAAAAATTAATTTTTTTAAAATTGTTCTAATGAAACGATCACGCGAAATTTCGCACAAGGTTGTCGTTCAGCATCTTCAAACTAGCTGCGGAGTTTTATCATGATTGAATCAGTATTTCTGGAGTTATACCAAAAAAACAACGACATCGAGAAGAAAACCACGAAATTTGACATATTTTGTCCCAATATTTCCAAAAATTATGATCATATCGAACTGAAATTTAGTACACTGCTGTGAAATATGAAGCTCGAAGTCTTAGTGAATTTTTTTTAAAGGATCAAAGGTTTCCGAAAAAAAATTTTTTCTTGATTTTCTGACAGTACGATCTCAACAAAATTTTGCTCAAAGTTGCGCGTCATTATACTCCACTTAAATGCCAAGTTTCAATTCAACTGACTAAACCTCCGAAACTGCTCGACCGATTTGGCCCATTAACAAACTTAACCGTGGCATTCCTCATCCTTGAAGTTGTTGGAAGGTAATAGCGTAATCGGCTTGCCGCACAAAACTGGTTACAATCTGAATTCAGTGATCTTATCGTTAAATACCCCCCTTGGCAGTTTTTCCTGAATTTGGGTTATAACTGCAAATGCAAATTTGAACATAATTATAATGAGTTTGATTCATCATTTTCCCAAATTACCTTCAGCAAATATTCAAAATCAGATTTCAAAATTGGTGTTTGGGATTTGCCAGGCATGCACGAAGTGACAACGGTGTTTAGTATAATAGCTTTTTCTGCTATAGAATAATGAAATATTTATACCTATTCTGTGGTACACACGTGTTCTTTGTCAATATAACCAAACAATTTCTGCTTGCGATTCGTCAGTAATATGACAGTCTGTGCTCTTCTTTTTCTATTCCTTGGTCGTTGTCTTGTATTCTAACCAGATCGAAGTATAGCTGTCTCTGTTTTCTTAAGCAAAGTAACACATTTGACGTTCTTTTCTTTCCGAAAAAGCTGAATTCGACGTTGCCATATCGTGCACTCAAGACAAATCCCTTTGAATGCAAATCCCCATTTTTATTTTTCAGTTTTAGGTGATCAAACATTTTTGCAAAAATATAATATTAAAATTATATGTTTGAAATGTGATGTTCTAAGGGTTTTTCATGAAAATTACTGCATTTTCGTTTAAAGGAAAAACCCCCATTTTCAGATCAAAATTTGGGCAAAATGATAATAATAATTAACCCTACCAAAGAACCGTAAATCATGAGAGTTTATGCTCTCGAGGTCATCCTTTTTCAGTTTCAACTTTTCGTAACCATTCCACATTCCAGCTATCAAAGATGGAAGCTTCAAAAATGTGAGTTCCCTGGAAGAAAGCACATAATTATTCCAGTCAACGGAAAATAGTAACATTGTTTGGCCTGTACAACCAGCATAATCGAGAACCTAATTAAGCATTGTTTCTAATAATCAGAGATCACACAGGAAGTATGAATTATTCATTCCATACGGTTTTAACGAAATATTCGTTGTAAAAATCTATTATTTGAACTAGATTCATAGATACTAAAGTATTGTATTCTGTGCAAAACGTTATTATTATGTTAATAATGGAATATCGTTATCTAGTTCAAGATTTATGGAGGTTATGTGTTACGATTATCTATCATGAAAATGAATATAAAATATCTCGATTGCTCAATGAACAGTATTGGAGGCTTATGAATAAATTTTTATTCTTTCTTTATGGGTATCTATTTACAATTCGTTAAACATTGTGGAAACGGAGGTAGGGTATTCATTTCAAAAACTTCCGTCAGGGCTGTTTCTCCTTATCATTAACAACTGCTTTATAGAGTGCGAGTGAAAATTATGGAACGAATTCATTTTCTCAGAAGAAAAATATTTGGCAACAAAATCCTGAAACAGGTCAATTTTGTTTCACTTTTACCAAATTTTTATGCATTTTTGGTGGATTTTTGTTGCACCCTGTGCCATCCCCATCAACCCTCTAAATTTTTTGATTAGGAAAGTGGGTCATATGGTACATTTTTTGGCAAGGTATTTGTATCTTCTTCACAAGAGTGCAGAAATTTTCAAGAAAAAAATTTTGAAAAATTAGTTAGTTCAAAGAAGTTTTCAGTATGTGCACTTTGTCATGGTTCATTTACTTTGAGACGAGTATCAAGACCCCCCAAAAACGCTATATTTAGCTTATTTCCAAGAATTCAGTGAAACCTACGTGTAGTTTTTTGCTGTGAAGTTCTTGAGGTCGTTGGTGAGAATGATAAAAAGGAATAATAGAATCACACATCCATCGATTCTTCCCTGTAGAGCCCCCCAAACAAAACTCGGAAATGAAAAACGCGAAAGTTTAAAATTGAATTCGTTTCGAAAATACCAGAGTTATAGCGCAAGTTTGGTTGGGAAACAAAGGTTTTCGAGGTCGCCGAATATGACTAAGACATTATCTAATTGATATCTCCTACCGTTTAGATTTTTACCTGTCAAATGGGAAATTTCCAAACTGTGAAATTTCAAAATCATTTATTTTCCCTCTCAATTGACGGAATCGATTGGAAATTGCAGATTATAATTCAGCATCGAACCCCTCTCCGATGATACCAATTTTGAAGGAAATCTATCTTTTCAAATTTTCATCGAAATTTTACTAAGGGTCTAGACCCCCAAAAACGCCATATTTGGCTTATTTTCAAGAATTCGGTGAAACCAACGTGTAGTTTTATGTTGTTAAGTTCTTGAGCTCGTTGTTGTGAATGATAGAAAATAATAATAACATCGCACACTCATCAATTCTTCCTGGTAGAGCCCTTCAAACAGAACTCGGAAATGAAAAACGGCAAAGTTTCAAATTGAATTCGTTTCGAAAATACCAGAGTTATCAGGCATGTTTGGTATGGAAATATAAGTTTTCGAGGTGTCAAATGTGAAATTTCCAAAATGTAAAATTCCAAAAACAACAGACGGAATCAACTAGAAATTGCAGAATAATTTATCGAAACGAAAAATCAATGTATCTTTATATGAAATGAATATACAGCTGCAACTAATGAATATGTTGACCCGAAAATAAATATATTTGCAAATCCAATCTTGTGTCAAACTCAAAGAAAGAAAATAAACAACCATGGTCTTTTTAAGTATCGATCGAAGCTTATTCTGGGAGGATTTTGCATTATTTTTTAGGTTTTTATGGGTTTTCACTCCCAATATCTGAAACAGAACTATTAAAAATTGAATAAAAATTGTTTTTTGCGCGCATGTTCTAGGGGAACAGCGTGCTATCGTTTTGTCCAAATGTCTGTTATCTTGGATGATTGAGCCGAAAATGGTCTTAATCGACTAGGTTGGACTCACTAATGACGAATCAGGTGTCAAAATCGATTCTGTCCGGCCGGCCGGCCGTCCGTAGACAAGATAACTGTCGACAAAAACAAGCTAGCAACTTGAAACTTTAAGGATAGGTTGCGCATCAGAATGCCGCGGTAAAGTTCGTCAATGGGTCAAATCGGTCGAATAGTTTCGGAGTTATAGACACTTGAAGTTTTGAAGTTATTTATTTTTTATTTCAGAAACTACTCAACGATTGGATTCAAACTTGGCAGTTAGGTGGAGTATAAGAACGCGCAACTTTGAGCCAAATTTCGTTAGGATCATATTTTCCGTAGATAAAAAAAAAATTTTTTTTCGAAACTTTTTTCCAGAAAATTTTTTTTCTTTCGGGAACCATTCACCATATCCGAAAAAAATTCCACTCACACTTTGAGCTTCATATTTCACAGCAGTGTACCAAATTTCAGTTCGATTCGATCATAAGTTTTGCAGATATCGGGAAAAAATATGTCAAATTTCGAGGTTTTCTTCTGGATATCGTTGATTTTTTCGGTATACCTAACTCGAGAAATACTGATTCAGTCCTGATAAAACTTCACAGCTAGTTTTGAGATGATGAAAGACAACTATATGCGAAATTTCGTGATAATCGTGTTATTAGAACAATTTGAAAAAAAATTTCTATGATTTTCTTATCATATCATCCTCATTAAATTCTGTATGAAACTTCGAACCGTTATTTTCCGATGAAGTACTGGATTTCAATTCGATCTGATCTGTAGTTTTGGAAATATTGGAAAAATAAAATTTTGATTGGGTAGATCTACGGAATCATTGGGTGGATTTTACCCATTCACGAATTCGTCCTTCGTAATTAAGGTCCAAACCTTCTCTACAAACATCGAGTTTCTAAGTTGTTTCTTTCGGAAGTGATTGTGTTTACGCAGTCGGGCGTTACAATATTTATCAGTAAAAATTTCAAAAAGCACTGCCGTGAAGGAAGCAGCTTTTGCGTGCATGTTCAAATTCGCTGCTCAAGCGGTCATCTACATTGAACATGCGCGCAAAAGTTGCTGCCTTCACGGCAGGGCTTTTTGAAATTTTTTCATGAAAAAAGTGTTTTCTCAAAACTGTCAATGTGACAAAAGTCTCAAATCGAAAGAAAATAATTCTTGAAATATTCTATTTCGTCTGATGAAAGAGTCAGATTTGTACTCTGAAACGTCACAGTTCGTTTTCTTCATCGTTTGTATTGTTCCTGTGTTGTTCATTAGGCAATCTTTCCTGCAAGAAACTGTCCTTGACAAATAGTTGATACTGCAATCCGCAAGGGCGTTTTTCATGAAAAAAATGATTTTTATTTAATTTTTTATCGTTCTCTTTTAGATATTGGGATTGAAAAACCATAAAAACTTAAAAAAATCATGGTCTTCTGGACTATGTATAAGCGGAATAAAAAGTAGTAACGCACTATTTGTGACACTCATTAATTCATAAATTTCATTCACAAATCAGTATGAACCAGAAATTGATTCTTCGAATACTCAATTAAGAGTTCAGCTACCATGGAAACTTGTAATCATTGCTTCATCGACAGTTCTCAGCGATGCGAAATTCAAAACAACTGGGAAGTACACCACCTGACCTTAGGACCATTTAACGGTTTATCCAACAAGTCAACACCCATTGGTAGGTCGATCATTCTTCGAGCTATAATGAGATTGTTCCCATGTTGTGGAGTTAACCAGAAAAGAGATCATAAATCATGGTAATCGATCCACTGAATATTTACAGCTGATATCGCATCAATCTGATTCTCATATCGAGTGACCCGATAATCGACTGGGGTTGACAGGTTGAATACGAAATCGGAGAGGGATTTTTCTTTGCATGAACAGGGAAAATCGGAAATCAAGATTTTCTCTTATCGCCTTATTGGCGTTGAATGCTCCAGTCATAGTGAAAAATCTAGAAAAGCACTGCCGTGAAGGCAGCAGCTTTTGCGCGCATGTTCAATGTAGATGACCGCTTCAGCGGCAAATTTGAACATCTGCTCAAAAGCTGCTGCCTTCACGACCTTGCTTTTCTAGATTTTTTTTTCGATAAATTACTAGATTTCAATTCGATCTAATTTTTTTTTGGAATATTGGAAAAATAAAATTTTGAATGGGATATCTACGGAATCATTGGGCGGATTTTACCCATTCACGAATTCGACCTTCGTAATTAAGCCCCAAACCTACTCTACAAATATCGAGTTTCTAAGTTGTTTCTTTCGTTAAGTCTTAAGTTATTGTGTTTACGGTCCGGCGCAATATTTCCAAAAATACAGTTAAGATCGAATTGAAATCCAGTACTTGACAGTTTGAAGGTTCATACAGAATTTAATGAGGATAATATGATGAGAAGATCACAAAATATTAGGTATTTGAAAATAAAAAATTTGAATTTTTTTCACATTGTTCTAATGACACGATCATCAAGAAATTTTGCACAATGTTGTCCTTCAATATCTTTGAGCTAGCTGCGGAGTTTCATCACGAGTGTGTCAGTATTTCTTGAGTTATACCATTAAAAACAACGATATCGAGAAGAAAACCATGAAATTCTACATAATTTTTCCCAATATCTCCAGAACTAATAGCCGCATCGAATTGACATTTGGTACACTGCTGTGAAATATGGAGTTCAAGTTTAAACTGAAACCTTTTTTTTTTGAATTGAGTATTCCAAAGAAATTTTGCTAAAAGTTGTCCGTTGGTATGCTCCAACTAAATGCCAAGTTTCACTCCAATCATTTCAGTAGTTTCGGAAATATGAGGAACTTAACCTCAAAATTTCAAATGGCTATAACTCCGAAACTATTTGTCCGATTCGGCTCATTAACGAACTTAACCTTCGTATTTTGAAATTGAACTCTTCCTGAAATTTTCAAGTTGATAGAATCCTCTGTACGCCCGTAATTGTGGTGACGGCCGGCCGGACAGAATCGATTTTGACACCGGATTCGTCATCAGTGAGTCCAACCTAGTCGTTTAAGACCATTTTCGGCTCAGTAAAACGGTAGTTAGAGTACCAACATTCTACTGGTTGAAAATTTTGGTTTGGATCGTAGCGTCAGTAAATATAAAAATTTTTTCGAAAACTTTCCGAATTTCTGTTCGTTGAATTAAGTTTTGTTTTGTTCATTAGATTTCGAAGAAATTCTGCACAGACCCCGAAGTCAATATTTTACAACATTGTACCAAATTTCAGTCTGATCCGATGTTAATTTGCGGAGATATTGAGAAAAACCTAGAAAGGTACGGACGTGAAGTCAGCAGCTTTTGCGTGCATATTAATTTCCGAGAATACAGATTCGATTGAATTGAAATGCAGTAATTTATCGAAAAATGACAGTTCGAAGGTATATACAGAATTTCATAAGGATAATATGAGCAGAACATCACAGAATATTATATATTTGAAAAATAATTTGAAATTTTTTTCCAACTGGTCTAATGACACGATCATCACGAAATTTTACAGAAAGTTGTCCATCAGCATTTTCGAACTAGCTGTCAAGTTTCATCTTTATTGAATTGACATTTTTTGAGTTATTCGAAAAAACAATGATTTCAAGAAGAAAACAAGAAATTTTACATATTTTTTCACAATATCTCCAAAAATTATTATCATAGCAAACTTGAATTTGGTACACTGCTGCGATATGTGAAGCTCAAAGTATAACTATTTTTTTCAAAATGTAATTAATAATTTCCTACAAAAAATTTTTCTTCGAAAAAAATTTTTTTTTTATTTACTGACTGCCCGCTCTCAACAATATTTAGCGAAAAGTTGCAAGTCTTTATCCTCCAACTAACTGGCAAGTTTCAATCTAATCGAATTTTCCCATTCCAGAATTTAACCTTGTAGTTAAAGTACAAAGCTAAATATCAAGTTTCCAAGTTATTTCTTTGGAACGTTATTGTGTTAACGTTCGGACCCAAGGGTGACCGTAAGCACAATAACTTCCGAAATAATATTCAGAGCGTAGGATTGGGGCTTGATCACGAAGGTTGAACTAGTGAATGGGTATAATTCACCCAATGATTCCTCAGATAGACCCATTCAAAATTCTATTTTTCCAATATTTCAGTTATTCAGATATGTTTCTTCTTTTCTCGGTGTCGAGATGCTTTAGTTGCATTTTATTATCAGCTCGCCCACACAAGTAGCTATAACAATAGGAACGATTTAGTAATCATAAAACCTTGATGCATTGAAATTTATGCAAAATGCGATAACGTAATATGCAACGATATGTTAATTGAATTTTAAAGTGAATGCTGATATGAAGCTACATGGTAATGAACCATTGAAGCAAATACGGATGAAGATAATTTTTGAGTGAAAACAATTATCCAGAAACTGTGTAATTGTGTAATTCGCCTAAATATCTGTAATTTTCCAATTTTTTCCAGATGCACAATTATGTGCAAAATTTGGTGATGTGATGATCGTGTTATTAGAATAGTTAAAAATATTTTTTGCTCATGATTTTGATCATACGTCAGGACTCTTGTAAAATTTGTTTTTCCTGATCATATTAGAAAAGAAAAACGGATAATGCAATACATTGTCTTGATGAGAATGGACACAGAGTTGAACCTATGTTTAATCAGTTAATATTATCAGCGTTTCAAACCAACTCACATTCTTTGTGAATTTTGATAAAATGCCATTGCAATAAGAATGATACATAGCATAAAGCTTGTTTTGTTATAACTTGTTCATTATTCAAGATGTATCAACGGACTCGAGAATAACTCCGAAAAGAAATGATAATTCAAGAAAAAATTGAAAAATTTCAATCTGTTATCCGACAAAAAATAAACAATTGAGGTGAAATCATTCCATATTTATGAACCCTACAATTCTCATACTGAAAGTGAAAAAAAATAACATGACTAATGACTATGTCGATCCCTAGCAGAGTTCCATAAACTTACCGAGGTCACAAGATTTAAAATAACCTCGAATTTTTTCAAAGTATTTAAATTCCTTCAAATATTCAGTAGAGATTTGACTAACTTCAATGTTTTCATCCTTCGTTCATCACTCGCAAAAACTTACAGGGTGACTTTTTCTGGAGTAATATCCCCATGTTCGAAATAATATTCCATCAATTTTCTCCGAGTTGTAAGGAAATGTGAAAATCATCTTAAGCTCACAAGCACGTGCTTATAGTGGTTTAAGTTTATGAGATCTAGACTTAAACATTTTATTTCTTGAAAACGGTAGAAGATACGAAAATTTTGCAAGAAATCAAAAATGTTCCAAATGAAATAGACAATCTACTTAAAGTTTTCTATCTTACAGAGGCGCATAACAAAAAAGTTCTGGAGGAAAAAAAGGATGATTTATTTTAAGGAGCATTTGGCATGGTATACGAGGTTTGTCTGGAAGATACGTATAAAAAATTCGGGGTGTCCTATCAAAGCGTTTTGGAGGGGCGGCCTGGTGGTCCCCCCTCTCTATGCAATCCCCTCAATGCTCAGTTCTGTTCAGGGTTACCAGATTAGGGGATTTTCCCCAAAAATGGGGGGATTTTTTTTTCTTTTGGGGATTTTTTGGGTATTTTTTTTCTGGGGAAAAAAACCTAACTGGGTATTTTCAGGGGATTTTAGGTCTTGGACAACTCGACTCGAATCCAGCCTAGTGGTCTTATGAATTTTCCCGTTCTTGATTAGGGAATCAGAAAAACTGCAATTTTCGGATTTTTACGAATCCGGAAACGATGTTATGACGAAAGTACCGATGTTTTCAAGATTCATAACACACAAAGAGGAAGGCCAATAAAAGTCTCACCCTCGACCGTCCTTTACAATCTTCAATACAGTTTATTACCTCTCATTATTATGACGGTTATGAGGATAAACAGCTACAGATAAACAAGTTCCATTTTGCGTCGGCTTTGTCGGCACCTCTGATTTTGAGGGTAGTAAAATTCCCCATTTTATTTATGATCCACCCTACACATTCTGTCGGCATTGTCGACGTATTGAATTACGGAAGTATTAACGAAAGTGATCTAAAATATTTTTCGATCAGTAAAGTGGTGATTTTTGAATTCATCATCAATCTCCACGAAATAATTTATTCGTATCATTTTGTATGTCATGACGAAATAAACTAGCAATACATTTGTTGTTTTTGTATTGAAAAGTTCTGCGAAAAATGCCCTCTTGGACATGTTTGCAAGTGTGGATGATAGCTAAGCTAGTTTTTGCATTTTATGAAATTTTGCCATATTTTTTCAATGAATAGCATTTTATTCAATTAGTGTTTTATTCAACCTAACTGGTTATAAGAATTGCTTTCTTTCATTTGATAAAAATGAATTACGTTCTAGTGTTTGCTTTCGGGGATTTTTTTTTGAAACAGTTCATTTTTGGGGTATTTTGAGACCTACTGAAGATATTTGGGAATAAATATTCAGTAAATACCATAATTTGAAATTATAATAATAATGAAAAATAAATTGGGGATTTTTTTTGAAAAGTTTCGAATTTAGGGGATTTTCGAATTTCGTCTGGGGAAATCGAACCAAACGTTCTGGCAACCCTGGTTCTGTTCGAGCCGCGTCGCTCTGCGAGTAAGTAGGATTTAGGTGTGCTTGTTGAAAGAAACTCCTTTTTACAAGCCGTTGGCATGGAGCTCTCTTCGATTTAGGAACAGCGCATCAACATCAAGTTTCTTGCAAAGGTAGGTAAGAATGGTCGTGATATTTTTCAGTGTTCGCAACAAGTTTTCGGGGACAATTCTCTGAAGGAACCAATCGTCAACAAGTGGTTGAAAAGGTTCAGGGAAGGCCGAGAAGATGTAGAAGATGACCAACGCTCAGGACGCCCCTCCACATCGAGTTCCGAGTAAAATGTTGAACGAAATTGTGGTTGTGTCCTTGAAGACCGTCGATTGACAGTTAGAATGGTAGCTGAGGAAATGTCAATTTCCAAAACAATTGTCTTGAAACTTGAGAACAATCAATCACCGCAACAAAACACCCGCCTTATCCACCCGATTCAGCTCCTTGCGACTTCTTCCTGTTCCCGAAATGCAAAATGGTGCTCCGGGGGCGGCACTCGGGGGATGTGGCAGCCATCAAGGCTGAAACGACACGGCAAATGAAGAGCCTCACAACTGAAGACTTTCAGCGATCGTATCAGCAGTGGAAACGTTGGCAGAAATGTATCTTGCCTCAGGGGGAGTACTTTGAAGGAGACCATATTGAAATACCTGAATAATTGTAAAATAAATTGATTATTCCACTTTTATATGTATTTTCCGGACAAACCTCGTATATGACATAATATGATGGATCTCAAAGTTACAAGTTCGAGCTGAGCATCTCAATGAATGCATCATTCCCCTCGATGAAATAATTTTCTCAGATGAAAAGATATGTTTCCAGCCAGCAAATTTTACACAAGGGTTTATTATTTTCTTAGTTAACTAACCCGATATACCGTTGATATCTTAAACAACTTAGAACCGAATGCGATGATTCATATTCGATATTATTGGAAATTTGCAGCGTTTTTCTTTATATTTCAGGAACTACCGGTCGGAAATCATCTGGGTAAAAATTTGTAGGTTAAGTTATGCAACAGTAATCAACGTTCAGAGTTTCATGAGAATTCGGTGGTAAGTTTTCGAGAAATAATTTTTTTCCCCCTAACCCCTCATTCAGAGCCCTTAGGGTACACCGATTCTGCTGAAAAGCTTGTAGGATCAACCCCGAGTGACACACGATTTTTCTACCTAGTTTCAAGGATTTCCGTTCAGTACTTCGAGAGAAAAGCCTTGGACAACGGACGGCGGATGGACGGATTTTGGTTTATTATTTGATAAAATGAAATAATAAACCTTAGTGATCGACCAACCAAAAAAAAAAAAATTTAAGCCCCCCTGAAAATTTCACAGTTTACGTTTTGGCGTATGTAGATTTGAATGAACGAATAAAAAAAAATCCGTCCATCCGCCGTCTGTTGTCCGAGGCTTTTCTCTAGAAGTACTGAACGAAAATCTTTGAAACTTGGTAGAAAAATCGTGTGTCACTCGGGGTTGATCCTCCAAGCTTTTCAGCAGGATCGGTGTACCCTAAGGCTCTAAATGGGGGGTTGGGGGGACAAAAAAATTATTTCTCGAAAACTTATCACCCAATATTCATGAAATTTTAATCGTTGATTACTATTGCATAACGAAACCTAAAAAATTTTACCAGGATCCTTTCCGACAAGTGGTTCCTGAGTTATTAAGAAAAACGCTGCAAATTTCCAATAATGTCGAAAATGAATCATAGCATTCGGTTCTAAGTAGTTTAAGTTATCAATTGTAGATTGGGTTATTTAACTAACTTAAAAATAATAAACCTTTTTGTAAAATTTTCAGTGGTTTTTATTATTCGTTCATTCAAATCTACATACTCCAAAACGTAAACTGTGAAATTTTCAGGGGGGGTTAAAATTTTTTTTTCGTTGGTCGATTACTATTACTAAGGTTTATTATTTGATTTTATCAAATAATAAACCAAAATCATTTAAAATCCAGAACATAGATTCTTTGCCGAATAATAGCATTTCGCTGTATAATTCACCTGGACCGGCAGGGTCCATTGTGCAATTCAATCTCAGGCAACTATAATTATGTACAATCCACATGTAACCTAAGAGCAATAGTAGTTAACATGTTAATGCATATAGAGGCTCCGGTATACTGACATTGTAACTTGAACTAGAAATTCATTAATATTTCCAATTGTTCCCGATACCCAGAGTATGATCCGCTGTTAAGACTTAAACCGTAAGTGCTCTGGTTTCGTTTTCTTAAGACCATATGATTGAAGTATGGGATAAACAGTAATATTTATGTATTCATGACTGATTGAATGTTCAATTTTGATATCAATCTTGGTGTTACGGTTGTTTGTTCTGCTTGTGTTAAATGGTGATGTCCATTTTTCAATAAGAATTGATGAACATTTTTGATCGTGAATAGAAAATTCCATACTTACAGGCAAGGCAGATATAAGGTGAGGATGAAGTTGGTAATTAACCCCCCTCCTAAGGCAATAGACGACTTCGGTCTAAGTTGCCAACCCACGAATTTCTTACAAATTTACTATTACTGGGGAAGGGGAATTTCAGAGCAAATTCGACATGATAAGGTTTGCGTTATTTATGAATATTCGTAAAAGATGCCTAGGCTCCTCAAACAAGATAATTCCGGATTTTATGTTATTAGTGTCAAGTTTATATAGGATATTTTCCGCAAATCAACTTGGCTATTTCGGTTGCTGGTTTTCCGTTCCGTAAATATGAAATATTCGGTTGGTTCCTGAAAAAAAGGTTAATTGCGGAATTTGATTGATGAAAAAACGTTCTTTCTTTCACCAGAACGACAGTCAATGTTCTATGGTAACATATCCATAGCATAGAACAATCTTTATTCACTTTATGATCCATAGAACATAGACGAGACAACAATCAACAATGAAAAGATTACTAAGTATGGTCTATGGATCATAAGGTAAATATAGATTGTTCTATGATGTCAGTTAAACATCATGGATTGTTCTATGCCATGGATATATTACCATAGAACATTGACTGTTGTTCTTGTGACAGAAAGATTGCTTTTTTATCAATCAAATTCCGTAATTAATTTTTTTTTTAGGAACCAACCGAATATTTCATATTTACGGAACGGAAAACGGGCAACCGAAATAACCAAGTTGTTACATAGCCTATATAAAATTGACACTATTAACATGAGATCAGAAATCCCAACTTAAATTTCAGTCAATCAGAGATGATCTTAACAAACACCTATATTTGGAAGGAATTATCTTGTTTGAGGAGCCGAGGCATCTTTCACGGATATTTATGAATAACGCGAACCTTATCATGCCGAATTTGTTCTGAAATTCCCCTTCCCCAGTGATAGTTAATTTAAAGGAAATTTGTGGGATGGCAACTTGGACCGAAGTCGTCTATTAATTTTTTTTAAATTTTCCCCCATCCTTATTGAAAAAATTGTTTTTTCGGAGAAAATCGATAAGATTATGATAAAATTTGCCACAGACCTTAGAGTCAATATTTACCAATATTGTTTCAAATTTTGATTCCATACGATATTCATTTCCGGAGATATTGGAAAAAAATGTGAAATATCGTTGACAATTTGAAAGTTTGTGGTCAATAAATACTGGAGCGCTCAGATTAAAACTTTGTTTCTAGCTGTAGAAAGTCGAGGTGTAACATTATGCAAAATTTCGTGAGAATGATATCGGTAAATTGAAGAAAAAATATTTTCTAAAATATATCGTTTTTGGAGAAATATCCATCAGTTTTAATGAAATTTGGCATAGGCCTTGAGGTCAAAACTTAAGAATAGTGCAACCAATTTTAGTTCGATCCGATATTCATTTATATAGATATTGGAAAAAAATTTAAAATTTCGTGGCTTTTCGAAATTTATATTATTTATCTCCATGCATTTATTTATGCAGGATTTCATTAGGATCGTGCTGATGAACATTTTTTGCAAAAAAACTCGTTTTTCGAGATTTTTCCAGATTTCGTTGAATAAAATGCTCTACAATCACCAAGTATCTGAGTAGATTCTTTCGATAGTTATGCTGTTTACGATCGGCGGAGGGGCCAGCTGTCAATACAATAACGCCCTAAACAAACTACTTAGAGACTCGATATTTATAGAGTAGGTTCGAGCATACCCATTGTGAAAATTATATTCTTATCTCTCCGGGCATAATTACGAAGGTCGAATTCGTGAATGGGTAAAACCCACCCACTGATTGGTAGAAATTCACACATTCAAAGTTTTAGTGGTTGATGAAGAATTGATGGTTTGAAGGTACTTGCAAAATTTCGTCATTACCATATATTTCCATCAGGAAGTAATGCTGCGTTTGGTGAGGTCATTACATGAATAAGAGACCGCTTCGATTGGATTTTGTTTTATTTTTTCTTTTATTTCAATTGCAACGAAATCAAGTATTTCTTGCCGATTTCAATTACCATGTCCATCTTGGTATTGAGCAGTATGTACCTACATACTTCAAATACAAAAGGGAACGGATTTCCTGTAAAGAACAGTAGTTTCACATTTCGCACCTCAATGGAGTGATGTAGAATAAAGTGCATGTCGTTCTTGAACTAACAAGGTTGCACTCGCAAACAAGTACCAGTAAAAGTGTTGAGAGCAAATATACAGGGTGTTCCTCTATTACAGGTACAAACGAAGAGCTGAAAAAAAGTGGGGCAAACGTTTTACAGGTAGTTGAAGTTTGTGTTTTGTTCAAGTTTTCTTCATCTTCAAAAGAGGATTTCACGAGTTCATAGATCCTTTATGAATAATTGGTTTATTGATTGGATTTCATGATAATTCGGAGTTTGATGAGGATTTCGAAGAAATCGAAATTTCATTCGGAATCGGAATCAGATGCGACATATTTACAAGGTGTAATGAAGTTGAGTATCACAACAAAGCTTCTTTTAAAAATTTTTCGAACTAACAGTTGTTCACAAACAAATTTCTCGAGTATAATAGGGCACAGTGTTCAGGATAAAATATCACACTGTAGATTTGCGATCGAAATTGGTAGGACACAATCAGGTCGATTCTGTTTGCAAATAGCAATATTGCTATGAAAAAGATATGGCTATCATAACAAGATTGGAATTATTGGTATTCTGATCAACCATTTTGAGCAATATGATCTGTCACTTTAACAAGAATCTTATTATCAACATTGCTATCTTAGCAACCTCAAAATAGTACTTGCTATGCTTCATAACAAGAAAGTTTAGAAAAGGAATCTCTCAGAGATCCATTTGTTTCAGTATTATTTCTTCCAAGAATTCGAAAATATTGAAGATAGGGAAGAATGTGCTAATAGAAATGTGTTCAAGGTTCTCTAGAATATTTAATTTTAAGGATTCTTAGACTAAACACCGGCATAGTAAGCAACAGCTGACCTGATTATTCTAATGATCTCAACAACAGCCATCCCTTTGAATTCCAAACGGAAAAGTTCATCGAATTTCGAATTATTATCGCCTGCATAAGATTGCATTTGATTTCTGGAAACCAAAATTCTATCGGTATCCAGGAAATAGGTCAATTTGACTTTAATTGGTTTTTCTGTGTCATAACATTTTCGACTAAGTCGATGTTTACATGAATAAAAAAAAGTATATGCCAATGGAAATGTGTTCAAGGTTCTCCAGAATATTATTTAATTTCAAGGAAAATTCTTAGACTAAGATAGAGGCATAGGCAACAGCTGAGATGATTATTCTAATCATCTCAACAACAGCAATCCCTTTGAAGTGCCAACGAAAAAGTTTATCGAACTTCGAATTATTAACGCATGAATAAAATTGCTGCATTCGATTTCTGATAACCAATATTTTATTGGTATCCAGGAAATTGGTTATTGGTCAATTTGACTCGTTTCGTTTTCTAACATTTTTTATGTCGATGTTCACATGAATAAAGAAAGCCGTAGATAGAGGTTATGTATGCGAAACCATAAATAAAACTCACGAATTAGGGATATTTTCTTCTTCCTTGTAGTTCTAAAGTCACAAAATACAGTGTTGTCAGCTCTAAAATCACCCATTATGGAAGTCTATGATAGCAATATTGTTATGACAAAATTCATAACAAACATTGCTTTAACACTCGAAACAGAATACGTAACATCATGGCTATATTGCTATAAATTAGAAAGATAGCAATATGACTAGAATAGAAAGGTTCGTAGCAATACGCAAACAGAATCGACCTGATTGTGTGAATCCTAAAGGGTCATATCTATTTCACATTTCAGTTGAATATCGGCAACACAGCCATATTCAAGTTTCAAAAAGCCTAGTTAATATCTCAAGGTCGGGAACCTGCTCACGGTCTGCATTCTTTAACGTTGCCAATAGCCGCGAGAAATATTAGAATGCGTTCGAATTTCAGTTTTTTGAATTTTTTTTGGGATATTATTTATTTTTACTTTTTTCACTCCAAATCAGTTTGTATTTTCCCGATTATTCTTGAATATAAAAAGTGGCAACATTGCGCATTCTTGATATTTTTTTCAACCATTCGCCCCCAAAATTTTTTGAAAAAAAATCTAGAAGAGCACGTGAGATCAGGAGCTTTTACGCGCTTGTTCGAATTATAACCATTGGATCAACACGAAATTTTGCACCTAGTTGCGTGTTGGTAATCTCCACCTTATAATCTGATTGCATTTGTACTTCTTGAGATATTGCGGAAATAACGTTAAATTTCCAAATGACAACGGAATTTGGCACATATTTTTCCTGTCCGAAAGTTGATATCAGATCGAATTGAAATTTGGAACATTGTTGTTGAATACCGACAGCAACGTGTGTGTCGAATTCCATTGGAATCTAATCAATATTTTCAGAGAAAAAAAATTTTTTCATCAATAATTTTTGAAATTCAGAATTAATTTCTTTTTAATTTTCCAGTAACTGGATTCAAACGAAATTGTGCTCTAAGTTACGCGTTGGTATTTCAAAACTGTCCACGAAGTTTCGTTTTTATCGGGTTAATACTTCATGAGATATCGAGGAATTAACCTAAAAATTTCAAATGGTCCTAACTCCGAAACTATCCAACCGATTCTAACCATTAACGAACTTAACCGACATATTCAGGATCAATACCTAACCTGAAAATTTCGAGTCCGTCCTTTCGAAAGTTAGAGGACATACGGCCGGACGGACGGACAGAATGGGTATTGTTCCTGAATTTGGGTTATTTGTGCAAATGCAAATTCGAACATTATTATTAGGGGTTTGATTAATCATTTTCCCGAATTACCTTCAGAAAGTATTCAAAATCAGATTTCAAAATTGGGGTTTGGGATTTGCCAGACATGCACGAAGGGACAACTGTGTTTAGTAGAATAGCTTTTTCTGCTATAGAATAATGAAATATTTATTCCTATTCTGTGGTACACAAGTGTTCTTTGTCAATATAACCACACAATTTCCGTTTGCGATTTGTCAGTAATATGACAGTATGACAGTATGTGCTCTTCATTTTCTATTCATTGGTCGTTGTCTTTTACTCTAACCTGATCGAAGTTAGCTAACCTAACCTAACCTAACCTAACCTAACTAACCAGATCGAAGTATAGCTATCTCTGTTTTGCTGAGCAAAGTAACACATTTGACGTCCTTTTCTTTCCGAGAAAGCTGAATTCAACGTTGCCATATCGTGCACTCAAGACAAATCCCTTCAAATGAAAATCCCCATTTTTATTTTTCAGTTGTAGGTGATGAAACATTTATTTAAAAATATAATATTGAAATTATATGTTTGAAATTGGATGTTCTAAAGGTTTTTCATGAAAATTACTGCATTTTCGTTTAAAGGAATTACAAAAATGAGGCACCCTAGAAACGAGCTCTACAACCACCCGAACAATCTTTTATATGAGAAAACTCAAATAAAACCAATTTCAGATCGATTGGACTATTTGTCGACGAAATCCTCACAGCGGGAAGATAACATAAAAATTCTTAAGGAATTCTGCATAAACAGAAACCAGGAATTAAGAGAGAGAAAGAATCCTCTAAACACCATTTGGGAAGTGTTGCAGAATAAAAGTTCATAATTTCAATACTATCTACTTAGTCATTATTATTATCGTTATATATGTATATAAGTGTTTTTTTTTCTTTTTTTTGTATGATTGGGTATCTCCAATTGTTTATCACACTATCATGTATCAATCCATACTCTTAAATATTTCATAAAAACAGGCTGAAGGACTTCGGTCGATGGCCTTTTGGAATGATTTTCCAATAAAGAACTGTTATTATTATTTTTAGGAAAAACCCCCATTGAATTTGACGACGGATTCTTCTTCAGGGATACCGTTTTGTGCTCAAAATTCGAAAATTACAGACGTCGTGACGAAATGTTAACGCGCTGTTTCCTACAACAAGCGCGTAAAAACGAACGTTATATTCGTGGTACTGTTTGCTCTTAAGGTATGCAATATTGGGGCAAAAAGGCAAGATGGTTGGTTTAAATACTAGGCATAAATATACCTGCTTTCTGATGGTCCTAACCAAAAATTTAATTCACATTTTTAAAATAGTTCAATTACGATGCATGGCCCACTTCGTTCATATCATCATAATGCCCAACTCTTTCCTACCCATATATTACAATTAAATTTCTCCACATCATCAATCCCAATAAAATGCAATAACAATAAAATATCCCAGCTTGAACCAAAGCTCATCATTAAAACATATACAAATCAAAGTTTATAACAAGTGTACTTTCGAACACCACTCTGTACCAAATAATTCCATTCAAATAACATTACCAGACCAAAATTTGGGTATATAATGAACCACTACATCACCCTACATCTCGTGTTATTTCCTGCTAAAACAGTGGAAATATTATGACGTGTTTGATCTCATCGTTTATGTGGAATGGCTACCATATTGTTTGATTAACATTCACGTCATAATAAGAGCAGATGCAGCTGTGGCCTGAACAGATGATGTAAAAAACTCAATGAACTATGCCGCTCTGCGGGCATGAGATACTATTTTAATGTCTCATTTGTTTCAATGGGTTTAATAACGATGCCATCTTTATGTTTATCTCCAGTCTGCATTAAGAGTATTATTGAACTGATCTTCGATTGAAGATTGTATGTTTTCGTGGCTTTTTTCAGGTCATTGAAATAGTATCCGAACGTCAGAAGTTTCCTTATTTTGATTTTTGGAGGTGGTACAGTCGGGTTCCGGTTACAACGAGTACCACTTATAACGAGAGTTCGGTTATAAAGAGCAAATTCTCTAGGCTCGGATACGAGTCAAACTTTTATGTAAAAACATTCTTAATGCTTCGTTGATAACGAGATATTTTCCTTCTTAGCTTCTGTATTTTTGAAATATTGCAAAAATAAAAATTTGAATGGGTATATCTACGGAATCATTGGGCGGATTTTACCCATTCACGAATTCGACCTTCGTAATTAAGCCCCAAACTTTCTCTACAAATATCGAGTTTCTAAGTCGTTTCTTCTGGAAGTTATTGTGTATACGGTCGACCTATCGGCCGACAGCGTAAACACAATAACTTCTGAAAGAAACAACTTGGAAACTCGATATTTGTAGAGAAGGTTTGGACCTTAATTACGAAGGCCGAATTCGCGAATGGGTAAAATCCACCCAATGATTCCGCAGATATGCCCATTCAAAATTTTATTTTGCCAATATTTCCAAAAATACAGATCAGATCGAATCGAAATCCAGTACTTCATCGGAAAATTACAGTTCGAAGGTTCGTACAGAATTTAATGAGGATGATATGATGAGAAAATCACAGAAATTTTTTTTTAATTGTTCTAATGACACGATCATCACGAAATCTTGCACAAAGTTGTCCTTCAGCATCTTCAAACTAGCTGCGAAGTTTTATCAGGATTGAATCAGTATTTTTCGAGTTATACCGAAAAAAACAACGATATGAAGAAAAAAAACCTCGAAATTTGACATATTTTTTCCCGATAACTCCAGAACTTATGATCGTATCGAACTGAAATTTGGTACTGTGCTGTGAATATGAATATGAAGCTCAAAGACCGAGTGGACATTTTTTCTGGATATGATGAACAGTTTTCGAAAAAAAAAATTTCGAAAAAAGCGTAAAAAGGTATGTTAATCGAGACTATTTCGAAATACGATAACGCCATTTACATCTATGGATAATTGATTTTGCGCGCATGCTCTGGTGAATAGCGTGGTATCGCTTCGTCCAAATGCCTGTAGTTTGCGAGTTTTTGCCCGAAAATGATCTCAAACGACTAGGTTGGACTCACTTATGGCGACTCAGGTTTGACAATGGATTCTGTCCAGCCAGCCTCCGTAGGCTCGATTACAGACGGATTAGGGAATCCTATCGACTTGAATCTTGGTAGTCTGCATTTTTAAACTCGACTGTTGAGTTCGTTAATGGACCAAATCGACCAACCAGCTAGTGACGCACCAAAGCTCCGGCTCGAGCGTCCACTGAATCGATAGTATCTATGTATACATGAACTTACCAGTAAGACCGTGAATAAAAAAAGGAAACACCATTGCTATAAATATAGATTTTGTCGATCAAACAAATGACGAGGTAAACATCTTAATATTGTCTTGAAACATTGCACGAAAACTTGGATAAACTTTAATACGAAATCAAATGACAAAAATGAAGTTAATTGTAATACCAAAACAGATTCCTACAACCAAATCAACTATCAATGCTTCGAGTTATTACTGATTGCACGGAGTGATGATAGTCGATACCCTATCTTGAGCATGGCTGTAGAATAGATGGTTCGGCGAAACCTTAGACCAAACGGTTTCAGAGTTGAAGCCATTTGAAATTTTGAGGTCATTTTCTTGAGGGATTGGATTGGAACTTGGTGGTTAATTGAGACATAATGAAGCGCCACTTTCTGCAAAATTTGATTTTGAGATCGTACAGTCAGTAAATTGAAAAAATATTCTTTCAAAATTTTTTTCGAAAAAAACTTTACCTTGGAAACCATTATCATAATGATAAAAAAATTCTTCTCCCACCTTGAGCTTCATATTTCACAGCCGTACCAAATTTCTGTTTGATACGATTATAATTTAAGGAGATATTGGAAATAAGTATGTGAAATTTCGTGTTTTTTTTTCTTCGGTATCGTTGTTTTTTCCGGAATAACTTCAAAAAAAAATACTGATTCAATCATGATGGAACCTGGTTCCAAGTTTGAAAATGCTGATGAAAAAAACATTTTCAATTTTTTTTTCGAATTTTCAATATTCAGCGGTCTTATGATCATATTATCCTCACGAAATTGTGTATGAACCTTGTCTGTCTTCAATTAGGTAATAGATTTCAATTTGATTTCATCTATACTTTTTGAAGTATTGGTAAAATGAAGTTGTTTCTTTCGGAATATTATGATATTCGTGAAGTAGGTTTGGGGCTTCATTACAAAGGCATAACTCGTGAATGGGTGAAATCCGCCCGATGATTCCGTAGATATACCCATTCAAAATTTTATTTTTCCAATATTCCAAAAGTATAGATAAGATCGAATAGACGACTTTGGCCCAAGTTGCCAACCCACAATTTTCTTCACAAATTTACTATCAATGAGGAACGGGAATTTCGGGACAAATTCGACATGATTAGGTTCGTGTTATTTATAAATATCCGTAAAAGATGCCTCGGCTACTCAAACAAGATAATTCCTTCCAAATATACCGTTTTGTTAAGATCATCTCTGATTGGCTGAAATTTAAGTTGGGATTCCTGATTTCATGTTTATAGTGTCAAATTTATATTGGATATGTTCCGAAAATCAACTTGGTTATTTCGGTTGCCGGTTTTTCATTCGTAAATATGAAATATTCGGTTGGTTCCCGAAAAAAAGTTAATTCCGGAATTTGATTGATGAAAAAACGTTATTTCTGTCACCAGAACGATAGTCAATGTTCTATGGTAACATATTCATAGCATAGAACAATCTGTATTTACTTTATGATCCATAAAACATAGAAGAGACAACAATCAACAATGGAAAAATACTATGTATGGTCTATGGATCATAAAGTGAATAAAGATTGTTCTATGCTATGGATATATTACCATGAAACGTCAATCAAATTCCGTAATTAACCTTTTTTTCAGGAACCAACCGAATATTTCATATTTACAGAACGGAAAACCGGCAACCGAAATAACCAAGTTGATTTGTGGAACATATAATTTATAAACTTGACACTGTTAACATGAAATCAGGAATCCCAACTTAAATTTCAGCCTAACAAAAACCTATATTTAAAAGGAATTATCTTGTTTGAGGAGCCAAGGCATCTTTCACGGATGTTTATAAATATCGCGAACCTTATCATGTCGAATTGGTCCTGAAATTCTCGTTCCCCAGTGAAAGTATATTTGAGAAGGAAATTGTGGGTTGGCAACTTGGGCCGAAGTCGTCTATTGAAATTCAGTACTCGATTTAAAAATGACAGCTTAAAAGGTTCGTACAGAATTTCGTGAGGATTATATGATCAGATCACCAAATCTTGTATTGTACAAAGTTATAGCAGTAAAATCTGTAAATTTTAATGTTTGTATTAATAACCTTCATCGAATAGACTTCTCTGTATTTAACGTTCATTGGGTGTCTCGTATTGCTTCCATAAATTATAGGGACTTTATTGATGAATATTATTACTGAAATCGCCTTTTACATGTTCCCTCATCTCTTGAAAGAATCTCAATTAATTTCTGATCTAGGGTCGTACTTCCTACCTCATCAAACACGAAAGTATCAATAGATATATCTTCGTGAAAACAAACGCATAACGTCTTTCATTTGATTATACAAATTTGCAAATATCAATTGTTATTGTTCTCTTCGGACTCTCGCACTTTCGTCGTTAAATTCCAATACAAATAGAACATATGATTTTTGTAAGAGGATTCTCACTTTCCATCGCGTCGAAGAGAAATTGCTTTTGCTCTTCGACCTCAGTCGATGATGAGCCAACATCGATGTGTACCTACTGTCTTTAAACATGAAAGATACGAGGCAAAATTGCTGTATGGAAGTCTGGGTGAAACTGAATGTGGGTAATATATGATGTTGCTTCACACATTTCCTATTATTTTTCCATAAATACAGTCGACAAAATATTCACCTGCTTCAATAGTGATTCATGCATAAATTTCGACACGTCCCAAATCGTACAAGGTGGTTCAAAATCCGAGGATTTTCACGGCCGACTGCGTTAATACAATAACTTCCGAAAGAAACAACTTAGAAACTCGATATTTGTAGAGAAGGTTTGGACCTTAATTACGGATGCCGAATTCGTGAATGGGTAAAATCCACCCAATGATTCCGCAGATATACCCATTCAAAATTATATTTTTCCAATATTTCCAAAAATACAAATCAGATCGAATTGAAATCCAGTACTTCATCGAAAAATTACAGTTCGAAGGTTCATACAGAATTTAATGAGGATGATATGATAGAAAATCACAGAAATTTTTTTTTTCAGATTGTTCTAAGGATACGATCATCTCGAAATTTTGCATAAAGTTGTCTTTCAGCATCTTCAAACTAGCTGCGAAGTTTTATCAGGATTGAATCAGTATTTCTTGAGTTATATCAAAAAAAGCAACGATATCGAGAAAAAAACCTCGAAATTTGACATATTTTTTTCCCCGATATCTCCAAAACTTATAATCGTATCGAACTGAAATTTGGTACACTGCTGTCAAATATGAAGATCAAAGTCCGAGTGGAATATGGATATGATGGTGAGTGGATATGATTAACGGTTTTCGAAAAAAAATTTTTTTTTGGGATAAAAAGTTAAAAAAATTTTTTTTTCAATTCACTGACAGTATGATACTGACAAAATTTGACTCAAAGTTGCGCGTCGTTATACCTCACCTAATTGCTTAGTTTGAATTCAATCGCTTCAGTAGTTTCCGAAATAAAAAATAAATACCTTCAAAATTTCGAGTGGCTGTAACTCCGAAACTATTCGACCGATTTGGCCCATTAACGAACTTAACCGCGGCATTCAAACGGACGACCTACCCTGGATGTTTCAAGTTGCTAGCTTGCTTCTGTCGACAGTTATCGTGTCTACGGCCGGCCGGACAGAATCGATTTTGACACCGGATTCGTCATCAGTGAGTCCAACCTAGTCGTTTGAGACCATTTTCGGCTAAATCATCCAACATTACAGACATTTGGACAAAACGATAGCACGCTGAAAAGGCCATAATCAACGACCATGGCCACCCTGTATATGAAACACAGTGACATTCGATATAAATCCCGTGATTGAGTAAAAACCGCCGAAAATGTTTTCTGATTATATTAAATATTAAATTTCATTTTCCTAATATTTTTAAAAGACAGGTCTTATCGAAATGAAATATAATTTTGTAAATTTTGTTGATTTTCAAAATACAGGTCTTATCGATATGAAATATAATTTTGGTAATTACCACGTTTTACTACCAATATATTTCGATGAAATGACATTCACTACTGCTGTTTCGTTCAACTTCGGAAGGACCTACAGAGTATTTTACTGAAGTTCAGGTAAATGGATAAGGAGATAATGAGACAAGGACAATAAAATTCGATACAGGGTAAAGCCATTTGAAAATTCATTTGTTGGCAATTATATATAAGTGTTAGATTCCTGGTACTATTTAAAGACGTTAAATATTAAAGAATTACACAATTAAGTTTTTTCGTTTATGATTTTAAGATATAATGTCCCTTCAATAGCTTAAAAATTTCAATGGACTCCAGATGGGCTTCCGGTCCTTTGAGTAGATTTATCAATTGTTCGGAAAGGAAGGTTTTGTCCATGTAACTTGTTTCAAAGATGAATATTCGCTAATAATAATATAATTTTCCAATTACAAGTTCTACATTTCAACCCAAAAACTACATGTTAAAGTTTGGTAGGTCTTTTTGTGTTAATAACTCTAACTCCCAATTTCATCGACTCAGATTTCGAATTGGAATCACAGAAACAAATTTGAAAGCATAATGGTACATGGATTTTATAAAGGATATAGTACGACCATCGATCTGAAGGAGAGGTACTGGACAGTGCGTCTATTTGAAAAGGTAGCACTCATGTAAAATAAGAAAAAATACAAAATTTATTATTCTGTTTTTTATTCACACATGGGATTCTAGGAAATGCTTTCATTGGAACTACAAGTGAAAATTGTTCATCATTTTCATATTTCATTGCAACTCTTGCTTAGTACTATTCTTCTCTTTTAATTTTTGGAAAAGGTCAAGTGTACGGTATTTTCGAAGAGGCAATCGAATTATCTTTGAAACAAGGTTTCCTTCAAAATGCATGAACTACCATAACTATACGAACACCTCTGATACTGTTCGGTGTGTTTTGGCAGTTAGTGTAGTCACAGATTACGAGTGCACTCAGGTTTTCTTCTGATAGCTATGCGTAATGGTAGTGCATTATGCGTAAAAAATGATCATAGACATATGTCGTTGTCTCTTTAATTGAAAGCATAGAACCTCGAAATGGCAGCAAAAATAAAAGAAGCATAGAATTCTGTCATCATGGATTTGCGTAAAATCATCTATCATATATTTGTATTCTGTGAAGATCATAGAACATATTGAACTACACTAAGGTGCATAGATTAATTCCTTGCACCTTAAACTACACTTACTACACTTATTCTGTTATCTGTGACTACACTCAGTTGCACTGAGAATTGAAAGTCAGTGGAGTTGGTGTAGTGAGTGTAGTTCATGTAGGTGCAACGAACAAACCTCATGTAATGAAGTGTAGTCACAGATTATGATGTTCTTACCTCGTACCCTGTGAGATTGCACAGAATCTGGGGAATAGTGTGGGGTTATGTGAGTATATATGAATCTCTAAATAAAGAACATAAGGAAAGAACATAATGCCTCACACAGTGGGTCCGGGATGGATGTTGCATATGGCTGATTTCCCTTTCACTTTAAAGAGAGAACAACTTGTTCCGAGACTTCTTTGTCTAAAGAAACTAACTAACATGGGTCATACTTGGAGGTTCAATATGGGCGCATATGTCCCACTGATATACGAAGTAGAAAAGTGTTATGCTCCTTCCTGCTGTTTTTTATGCTCCTTCCTGCTGTTCTTTATTCAAAGATAAATGACGCTCATGCTATGAGAATTGTAAGGGCGTGAGAAATTATTAGCAACAATAACAGTAATATGATAACCTAGAAATCGTAGGATTACCGTTTTTTACAAAAATAAAAGAAGAATAAAATAGTCATCTTTGGTTTGCGAGAAAATAGTGAACAAATTGAACTACACTATTCTATGCTCATCTGTCAAGTGAAAATCAGTGGAGAATTTTGTAAAATATAAAATGTTCATGCGGGTACAACGAACAAACCTATATCAGGTGACACAAATCAATCGATGATTTCGTGCAGATTGACTGGATAATTCAAAAAAATTTGTTCCAAAAATGAGAACTTCATTTTGAAAAATCCTTCCATATCTCGAATTTGAATTTAAATTTCCAGGGTAGCATTCAAAATCCCATACAGAGATGGGATCACGTCGAAATAACGACATATGCAGCTATAAATCAGCAGGAATTCCGGACTGGAATTGTAATGAATCATCCAATTACAAATGCCTGTGCACCCAGTTATCTTCCAAATTACCAGTTAACAGTTAGAGCTGAAGCGTTATCATCGACGGGATAATTTGATATTGCCTTTTTAAACGCGTTGAATGTAACGTGAAATTTTATAAATGGTCGGTTGGCTGGACCATCACAATCATATTCGGTGCTATAACTACTAGGTCTGTTTTTTCGACCTGGTATGCATGAATGTATAATAACGAACTGATGGTTCGTCTGAAACTTCCTGAATGTCACTGAAAAAAAATCATTTTGAAGAAAATTCCACACATGTGAGTTTTAACCAATCAGGACGTGTATTTCTGACAGATCACCATCGCAACGGATGAATTTTAGTGGACATTTTTTCCTCGTGGGTACCCAACAGCGAATTATACTGGAAATTTTTTGACGTTTATAACGACAGAATATTTTCTCAATTCACCTGCTGATAGTGCGGATGAACTTGCCTTTCTCTTGGTTGGATCTATTTGTAGCTTCCGACGCTCAGCATTTTTTGCAGCTCTTGCGTTGACAAATTCTATGTTAGAGAATGGATTGAATTTGCGATTATTCCTTTCGAAAAAATAATCCTGCAACTGCTTAGCTATAGAGTTCCATAGAACTTTGATAACGCTCTCCTTGTAGTCTTCGGAGTTCTTTTTTCGCATGTGGAAGGCAAAGTCTTCAAGAATAAGCGCCAGTTCTTCCACAGGTATATCCGCTCTGTCGAAATCATAAGCTTTTTCTGCGCAAAAGTTTATAAACTGCTTCCACACACTTTCCTTCGATTTCCTAGTATTCGCGGGTGTCAACTGCTTAATATTCTGGCGAATATTTTCTTTAATTTCTGGACCGAAGCGAGACATTTTTCTACGTCGTGCTGTTTTTGACAAATTCAAAACAGTAATAATTTCTAGCTCATAGTTTCACTTAGTTGCCATGGTAGCTAAATGATCAAGTCGACAAAACCCTTTATGTTTTGCAGGTACTCGATGAAGACGAAAATTGATATTTTTGGAAATAAACACATTTGGTGTGAAGTTTTCTTACCGAATACCACACGAAGTAAAATTTAATCCGGAAATTTTTAGTGATATTACTAGTGAAAACAGGGGAAAAATCGAAAATTTTCGAGATATCTGTTGAACATATTTATATATGAAAATTATGTGACAGATTTCCCTAAAATTCAGCTAGCCTTCTTAGGTCGATATTTCTCAGAGGTGTACCTAAGTTAGAATCGATCCGACATATATTTTAGGAAAAATTGGAAAAATAAAACTGACACTATCGGAATTTTGGGTGCCTTCATCCCAATCATGCATTCTAACTTCTTTATTGAGCTCTTCATATTTTGGGCCTATAAATTGTTTTTTACGCGCTTGTTCTGGGGAACAGCGCGTTATCGTTTCGTCAAAATGTCTGTAATTTTCGAATTTTGAGCTGAAATCGGTCTCAAACGACTAGGTTGGACTCACTGATGAAGAATCCTAGGTCAAATCTGATTTTTTCCGGCTAGCCGACAAGCTTTGTGTAACCTAACTTTCGAAAGGAAGGACCTAGAGTCTTGAAGTTTTCAGGTCAGGTTTCAATCCTGAATATCTCTATAAAGTTCAATCTGATCCATCTGGAGTGTCGGAAGTTTGGCGCTAGTCAAAGGCATTCGTAACATACCTAGAAAGATAGAATAGATAATTTATTGAGGCACAATATCATACACTACGAAAAATGTGATTAAATATTGTTTGTAAAACAATATGAACTCAATATAATAAATCACTGTGTAAGTAACACCTGGATCAGAATGCTCGCCTAGTTATAATTGAGTGTATCGATAGGAGGGTTTTGCATGATTTTTAAGTCACGATGTCTGTCATTTTCGAATTTTGAGCAGAAATGGTCTTAAACGATTGGGTTGAACTCCCTGAAGGAGAATCCGTGTTCAAATTTAATTCTCATTTAAATTTCACTGAAATTTCCAAGTCGCCATTTCACAATGTGCGTAAAAGCTGCTGACTTCACGTCAGTGAATTCCTAGGTTTTTTCAGGTTTTCCTAGGTCTTCACTCCTAATATCGGAAATTCTGAATTCGGGAGAAATCTTGAAATGAGAAATTATTAAAAGTAAATAAGTTTTGCAAATTATTTCTTTATTGACTGATATAAGAGTCAGATTAAGAATCTGAAACGTTCACTTCTTTAATCGCTTCATTCCAATATTGCTTTTCAGGCAACATTTTGTCTAAGAACCGCTTTTGACAAAAAGCTTTAATACCGAAATCCAAAGGACGTTTTCCATAAATAACAATTTTTTTTTAATTTTAATAGTTCTTTTTGAGCAATTGGAAGAGGAAACCTAGAGAAAACTTGAAAAATAATTGACTATATTACGTGCACATGATCCAAACATTTTACTGCATTGTAAATCAACAGATAACAAAATGAAAAAAAACAAAATAAGAGAAGCAAAAAACTGATACAAATGTACTATATCTCGACGCGTATTGAGATTTAGTGTCTCGCAGAGTCAGAAAACAGAAGGACTGTTTTACTATGAATTTGACTAACCGCCCCGAGTTCGAATTTCGATCTATTATCCAATCAATCATTCATGGATGGATCTCATTTCCTTCCGAAAGATCAACAGATCCTTGACATGATTTCCAATCAGGCTCAATGAAGAAGAACGAAAACCCAAGCAGATCAAGCCTGATTAGAAACGTGACTAGGCTGCACTGCACTTGCACCGTCAATGGTTCCTCAATCCTCAACATCGCCACTTGCGACAACTAAGGAATTCTTAGAGCGTGGGTGCAAAGCGCAGTCTCTCCGATCGACACAAGCAACTCACAATTCACATCCTCCGGTTCCACAATTGCGAGTTCGCCGAGTTCCGCTGTTCGACACCATCTTCAGGGGCAGAGCGCACGCCGTACAGTCGTTCGTCCGGTTTGCGTCGTTGGAGCGTCATTTTTGTGAAATCGCTACGTGAATACGTTCACCTTTTGCCGGTGTAACTTGAGGTGCTCACGAGTGACGGAACTTTGGTTGCGTTGTGGTCCTTCGCAGTGGATTTGGAAATTTTGTGATTGGGATTTTGGTGTTTTTGTTTTGTCTGTTGGATTTTTGTTTGACTCTCGGAGGAGTGCGGCTTTGGAGGAGTTTCCCATTGGCGAAAGGTGAGTTTTTGTGGAATTAAATGTTATTTTTAAATTTATTGTTCCGAAAGTATGAATTGATTTGATATCGTGTGGCTTATTCGAAAAGAAGCGTAAACCGATTTTTTTTTTTTCATTTATTCATATTTAGATGGTCCATACTGTATTTTCAAACATTATAATCTATTAGAATCAAACGCAGGGCCGGGATTTATATTCTATGATGATTAGCGTCGCCCTTACATTGAACACAGAAAAAATTCTGAGTAAGCTTATGGCCGATCGTGAACACAATAACTTGCAAATCTAGAAAAGCACTGACGTGAGGTCAGGAGCTTTTACAAGCTTGTTCAAATTCTAACTATCAGATCAACCCCCAATTCAGCACCTAGTTGCGTGTTGGTAATCTTCACCTGATTTAGAAGTTTCAATCTGATTGCATTTGAACTTCTTGAGATATCGCGGAAATAACTTAAAAATTCCTAATAACATTGAAATTTGACACATTTTTTTCCTTATATCTCCGAAAATAAATATCGGATCGAATTGAAATTTGAAACATTGCTGTTAAATACTGACTGTAAGATTTGTGCCAAATTCCTTTGAAATATAATCAATATTTTTAGAGAAAAAAAAAATTTCATCAAAAATTTTAAAAATTTTCGAATAGATCTTTTTTAGAATTTTTCAACAACTAGATCCATACGGAATTTTGCTCCAAGTTGCGCGTTGGTATTCCAAAACTGTCCACAAAGTTTCAATTTGATCGAGTCAGTACTTCATGAGATATCGAGGAATTAACCTCAAAATTTCAAATGGTTCTAACTCCGGAACTATCCAACCGATTCCACTCATTAACGAACTCAACCGAGATATTTGGACTACACACCTAATCTGACAATTTCAAGTGGCTAAGTCTTTTCCTTCGGAAGTTAGAGCATATACGGAAGGACGGACGGACAGAATTGGTTTGGACGACGGATTCTTCTTCAGGAACTTCAACCCAATCCGTTCAAGACCCTTTTCGGCTCAAAATTCGAAAATTACAGACATCGTGACGAAATGATAACGCGCTGTTCCCTAGAACAAGCGCGTAAAAAGAACCAACTTGGAGATTCGAAATTTTTGGGAATTGATTAAGGGCAGGTATTATAAAACTCTTTTGACAGATAACTAGAAGTAGTCGAAATAAGTTTTATAATACAGCGGGAAGAAGGTAGAGTTGGGCTTGAATTTAAAATTTATTTTCACAATATCCCCTACAATAAAGATCCAATCAAATTGAAATCTAGTCCTCTATTGAAATAAAATTGCTTAAAGGTTCATGCCAAATCTGACAGACAGTTTTTGGGATATAGCAAAAAATAGTTTCTAGCGCTACAATCTTTACGAAATTTTGCATGTACCTATCTTCGTCTCGATAATTACCAACTGCTTGAATATGGATTAAATGATACTTCGAGATGATTTTGTAATATTTTTCAGGATTTTTCTGGGTTTCGCATTCAGAATATTTGAAAAAGAACTATTAGAAATTGAATCGAAATTAATATTTACAGAAATCGCTTTTGCGGATTGCGGGATTCCTTCATTGGACAATAAACAAAATCTTCAGAATTATTTTTCTGCAAAATTTTTATATTTCAAGAACTTCGGTCAAATTGACATTCTCAAATATCACAGCAAGGCAGGTACACTTGGTTCAATTTTACTTCTTTTTGCGCGCATGTTCTAGGGGAACAGCGTGCTATCCTTTCGTCCAAATGTCTGTAATTTTGGATGATTAAGACGAAAATGGTCTCAATCGACTAGGTTGGACTCACTGATGACGAATCCGGTGTCAAAATATATACTGTCCGGCCGGCCGGCCGTCCGGCCGTAGACACGATAACTGTCGACAGAAGCAAGCTAGCAACATGAAACTTTCAGTTCGTTAATAGGCAAAGTCGGTCGAACAGTTTCGGAGTTATAGGCACTTGAAGTTTTGAAGTAATTTATTTTTTATTTCGGAAACTACCTGAGCGATTAGATTCAAACTTGGCAGTTAGATAGAGTTCAACGACGCGCAACTTTGAGCGAAATTTCGTTAGGATCATATTGTCAGTAATTTAAAAAAAAAAAATTTTCGGAATTTTTTTCCAAAAAAATTTTTTTCTCGGAAACCATTCATCATATCCAAAACAAATTATACTCACACTTTGATCTTCTAATTTCACAGCAGTGTACCAAATTTCAGTTCGATTCGATTATAACTCTTGGAGATATCGGGAAAAAATATGTCAAATTCCGAGGTTTTCTTCTCGATATCGTTGATTTTCTCGGTATATCTCGAGAAATACTGATTCAGTCCTGATTAAACTATACAGCTAGTTTAAAGATGCTGAAAGACAACTTTATGCGAAATTTCGTGATAATCGTGTTATTATAACAATTTGAAAAAAAATTTCTATGATTTTTTCAACATATCATCCTCATTAAATTCTGTATGAAACTTCGAACTGTTATTTTTCGATAAAGTACTGGATATCAATTCGATCTGATCTGTATTTTTGGAAATATTGGGAAAATAAAATTTTGATTGGGTATATCTACGGAATCATTGGGTGGATTTTACCCATTCACGAATTCGGCCTTCATAATTAAGCCCCAAACCTACTCTACAAATATCGAGTTTCTGAGTGGTATTTTCGGAAGTTATTGTGTTTACGCAGTCGGCCGTTAGGCCGACCGTAAACACAATGGGGCTTAATTACGATTGAATTCGTGAATGGGTAAAATCCGCCCAATGATTCCGTAGATATACCCATTCAAAATTGTATTTTTCCAATATGTCCAAAAATACAGATATGATCGAATTGAAATTCAGTAATTTATCAGAAAAAAATTTCAAAAAGCACTGCCGTGAAGGCAGCGGCTTTTGCGCGCACGTTCAAATTCGTTGCTGAAGCGGTCATTTACATTGAAAATGCGCGCAAAAGTTGCTGCCTTCACGGCAGTGCTTTTTGAAATTTTTTTTACTTGATTCAGCCAGATAGGGATAGCGGGGTTCAAATGAGTGTAATCAGAACAGCGAATGCAATAAAATTTGATGAACGATTCGGCGAATAGTGTGGACGCCACTCGAGCTCTGCCTCGAATAATACATTCAAATGAATCGTTCAAGTCGAAAACCGAGTCCCGACGGAGCCGAAAGAGCGCTGCTCTCTGTGATTTATTCCATTCTCTGTTCGTATTAGGCCGGGTCCAGATGAGTATAATCCGAACAGCGAATGCCATAAATCACAGGGAGTTTTATGGTTCGAGGCAGCGCTCTTTCTGCTCGGTTTTCAATTATGTATTATTCGAGGCTGAGCTCGAGTGCTCTCCACATTATTCGCCGAATCGTTCGTCAAATTTCATTGAATTCACTGTTCGGATTACTCTCATCTGGACCCGGCTTTACACTCATCTGGACCCGGCTTAACGTATTCAATCGTCGGGCATACCCGGAAATTTTGAGGTATCTATTTCTTTTTCTTCGGAAATTACAATAAACGTATTCTCAATCCTTAAATACGTCTATGTTATTAAAGGAAAGTCAGCCTAACAGACGTAGAGAATGGGGGTTTTTCTTTCAAACGAGAATGCAGTTATTTTCATGAAAAACCTTTAGAACATCACATTTTCAACATATAATTCCAATATTATATTTTTAAAAAAATGTTTGATCACCTTAAACTGAAAAATAAAAATGGTTATTTGCATTTGAAGGGATTTGTCTTGAGTGCACGATATGGCAACGTCGAATTCATCTTTCTCGGAAAGAAAAGGACGTGAAATGTGTTACTTTGCTTAGGAAAACAGAGAAAGCGATACTTCGATCTGGTTAGAGTAGAACACAACGACCAAGGAATAGAAAAAGAAGAGCACAGACTGTCATACTGTCATATCACTGACAAATCGCAAACGGAAATCGTTTAGTTATATTGACAAAGAACACGTTTGTACCACAAGATGGAAATAAATATTTCATTATTCTATAGCAGAAAAAGCTATTCTACTAAACACCGTGGTCACTTTGTGCATGCCTGGCAAATCCCAAACCCCAATTTTGAAATTTAATTTTGAATACTTTCTGAGGGTAATTTGGGAAAATGATGAATCAAACCCAGAACAATTATGTTCAAATTTGCATTTGCAGTAATAACCCAAATTCAGGAAAAACCTCCATTGAATTTGACCAATTAAACTTCAACAGTGAATCTCAAGGCAAATTTTTGCAAAATAAATAATTCATTTATATCGCTGCTTCCACCCCATACAACACTATTATGTTTTTTGAATTAATGATACCCTGAACCTAAAATAAATAACCTTATCCTTTCCTACCCCTTTATTCTTGACAGGTCATTCCATCATAATTAATAACATTGTGGTTCTCGGTTCTTTTCTCTAATTATTAAAGTGTGCGTAATTTCATTAAACTTTTTATATCTTCACGTGAAATTTGACGAAGGTTGGCAGGGGACGTGTAGTCTAGATTTAAAGCGAGAGCATATTGAAACTGCTGGGTCAACTTTAATCAAAGGAAATTGGACTTATTATATATTTTTTGGGAATTATTGATCGGATTTTCAAAATTCCATCCAGTACTGGATTTCAATTCGATCCAATCCAATTTTTGGAAATATCGCGAAAATGATATTTTGAAAGGGTAAATCTGAGGAATGATTGGGTTGCTTCCACCCATTCATGAATTGGGGCTTCGTGATGTTACTGGCCTGCTCTACAAGTATACTACTTTTAAATCGTTTCTTCAGGAAGTAATTGTGTTTACGGACGTCCTGATGGCAGAATGTAGGTGATAATTTTTTGGATTCGAGGTCGTGAAATATAAAAATGTGTTCGTATCTTTTCATTCCACAAAGTATTACTCAAGTATGTAAATCATATTTCGGTCAAATTGGTAAAATTTCGAGAAGAATATTGTCTTGAATGAAAAGTGGACTAAGAATCTCTGATTCTAGAACCATAAATTTAAACCTTTACCTGACAAATAAGCTTTTCCAAGGTTTTGAAGGATTTTCGAATTACGAAGTATGACATTTTCAAAAGGGCTAAATTTTCGGCAAATTTGGACACTTTAAAGAAATATCCGAAACGTTGCAAAACTCAAAAGTCATAAAACAATATTTCGTTCGGAAGCGTAAAGTACGAAACTGCAACTAATTTTTCTATATTTTCCATGACTTTCATCTTCAGACCTCACAGTGAACCGGATACATTTTTCACATTTTCATATTTCGGGAAATTAAATTTTCGCTCAGAAAATGGCTAAATTTGCTCATATATATCGAAATTTATTATTTCTCCGTCCCAATTTTTCCCTCTATTTTTAATGCAAATTCTCCTTTCGAACTCAATATGTTTGTCCTGTTTTTCATATAGTGAATCATGAAGAATCTCGAGAGGAAAATGCTTTGGATCACTTGAAAAGCGACTGACTCTCGTAAGATGGGAGGGCATCAGCTAATGAAATTCGAATTTATCACGGCCATCAGCAGATTCTGTCGAATTACACCAGTAAAGTGGAAAATCCCCTCTCGAACAGCGTATCATACAGTGGCGGTTCGTGCAAGGGTTAAATCACTCGTTTCTAACACAAAAAACTGTTTTCCGAAAAAACAGATCTTTTAACGCGTTATCGTTCGGGCCAAAAGTCTGTTACTTGTTGTCTGTTACGATAAGGTTGGGCTCCCTAATGAAGAATCCGTGGTCAAATTTAATGGTGTACGGCAGGCCATCCCTATGTGCTTTAAACTGCGAAGGAACACAGGGCCGTAGCTAGAGTACAGCGAGGTAGGGAAACACCATTGCCCTACCTTGAAAAAGCAAAGCTTTAACATTCGAAAATTTCATTAGATCGATGAACTCTTTTGCTGCCCCATCTTCAATTTCCATCGCTCTACCTCAAAGACATCTCTAGCGACGGCGCTGAAGGGACATACCTATTGTCTTGAAAACTCCAGAGTGGGCTTGGAGCTGGAATATCTCGGTCAAGTTCATAAATGGGCAAAATCGGCCGATCCGTTTTGCAGTTACAGCCATCTGAAGTTTTGTTTTCCCAATAAGACGTAATATACTTAGCGGCTGTTAGCGGAGTTAACTTCTAGTTATCTGTCGGAAAAGCTTTATAATACCGGCGCTTAGCCGATCGTATTGAAACTTGGAATGTTTTTAGTTCTATAGTATCAACTCGAAGATTAATGCAGAACTTCGTGGGGATCATATCATTATAAAATTTTAAAGAATGCTAATGAATTTTCATATTGTCATTTAGATATAGAGCAGCTATATATTGAGATATATAGATACTCAGCTTCAAAGCCTCATTACTTACACCGAGAAATAAGGAATATGCACAAATGTTTGGTATCTCAAAAACTATTCGTTTTTCCGAGTTGATGGGGTTTTTAAACCATCAGGAAAAACAATTTGACCAAAGATTCTTTTTCAGGGTGTACAACCCACTCTCTTAAGACTATTTTCGACACAAACTTAGAAAACTACAGCGCGTCAAAAGGGGGAAAGGCGCTGCTGACCAGAAATATTTCGGATAGATTGGAATGTATAAGGGCTGGTTGACAGCAGTAATCCTAAACATTTTTAATAGTGAAACAAAGAGGAATGACTGATGCGAACCCTGTGTCAAAAATTGAAACTTTCTGATCAATTCGCGCATTGGAATGCCGCGATTAAGTTCGTTTATGGTTCGGGGTTATAGTAATTCATCTCGAAATTAATTCACTGATATTTCAGGAACTACTCTAGCGATTGGAAGGAAACTTGACAGTTATTTTGAGCATAACAACGCGCAACTTCTTACGAAATTTTGTTGATATCGTACCATCAGTACATTCCGAAAAAAAAAATTTCGAAATACTTTTCGAAAAAATTTTTTTCCAACAAATTTTCTTTCCATTTCCAAAAATAGAGATTTTATCGAATTGAGATCCAGTACTTCATAGTAAGTGCCAGCTCAAAGTTTCATAAAGAATTACACGTGGATTATATGATCAGAAGAGGACAGAATATTGAACATTTGAAAAAAAAAATTCAACATTTTTTTTTCAAATTGTTCTAATGGCAACATCATCACGAAATTCTGCACAAAGTTCTCTATCAGCATTTTCGAACTAGCTGCCAAGTTTCATTTCGATTTAATTAGTATTTTTTTTTTTGAGTTTTGAGTTATTCCGGAAAAAACAACGATATCGAAAAAACTACACACTTTTAAATATTTTTTCCCAATATCAACAGAAATTATGGGCATATCGAGATGAAATTCGGTACACTGCTGTACAATGTGAAGCTTAAGGTATAAACAGAAGTTTTTTCGAATTTGATGAATCGTTCCCCAAAAAAAATATTTGCAAAAAAATGTCGAAAAAAATTTTTTCCCGAATTTAATGACGGTACGATCTCAACAAAATTCTGTGAAAAGTTGCACGTTGTTATGCTTCAACTAACTGTCAAGTTTAAATCGAATCGCTGAAGTAGTTCCTGAAATACCATGAATTAACCTCAAAAGTTCAAATGACTATAACTCCGAAACCATTAGACTGATTCGTCCCATTAACGAACCCAACCACCGCATTCTAATGCGTGACTTATTCTGAAAGTATCAAGTCGCTAGCTTGCTCCGTTCGACAGATATCGTGTCGTCGGTCGGCTGGACAGAATCGATTTTGACACAAGATTCGTCATCAGTGAGTCCAACCTAGTCGTTTCAGACATTTGGACAAAACGAAAACACGCTGTTCCCAAGAACAAAATATGTCAAATTTCATGGTTCTTTCCTCGATAAAGCAGTATTCTCCGGAATACCTCAAATTCGAACATGCGCGCAAAAAACGATATCACACAACTCGATAGAGACTCACTGGAATCGTAAATAACCTCATTTGTCACTACAATTTGCTCTCAATTAAACTCGTTAGCGCGAGATCGTCACCGTCGATCTAATCGCTTGAACCTTGGTAATTAATCGAAAAATCGTTCGAAATTCACCTTAACTACGTAAAATCGGTTGAGAAACACCTAAGGAGTCTGTTAATTCGTCATAACTGGATGGCGACTTCCTTCGTTTAGCAAACTCAACTATTTCGACAACTTCCTGCGTTTATTCCGCAATTTTCTATGTCGTGACCCGAATTGCCGCATTCCCAATTTTATCAACCCCGCTGATCGTTTTGCCCCCGGATTAAAGACTCAGATAGCAGTGGCGGCGCATCGAAGAACCGCCTGAAATGTGGGATTTTCTGGAACGAGAAAATACAGAAATTTTGTTTTTCGATTCATATATACAGGGTGATTCCAGATCAGACGATAACATTGAAAGAGATGTTAGTATGACTCATTTGTTGTCGTTTGATATATTAGCTTCATTCGGGTTCCACTTTCCGGACTATCCTAGGATTGTTGCCGAACTGCGCAGAACCGATGAGCAGACCTTTCGAGTCCTAGAACTATCCTAGGACAGTTCAAACTACATGAAAACCCGAACAGAACTAAGAACAGAAAGAGGCAGAGGAGAATCATTTTTTTAAATTTTAATCAGCTCAGTGATAGAATGAACTCAATCTGGCGATATAGGAATACAATCGAAGGAAGGTCATCAAATTTCTTGACCAACCAGATGAGTATGAAAAAAAAACTCTTTCCTATTTTTCATATCTCAAACAAAATTCTTATATTTGATTTTTTTTTCACAATACACCTCCTTGTCCAATATTAAAATGATTTTGATTCTTCACATAAAAATATTCACCTACGTTTCGGCAATATTTCTGCCTTTATCAAGGCTTCAAAAATTTTTAAAGACCGGTTCGGTGGAAGATCAAAAAAGTGAAAAATACAGGCGTAGCGGTCGTTCACAAGAAAATATTGATTTAGTTCGGAAAAATGTCCATTAGTCGACGTTCACAACAAGTTGGACTTAGTGGGTCCACAACATGGCGTATTTTACACAAGGATTTAGCTCTGAAGGCATATAAGGTTCAAATAAAACCGGAACTAAAGCCATTAGATCATTTAAAACGTTGTTCATTTGTCAATTTCATCAATGAACAACCAGCTGATTTTTCTCAAAAAATCATGTTTTCATATGAGGCTCATTTCCAACCTGGTGGCTTCGTTGATGAACGAAATTCTCGTATCTGGGGTGAGGAAAATCCACGAATTATTCATGAGAAACCTTTGCATCCTAAACGAGTCACTATTTGGTGTGCATTATGGTCAGGTGGTATAATTGGACCTTACTTCATTGAAAATGCTGTAGTTCAAGCTGCAACTGTCAATGGTGATCGATATCGTCGGATGAAAATCGAATTATTGTGGCCTGAATTGTTGAATATTGATCTAAAGGATATTTGGTTTCAACAGAATGGCGCTACATCTCACTTTGCAAATGACACAATTGATTTATTGAGACAAAAATGTACTGGACGAATAATCTCCAGAAACGGTGATGTCAATTAGCCACCAAGATCATGTGATTTGACACCGATGGACTATTTTCTTTGGGGTTATGTGAAAAGCCAGGTCTATAAGAATAATCCGCGATCGATTCCTGAACTAAAGGATGAAATTATCCGTGTCATTAGTGATATAGAGCCTCAATTATGTCAAAATGTCATTAAAAATTTCAACAAAAGAGTGGACGTCTGTAGAGCTGCAATTGGAGGCCAATTGACAGATATTATTTTTCGTATATAAATGCCATAACTGATTCTCCAATTACCAATAAAAAGTTTTCGAAAATTAATGCAAATCATGTGTTTTATTCATTCTTAAAAATATGTAGGATTAATATCACACCAGAGTCTCTGTTATCAATTAAACTTCCCAAATCATCGTCAATCTCATCTCAATAATTATTCAATCAATGCGTGAATGGAAAATGAAAGAATTCCCGTAATTAGGAGGCTGGGAAATACAAAACAAAATAATCGTCACTTGTCAGCTCATGAAGTACAAAGTTAAAGGGTTTGAAAAGTTATCGTTAACCTAAGGAGAAATAGCTAGATAGATAAGGTTGTTTGGACTCTTCATGGTACATCTACCTCAGGTTACCGTATGTTCATTTTCCAATGAAACACCCTGTATAATTGAAATAATCATATTCCGTAGAGAAAATACAATTTCCAATCAACCAATTTGAATAAATAAATCACATCGACCTAAAGTAACATGCCCACGTCATTTTCGTCTTTATGAATACTAGGATTGCTTGGAACTATACTCCATTCACTTTTATAAACTATCCCGGTTGGCTATGACATTCTGACATCATTTCACTTTGTATATTTTGAAAATGTTAGGTTATAGTCATTTTCCTGTCAGATTACTACACAACGTTGTCCTCTCTCCATAGAGGTCGTAGTAATTACGTATTTTTCGAAATGTGAATTAACTTTGGGAAAATAATGAATTTAAAAAATATTATGTGAATTCAATAACTCCAAAGACCTGGCGAATGTCAAGTTTCTTCTCTTTTAATACTGGAAATATTCCACGTATATAAACATGGTTGGAAGATTCAGTTATGCTATTTTCTTTCACGGAAATCTAGAATCGAGTGTTGAAATTTTACTGAGGAATAATGGATAGAATTGTCCGTTACTTTGTGATAGTTTATTCGAAAAAAAAATAAAAGTACTCGAATAACCCTGCAGTAAAACTTCTAAACGAACAGGCAGACCTATGGAATTCTCCACTTGTCAAAATTCTCAAGAAATAAGCCTACAGAAGACATTTAAATACCTTTTTGCACAACTTGAAGTACTCCAGTATGATTTTGGATAGTTTGTGATAAATTATTGATTCCAAATTATCAGGGTTATTATCCGAAAAAGCAGATCTCAATTCTACATAGCACTTCCTGATACTTCGTCTCTGCTTCTTCAAAACTACTCTCGGCATTTTTAGTTCACAAGCGTGATGATTATGTTGAGATTGAGAATATAAATTGGCAATAGCATTTGGCAATGTCTCTGAGAATTATTTTGACATTGCCGGTATTTCACGAGTGCCAACCTGCGTCAGTTTCAAGTAAAAAACTTGATAAACCTAAATCATGGCCAACCGGGATAGTCTATAACTGAATGGAGTATACTTGATTGTCTCAGTCTGTACTTGTCGGAAATTCATCTTGATGATCAAAAAGTAAAATAACTTATTTCCGTTTTCTATATTTTTTTTCACAACAATTGTTTCGTCATGATAACATGACTTCATCAGGTGAGTATGGTACCTGACTACATATTTGGGATACAGTTCTTTAAATAGTTGGAAAAAAAAATGAAAAAATATCAACGACCAAACGGACCTGAATAAATCTTCCTTACTCAACCTTTTTTGAAACCCAGGAATTTCCAATTTCTTGTATTTCGCACCATATTTTTTCATTTTTTTTTCAACTATTTAAAGAACTGTATCCCGAATATGTAGTCAGTTACCATACTCACCTGATGAAGTCATGTTATCATGACGAAACAATTGTTGTGAAAATAAATATATAAAGCGGAAATAAGTTATTTTACTTTCTGATCATGAATGGAGTATAGTGAGAATCAACTCCACAAGAATATCTCGCATTCTTCCGATGATTCCTTGACCATAAACGAACTTCGGCAGATTAATGGACGGCATCCTCACGTCTTACAACTTACAACATCTCAGTTCCTTAAACGAGTAGTATACATTCGCTTCTTGTAACGGCACTCTTCTCTAAAAGTACACCTCTGCATCCAGAGCGCTCAATATTCACAGTATCACGTCCCATTTCATTTTAATGCCTTGCGATGAGCAAAATCTCGTTCCCATGCTACGCAACCTTGTATTTTCGAGCTTATTGAATCCATTTATCGAATAAGTCCCAGGACGGTACGAGCAGACAGTCGTTAAAGTCAATATCCTATGACTATCGTAAAAGAATATGAACTGTTCAGGCATATTATTGATCTTGGTCTCTGAGAGGTTACAGAATTTCATCATGAGAGCCGTTGTGACATATCTACAGATAAATAGTGTCAACAGATGTTACGTCATCTGGCGGACATTATCTACCTGTGGCATCAGATGTAAATAAATGTAATCCGGAGATAAATCTGGGTTGACTGTACCAGGTCACATGATTGTAATATCAAGTTCATTTTGTGCAACTCTACTTTTCGTGTTTTTTATATTCGATGATTTTAATTGTTCGAGTTTTGCCCTGGCAATGGGGGTGTTTCCTGAATTTGGGTTATAACTGCAAATGCAAATTTGAACATAATTATTATGGGTTTGATTCATCATTTTCCCAAATTACCTTCAGAAAGTATTCGAAATCAGGTTTCAAAATTGAGGTTTGGGATTTGTCATGCATGCACGAAGTGACATCGTTGTTTAGTAGAATTGCTTCTTCTGCTATAGAATAATGAAATATTTATTCCTATTATGTGGTACACATGTGTTTTTTGTCAATATAACCAAACAATTTCCGTTTGCGATTTGTCAGTGATATGACAGTCTGTGCTCTTCTTTTTCTATTCCTTGGTCGTTGTCTTCTACTCTAACCAGTTCGAAGTATAGCTATCTCTGTTTTCCTAAGTAACACATTTGACGTCCTTTTCTCTCCGAGAAAGCTGAATTCGACGTTGCATTATCGTGTACTCATGACAAATCCCTTTAAATGCAAATCCACACTTTTATTTTTCAGTTTTAGGTGATCAAATATTTTTTTGAAAATATAATATTGAAATTATATTTTTGAAATGTGATGTTTGGAAGGTTTTTCATGAAAATAACTGCATTTTCGTTCAAAGGAAAAACCCCCATTGTCAGTAACGAATTTAAAGAGGTCTTGAACCTCACAGATGAAGGATACGCAGTAAAATCGGCCGCCTAGGTGTTTTCTAACATTGGGAGAAAAGGACCCCAAGTGCTAGAATTCGCGAGTTTGGTTTTGAACTATTTGGCCTAACGACCGACCGTAAACACAATAACTTCCGAAAGAAACAACTTAGAAACTCGATATTTGTAGAGAAGGTTTGGACCTTAATTAAGAAGGTTGAATTCGTGAATGGGTGAAATCCACCCAATGATTCCGCAGATATACCCATTCAAAATTTTATTTTCCCAATATTTCCAAAAATACCAATTTGACCGAATTGGAATCCAGTACTATAACGAATAATAACAGTTCGAAGATTCATACAGAATTTAAAGTGGATAATATGATAAGAATATCACAGAATATTAAATATTTGAAAAAAAAAGTTTGAAATTCTCTTTCAAATTGTTCCAAAGGCACGATCACGAAATTCCGCACAAAGTTGTCCCTCAACATCTCCAAACTAGCTGCCACGTTTCATTATGATTGAATTGATTGCTTCTGCTATTCTGAAAAAACAAAAATATCGAGAAAAAATCCAGGAAATTTCACATATTTTTTCCGGATATCTCCGAAACATTTATTTGTATCGAATTGAAATTTTTACACTGCTGTGAAATACAGAGCTTAAGATATGAGCTAAATATTATTCGAATTGGATAAATAGTTTCTGAAAAAAACTTTGAAAACTATTTTTTTTCAATTAAGTGACTATACGATCCCAACGAAATTTCGCTTAAAGCTGCGCTTCCTTATGCTCCAACTAACTGTACAGTTTCAATCCAACCGCTCCAGTAGTTCCTGAAATATCAGGGAAATACCCTCAACATTTCATATGGCTGTAACTCCAAAACAATTTGGCCGATTTGGCCTATTAACGAACTTAACACCGGCATTCCAATGCGCGAAGTACCATAAAACTTTCGAGTTGCTAGTTTTCTCCGTTCGACAGTTATCGTGTCTACGGCCGGCCGGACAGACAGAATCGATTTTTACACCGGATTCGTCATCAGTGAGTATAGCCTAGTCGTTTGAGACCATTTTCGGCTCAAAATTCGAAAATTACAGACATTTGGAAAAACGATAGCATGCTGTTCCCCTAGAACATGCTCGCAATAAGGAAAAAACATGTAAAATCCTGTTGTTGTTTGAAAGATGAAATCAGATTGTTACTTCGTTATTAGTTGAAAAATACCGCTACCTACATTAGGTATGTGCAAAATTTGTTGATGATCTGTCAATTAAATTGAATTGGAAGAAAGTCTCGAAATTTTTTTCAAATATCTTATATTTAGCGATTTAGCTTATGGTCATCAAGAATTTCATTGAAGTACTGTATTTTTATTAGATTCATTCTGTTTTTCACAAATTCAGTCTTCGTGTTCAATTGATTATCAAGTCTCCAAGTTGGTTATTTTGTTCACTATCGGCGGTCATGCCAGCCGTATCTTCCGAAAGAAACGACTTAGAGACTGAATGCTTTCGGTTTAATTGAGAAGGTTTAGGTCGTCGATGGGTAAATCTTGCCCAATGATTCCGTTGATAAACGTATCAGTTCAAAATTCTATTTTTCCAGTATTTCCAAAAACACAGATCGGATCGAATTATAATCTAACTATAAAAGATCGAGATTCATGCAAAATTCCGTGAGAACGATATGAAAAGAAGGTCGCCAAATCTTTCCATCAGGAAGTTAACCTGCTTCTGGCGGGGTCATTACGTGAATAGGTGACCGCTTTGGCAACGAATTTGAACAAGCGAATTAAAGATCCTAACGTCTCTAGGTGCTTCAGCTGTTCGCGAGTTACAGAGCTTAAAATTTCCATATTTTCCGAAAAAACTCAACTAATGGAACGAAGTTGACAGAAGTTTCGACAGCCTGTTTTCAATCAGAATAGTGGTCCCGTAAGTACAACCACCCATTTGACTATGGACATTGAGTGTTCAAATACTTGTTTTGTATTTGAAAATTCAATGATCTGGGTTACCCTGTATGGGAGTTCGGATTTCTAAGTTTCCATTATTTTTAATCATCGGCAAATTCTACGTCCAAACTGGTTTCAACATCTACCAAGATTCAAGGGAAGTGACAAGAACAATTCCATACTATCGCCTTTTTTTCGAGTGAAAGCAATCTTCAATACATTAGATAACAATAAACATCGCATTCACTGAATGAGGAAGCTGATTTATCTGAATAATTCATGACAATAAATCTGCGAATTGTTTATTGCACTCCCTATCGCAAAGCTATTTGCATATTCGCTTTTATTCATTACCTATTGATTTTCAATAATCTCCTCTAATCTTCATAGATCCAATCATTGGAAATTATTCACATCATCATATATAAAATCATATAACTCAATATTTGGGAACGCTGAAAGGGTTTTAATAGCATAAATGGTATCCATTTATTCTCTTGATTTATACGTTTATCGATATAGCTTATTAGTTCATTTTAATCTGTTTATTTATTCTTATTTTCACTTGGAATGTTTGATTTCTCTCCGTGAATAATTTCAGTTAAGAGCAAACATTACCTCTGATATAACGAGGTGGCTTTCAGAGGCCAGAGTTCGTTTTTTCAAAACATTTTTTTGGTTCGAATTGTTGCAAAGAATCGTAATAATGCGCAATGATTTCACTTTTTGCGCGCATGTTCTACGGGAACAGCGTGCTATCGTTTTGTGCGAATGTATGTAATTTTCGATGTTTGAGACGAAAATGGTCTCTAACGACTAGATTGGACTCAATGATTACGAATCCGGTGTCAAAAATCGATTCTGTCCGGCCGACCGTGGACACGATAACTGTCAAAGAGAGTGAGCTAGCAATTTGAAACTTTCAGGGTAGGTCGCGCATTGAAATGCCGCGGTTGAGTTCGTGAATGGGCTAAATCGGTCGAACAGTTTCAGAGTTATAGCCACTTGAAATTTTGAAGTTATTTATTTTTTATTTCAGAAACTACTTGAGCGATTGGATTTAAACTCGGCAATCAGGAGGAATATAATGACGCGCAACTTTGAGCCAAATTTTGTCAGAATCATACTGTCAATAACTTCTGAAACAATTTTTTCTCAAAATTTTTTCCCAAAAAATTTTTTTTTTCGGAAAACATTCAACATATCCAAAAAAAAATCCACTCGGACTTTGAACTTCATATTTCACAGCAGTGTACCAAATTTCATTTCGATACGATCATAAGTTTTGGAGATATTGGGAAAAAATATGTCAAATTTCGTGGTTTTCTTCTCGATATCGTTGATTTTTTTTTCGGTATAACTCGAGAAATACTAGTTCAATCCTGATAAAACTTTGCAGCTAGTTTGAAGATGCTGCAAGACAACTTTATGCAAAATTCCGTAATGATCGTGTCATCAGAACAATTTCAAAAAAAAAATTCTATGATTTTCCTATCATATCATCCTCTTTGAATTCTGTATGAACCTTCGAACTGTAATTTTTCGATGAAGTATTGGATTTAAATTCGATCTGATCTGTTTTTATGGAAATATTGGGAAAATAAAATTTTGAATGGGTATATCTGCGGCATCATTGGGTGGTTTTTACCCATTCACGAATTCGGCCTTCGTAATTAAGGTCCAAATCTTCTCTACAAATATCGAGTTTCTAAGTTGTTTCTTTCGAAAGTTATTGTGTTTACGCAGTCGGCCGTTAGGCCGACCGTAAACACAATAACTTCTGGAACGGAAACGAAATTTTTTCAAATATCTCTGGAAAATAATAACAGATCAAACTGAAATAACCTCGAAAATTCAAATGAGTATATCTCCAAAAACAGCCTTCCGATTTGGCCCATCAACCAACTTAAGTGGCGCAATTTGATGCGCAACCTACCCTGAAAGTTTCGAGTTGCTAGCTTGCTTCGTTCGAGCGTTATCGTGTCCACTACCGGACGTACAGAATCGATTTTGATACCGGATTTCTCATCAGTGGCTCCTACCTAGTCGACCATTTTCGGTTCGAAATTCGAAAAATACAAGCATTTGGGCAAAATGATTGCTCGAGGTTGAATAGAACATAACTGGTTTCTTATTTACACCTCTCTCTGCATTGTCCCATGAATTACTCTGTAGGCGTTTTTAATCCACTAATGATCTATTTCATCATCCTGATAGCTCCTCAAACAAAACTACAGGCTCGAAATGAACTGAATAGAATAAGCTTTGTTTCCTCTACAAGATAACCGTTACTGATAAAGCAATCAAATATACCAAAATGCTTGAATCATCACAGGTAACTGATCTCCGTGACTTTTATAATCATGACTCATTCTTAATAAGATATCAAAATGCCTCTTCGTTTAATTCCATCACGAATTCTTTTTTTGTTGTTTTAGACGACTTCAGTCCGAGTTGCAAATTCAAAAATTTCGTAGAATTTCTAGCACTGTTAAAGGGGAATTTTAGAACAATTCGACATTATGAGGTTCACGTTATTTATGAAAATCCGTGGACTTTGAATCCTCAAAACAGATAATTGGATCCAAATATACAGTGTGTCCACGGATTGGGTGCCGGTAAGGTGTAAATGACGAAAAATTTTTGAGTTAGACTCTGATATTCTGGAAATCGCTCCTGCTTGGTCTCAAACTAAGATGTTGAGAAAATGAGCCAAATCAATTAATTATAAAGGGTGGTTTAGAGCTGATTCAATGAAAATTTTCAAGAATAAAGTGCCTTTGTTTAAAAAAATATCGAGAAAGTTTATTGAGAAAAGTTGTTCGGAATGACGAGCTGCTGCAGGAACTCAATTTTCAGATAAATCAGCCCACCTTGACTTTATAAGTTGGTCATGAACATTCTGTTGATCCAATAAGTGAGATATTTTGTCATGATCATAAATTTTGACACTATTTTTTTAACAGGGTTACGTGATACCGCAGCATTTGGCCAGCGTTCATGGAATTGTCTTATTACTCCCTGATACGAAATGTCTGCACCTAAACCGTAGCACTGCACAATAAACTCTTTGTTCTATGGTCGACATATTTTAACTGGAAAATTTTCGTTTATGACGAATAAAATATATGTTTCAAGTCACGTCTGGCATTTGTAACCATGGATGTTATCAAATATTTTCATAACCTATTTACAAAATCAAAGTTGATCGATTTATCTGAGAATCGAGATTTATCCGTGTCTTTTGATTCTAAACAACTTTTCTCAATAAACATTCTCGATATCTTTTAAAACAAAGGCACTTTATTCTTAACAATTTTCATTAAATCAGTTCTAAACCACCCTGTATATTAGTTGATTTGGCTCATTTTCTCAACATCTTAGTTCGAAAACAAGCAGCAGCGATTTCCAGAATATCATAGTGTAACTCGAAAATTTTACGTCATTTACACCTTACCGGCACCCAATCCGTGGACTCACTGTAGGTATTTGTTAAGATCATCCCTGATTGATGACAGAAAATCTATCGCTTTTTTTTCAACCAAATTCTGTAAATGATCTTTTTTCGGGAAACAACTGAACATTTCTGCCTTACGGAACAGAAAACCATCAACTGAAATAACCAAGTCGATTTGCGGAACATATCCTATATAATCTTGACACAATAGACGAATTCGGCCCAAGTTGCCAACCCACAATTTTGTTCACAGATTTACTATCACTGGGGAAGGGAAATTTCAGAACAAATTCGACATGATAAGGTTCGCGTTGTTTATAAATATCCGTAAAAGATGTCTCGGCTCCTCAAACAAGATAATTCCTTCCAAATATAGGTTTTTCTTAAGATCATTTCTGATTGGCTGAAATTTATGTTGGGATTTCTGAATTCATGTTAATAATGTCAAGTTCATATAGAATGTGTTCCGCAAATCAACTTATATACATATTAAGTCTATGCACCAGATAGACAATCAATGTTTCATGGTAATATATCCATAGCATAGAACAATCTTTATTTACCTTATGATCCATAGACCATACCTAGTAATTTTTCCATTGTTGATTGTTGTCTCTTCTATATTCTATGGATCATAAAGTTAACAAAGATTGTTCTATGCTATGGATTTGTGACCATAGAACATTGACTGTCGTTTTGGTGACAGAAAGAACGTTTTTTCATCAATCAAATTCCGTTATTAACCTTTTTTTCAGGACTAACCGAATATTTCATATTTACGGAACGGAAAACCGGCAACCAAAATAACCATGTTGATTTGCGGAACATATCCTTTATGAACTTGACACTATTAACATGAAATCAAGAATCCCAACTTAAATTTCAGCCAATCAGAGATGATCTCAACAAAACCCTATATTTGGAAGGAATTATCTTGTTTGAGGAGCCGAGGCATCTTAAAACAGATATTTATAAATAACACGAATCTCATCATGTCGAATTTATTCTGAAATTTCTTTTACCCAGTAAAAGTAAATTTGGAAGTAATTTGTGGGTTGGCAACTTGGACGGAAGTCGTTCTTCATGCTCATTTCTATGTTGAATTGATGAGCATTTTTAATTTTGAGCAAGCACGTTGTTATCGAAAATCCGCAACAAATTCAACTTGGAATGACTTCCATATATAAGTGGCTTATCAATCATACTACTTTTGCAGTAGGATCTTCATTGAATTCAATTATTTCAATTGGATATGTACCCGCTCTCAATCTGCATTTCAGAAGAAATTTGTGAGAAAATAGGCTGATGAACTTGAGAAACATCACTCGTTATTCAGATTTGATATTATAGTAATAAGATTGATGTTTTCCTATTCCTCTATCAAATTCATACCATTTCTTTTACATCAACATTACCTATACTTAGGGAAATTCACCGGAAAATCCAGATCTGAAATCACCACAATCAACTTTCAGGAGAATATTATCTTGGTATCATTTAACATAACGTCAATTAGGAAATACCTCGGTTGTTTTTGAATGCACTGAAAGAGTGAATAACAAATAAGTGATAAAACATGGTGTTTTGCATAATAATAAACCGTTCCTTCAAAGTACTATTCTCAGGTTATTTTCTGAGTCATGCATGATGTAACTGAGATCCATCTTTCAGAGCAGTTAATAGTTTGTTTTTTGTAAGGTTGAAGCAACATACAATTTTTGCGCGCATGTTTTGGAGAACGGCGTGCTACCGTTTTGTCCAAATTTTCGAATTTTTAGCCGGAAATTGTCTCAAACGACTACGTTGGACATAACGGTCGTACGGAGAATCCTATCGACCTGAAACTTCCAGGGTAAGTTGAATTTCAAAATGCGACGGTTGAGTTCGTTAATGGGCAGAATCGGCCCAACGGTTTCGGAGTTAGAGACTTTTAAAGTTTTGACGTTATTTTGGCGATAACTCGGGAACTACTGGAACGATTGGATCGAAACTCAGCAGTTAGTTGGAGTATAGCGACGTGCAATTTTGCTGAGATTATGCTATCAGTAAATTTTGAATAATTTTCCTCTCAAAATGTTTTTCGAAAAAATCGTTTTGCGAAGTGTTCATCACATTTGAAAAAAAATTCGGCGCTTACTTTGAGGTCCTATTTCGTAGCAGTGTACCAAATTTCAATTCGATACGGCTATTAGTTTGAGAGATATTAGGATAAAATATGTGAAATTTCGTTGTCTTTCTTCTTGATATCTTTGTTTTTTTCGGTATAACTCAAGATATATTGATTCAATCATGATGAAATTTCGCAGCTAGTTTGAAGATGCTGAAAGACAACTTTATGGAGAATTTCGTGATGATCGTGTCGTTTGAAAAATTTGAAAAAAAAATTAAAAATTTTTTTTTTCGAATATTCAATATTCTGTGATCTTCCTATCATATTATCCTCATTAAAGTCTGCATGAACCTTCGAACTGTCATCTTTCGATAAAGTAATGGACTTCAATTCGATCTGATCTCTGTATTCTTGGGAACATTGGGAAAATAAATTTTTAATGGGTATGTATATCTGCGGAATCATTGGGTGGATTTCACCCTTTCACAAACTCGACCTTCGTAATTGAGGTCCAACAATCTCCACAAATATCGAGTTTCTAAGTTGTTTCTTTCGGAAGTTAATGTGTTTACGGTCGGCCGCTAGGCAATGATTCAACCCATTCAACATTTTCTCAATAATGAAAGTGCTTTCCTAGTTTTTTTTTTGTCTTGAATTGACTGATATCTCATCGAAGATGATGTCAAAACACACAAATAACATCTCGTTGTTTGTACTGATTCCGACAACAATTTCTTTGGAAAATTGAACATCTCTTGGCTTTATTATTTTTCAAGAAAGGATTCCTTATTCAGATTGAATAAGAATTCAGTAGATTACTGAATATTTCGTAATTGCAAAAATGAATTACCACATACCGTACAATTTTAATGTACGGTAAATAGATGATTATTCTTCGCTATTACTGTTATTACTGAAATCATAATTTCGAGGAAATGTTCCTGCATTACGAATTTGCGTGTTATTGTACCATATAAACAAATGGAAAATGTGGAACATTTCAATGCTATTAGTTAATAATGTAGTTAAGAGGTTTATCCTCTTTCCGTAATCCGCTTAGAAACGATAAAAATCATAACTTGCAAACTAGTTTATTCTCACATTTGCATTACTTTCACTGATTTCTAACATAGAGAATCTTGCTTTATAACTGCCGAAATATGTTGCCAAAACCATAGAAATGTATTTTCACGTTTCAAAATGATTGCCATGAAACATATTACACTTTAAGGTTTTCAATTTAGGGACACCCTGTATTGTTATACTAAAATTGAAAAATAATCCACCAGTTAATTTTTTCGCGCATGCTCTAGGGAAAGAGCGTGCTATTGTTTTGCGCACCAATTCTGTAATTTGCAATTTATTTCTCGATACTTGTCTGGAACGACTAGGTTAGGCTCATACTGTCAATCAGGAGATTGAATTGAAAATTTTTGATTAGCTCTAGAATATCGAAACACAACAGACCACAAAATGTTGTGGAGATCATATGGTTAGGTAATTTTTGTTGATTTTTTTTTCAAATAACAGACATGAACAACCTTGTTTTCTTTAACGAATTCGAACATGCCCGCCATTGCTGATGACTCCACGTTTGATGTGCTGTTCTAGAATTTTTCATGTAGCATCCAGACGACGCCTCAGAATTATATTTTCTCAAATCGAATAACCCAAAAAAATATGGAGAATCTCCCTGCACATTCATCCGGGCGTTAAAAATTGTTGGAAAGCAATTTGGCGAGATTCAATCTCTAAATCACATTTAATGCCTTACCGGAGGCATCTGTATCACAGTCAGATAACTTCTCCATCCTACATAACGGAAAATCTTTGAAAACTCGACCGGAAAATGGTAAGGCAACAATTTCCGCCTGAACAAAATCCGTATCAGTCGCTTCGCGAACATTACCTTGATGTAACAGATCTGTTGTTTCGTTAACGGAAAATGAATAAGAATTATGTATATTTTATTTTTTGTCTAGCCTCGGGGTCTTCATGTAAGATGATCTGTCATAAGTGTCAGCTGTCAGTTCTATGAAAAGTCTGTGGTTCAATCCGTGAATTTAAGAAATATCTATGATCTATGGACATGGACTGCGCATTAACCTCAAAATATCGTTCACTTCTTGAGAGAGACAAACCTACATCCCTTCATATTTAGAGCACAGATGTTGGATCTCTTATCGAGTGTCACTGGACAAGTAATTTCGTCTCTCTCACTCAGAAAAGAACAGCTGATGTCTTTATGCGTATGACATTGGCCATAGTCATTGAAACATGATCCTTCACTAAAAATTTGAGGACGAGCATCTGTACAGGTGAGAAAAATTTTTCAGAACACAGAGGATGATAAATAACACATCTCTCTGGTCTATGATGAGAAGGAGGTAGATTTGTTTCTATTTAGAAGTGACAATTTTTTTGAGGTTATAGAGCAATCCAAGTCTCTATAAATATATATCTTTGATATGGACTGCGCAATATTCTAACAAATTTGATCACTTTTTATAAATACTTACCACAGTCCATGTCCACTCATCCAGAGTCAATTCAATACTGTAGAACATGTTGCAATAAATGAATCCTCCATGAATTTGCTTCGAACTTAAAGACTAGTTACAAGTCCAACTTTCGTTCATAGTTTTGAAGAAATAGCGAGACTCAGGTCTATGGTTTTCGTGAAATTCTTATCATGCCTGTAGAGAAATCACAGAAAAGTTTTGGTGAACGTAAGCCTTGTTCACAGACATAACGACATGACGCAATATCCTCACGGAGTTGGGTATCCCTAGAAAAAAACAAACCAATATTCCCTCATTATAGACCATAAGATCTTTCATTCTCATTTCATTCTTAGTTCATTTTAAAAAAATACATCAGAAATGCCAACTGGCGAGAATAATTATGTTCAAAATTCCGTTACTACACCTAGGCAAAAGGCTCAACATCTGGAATATTCTGGTCTTAATAATAAATAAACAATTCTCTCCACTAAGGACGCCTAATTTACAGAGGCCAAGTAACTTTTACTACGACAAGATTCTGAGAACCAAATTTTTATTGATGGCAAGGTGGATATCACTTATCATTGAATTTCGTCTACTTATATATAAATTAATAATGATTTAAACAATTATCGGTGAATTCATATAACTGTGAAACATTTTAAGGAATCTTAAAACTGTTGATTTGCAAATAAGCGCCATGTTTCTTCAGCAAACCCCTGTATTTTTTTCAGAACTGTTCGTTCGTCGTCCTCTTCAACAATATCGATCATTATTTGATATTCTTCTCTAATCAGGTCTAATGAAGTTACATTTATACCCATTTCTTCCAACGAGCTGAGAAATAAACACTACAGAAAATTAAATATATGATTAACAATTTTGATTTGACTTCAGTTATTGATACACAGATGAAAGGATATCAAATATTTATGGTCTGTGATTCTCATTTCATCTGGATCGTTCGTTTACTTCAGATAAAATCTGATAAATCCATAAGATCTGTGGTCACGTGACCAAAAAATAAGCAATAGTTTATTGAGAGACAGATAGAATAAGAAAACTTCAGATGGATGACAAATGATGGAGGGGACAGGTAGTCAAAGATGCTAAACCTGAAAAAGTTGAGAAAACCATCGATCTAAAGTATTCATTTTTTTGTTCTGCCTTGACTTCGAATGTAATTCCAAAGAAGATTTGTTATGCTTCCAGTGAAACTCTCCTTTTTCATTTATATCTTCATTGATAAGCTTTATTGATTCTCTATCGGTATGACAACGGAAAATCTTATATTTTCCTGTGCTATAACCACAGGCGAGAACAAAGATTCAAGGAACATGTAAGAAGTAATTAACTATCCGATTGTAGATCATATAATTAAGGCTCATTCATTGACAAGGATCTTACTTTCAATTCCTCAATAAAGTATGTCAGAGGTTTTACTTCGCATCGACATCATGGTTACAGTAGAAGGATTCTCCGATAAGAATGATTTTATGTTTTTTGTTTGACACAATATCATTATTTCATTAGTTTCATTTTCGATTTCTCATTTTCTTGCTTAGGTTCCACAGGCAAGTGACACAACTTAATTGAACAGTTCATTTTATAATATGTAGATGCACATTGCATGGTCTGTGGAAGAAAGCATTTTTGTCTTGAAAATATGTTGTTTTATTCAGTATGACAGAACTTGCAGCAGAAAAAATCTAGAAAATCACTGACGTGAATCCAGCAACTTTCGCGGAATAAACACTTAGGAGCTCGATCTTTATGCGGTAGGTATGGGGTTCAATTTCAGAGGACAACTTCGTAAATTGGTGAAATCCGCCCATATGATTCTATAGATAAACCCCTTCAAAATTTTATTTTCCATTATTTCCAAAGAAACAGATTGAATTGAATAGACGACTTCGGCCCAAGTTGCCAACCCACAATTTTCTTCACAAATTTACTATTACTGGGGAACGGAAATTTCTGGACTAATTCGACATGATAAGACTCGCGTTTTTATAAATATCCGTAAAAGATGCCTCGACTCCTCAAACAAGATAATTCCTTCCAAATATAGGGTTTTGTTGAGATCATCTCTGATTGGCCGAAATTTAAGTTGGAATTCCTGATTTCATGTAAAAAGTGTCAAATTTATATGGGTAATGTTCCGCAAATCAACATGGTTATTTTGGTTGCCGGTCTTCCATTCCGTAAGTTTGAAATATTCGGTGGGTTCCTGAAAAAAAGGTTAATTACGGAATTCGATTCATGAAAACCGTTCTTTCTGTCACCAGAACGACAGTCAATGTTCTATGGTAACATATCCATAGCGTAGAATAATCTTTATTCACTTTATGATCTATAGAACATAGAAAAGACAACAATCAACAATGGAAGAATTACTAGGTATGGTCTATAGATCATAAGATAAATAAAGCTTGTTCTATGCAATGGAAATGTTACCATAAAGTATTGATTGTCGTTCTGGTGTATAGACTTAATATGTCTATATTCTGGTGACAGAAAGATTGCTTTTTCATCAATCAAAATCCGTAATGAACCTTTTTTTTTCAGGAACCAACCGAATATTTCATATTTACAGAACGAAAAACCGACAACCGAAATAACCAAGTTGATTTGCAGAACATTTCCTTCATGAACTTGACACTATTAACACGAAATCAGGAATCCCAACTCAAATTTCAGCCTAACAAAAACCTATATTTGGAATGAATTACCTTGTTCGAGGAGCCGAGTCATCTTTTACGGATATTTATATATAACGCTAACCTTATCATGTCGAATTTGTCCTGAAATTCCCGTTCCCCAGTAGTAGTAAATTTGTGAAGAAAATTGTGGATTGGCAACTTGGGCCGAAGTCGTCTATTGAAATCAAGTTCATCATTGAAAAATGATAGATTGAAGGTTCGTGCAGAATTTCATGGGGACCATATGAAGCGAGGATAGCCAAATCTACTAATCGGGAAGTAAAGATGCTTCTGGCGGGGTCAATATGAGAAAACGAATCTGAATGACACGATTGTTATGAATTTTTGACGAATTTGTGCATCACGTTTTCCAATGAGTTACAGAGTTTCATTCAAGTCTGTGCAAAATTTGTTTGGAATCTGATGGAAATTTTCAGAAAAATTAATCTTTTTCGAAGAAAATTTCCGAAAAAAACTTTATAAATTGTTTCAATAACACGAACATCACTAAATGTCGCACAAAGTTGTGCATCAGTTTTTTTCAACTGACCGAACAGAATTGATCCATCATCAGTGATTAAAACCTAGTCGTTCGGGATATTTTTCAGGAAAAAATCAATAATTACTGATATTTGAACGAAAGCACGCCGTTTTCCAGAACACGCGCGCAAAAAGTTCGATTCACATCTCTCTCATCGGCGCCTCTTCACTCAAGAAATTGTTCCTCTTCCCAAACGTAATTTGAGTTTGACTCTTGGGGTTTTCATAGGTCAAACCATTCATGATAAGATTCTTAGAAATCAGTTCGGTGGTCTTCCCATCGATTTGCATTTTATTATTATGATTTCATTCAACTGAATCAGCTCGAATTCCCCCCCATGCATACTAAGCATTCATTATTACGAACATAATATTATGTATTTCTGAAACCACCTCTTTAACAGTCATCCTACAATACAACATGTGTATAAGCCGATCTACGTGCCCAGAGGCTTCAAAGGAAGTGAATACATTCTTCAAATATTTTTCTTCTGTTCACGTTTAAAAAAACAAAGAAAGCTCTGTGATCACCACGACAAGCTCAGGTTGATTCTCGTCATGCCTGTCAAACACGAATAACACCTGTTATTAAAATGCAATAATTGCATTCGATGCATGAGGAGTTTCCGAGGATTCATCCAACCACAGATATGAAGAATTTAACAAAGTTCTCGTTCCAATGAGTTCAATAAAACAAAGCTCACTGGCTGGGAAACAGAACTGATTGTTTTAATTGAATTTGGAATTATGATTAAATACCCGTGGCATCGTGTACGATAAATAATAATAGGTGAAACAGAGGAATAGCAGGGTATAAACAATTTGGTTAGTCACAGAAATAGCAATGAACTCAAATTTCCGTATTGTTATAGGAATGTCTGCAACTTGATATCTATTTCACCCAAATCAGTAGAACAAATACAACCACACAATAGCATCCTTAATTTAACTAAACTAACCTGACATGTACAGAAGCTCTTCTAATTACACTTTCATATTTCTAATTGAATATTTAAAAATCTGTTTGACGATTTATTTGGTAGTTACCGCTGGCATAGAGTTCTTCCATCATGACCTGAGATGAAAGTGCACCGATGCCAAACTTCATTCACAACGGGTAAAATTCAGAATAAATACAGTTCAAATTATGATCCGATGTTTTTGATTGTTCTTCATAAAATGGGGTCACGGCTAATCGTTGCGTTGAGGCTCAGAGATAGTTTGTGATCTATATAAAGGAAGGTAGTGATCTTTTTATGGTGGAAAAGTCTAGCACTGCCGTGCAGGCAGAAGCTTTTGCGCGCATGTTCAATGTAGATGACCGCTTCAGAAACGAATTTGAACATGCACGCAAAAGCTGCTGCCTTCACGGCAGTGCTTTTCTAGATTTGTTTTCGATAAATTACTGGATTTCAATTCGATCTAATCTGTATTTTTGGAAATATTGGAAAAATAAAATTTTGAATGGGTATATCTACGGAATCATTGGGCGGATTTTACCCATTCACGAATTCGACCTTCGTAATTAAGCCCCAAACCTACTCTACAAATATCGAGTTTCCAAGTCGTTTCTTCCGGAAGTCATTGTGTTTACGCAGTCGGCTGTTAGGCCGTCCATTTGGACCATAATTACGAAAGCCGAATTCGTGAATGGGTAAAATCCACCCAATGATTCCGCAGATATACCCATTCAAAATTTTATCTTCCCAGTATTTCCAAAAATACAGATCAGATCGAACTGAAATCCAGTACATACAGAATTTAATGAGGATAATATGGTAAGAAAATCACAGAATATTGAATATTTGAAAAAAAATTTGAAATTTTTTTTCAAATTGTTCTAATGGTACTAACATCACGAAATTTCTAGTAAAGTTGTCTTTCAGCAACTTCAATCTAGCTGCGAAGTTTTATCATAATTGAATCAGTTTTTCTTTAGTTACACCGAAAAACAACTATATCGAGAAGAAAATCACGAAATTTTATGTATTTCTTACCAATATCTCCGAAACTTATGAACGTATTGAACTGAAATTTGGTACACTGCTGTGAAATATGATGATATCTGAGTGGATTTTTTTTTAATATGATGAACGGTTTTGGAAAAAAAATTTTTCGAAAAAATTTTTGAAATTTTTTTTTTTTTAATTTACTTACAGTACGTTCTCAACAGAATTTTGCTTGAAGTTGCGCGTCGTTATACTCCACCTAACTGCAAAGTTTCAATCCAATCGCTCCAATTTTCTGAAATAAAAATAGATAACTTCAAATGGCCGTAACTCCGAAACTGTTAGATCGACTTGGCCCATTAACGAAATTAACTGCGGCATTCCAGTGCGCGAACTACCCTGAACATTTCGAGTCGCTAGCTCACTCCGTTAGACAGTTATCGTGTACACGGCCGGACGGACAGAATCGATTTTAACACCGGATTCGTTAGCAGGGATTCCAACCTAGTCGTTTGAGAACATTTTCCGCTCAATCATCGAAAATTACAGACACTTGGACAAAACGATAGCACGCTGTTTACCTCGAACATGCGCCCAAAAATAGTTTTCTCGTTGAAAATTTAAATTTTTGACTGTGACAAAACAGTGTGTAACTACTCTCTAATCCACTTAAACTTTTTGCGTCTAACGCACGTTTCGGAAACCCAGTTTCTTTTGTCAAAGACATATCGTGCGTTAGACGCAGAAAGTTTAAGTGGATTAGAGAGTAGTTACACACTGTTTTGTTTTCAGTATTCGATCGACAGTGAACTCAAATAGTTATATTTTGACTGTGATTTAGTTTTTTCTGTGTTCATGGAAAGAATAATCGATTTCAATAATAAGAAAAATACATGCAAGAGACCTATTACGAGATTCTGAATCTTTTGGGAGATCGATCGAAAAAATATCCTTCATTTTCTGACCTACAATCTTCGGAAAGTAAAAGCTCCATCATTGTCGACATTTTCCTCCTTCATTCCGTTTTCAACACCAGCTCATTTCATCTGCATATTTCCTGAATAAACCTCGTTAGGTTAGTTTTTTCAGCCAACTTGTCCGTCCTGCGGAAACCGATTTTAAAACCTGTTCGAGGTGTTATGCACATGATCGTCTGCAAAAGTAGATCAAGTACCCGTGAAGAGCATGTTCCAGCTTCTCAAGTGCAGCAAAGAAAGTTGATTTATAAGAATGGACGCATACAAATGAATGAGAAAACACGGATAGGAAGTCTTGTTGAAGTAACCGCTACTAAATTCCCAAGAGGTCTGGGCAAGTTCGGCAAGTTGAGAAAGGAGAGCTTGAGGCAGGTAAAAAGTTTGGTTCGTCGAAACCTGAACTGATGAAATATTAATCTTTCTCTTTTTACGATGCTGCCGACTAATGAGACTCAAATATTGTCAACGTTACTGGAAGTTAAGGTTTTATGGAATTGATGTGGCGAGATTCGCTTTCAGTCTTTCTGACCAGACGTGGTTATTATCAAACTAAGCATTTCTGCAAGCATGTTCGCCCAAATGTCTGTTATCTCCGTTTCTTTAAGAGTATACAATGGACGACTTCGGCCCAAGTTGCCAACCCACAATTTTCTTCACAAATTTACTATCACTGGGGAACGAGAATTTCAGGACAAATTCGACATGATAAGGTTCGCGTTATTTATAAATATCCGTAAAAGATGCCTCAGCTCCCAATCAAGATAATTCCTTCAAATATAGGGTTTTGTTGAGATCATCTCTGATTGGCTGAAATTTGAGTTGGTATTCCTGATTTCATGTTAATCGTATCAAATTTATAAAGGATATGTTCCGCAAATCAACTTGGTTATTTCGGTTGTCAGTTTTCCATTCCCTAAATATGAAATATTCGGTTGGTTCCTGAAAAACGGTTGATTACGGAATTTGATTGATGAAAAAACGTTTTGGTGACAGCACCAGAACGATAGTCAATGTTCTATGGTACTATATCCATAGCATAGAACAATCTTTGGTTGGTTGGTTGGTATTCCTTTATTTGTCCTCGGTTACTATGACCATTTAGACAGGCTTTCAAAATGACCGGCTGAGTCTGCCATACCTAGCAGGTCTTGGAAATATTCCAATATATACATATACTACATAATTTGGACAAACACTGCTAAACTTTCACAAAACACGACGAAATCTTTGACTTTACGTGAATATTTTCAGGCTCTTTCAAAAACTTGTGGAATTCTAAAATGGGACGCGTGGAAAGTAGACATCACGCCATGACGACCATTTTCGAACTCTAGAGCAATCTTTATTTACTTTATGATCCATAGAACATAGAAGAGACAACAATAAGCATTGGAAAAAATCTAGGTATTGTTTATGGATCATAAGGTGAATAAAGATTATTCTATGCTATGGATATGTTACCATGAAACAGTGATTATCGTTCTGGTGCATAGACTTAATATGTCTATGTTCAGGTGACAGAAAGATTGCTTTTTCATCAATAAAATTCCGTAATGAACCTTTTTTTTTCAGGAACCAACCGAATATTTCATATTTACAGAACGGAAAACCGACAACCGAAGTAACCAAGTTGATTTTCGGAACATATCCTTTTTAAACTTGACACTATATTAACATAAAATCAAGAATCCGAACTTAAATTTCAGCCTAACAAAAACCTATATTTGGAAGGAATTATCTTGTTTGAAGAGTCGAGGCATCTTTTACAGATATTTATAAATAACGCGAACCTTATCATGTCGAATTTGTCCTGAAATTCCCGTTTCCCAGTGATAGTAAATTTGTGAAGAAAATTGTGGGATGGCAACTTGGGCCGAAGTCGTCTATTGGCGTTTGAATTTAAGATTGCAGCGCTACGGTGGCCAGTTTAAGAATCTTAGGTAGAGGGATAGGAGCTAGGTTTTCAAGTGTGTGCTTCTATATTTCATTGATTAAAATTCGATTTAACAATTTTTTCAAAGATTTTTTCAGTTAACAGAGGTGATTCTGTCTATACATAATTCATTTTTATGAAAGGGCTATGTATCATCTATTCTTAATCATAGCAGCAATGCTACAATTACTAGTAGAAGTACTTTAGTATCAACTCTAAATGGCAAGATTTATTTCGAATTATTTGGAGTATCTTGAAGGGACAGAAGCTAGAAGTGTTCAGGAAGATGCATGTTATATTATGTTGCATGTTATTTGCAAAAATAATAAACTTCATACCTACCCAACTTGATTCTTGATCAAATGCCCCCTCAGATATACTGCTCAAAAAGTTGAAAAACAGATATTATTGTGAAACATACTTTTTGGAATAATAGACAAATACTCATAATTTTTCCAATTATATAGGAAAGGACTGAATTTACACGATATATTGTGAATAAAATGAATACATTCACATATAACTAATGCTACTTGTACCGTAAGCCTTAGTCATTGTGTATTGACAAATAAATTCTTTCAACACTCATTTGATTGGTCTTGAAGAAGCTGTAATGAATAAGCCTTGTACAACTTTGATTTCATCGGCAGAAGCACTTTGAGTGAAGTATTCATCACCATATATTCCCTTGTTGAGACTCTTTTTTTTTTCAAAAGACAGTTCTATCACTAAAACATTTACGTTGTTCCTTAATTATCAGCTCAACAGGCAGATTTCTGGAAGACATAGCATTCCTCTTAAGTAACTTTCTCTGCTTGGATTAGGGGCCTGGAAAACAATTGTCTTCATGAATGTGATTCTATATTTCATGAGCAATTCGTGTTTACCTCATTAAAAAATTACCATCATCGGTAAAATGCAGGTAACAGACTATCATAAATCTTGTAGGTTGGTTTAACAATTTTGAGTTACAAGTTGCCAAGGTTTTTATCGATTCTTCAATACTTTCAGCCCCGACTTGTTAAAGGAAATTTTTTTTATCCAAACTCGAAATTTTACAGCGGGCTCTGAAAATCTATGGGAAGGAACATTTGAGTTTGCTTTTTCTCAGTAGAAACACTTGTGAAATCACCCCAACGTCAAGAAAACTGCATATACTTTCTCATTTTCTTGACATTTTTTTTAACTTGTCAATGATTATATCCGTACTTCGGGTTACTCGGATAGCCACCAGAGGGAGTAGCGCTTATCTTCATTCGCCAATACCTCGACAACAAAAATCCTTCAAAAATGCATGAAAATTTGGTGAAAGTGTAACAAAAATTCACCTGTTTCAGGATTTTGTCGCCAAATATTTTTCTTCTTAGAAAACGAATTTGTTCCATATCTTCGACTCGAACTGTATATTCATACGTGGACAGTTTTCGAACAATCAGTTTTCTTCATCGAGATTCTGGAAAAATCGCTGCTGCACGAAGGTTGGTGTCATATCACCTTAACAGGAACCTTTAAAAAGTCATTTTGAAAATTTCCTGCAGACTTAAGAGTTAACAATAATGAATAACTGTTCTCCTGGATGGAAATGAACAATTTCATAAATGACGAACTACATCAACCAAGACCAAAACAAAATGAACATAATAAAAATCTGAACATCGGAAGGATATAATATCAACCTCTGATTGATAATTTCCTCAAGCCCTTCACTCAATTAGACGAATTAAACCATTTCAGGACATAAAAAGAAGAATGCGGGCCCCAACATAATCATATGTACCTACCAAACTCTGACTTGTACTCGGACTGGTCAAGAAGACATTGAACTTGAGATAAATTACTCTCTACTTGCATAACCTGTTCACGATTTCATGAAATTTAATGTCGAAAACGCTGGAATCATTCGGAGCTAATGAGAAAGAGGTTAGTCGAGATGGTTGAACGATTTTAACTTCAATACAATGACTTATTTACTTCCCCAACAGTAATTCACGTTTTAAGGCTTGAGTGATTTTTTCTGTTCATTACAATTCTTCAAAACAAACAAAAGAAGCAATTGTGTCAGATGTAAGTAGGTGCGAATTCATAGAAGGAAAAACACGTGATGAAACACACCATTCAATTCTATACTTTTCATGGTAGTTTCTCTTTACCAAATGTTTGCTACGATCCTCCCAAATGGTTGAATATTTCACTTTTATTCACATTTGAATACTTCAGGAATTGTTGATATCTGGATTTTTGGTGTTTGTAAAATCACTTTATCGTATCATTATTGTTCTGAGGTTCTGGGATTACTTCTATTTGAAAAAAACGTTTGTAATAATTTCTATTCATTTTAAGTTGAAACATGACGCATTTCACTAAACTCCATTCACTTGTATAAACTATCGCAGTTGACCATGACATTCTAACACATATCACCGTGTATATTTTGAAAATGTTAGGTTATAGTCATTTTCCTGTCAGATAACTACACAACGTTGTCCTCTCTACATAGAGGTCGTTGTAATTACGTATTTTTCGAAATGTGAATTTACTTTGGGAAAATAATGAATTTGAGAAAATATTATGTGAATACAATAATTCCATGGACCTGGCGAATGTTGAAGAATCTTCTCGCTCTGTTAACACTGAAAATATTTTACTCATATAAACATAGTTGGATGATTCAGTTATGCTATTTTCTTGTACGGAAATCAAGAATCGAGTGTTGAAATTTTACTGAAAAATAATGGATAGAGTAGTTCGTTGCTTGGTGAAAGTTCATTCGAAAAAAAATAAAAGTACTCGAATAACCCTGCAGTAAAACTTCTAAACTAACAGACCAACCTTTGGAATTCTCTACTTTTCGAAATTCTCAAGAAATAAGTCTACAGAAGACATTCAAATACCTTGTTGCACAACTTTAAATACTTCTATGTGAACGATACACTGGGTTTTCACTCACATACGTGGAAAATGTTGGATAGCTTGTGATAAATTATTGATTCCAAATTATCAGGGTTACTATCAGAAAGGGCAGATTCCTATTCTACATAGCATTTCCTGATAATTTGTCCCTGCTTCTTCAAAACTACCTTCGGCATTTTTAGTTTCCAAGCGTGATGATTATGTTGAAATTGTGAGTAGAAATTGGCATTGGCTTTTGGCAACGTCTGTTAGAATTATTTTGACATTGCCGATATTTCACGAGTGCCAACCTACTTCAGTTATAAGTGAATAAACTTGATAGACCTAAATTATGGCCAACCTAGACAGTTTATAAAAGTAAATGGAGTTTACGTTGTAGCTTAATTCCTATGCTATTAGGTTCAAGAATTTGTTTTCAAAACAGAAGGTTTGTTTGTTGTACAGCATGAACTACACTAACTACGCTTACTCCACTGATACTTTTCGGTGTATTTTGTTGTAAACTTGCACTCTGTTCATTGCGGAAATGTTAGTAGTTGGTGTACTCACAAATTACTCGAGCAGTACATAGAGTTAAGTTATCTTCTGTTATAGTTGTGCGTAAATATAAATTCACGATCATAGACACGTGTTTTTGTCGCTGGTTCCTGGTTGGTCGTGTTTTGCTCTGTATGTGTGGTTATTTTTGGAAGAAATTAATTTTCATCATATCGTTATTCAAAATAAAATCTTATTTCCGCGGCGACTTTAGAAAAACTTTACGACAAATCAACATCACCTTGAAATGGTAGAGAAAACAGAAGAAGCATAGAATTCTGTCATCTTGGATCTGCGTAAAATCATCTGTCGCATATTTTTATCCTGTGAGAATTATATAATTTCTGGGGTGAAGATTCATTGTTTTTCTATTATTTTTGGAGAACCCCAATGGGCTCTTAGAGCACTATAGTGCTCTAAGTAGAGAAATAGGCTAGGTGCTGGTTTCTGGTCAACTCGTAGGGTTACGCAAAAAGTGTACAGGTATAACATCACAGGTCAGTTTTTATTGCTTTGGAAAAACTGTTGGTATTTAAGGCGAACAATCTTAATAGGGGCGAACAAGATAATTATGTCTTGTTATTGGGTACATTTCCGGTATTGCTCAACCGATTTCTTTCTGAATCTTCTGATGGGTTCAGCTCTAAACTTGAAGTGCTTTTCCATTAACAAGTTCTGCCTGCGTTGAGTCTAGCTTGTTATTGAGAGAAGATATCCAATTTTTTTGATTCTAGTACTAAAACAACAACCTGTTTGAGTGATATAAGTTTTTGGGCAGGTACCACATGATAATTGTTGAACACCTTGTTCTATCTAATTCGGGTTTAGAGTTCTACAAAATCTTACCTACAGAGTTTTTGGTTCGGGAGGATATATTGATGTTATTATTGTTGAGGAATTTCTTCATCCTCTTCCGAACACATTCCAAGATTTCGTTACCCTTCATGGTAGTTACCTTATCAAATGTTTCTCTCAAACAGGACAGCATGTGTTTGAATAATTGAAGGATTGTTAGATCTAGATTTTTTGTTTTATGGAACCTATGTGTGTTCTTAGATTAATGTTTATTCCATGTTAAATATGAAGCGATCTGTATCTCAATACATATCATAGCATCAAGATGAAGGTCACATTCAATTCTTTAGGTGACCTTTGAGTATATTTCAATACGAGTAGAAATAGTTACCTTTTACCAATCCCTAATATGATTCAATTCGCTATTGAAATCGCTTTGTGGTAGGTACGCAATAAAATAACAGATGAAACTGAAAACAATCATGATGATATATCTGTGAAAACTTTCACATAACTGCACCACTAGCTTGAAACTTGAACAGATAGATCAGAGTCATCAGAAAAAATTCCCAAAATCACAAAGGATTCCATACATAAACTTCAAACTTCAATACAACAAAGAAATTCTGAAATAAGAACCCGTGAATATACTGAGTCATCGGTAAGCTATTATAGCTTCCGCGATGACCTATACACACATGGAATTAAGAAAGAAGCGAATATTTTGAAGCATAATTCTTTCGACAAACATTTCTTAACCTAACCTCAACTTTATTACGAAATATGACAATTGTGGCTTCGTCTTCAAATTTTTTCTTACCTATTCTCTTTAGTTGTTTTTGTAACCATATTCAGGCTAGTATTCAGTTGAACGCCTTCTGTTTGCTCAAGCGAATGGTTCTGAATCTTACATACTCCAATAAGTATGAGGATACAGTATGGTACATTAAATTTACTGACATAAAGTAACGCCCCTTATAGTTCCTTATGGTCTATCATGTGGAATAAAGTGAAACAAACAATTAAGTTTCATTCGGAACTTACACACCACATCATAAATATTCGATTCTAGCTGTGTATGAAGGTCACTGTTTTCATTCAATCGTAAAGGGTCTATACTTGCATACACTCGTACTTATTCAGAGTTGGAAACTTGACATCAATGCTCAATAGACGACTTCGGTCCAAGTTGCCAGCCCACGAATTTCGACCAAATTTACTATCACTGGGGAAGGCGAATTTCAGAACACATTCGACATGATAAGGTTCGCGTTATTTATAAATATCCGTAAACAGTGCCTCGGCTTCTCAAAGAAGAAAATTTCTTCCAAATAAAGGTTTTTGTTAAGATCATCTCTTATTGGCTGAAATTTAAGTTGGGATTCCTGATTTCATGATAATAGTTTCAAGTTCATATAGAATGTGTTCCGCAAATCATTTTGATTTTTTCGGTTGCCAGTTTTCTGTTGTGTAAATATGAAATATTCGTTTGGTTCCTGAAAAAAAGGTTAATTACGGAATTATTATTATATAACTCTTTATTGCTTCTTATGTTCTTTACAGTGGTGTATACATACAATGTGCAATGGGTGGGCATATTGCCGAGCAATGTCTTCCTGCCAACCCTTATTATGAACTGAAACTCCTGAACTAAAGGAACAAAAACATTTTCATATATTAGAAGTGTCTCCTGCCTAGGGTTATGGGAAAATGAAGTAGGAAGGGAAAAGGAAAAGATGTCTACGAGATAAAAAAAAAACAATTGAAATAAACTGAGACTAAGAGAACGTTTTCAGTTGATGATGGGGCACGTTTGTTTTAAATACTTTCCGAGGTTCATTCTGAATTATGTGAAAGTTGGTCTTCGAGATACCTCCACGGCGATGCGATTCCAAAGTTGTGGAAATCACACCGAAAAATGAATTTGATTGATGAAAGAGCATTCTTTCTGTCACCAGAACATTGACATATTAAGTCAATGCACCAGAACGACAATCAATGTTTTATGGTAATATATCCATAGCATAGAACAATCTTCATTTACCTTATGATTCATAGACCATACCTAGTAATTTTTCCATTGTTCATTGTTGCCTCTTCTATGTTCTATGGATCATTAAGTAAATAAAGATTGTTCTATGCTATGGATATGTTACCATAGAACATTGAGTGTCGTTCTGGTAACAAAAAGAACGTTTTTTCATCAATCAAATTCCGTAATTAACCAACCGAATATTTCATATTTACGGAAAGGAAAACCGGCAACCAAAATAACCATTTCGATTTGTGGAACATATCCTATATAAATTTGACACTGTCAACATGAAATCAGGAATCCCAACTTGAATTTCAGCCAATCAGAGATGATCTCAATAAAAAACTATATTTGGAAGGAAGTATCTTGTTTAAGGAAACGAGGCATCTTATACGGATATTTATAAATAACGCGAACCTTATCATGTCGAATTTGTTCTGAAATTCCCGTTCCCCAGCGATAGTTAATCTGTGAAGAAAATTGTGGGTTGGCAACTTGGGCCGAAGTCGTCTATTGAAATCAAGTACATCATTGAAGAATGATAGATTGAAGGTTCGTGCAGAATTTCATGGGAACCATATGAAGCGAGGATAGCGATAGAATAGACGACTTTATTCAAACGAGTCTACTCGACGAGGGCTATTAATTATCAAGTGGACTCGTTGAATTTAATATTTGAAATAAAACAAAAGTTTTACGGAGTCACTATAAACTGTCATTCAATTTTCGATGTTATAGAGATTTTTGAAATTGTTTTTTACGACTACCTCGGTAGCCTAGAGGGTGGAGACATGTTCTAGGATGCTGAAGGTACCGGGTTCGAATTCCGGCGTGGTTATGGATATTGTAAAGTGTCTAGGTGTTGGTGATTTGAACGAATCTCAAACCGATGATATGTTCAATGTGTCGATGGTTCGAAGTGGCCAAGCACAGTTAAAGATAGAAAAAAAAAAAAATTGTTTTTTACCGCATTTCATTTAACAGAGAAAGAATATGATGTGGAACTTGTTGACAATATTGTTCTGTGCACAATTCAACAAGCTTGCCAGCGAGTCTATATCACCTTAGTTCGTTTGTAATCGAGTGTTGGTCAAGTACACGTGATTTCGACATATAATATGTACATATAGAATATATGCCACTCAGGATTCTAAACCGAAAGATAAAAGATGAAACACTGTGTCTAGTACTACTTTTGTATTGTATTTTATTATGTTACCATTTTAGTTTTGACTTCAATCATTTTATGCCAATTGATTTAAAATTAAATTCGTCATTCAAGACGTGGTACGCTAAAGATGGTAAAAGTATATCGTAAGGTATTACAGAAAATGTTTTTCGTGGAATCTGGAAGTTATATTTTATCACACGTGGGATTCGCTGGTATTCTAGGAAATGCTGTTATTGGACCTATTAGTGATGGTTACTATTCAATATTTTCTTATTATTTCGGTAGTACCAACAAGAAAGGCCAAGTGTGTGTCAATGTTGGAAAAGGCAATCGAATTACATTTGAAACAAGGTAGCACCCATTCCCATTCAAGATTTTAGAGATTACTGTCATCGCGCTTAGAATTGTTCATACAAATTGATTAAAATAAACCGTTTGAAATAACACCCTAAGAACTAAAGTTCACTTCTTTGTGTATTCTTTCTGATTTTGCATGGGGCCGATACACTAAGGGTGGTACATTTTAAAAGTGACGCACTGTATACCGTGTCACTCCTTGAACATTGCAAGAAAATGTTGACGGGTGCGTGTTATTAAATGAACACTATTCGCGAGTGATAGAAGACCCCAGTAAAATAATCTTTAATATTATTTTCTACACGAAATCTGCAAGAAGAAGAAATTTGATTTAACCAACTTGCCTTCTGAACCCCATGAATTTATTCTCTGTATTTTCTCTGATGTATCAAAATTCGAATCTTGAATTATTCTATGGATTAGACACTGCCTTTCGAGTTCCCCGCAAGTCCCCCCAAAGTCACGGTTCAACAATAATTCATTAAATTATGAATAGACTATTCTATACATCATTTATATTTGCCATAAATTTTCTGCAATATACCATGGCATGTTCCATGAAAGGAGGCACGGGTTGCAAATTGATTTTTCATGGTAACGCTAACGGTTTGCACGTAATATATTTAAGAGATCGTAAAATGTATATTGAAAATAAAAACTACTGGAATCTGTTTTCATGAAAGTAAATGAAAAGTTTACGATGGAATTAAAGTAGCTATACGTGGTTCCAAATCTAAATAAAAATGATTCGGGTTATCTTGAATTCAGCGGAACGCATTATACAGGGTCAGTCTTTAATTTCGACCATAGATTCCCCTCATCAAATAGAATCTTTTTTTCATTTGCCATTTTTCTAGATTCAGCCCCTGTAAATAGATATAAGCAGTTAAAATTTCCAAAAAAATCGGTCTTTTTTGTAGCCTTGACATGGTTACTCCGAATGAAATGAATTGTATTGTGAAGTTTTCTATAACAATGACACATATTCTACAGTAATCATTTTTGTCGTGCATCCAACCGTTTTCTGGTTAAAGACTCTCTGGTCTATTGAACTTTAAGAAATTAGCATGAAAATGCAGATAAGGTTCATCTAAAGTCAGTATAAGAATCAACAAACGTTTCAGATTACTTAATTATTCTTCATGATTTCTCCTTTGGCGAACCATTTTCTAGATATTCAACGTTGAATGTTATAAAGTGTGATGAAAATTCGAGAAATTTCCCTATCTTTGTGGATCGACGCCTAAGCTAGTAAGGGCCGTATTTATAGTTGTTCCTTGAGGCTTCCTTGAACTGAAGGCCGCCTTGAATTTGCTTTTCTATGTTTCTATGCAAACAAACTTGTATTTGTTTCCATAGAAAAGCAAATTCAAGGCGGCCTTCAGTTCAAGGAACAACTATAAATACGGCCCCAAAGGCAGTGAATTAATCTCAACCTACGTTTATGCGGACCACAGATCACAGAAAATATTTATCTATTTCGCACATGATGTTATTTACATCTTGATTTCTCAAAGGTCTATGCTGTTTCGTGACTAAACCACAGAATTGAGGCTATGAAGCCATGTCTATTGACCAGACTTTCCATAGAGTTCCATTAATGTATTTTGGTTTGCTGAGTGATATCAGAATCAGGATAATTATGGAATTTTCAATATGAAAGTGGACGAGAATTGAATTATGTCGAATCTTATGGTGAAAATAAATAGTTATTTCATGAATATGAATATCAAGTAGAAGATTAGTGTCTTAATGGTCAAGTGTAGTGGAATATGTTCTTTTCTAATAATACCGCAAAAGGAACCAAATCATAAGAATTAAGTGAGAATGTTTTCTACCATGCTTTGAATGTCAAACAATGGATTGGTAATTTTGAATTAAAAATCAACGTAAGAGTTCACTGTGTTGAACTTGCAAACAAAGATCAGGAGTGTATTAGCACATAGAAAAATATTTGAATGCATACAACTTTTCACCCTAGTCGAATCTGAAAAAATGGTGAATGAAACAACGGTATGAGAGGTATCTATGGTTAACATTATCGTACAACTTAAAGACTCACCCTATATATGCTTATAATCATGTTCAACTTGTCCTGTATTTCAAAAGACAAAATGATTGTCGACCGATAAAATAGAAATGCGAAAAAACATCTTGAAAGCTATTGGACATTATTTATTCTCAAATCGAAACAAATGAAAGAATAGAATGAACCGCAATAATATATACTGTGGTCATGGATAAATATAATCATATCGTCGACCAAAACATTAATCACTGATTCATCCCGTAAGTAAACAATGACCTAATATGATTTAACTCTTAAATGTTATTGACAGTACGAATTTCATGGCAGTATTTCACGTCGACAGGATTTGTGGAAAATTTATTCGTGACAACACATTTGTGTTATTTTTTTGACCTTCAGAATCTTAGAGCTCACGTGTATTGTCTATGGATTGTGGAGGAATTTTTCAATTGTCGTAGAGCAAGATTAAGCATTAAAACTCGAGAAATAAGACCATAAGTCTATATAAATCCTCTTCGGCGTGAGCGTAAGCAAAATAGTTCAAATTTTTGTCTTGGAATATCTAGGTATTGAGGACAATATTTTTTCGAAATATTTCTGACCTATTCTTGAAGTTTTGCTTTCCCGTCTCAGAAACCTACGTGTAGGTGTAGTTTTGTGCTGTGAAGTTCTAGAGCTCGTTGGTGTGAATGATAAAAAGCAATAATAGAATCACACACTCATCAATTCTTCCTTGTAGAGCCCTTCAAACAAAACTTGGAAATGAAAAAGGCGAAAGATTCTAATTGAAATAGTTCCGAAAATGTCAGAGTTACCGGGCAAGTTTGGTATGCAAACATAGGTTTTCGAGGTCGCTGAATGTGACTAAGACATTTTCTCATCGATATCTCCTACCGTTTAGATTTTTACCTGTCAACTGGGAATTCTCCAAAATGTGAAATTTCAAATTCATTTATTTTCCCTCTCAACAGACGGAATTAATTGGGAAATGCATATTATTATTCAACATTGAACCCTCTTCGTTAATACCAATTTTGAAGGGAATCTATCTTTTCAAATTTTCATCGAAATTTTACTAAGGGTCTAGACCCCCCAGAAACGCTATATTTGGCTTATTTTCAATTGCTGTGAAGTTGTTGAGCTCGTTGGTGTGAATGATAAAAAGCAATAATAGAATCGCACACTCAATTCTTCTTCGTATATCATATGAGGATGAACAAGCTATTATTTGTTATACTTTGGAGTGGTTCTGTATGTGAGTGTTATGTTGAACCTTTTTCCTTAACCCACGTATAAAGTTTCTACTGGAGAGTTGATACCTCGGCTGTAATTACCTATGTATGACTCATATTTATTCGGAGAAATCTGATGATGATCATCTCATGAATAACCTTTTTTTCAGATCGACATTTTGTTTACGTGAGGACTGTGATGGAGTAAACAGAGGTAAGAATTGATTTAAAGACTACAAATATTTTATTTTTCTTGGAGAAATATTCAGGAATACATAATATTTTACAATGAATAGGGTATTATGTATTTCTATTGATTCGGTCATAATTTTTCCGATCACTTCCAAAATAATTATGAATATATTTTTCGAGAATGAAGATATTGGTAGAGTTCTTACATAGGTCTAGAGCGATATTTTATTTCCTTGCTGACGTTACAATTTTCTCTGTTATTAGACAATAAACAAGTGAATGAAGGTCAGATTAATGTGGGTGTAGCATATGCACTCATTAATTCATAAATTCTGTCTTATAATTGAAATTCCCCAGTAATGAACATGTAAGAAATGGAATATTATATCTTATATGTATTGAAGGTTCAGGAAATATAAGATTCCAATCATTCCTGAAAAAACTGTCTTAAACGACAAATGAATGAACTTCTACACATCGTTCGAAGCTGCAATCAAAGATTGGGGGTTTCAAGGTGCTACTAAGATGACGCTAGTGGATTTTATTTATCACGACTGCCTCCTAACAGAGGTTTTAAGTATCTTTAACTCTCTCTGCATTCCGACAAGGCGAGTCGTTCTGACGATTAAATCCGTGAAACGATAGTGAAATTATTCGAGAATGCTTCTTGGGTAAAGAGCTTCGTTTGATGATTGGGTAATTGGCTCAGATCAAGGTGGAGCATTTGTTGATTTATCTACAGATGATCATTTATTTGCTTTTATTTTTGTTTATTCCAATAAAGTTTCAACTGACTGAGGTTCCATTGGATTGCCGTACTTTTAACGAGGATACAACGAGCAACATGCAGATTTTTTTTTTTCATTTTCGAATTTGTATTTTGGTTTAAATCCATAACATTTCAGGAACCACATGAGCAATTGAATCAAAACTGAGCAGTTAGTTGATACATAATGACTCTCAACAAAATGGGAAAAACTTTCATATCTCGGAAAAAATTCTATATAGGAAACTATTCATCAGATTACGAAAAAATTTGAACAGACCTTGAACTTTGTATTTCACAATAGTATACCAAATTTTGGTTTAGATCCGATAATAATTCTTTGAGATATTGAAAAAAAAAATTATTTCGCACTTTTTCCCTAGGTATATCGTTGTTCTCTCCGCAATGGGAGTTTTTCCTGAATTTGGGTTATTACTGCAAATGCAAATTTGAACATGATTATTATGGGTTTCATTCATCATTTTCCGAAATTACCTTCAGAAAGTATTCAAAAACAGATTTCAAAATTGCAGTTTGGGATTTGCCAGGCATGCACGAAGTGACAACGATGTTTAGTAGAATAGCTTTTTCTGCTATAAAATAATGAAATATTTATTCCTATTTTATGGTACACACGTGTCCTTTGTCAATATAACCGAACAATTTCCGTTTGCGATTTGTCAGTAATATGACAGTATGACAGTCTGTGCTCTTCTTTTTCTATTCCTTGGTCGCTGTCTTCTACTCTAACCAGATCGAAGTATAGCTATCTCTGTTTTCCTATGCAAAGTAACACATTTGACGTCCTTTTCTTTCCGAGAAAGCTGAATTCGACGTTGCCATATCGTGCACTCAAGACAAATCCCTTGAAATGCAAATCCCCATTTTTATTTTTCAGTTTTAGGTGATCAAACATTTTTTTTTAAAATATAATATTGAAATTATATGTTTGAAATGTGATGTTCTGAAGGTTTTTCATGAATATTATTGCATTTTCGTTTGAAGGAAAAACCCCCATTAATCATAAAGTACTGATACAATCATGATGAACCTGAACAACACTAGTTTGAAAATGTTACTGACCAACTTAGAAAATTGAAAAAAACTTCAAATTTCTTCCTTAGTTATTCTACATTCTGCGTTATCCTAAATATATTATCCTCACGGGATTCTGCATGAACTTGCATGCTCTCATTTCTCAATCAAATTATGGATTTCAATCCGATCTGATCTGTATATTTGGAAATATTGAGACAATAAAATTTTGGATGCGTATATCTGCGGAATCATTGGGTGATTTCTACCAATTCCCCAATACGGCCCTCGTAATTAAGGTCCAAACCTACTCTGAAAATATCGAGCTTCTTCGATTCTTTCGGTAACGGAACACGAGAATGCAGGACATGACTGCAAAATGACATCTTAAAGGTTCATGCAGTATTTCGTGGGGATTATATGATGAAAAGATCGTCAAATCTTTTTCGCTTTGGCAACAACTTTGAACATGCGCACAAATGCTGCAGACTTCAGGTCAGTGCTTTTTCAGCATTTTTTCGATAGGTTTGAGCTTCCGTCAGTTACTCTGTCTCATTTCAATTCATATTGGTTTCCATTCATATATATATTCTTTTGAGAACGAGCATTACATTCTAAGATATATCACAGTGTATAATGTAATGTAATGTAATAATGTAAACGGGGTAGCATACTTATTTGCGTATGATACAAGAGCACAGATAAAAACCTCAGGAAAAATTCTGTCTCCCCGTATAAGTGTAGTAATTTGTTTATAGAAGATGGATGGCATCTTTTTCGTTAGAAAATAATTTTTTCGTCATCTTGAATTCATTTCGACAAAATATTTTGACATAATATCTGAAACAGAAAGAGGGACAGAAAACCAGAAGGAAGCAGTAAATAATATCACCTGCTTGCTCATGACCGGGAGGGTCTTTCGACCAGGTTCAGTCCTCCAAGCGATGATTTTCAGATCCTCAGATAAACGAAGAACGCTACAGGCCCCTTTATTGGGGAATCATCTCCCATAGATCTATAATTGTTCATTTCGAACTAGAAATCTAATAAAATATCGGATATAAAGTGAAAAACTTGTGACATGTATTATGTCAGGATGACATTCATATAAAATCAACCATCGCGTGACGGACTATGGTTAAAATAACGCACGAATGTACAATGAATTATGAAAAAGTTCTGTTCGGCATGGTTCAACCTAGGGAACACTCAAAACATACTCACTACAAAATTGGTCAATAAATTAAAACCGCATAAAGGAAGGGATAGTTCATGATTTCATGACCCCAGGGAGTTCTTGGAATTGAAGGGATGGGTATGAATTAAATTACACATTAAAAGAAGCAAATTACGGCAACAAAAAAATTGTTATCGTTACCTGATGAAATACCGCAGAAATCACTGAAAAGCCTGTTATTATCGTGTGTTATTCCACAGAAATTCGGGCCCAGAACAGTTTATGAGGAAATATAATGTGTGTCCTACGGGGGTAGTTAGTTAATTTGAGGAGGGATGAAAAACTCAGATTGCACTCCCCTCAGTAATTTGAACATTTTTTTGTTCCAAAAAATTAAATTTTCATGAGCGTAGAAGGCTGGGTTGAACAAAATATAAAATGCTAAACAAATTCGAGTCATCTTCATGATTTTTCTTAATTTATCGAAATATGTTCGAAATGATGGATGAATCGTGTTGGCGTATTTATTCAAGTAGAAGATCACTGAATTCTTCATCTTCCGTTATAACTGTTGTTGAGATATGGTTTCGGTGCACAGAGTTTAATTGAAGCACCTTTTATGTGAAGGAATGTTCACTTACTGTGACGACATAACAGGAAATATTTAATCAAGAGAATATTTTGGGAATATGAAAACAATAATGATTTCGAGAATTTTTTCCTCTGGGAATGATGTCTACTTTAACGCTCTCACATTTTTCCTCGAATGTTCTGAAGCAGAATGCCATTGTTTTGTTCAAATGTCTGTAATTTTCGAATTTGTAGTAAACCAAGGCCTCAAACTCATAGGTTGGACTCTCTTAGGACGAATCTGGTGTCAAAAACAAGGCTATTTCCCTAATACTTAAGTAATTACTTGGGTGATTGGATTGAAATTTGGCAGTCAGTTGAAGCATAACTATGCGCGACTTTTTCCAAATTATTGTTGAGATCATTTGTTTGAAAGTTTTTCGAAAGAATATATATATTTTTTATCAGATTTGAAAATTATTTTGCACAGATCCTGCACCCCATATGATATTTCAGTTCGATACAATTATAATTTTGGAAAATATTTCGGGAAAATTCATCAAGTTTCGTGGTTTTCCCCTTAGTATCGTTGCTATTTAAGGAATAACTCAGAAAATACTGATCCGATCGTGATGAAATCTGTTTACCAGTTCGAAAATGCTGATATACAACTCTGTACGAAATTTTGTAATGATAGTGCAAGTTAAAACAATCACATTGTATCCCAATATTCTATATTCAGCGATCTACGAATCATATTATTCACACTAAATTCTGTCCGAACCTTCTGGTTGACATTTTTCCATGATTTGAATTCAATCTATTTCTTCTGTATTTTTGTAAATAGTGGGAAGATGAACTTTTAACTTTAAACGAAAATGCAGTAATTTTCATTAAATTCCTTCAGAATATAACATTTCAAACATATATTTCAATATCATATTTTTAAAAAAATTTTTGATCACCTAAAACTGAAAAATAAAAATGGGGATTTGCATTTCAAGGGATTTGTCTTGAGTGCACGATATGACAAAGTCGAATTCTGCTTTCTCGGAAAGAAAAGGACGTCAAATGTGTTACATTGCTCAGGAAAACAGAGATAGCTACACTTCGATCTGGTAAGAGTAGAAGACAACGACCGAGGAATAGAAAAAGAAGAGCACAGACTGTCATACTGTCGTATTTCTGACAAATCGCAAACGGAAATTGTTTGGTTATATTGGCAAAGAGCACGTGTGTAATACAGAATAGGAATAAATATTTCATTTATCTATAGTAGAAAAAGCTATTCTACTGAACACCGTTTTCACTTCGTGCATGCCTGGCAAATCCCAAAAACCAATTTTGAATACTTTCTGAAGGTAATTTGGGAAAATGATGAATCAAACCCATACTAATTATGTTCAAATTTGCATTTGCAGTAATAACCCAAATTCAGGAAAAACACCCATTGGGTATATCTGCGGAATCATTGGGTCGATTTTACCCATTCACGAATTTGGCCTGCGTAATGAAGGTTCAAAAGTACGTTACATATATTAGCTTTTAAGTTGTTTCTTTTCGAAATCATTATGTGAGGACTAGCCAAGAGGACGACCATAAATATAATAACTTACTCTACAATATTTGTAGAGTTATTTGGGGCGGTGAAATGATGACCGCTTTGGCAAAGAATTTGAACCTGCGCTCAAAAGCTGCCAACTTCACGTCCGAGCTTCTCTAGAATTATTGTTGTTATGTTATAAGTATTTTATGTATTCTTGCCTTGAACTGCGAGTACTTAATTGTTTGCCGAATGATTCTTTCTCTTAGATGGTTGGCAGTTTCAAGTTTTCTTACATTTCTATATTATCCACTCTATTCATTCATTTACCGATAATTATAGGCATTTTTTGAATTTAAATTATCTTTCTCTGTGATCTCGTAACGTTTAGATTATTCAATCACGTGCTTACATATTGAATATCCCTGAATATCAATTAATCTGCATTTTAATGAAATATGAAAGTACGTAGTGATAATGGTACCACTCCCAGAGAAAGAAGTATCATTATCTAGTTATAAGAGATCAGAGGTCAAGATCAAACTAGACGCAATAAATTTTTACTATATCTGCCTATTGATTTATATGCTTTATCAGAGTTACCTCGAGGTATACTGCTCTGTATGCAAATTGAAAAATCAATGCTTATAGGATATCTTAACATGCCTGGAGTCACAATAAAGAGACCGATACAGGACAACGAACTGTATATTTTTTGAGATATGTCGAAAAAAACAATAATATCAATAAAAAACCGCGAAGTTTTATATTTTTTTTTCACAATATCTCCAAAATTTATTATAACATCGAACAGAACAGAATCGATTTTGACACCGGATTCGTCATCAGTGAGTACAACCTAGTCGTTTGAGACCATTTTCGGCTCGAAATTCGAAAATTACAGACATTTAGACAAAACTATAACACGCTGTTCCCTAGACCATGCGCGCAAAAATGGTTTTCGTAGGGTTATTGTTTGAGTTTTTCAGAAAACTGTTTTTTTTCAGAGCTGTTCGAAAAAAAATATGTGAGTAAGAAAATGTTTGATTTGAGTAGTCCTCCTTCTCCAATATGGTGTAGCTCTCAGAATTAATGAAAGTGCAACTTAAAGACTCACCCTGTATAATATCGAAAATCATAACATAATGCGGTATGATAACTCCACCATTTTACTCGTTGTATCTTTAACTTCATGAACTATAGTGTGTGCAATATAAACTCAAGAAGGCTGGACTGGTTTCGATATATTATGTAGTTTGAGTACCGTGGAATCCAGTGGCGTACGAGGCAAAGCTATTTTAGTTTTAGATGTCCTAAGTAAAACCCAAAATTCAATGGAATTGTTTTATAGCGATAACTAATCATTTTTCCGTAATATTCGGATTTCAACTCATGATTGAATTATAGCAATGAGAAAATCGTGAATGAATGTTATTCTCTCCTGAAAATATCTAGGGAAGCACTGCATTTTTCAAAAATAAACGAGTTTTTAATTTTCTTTCTCCTCATCCATTATTTCATCCTGACATAATATGTGTCAAGTTTCTCGGATTATTCCCGATATTTTGTTAGATTTCTAGTGTGAAATATCCAATTATGGATCTATGGGAGATGATTTCCCAATTTAAGGGGCCTGTAGCGTGCTTCGTTTATCTGAGGATCTGAAAATCATCATTTGGAGGACCGGACCTGGCCGAAAGACCCTCCCGGTCAGACAGCATTTTATTTACTGCTTCCTGCTGGTTTTCTGTCCCTCTTTCTGTTGCAGATATTATGTCAAGATATTTTGTCAAAATAAATTCAAGATGATGCAAAAATTATTATCCAATGAAAAAGATGCCATCCATGTTCTTCAAACAAATTACAACACTTAAACGGGAAGACAGAGTTTTTGCTGAGGTTTTTATCTGTGCTCTTGTATCATACGGAAAAATCTATGGTACCCCGTTTACATTTCCTCTGCTAACACTGTGATAAACCAAAGATTGTAATGCTTGTTCTCGAAAGAATATATATAGATATATCTCTCAACGTTGGTAGTTCAGTCATTTCATTTACTTGAGGATTTTATTATTCTTTCATCTTGAAGAATATTTTTTTCAATTGGCGAATGAAGATAAGCGCTACTCCCTCTGGTGACTATCCGAGTAACCTGAGGTACAGACATTATCATTGACAAGTTAAAAGAAATGTTAAGAAAATGAGAAAGTTTATGCATTTTCCTTGGCGTTTGTGTGATTTCACAAGTGCTTTTACTGAGAAAAAGCAAACTCAAATGTCCCTTTCCATAGATTTCTACAACCCGGTAAAAAATTTGGAGTTAGGGAGAAAGAAACTTCCTTCAAGAAGTCGGGCCTGAAAGTGTTGAATCGATAAAAACTAACAAACAAGATTTATGAGAGTCTGTTTCCTGCCTTTTACCGATGATGATCATTTTTATAGAGGTAAGCACGAATTGCTCATGAAATATTAGATCACATGCATGAAGACAATTTTTTCCAGGCCCATAATTCAAGCAGAGAAATTTATTTAAGAGGAATGCTATGCCTTCCAGAAATCTGCCTGTTGAACTGATCATTAAGGAACAACGTTAATGTTCTAGTGATAGAACTGACTATTGAAAAAAAGAGTCTCAACAAGGAAATATCTGGTGATGAATACTGTCTCCTCAAAGTGCTTCTGCCGATGGAAGCAAAGTTGTACAAGGCTTATTTATTACAGCTTTTTCAAGATCAATCATATGAGTGTTGGAAAACTTACTTGTCAATCCATAATGAATAAGATTTACTATACAAGTAGCATTAGTTTTATGTGAATGCTTTCATTTTATTCACAACATACTGAGTATTTAGTCCTTAGCTATAAAAATAGTAAAATAGGCTTATGGTAGAAGTAGCATTAATTTCATGTGAATGTATTCATTTTATTCACAATATATTGACTATTTAGTTTAGTTATGAGTATTTGTCTAATATTCCAAAAAGTGTGTTTTACAATACTATCTGTTTTTCAACTTTCCAGACAGCCTAAGAAATCCACCAAAGTCAATCTTGCCATTTGGATCTGAAAGTAAATAATATTAGAATACTGTCTAACCTTGGAGATATCCCCGTAATTTTAGAGTTGCTACACTCAATTAGACTGAAGGATGATACATACCTACTTTATAAGAATGGAATATGTACTCAGTAATACTCTCGTCAACTATAAAAGTCTTTTAATAAATCGTGAAATCAAAAATTATCAAACTAAACACTAACAAACAGTACAAAATCGAGTATCAAAACAAAATCTATGTCTGTATGTAAAGTTCTAAAACTGGCCACCGTGGCGCTGCAATCTTAAATTCAGACGCCAATTGAATTCCTTCTGAAGATTAGGTCAACCACCATATACATTCTTCAGTAATTTGCCCAAAACTCGTGAGTCAACTCAAATAATCCAATTTAGGCCTTCCATCAAAGGATAAATAAAGACCTTTATTCCCATTCATAAAACCTTCAAGGGCTCCAACATCTACGCTTCTGTTTGAAGTTGTAGTTTAACTTCTGAGAAACTAAGGACCATTTCTACAGGTAAAAGGAGGGACGAGACAGGTTGCATTTCATAAATTCCTCAAGTATTACGTGTCTTTAAGGGGCTTTATGTGTATGAATAGAAAATATGCTTAAGGCATCCGTGTTAAATGCTGAAGTTTTATGTGCAGCTTGCACAGACAGCCGAAAGCTCATAGGAACATATAAGAACGTGGCAGATTGTAAAATGAGTTTGTGCGAAGAGTTGTACACGTACAGCGCCATTAATATTTTCTCTTTTGGTTTTGTTGGGAATAAGAATACGACACGACTTATATGAAATTATACGGTGTGCACTGCAGAGCCATATGTGAATTCATTTCATTTTTCAAGACTTTGATGTTTTTTTTTTGTGTTTGAAATTAATGAGTACTAACATGTGTGTACAAGCATACAATTCTAGGGAAGCACTGACGTAACGTCAGCAAATTTTTGCGTGCATGTGTAAATTCGATGCCGAAGCGGTCACCTTTTCAAATATTGATCCTGCCGAACGCTGCTTTACTTTCTGATCGAAGGAGTTGGCGTTCTTCTTTTTATTGCGCGCATGTTCTAGGGAAACGGCGTGCTATCGTTTTGTCCAAATGTCTGTAATTTTCGATGATTGAGCCGAAAATGGTCTTAAACCACTAGGTTGGACTCACTGATGACGAATCCGGTGTCAAAATCGATTCTGTCTGGTCGGCCGTCACCACGATAACGGGCGTATGCAGGATTCTATCAACTTGAAAATTTCAGGAAGGGTTGCATTTTAGAATACGAAGATTAATTTCGTTAATGGGCCGAATCGGTCAAATAGTTTTGGAGGTATGGCCATTTGAAATTTTGAGGTTGATTTTCTTATATTCCAGAAACTACTGAAGCGATTGGATTGAAAGTTGGCAGTTAGTTGGAGCATAACAACGCGCAACTACGAGCAGAATCTCGTTGAAATCTAATGGTCACTGAATTTTGAAAAAAATTTTTTCAAAATTTTTTCCGAAAAAAATTTTTTGTTTGAAACCATTGTTCATATTCGAGAACAATTCTAGTCATACCTTGAGCTCCATATTTCACAGCAGTGTATCAAATTTCAACTAAATACGGGTATCAGTTTTGGAGTTATTGGGAAAAAATATGTAGAATTTCGTGGTTTTCTTTTCGATATGGTTGTTTTTTTCGGTAGAACTCAAGAAATATTGATACAATGGTGATGAAACATTGTAGCTAGTTCAAAGATGCTGAAGGATAACATTGTGCAAAATTTCGTGATGATCTTGTCGTTAGAACAATTCGAGAAAAAAATTACGATTTTTTTTTTCAAATATTCAATATTCTGTGATCTTTTCATCATATTATCCTCATTAAATTCGTTACAAACCTTCAAACTGCCATTTTTCGATAAAGTACTGGAGTTCAATTCGATCTTATCTGTATACATATTTCCAAGAATACAGATTAGACCGAATTGAAATCCATTTCTTCATCGGAAAATGATAGTTTGAATGTTCATACAAAAACTCATTAAGATATTATGGTCAGAAGATCAAAGAATATTGAATATTTGAAAATAAAATTTGAAATTTTTTTCAAATTGTTCTGATAACACGATCATGACGAAATTTTGTAAGGAGTTGTCCTTGAGTATTTCCAAACTAGCTGCCAAGTTTCATTATGATTGAGAAAGTATTTTTTGAGTTATCCCGGAAAAAACAACGATAAAAAAAACATGAAATTTTACCTATTTTTTCACAATATCTTCAAAAATTATGATCGTATCTAACAGGAATTTGGTATACTGCTGTGAAATATGAAGCTCAAGGTGAAACGTAAAATTTTTTCGAATATAATGAATAGTTTCCGAGAAAAAAATTTTTCGGAAAAAATTTTGAAAAAAATTTTTTCAAAATTTAGTGACATCACGATTTCAACAAAATTCTGGAAAGAGTTGCAAGACCTTACGCTTCAACCAACTGCAGAGTTTCAATCCAATCGCCTCTGTAGTTCCCGAAATATCAGGGAAATAACCTCAAAACTTCAAATGGCTATAACACCTGAACCGTTCGACCGATTGCGCCCATTAACGAACTTAACCTTCGCATTTTGAAATGCAACCAACCCTGAAATTCTCAAGACGATAGATCCCTCTGTACGCCCATAAGTCCAACTTGGTCGTTTCAGACCATTTTCGGTTCAAAATTCGGAAATTACAGACACTTGGACAAAACGATAGAGCGCTGTTTCCCAGAATATGTGCGCAAAAAGTAAATTCTAACTATACTTCTGCCTTGTATTATTATTTAAAATAATCAAGTCCTAAAAAAACTCTTCATGGTCGCGCGTTCCCGAAATGAATCTTGTTCGAAACAAACGTCTAGTCCAACCTTATTTCTCGTTAACAGGGTTATCTCCTCTTCAAGAATATCACAGAGTAAGTTCCGCGTCGACTTCAACAGCCAAGCTGATACCGCTGACGGTCTCATTCCGCGAATTTCATAAAGCTATCACTTCGTCTTTTGTTTCAGCGCATAAAACATTAAATGTGAGACGTTTGGGAAACAATGAAGCGTAGCGAAGCGCTTACAACACGATTTTGCTCTTCACCAGAGTTGCAACACGATGGAATTAAAGATGCAATCACTTTTGTCGTTATCGTTGGGACTTTCCGAGTTGAAACGAGAGGATCTTTCGATATGACTGTACATCTGCGATTTCTTGGAAAATAAGTATGTTGTTCTGTGATGATATTATAAGTCTTATCTGTGGTTCGTCGACCTAGAATATTTTTTCGTGGGAAAGATTGAAGTATGAGTAATTTGTGGGAGCAGCATTGATGAATCTTAGATATTTCACTTCAAAATGACTTTTTTGGGTTTTTTGCTGAATGTGGTCTTGAACGACTCAAAATGGGTGTTTTTTTTGCTACATGAAAAATTTCGATTCTTTTTGTCTATGGTTCAACAGTTGAGATTTTCGAACTGTGTTGAAATGTCTGTTCCGTAAGGTTTGGCAATGGGTGTTTTTCCTTTAAACGAAAATGCAGTAATTTTTATGAAAAACCTTTAGAACATCACATTTCAAACATATAATTTCAATATTATATTTTTAAAAAAATGTTTGATCACCTAATACTGAACAATAAAAATGGGAATTTGCATTTGAAGGAATTTGTCTTGAGTGCACGATATGGCAACGTCGAATTCAGCTTTCTCGGAAAGGAAGGACGTCAAATGTGTTACTTTGCTTTAGAAAACAGAGATGGCTATACTTCGATCTGGTTAGTGTAGAAGACAACGACCAAGGAATAGAAAAAGAAGAGCACAGACTGTCATACTCTCTTATTACTGACAAATCGCAAACGGAAATTGTTTGGTTGTATTAACAAAGAACAGGTGTGTACCACAGAATAGGAATGAATATTTCGTTTTTCTATAGCAGAAAAAGCATTTCTACTAAACAACGTTGTCACTTCGTGCATGCATGACAAATCCCAAACCCCAATTTTGAAATCTGATTTTGAATACTTTCTGAAGGTAATTTTGAATCAAACCCATAATAGTTATGTTCAAATTTGCATTTGCAGTAATAACCCAAATTCAAGAAAAACCCCCATTGTCCGATCAGTGGCTTGATTTTCAGTCAACAGTTAATTCTGTGTTCGATTTCAGTTCATTTCCAACCAAACCATCGAATTCGAACTGTAATTAACGAGTTGATCGACAGACAAAAGTTTTGTGAAACCGAGGGCAAGTCTGAATAATTTCGATTCTTTTCGTCTATGGTTTAACAGAGTTTTCGAACTGTGTTGAGATGTCTGTTCAGTAAGGTTTGGCAATTCATCATGAATAAATTAACGCCAGAACAACGCCTAGTGAGCGAGCAATTTGTGCAGTTATTGATGACTTCTGGACCCATTCTACTTGTCTAGTTTTGAAATCATCAACAAGACAAAGAAATTTGCGTACCGGAGAGAATATTGCAGCTTGCTGTTCACGCTGACTCATTTTCTGTCTCCAAAATTAATCAGCTGAACATCGACAACATCTGGTTCCAACAAGACGGCGCAACTGACCATACAGCGCGCTTAGACCATCAATTTAGTGCCGCATCAATATGGTGACAACTGTATTTCCAGACATGATCCTGTTAACTGCCTAGTTCGTGCGACTGAACGCCCCGTCGATTACTCTTTATGGGGTTGCGTTGAGTCGCCCGGGTCCAGGTGAGTGTGATCTGAACAGCGAATGTAATAAAATTCGATAAAAGGTTCGACGAATAGTGTGGACGGCACTCAGGCTCAGCCTCGAATAATACTTTCGAATTCATCCATAGTTCGAGATGAAAACCGAGTCTCGACGGAGCAGAAAGGACGCTCCCTTGAACCATTAAACTCCCTGTGTTTTATTTCATTCGCTGTGCGCGTTACACTCATCTGGACCCGGCTTTACACTCATCTGGACCCGGCTTTATAGTTTATACCGACAAACCATATTATTTTCTTCAAGATTTCTTCTTAAAATTCAATATTCTAGAGGATCTTGAAAACATTTTCATAACCACATACTTCCCTATTTTCTATATTTTCGAAGAAATAATAATAATAAGAGTTTTGACGTTGCAATATTGATACCAAGATTCTTCTCGAAGTGATAGATCATATTGCTCAGAATCGATGATCAGAATACTACTATCTCTGATCTTGAGTATCGATTAAAGCTCATTTTGGGAGAATCTGGAACAGAACTATTAAAAATTCAATAAAAATTGTTTTTCATGAAAAATGCCTGCCCTTGCGGATTGCAGGATTAAATTATTTGTCGAAGGGAGTTTATTGGAAAACAGATTGCCTAACGAACAATACAGGAACAATACAAACGATATTAAACAAAGTGAACTGTGACGTTTCAGAGTACAAATCTGACTTTTCCATCAGACAAAGGAGAAAATTTTTAGAATTATTTTCTTCCGATTTTTCGTTTCGATTTGAGACTTTTGTCAAATTGACATTTTTGAGAAAACACAGTAACACAGATTCATTTGGTTTAAAAGTTTTTTAATCCTACTTCTTTTTTAAGTACATTCAGCCAAATAAGGTCTGTTTCTGCAGAACAATGAGCAAAGTTACTCTCTTCATTTAACAAAATGCGAAAGGACTCTTCAATTTTTCTTTTCAAATTATGTGATTCCACCATCAGTTTTTTTGTATTGTCCCAATCTATCATGTGATTCCCAATGGTCTAACATTCATGGTCCGCTATTTCAAGAAACTGCCCTCGACAAATAATTTAATCCTGCAATCCGCAAGGGCGTTTTTCGTCACTATTTCCCTCGTCGTAATTTCCACCAATCAGAAACGCGCAATTTTGAATTACAAATGGTTTCTAGGTGGAAAATCTGTTTAGCAGGAGCTGTCAGCAGTTTATTCAAGTTTACCCGCGGCAAAACTTGAAAATTGTTGTCACCAAAAATTACAATACCCTTATACCGTGTACCAAAATTGCAATTTATATTTTGATTGTTCCATAAATAATTAAGTTTGTAGTATTTTCGATGGAAGAAATTAGGTACCTGTTTTTCAGTTTTCAAATTAATGCCTAAACATAATGCAGAATAATCTGTTACTCATGAAACAGTCTTGTCGAATACCATTCGGTTATCTAATTTTTTCTGTGAAAAATATCGAAAAAACACATTGCAAAGTGATATTTTCTAACAAAAAGCCTTCGTGCAGGTGCAAAAATCCTTGTCTTCGACTCGGATATTTTAGCAACGTTTTTTTTCGATTTTTTTCGGAAAAAAAGATGCCCTCATGATATTACTTACGACAAAACAATTTTATTTAATTTTTAATAGTTTTGGTTCAGACATTGGAAATGAAAACCCAAAAAAAACCTAAAAATTTCTGATCTTTTTCCTGGCAATATTGGCGAATGAAGATAAGCGCTACTCCCTCTGGTGGCTATCCGAGTAACCCGAGGTACAGACATTATCATTGACAAGTTAAAAAAAATGTTAAGAAAATGAGAGAGTTTATGCATTTTTTGGCGTTTGTGTGATTTTACAAGTACTTCTACTGAGGAAAAGCAAACTCAAGTGTACCTTCCCATAAATTTCCACAGCCTGGTGAAAAATTTCGAGTTTGGGGGGAAAAAAACTTCCTTCAACAAGTCGGGCACGAAAGTATTGAAGAATCGATAAATACTGACAAACAAGATTTATGAGAGTCTGTTACCTGCATTTTACCGATTATGATCAATTTTTATAGAGATAAACACTAATTGCTCATGAAATATTAGTTCCCATTCATGAAGACAATTTTTTTCCAGGCCGCTAATCCAAGCAGAGAAATTTACTTAAGAGCAATGCTCTGCCTTCCGGAAATCTGTCTGTTGAACGGATCACTAAGGAACAACGTAAATGTTTTAGTGATAGAACTGAATATTGTTAAAAAAGAGTCTCAACAAGGAAATATCTGGTGATGAATACTGATCGCTCAAAGTGATTCTGCCGATGAAAGCAAAGTTGTACAAGGCTTATTTATTACAGCTTTTTCAAGACCAATCATATGAGTGTTGGAAAATTTATATGTCAATCCATAATGAATAAGATTTACTATACAAGTAGCATTAGTTTTATATGAATGCTTTCATTTTATTCACAACATACTGAGTATTGAGTCCTTAGCTATAAAAATAGTAAAGTTATAAGTATTTGTCTATTATTCCAAAAAGTATGTTCTACAATACTATCTGTTTTTCAACTTTCAAGACAGCCTAAGAAATCCACCAAAGTCAATCTTGCCATTTGGATCTGAAAATAAATAATATCAAAATACTGTCTAACCTTGGAGATATCCCCGTAATTTTAGAGATGCTACACTCAATAAGATTGAAGAATGATACATACCTACTTTATAAGAATGGAATATGTGCTCCCAGTAATACTCTCGTCAACTATGAAAGTCTAAAAAGTCTTTGAATAAATCGTGAAATCAAAAATTATCAAACCAAACACTAACAAACAGTACAAAATCGACTATCAAAACAAAATCTATGCCTGTATCTAAGGTTCTGAAATTGGCCACCGTGGCGTTGCGATCTGAAATTCAGATGCCAATTGCTATTTGTAATCAGAACATAGGCCTGATTATCTACGTTTTGCTATGGCTGCGAAAGCGAGATCAAATCCTTTAAATTCCTCTAACAATATACCCATTCACAAGGTGATGATTGCAAAATGACTACTACTACAATTATTACATGTATAATAGCGTTTTTCATTTTGCTTAATGGACTGTTTCTCCCTGGAATGTGCCTTCAGTGGTTTAACAAATGGATTGCGAATCTGAACGAATGCATAGCTCTATTTGTCATCATATTTCGTGTCGTCAATTGAGCGTGTTGGATTTAAAGTTACGGCATAATGATGTTATTGTTTCTCTGATGATTCATTTCGAAGAATTTAGTGGCATATCACCTTGAATTCAGTCTATTACTTGCCTACGCAAAGATAGAATACTGTGCATAGAAAAAACTGAAACTTTCAGGGAGGTTTTATTTCGATCAGATTTTAATTTCCGAGATATTGGTGAAAATATGTGATTTTTCGTTATTTTTGTCTCGGTATCGTGGTTATTTCCAAAATAAGTCAAAATACCGATCCGATTATGATAAACTTGGTAATTATTTGAAAAATGCTAATGTATAATATTCTGCGAAATTTAGTGTCCTTAGAAATATTGAAAAAAAAAATTATAATTTTATCCCAACTGGGATTTGTAATTTTGTTTCTTCTCAAATTCATCATCGATAAATATATTATATTTTGGATACAATATGTCAGATTCAACTGAAATTTCGCAGAAAGTTGGACGGCGAGAGCTCATCCACACAATTGAAATTTTCAAGGGACTCTGAGGCGTGAATAGATGAAAAAACATGTGAACATAAAGTTCATGACTTGGATGTTTCCTCGCATTTATCTCATTTCATTGATATTTTCCATGAAAAGCCGTTATTTAAAAATATTTTTCAATGTCGAATCTTTATTAATTTAGAAACTCGTGTATCTCAATTTTTTTTTTGGTAGTTGTGAATAAACTGAAACAAAATGTGCTAATTCAATATTAAAATTCAAACTCCGCAATGTTATTCACTCTGTTGATATTTTATTCAATGTCTGTCTTCAGCTTTTTCGCCATATTCGATGATAATATTGTCATTTCATATTGCATAATATTATTTAAGGTTGAAATGTTTTTGTAAGGCAATACTGGTTTGAAATTTCCATTGAAAATGCAACTTATTGCAATTAGGTTAGATGTATAAAGTATTATTTGTCCATCCATAGTGCACCTGCCTGCATTCTTAATCCATAAATGTCATAGGAATTTCAACACATAATGTTTGTTTTAATGGATGAATAATATCATGTCTATCGCCAGCATTCAGGACCAGTTTTTTCATGCAATAGTTCTATGAAATCAATTTCACACGAAATATTTCATTGAAAAAATACAGATTTTTCTGAAATACCTTCACATAATATCTTTTGATATTGTTATATTACGATTTACTTTTATTGTCTTCAACTTACTACTTATGAATAACAAATTTAAATATTCTATCCACATTTACATATACAGTGCGCGTCAAAATTATGGAAGAATTTCCTCAGAAGTAAAATATTTGGCAACAAAATCCTGAAACAGGTCAATTTTGTTTCACTTTTACCAAATTTTTCTACCTCATCAACGCACTAAATTTTTTGAATGGAGAAAGTGGGTCATGTGGTACTTTTTATGGCAAGGTCTTTGTATCTTCTTCATAGGCGTGCAGAAATTTTCATGAGAATTTTTTTTTTTTTGAAAAATTAGTTAGTTCAAAGAGGTTTTCAGTATGTGCCCTTTGTCATGGCTCATTTACTTGGAGACGATGGTACCTGATGAAATTTCTCACCAAATGAAAGTCGGCCATTACAGTTTTGTTCATGCACAACTTTCAACCCCTATGAACCCTTTCATGAAGAAAGAAAAATTTTTTTCAAGTAAGGGGGTTGAAAGTTGTGCATGAACAAAACTGTAATGGTCGACTTTCATTCGGTGACAAATTTCATCAGGTACCATCGCCTCAAAGTCAATGAGCCATGGCAAAGTGCACATACTGAAAACCTATTTGAAGTAACTTACTTTTCAAAAAAAAATTTTTTTCTTGAAAATTTCTACAAGCCTGTAAAGAATATACAGAAACCTTGCCGAAAAAGTACCACATGACCTACTTTCCCTATTCAAAAAATTTAGAGGGTTGATTAGGATGGCACAGGGTGCAACAAAAATCCTTCAAAAATGCAAAGAAATTAGGTAAAAGTGAAACAAAAATGGACCTGTTTCAGCATTTTGTTGCCAAATATTTTTTTTCTGAGAAAATGAATTTGTTCCATAATTTAGACGCGCACTGTATAATGATTGGAGTAAGGTACTTGAGAAAACGATAATATAACAATATACAATACGAAAATAATGCTAGACACAGTGTTTCATCTTCTATCTTCCGATTCAGAATCCTCAGTAGCATCTCTTCTGATTTATTTGTCAAAATCTTACCACGTGATTTCACTAAACCTTATCACAAACGGACTCAGCCGTTTTAATACCTCTGGCAAGCTTGTCATGTGCGTACATTTGTGCATAGAACAATTATCAAAAACATCTATCAAGTAGACTAGTCTTAATTCAATTTTCGAAGTGTTTTCGGTGTGATCCTAATTCGAATCTTTTTTCTTTTCATTAGAAATAAGAGATTGAAAGCAGTAAAACTATGAAACCAGAAGTCACCGGTTTCCACCGGAACTGACATTTTACGATTCTTGTATTGAAGTATTCCTCTAACCTTCGATTATTATTCACCTTGAAAATTCCTTTTATAGTTTATGGTCTTCACCTCAAGATTATACTCATACATGGATAATTGTATCATTTCATCTCAACAGTCACTATTCTAATTATAGAATGACTGAATGAATGACTCATAGTCAAGTCCGACTTGATCAGAATATGTATCAGGTGAACCGAGTCGTATTTCAACGATCTTTTGATAAGAGAATTCCGACTTTCTACTGATTTATCTCAGCTACATTTCTATTGCGAAGAACTGAAGGGGATTGTTGAGATAAAACGAAATGATATCAGGTATCATCGTCACGTTTTAAAATGTTTTATGGGCGGGTTCGCTTCAGGGTATGAAGAAGTGCCACTCTTTCTTCGAAAATTCTGGTTTGAAATCGAGAACGGTTTCGTTTGAGAGTGAAAGTTGACTGGTGTTAATGAATTTCATAATTGAGTCAATCTGAAATCGTTGTATGGAATAAGCGATGTTATTTCCATCAATCAATATTAGAAATTCTAGGAGAATACTGACGTGAAGTCAGTATGGGAGAAAACATATTTTTCTGATTTTTCTTATGACACGATCAACACGAAATTTTACACATATACTAACTGACAAAGAAACTGCAACACCCAGAAGGAAAGGTTTAAATTTTAATTTATTTTTGGTAACACATAGATAGTGTAGGAGTACATGATTAAAATTCAGAGAAAAAAAACGAAGGGTTCACAATTTTTTTATTAAATTTGTTAATAATGAGTTTGGCCACCGCGGTTATCTATACACTCCCCAACACCTCTTGGCATTGATGCAAGAAGATGGTCTTTTTCTTCTTGAGGGATACTATCCCAAGCTTCCTGTACTTCATGTCTCAGAGCCGACGAAGTCCGTGGGGGCTTGAATAAATTTCCAAGCCTTCTATCCATGATGTCTTAAACGTGCTCTATGGGCGAAAGTTCGGGGAATCTGGACGGCCATTGCAAAAGATTCACATGGGTCGCTTCAAAAATGTTTAAAATAACTCTGGCATCATGGGGTAGAACATTATCTCGCTGAAATATGGGATTCTCGAGCCGGTTAAGGTAAGGGAGAACATATGGCTCCGCTATTTCTTGAAGGTAAATCAGTGCTGTCAGGTTACCTCGAATAAAGAATAAAGGTGACCTACTTGCATGTGCAATAGCTCCCCATATCCTACGCCTACTGTCCGGTGTACATGACGCTCAATATCAAAATGAGCGTCACGTCTTTCTCCCCTACTTCGTCTTCCCTTCTGCGGCCATCATGTGCACCCAAGGAGAACCGAGATTCATTAGAAAGGACGACCTGATGCCATTCCACATTACAATGTTGTCGTTCTCTGCACCACTGTAATGGTTGCCGGCGATGCTCATCCGTAAGAGGTAACACAAGATGGGGTCGATAATGCTGCAGCCAAAAGACTTTTTATGGCGGTAAAGCGTTCGGCCAGTCACAGTCACAGGAAGTTATCGCAAACCTGTCTCTAGTGACATAAGTCTTAGTCGTCGATCTTGAACTCGATTTGTGCCCCTTAGACGTCCGGTACCTACTCTTCTTCAATTTTGGGCATTATCGAACAACGCTTGACAACATCTCATAACAGTTGTTGGATTCCTATTTGTACGGTTAGCGAAATGACAAGCCCGCCTACCGTAGACCAATAATTCGTCCTGTGTTTTCGGCTCTCGGACAATACATTAGCACGCAAACCTTTTTCAATATGGGTAAAGCGTTCCCCCCACATTTTGTATTCACTTTTAGTGAACGTCAGTGACAAATCTCCTTCAGTTTCAGATATGCCAGCCAAAATGCAGATGGAATACGGAAGCTACACCAACATATCCCCTCTAAGTCAACGCTTATCATCCCTGTCGCTCTCGTCCAAAGAAATAGACACCAACCATTATGCAGCAAACCACAGATACTCACACGACCCTTACAGAGAGTTCATCTACAAGAACAACCAAGAAAGGAGAAGGCTGTCGTCTACTGGTGAAGGCAGTGGTGACTCCAGTACAACCACTTCTGGTAGTAGCAGTTATGGTGAAAAAGAAGATGGAAGTGAGGGTAGGACAGAGAGCGAGGAAACTGATGAGAGGGAAGAAGAAAGGAAACCCCTTGAAGGGCATATTACTTTAGCAGAAAGACAGAAGGTTGAGTCGTTCTTCAAAGGGCTGAAGACAGAGGTAAGTGAAATCAAGGCTTAAAAATATTCATTCTCTCAAGTTGGTAAGTGGTGACCTATATATGGTGTATCAAATTTTATAATCAATTAAAAAACTGATAATAAAATCTGCAGAGTTGAGTGTTTCTCAAAACGATGCTAGGTTAGTAAACGACCATGGTGAAGACTACACTATGCTTCTTCCTTCTACATGTACTAGATTTCATCTTTACGGGAACTGATGTGCTATACCATTGACTATTTATTGAGGCCCTTGGTGCATTCAAATACAACATATTTCTCAAAATAGAAACGTGACTCGGATTTCTTTGAATAGGTGAACATAGAAAGAAAGGGTGTGAGTAAGTTGTCTAGATATTCCGGAAATAGTTCATCATTATGTTGACAGGTATCATTCATCATGGCTCTAAGAAACATTTTCAACATCTGAATCGAAAGAAATGGTACTTGAGTTGGAGTTTTTGGTGTACTGAAACTTGATACACTTATAGGAACCATATACAAGGTGTCTCAGATTTAGTATTTAAAAATTCACCACCTTATCCTACGATCAAATATATTTTTCCATGAATATTTTTCGACAGAGATAAAACCCTTCAAAGGTAGATATCACCCTTATGGGAATTTTTAGATGTTTTGGCCCGAACTAACGCAGCAAAAATCATGAAATCTGGTATAACTCTGGGTACTTAGGAGCTGAAACTTCTTCTGTCAACTTGCTATAAAAATTTTCAATCAGAAGAACACAGAAGGAGCACTATCCAATTCGTTGACTGCAATTTCACGCTTTTACTGATCATCAGAATGACCTTGTTGAATTTTGGAAGAGTTCTGGGTACTCGATCCCTGTTGAATGTTACTTGGTGAAAAAAAATTGTAGTTCGTAAGTTGTTCCTCAGATTTCGAAAGTGGAATTCATTCACGAAAGTATCATCCAACAAAACAGTGTGTACCTACTCTCTAATTTACTTACACTTTCTGCGTCTAACTCACGTTTCGGAGCCAAGCTTTTATTCACATTGAACTCAAATAGTTATATCATCCAACAGGTATTGTGTATCTAGAACCCTTTCGAAATTCAAATAAGTGAGTCATTTTGGTGATCCAAAAAACCCGTGAAACTGCATAAACGAATTCCTTGGACAATGCTCTTTCGGTGTACAGGCTGGAATCTGGTACAACTCTGGGTATTTAGGAGCTGAAACTTCTTCTGTCAACTTGCTATAAAAATTTTCAATCAGAAGAACACAGAAGAAGCACTATCCAATTTGTTGACTGCATTCATGGTTTTACTGATCATCAGAATGATCTAGTTGAATTTTGGAAAAGTTCTGGGTACTCGATCCCTGTTGAATGTTACTTGGTGAAAAAAATTGTAGTTCGTAAGGTAATCCTCAGATTGCGATAGTGGAATTTATTCACGAAAGTATCATCCAACAAAACAGTGTGTAACTACTCTCTAATTTACTTCCACTTTCTGCGTCTAACGCGCGTTTCGGAAACCAAGTTTTTTATCCACAGTCACCTCAAATAGTTATATCATCCAACAGGTATTGTGTATCTAAAACCTTTCGATATTTAAATAAGTGAGTCGTTCTGGTGATCCAAAAAAACCGTGAAACTGTAGTAAACGAATTCCTTGGACAATGCTCTTTCGGTGGACAGGCTGTTGATTGGATGATTATCACAGATCAAGGTGAAATATTTGATTGCTACTTCCCCGAAATTTTGATCGTAGAATACGAATAAAGTACACATATTCTGGGACGCCCTGTACGAGAGAACTAATAGTTCATTTCTTCCACGATATATTCAACTCGAAATTATAAGAATTTTCTTAGTCATAATCAGATAACTCTGACGTTGGATTCGATTTCCACAAAATCCCGAAATATCCACGTAGAAGGCAAAATCGATTCCCAGACCCATATCTCTGAGCTTTTCCTTGTCGGAAGAATATTAGATAACAGACTAAATATAGCGTCTAAACGTTCATGAATAGAACATAATTTATCATGAGTAGAACTGGTTATCGAACATAATAACGTAGGGTGTGATGTGGGTTTACCAGGTTCAATAATATTCGATACCTATTGAACAACTAGGTATAATATAAATATTGTTTGTACACCGCAAACACTGCACCCTTGGTTCGAGTGATATCTTATCGCAGTTTCAATAGAGCTGACTTGGTTCAATTGCATGGAAGGTGCATTTGTGAGAACAAATTTTTGATTGGAAAACTATGAACTGTATCAGCATCAAGATATCAGAAGAGTATACAGTGCGCGTCAAAATTATGGAACAAATTCATTTTCTCAGAAGAAAAATATTTGGCAAGAAAATCCTGAAACAGGTCAATTTTTGTTTTACTTCTACCAAATTTTTATGCATTTTTGAAGGATTTTTGTTGCACCCTGTCAACTCTCTAAATTTTTTGAATAGGGAAAGTGGGTCATGTGGTACTTTTTTGGTAAGGTCTTTGTATCCTCTATACAGGCGTGCAGAAATTTTCAAGAAAAATGATTTTTTTTCGAAAAATTAGTTAGTTCCAAGAGGTTTTCAGTATGTGCACTTTGTCATGGCTCATTTACTTTGAGACGATGGTACCTGATGAAATTTGTCACCGAATGAAAGTCGACCATTACAGTTTTGTTCATGCACAACTTTCAATCCCTACGAACCCTTTAATGTGTGTTTTTCCACATGAGGGGGTTGAAAGTTGTGTATGAACAAAACTGTAATTGTCGTTTTCCATTCGGTGACAGATTTCATCAGATACCATCGTCTCAAAAAAATGAGTCATGACAAAATGCACATACTGAAAACCTCTTTGACCTGACTAATTTTTTCAAAAAAAAATTTTTTCTTGAGTATTTTTGCACGCTCGTCCTTGTGATTATGTTAACTCATTATTACTGAAGTTCTATCTTCTCCATTAGACCAATTCCTATAACTAATAATCATCAAATTATCAAAAAGCCTGATGGAAGATTTCAGACTCTAAAATTCGTGAAAGGAGCAACTTAGAGACTCGATATTTGCAGAGCAGATTAAGAGCTGGAAACGAAGGCCGAATTTATGAATGAAATTAACCCAATAATTCCGCAGATACAGTGTGGTCCAACGAAAACTTGACACCCCAATTTTCCGGCTTCAAAATGAAAAAGTGGAAAGTCCCTTCGGACACGTCCATTTCTGATACGAGGGTGAACTACTTTTCCCCCTTTTGTGAGCACAACCCCATGATTTTGAATAGGGATGAGTCTTGTTGCGATACCTCATTTTGAACATCTTATCGAGTACCTACTATCTGATCCTGAAATTTCGCTTCAAAATTGTCAACGATAACGAAATGACAGGTAAAATAGTGAAAGAGTACTTACTTTTTCTCAACAACATAACTACTAAATACGTTGGAAATGAGTCGGATACGAAAAATATTCTCGAGATAAATTCCACATTTCACATTTTCAATTTTAAGTCGGGAAATCGAGTTGTTAAGTTTTCGTTGGACCACCCTGTATACTTAATCGAAATTTCAAAAACGCTTCATCAATTTATGATTCTGAAGCTGTAAAGAAAATAACTGAACAGTGCAACCACAAATCCAATAATATTGTGGAAGAATAATCTTCATGTTTCATTGTTTCTCTTGCCATCGTTACTATATTTTACTCTCTGTTTATTTCACGGAAGTAATCTAACAAAAAAGTTCTAGTCTGTGAAATTTTCGAAAAAGGAAATCGAATTACCCTTGAAAGGAAATGAACTCCCCTTCCCATTTCAGATTTTAGAGGTTGCTGTCATCACAGGGCTGATACAAACTGATTGGAACAAATTGTATAAACTGTCTCACTACGAATCAATACTTGCTTTTTTTGCGTTTATTTGATTTTGCATAGGGGTCAAGATATAAAGGGCGACACCTTTTCAAATCTACAAACTTCATTACAACTCCCTGATAAAAAATCCGTGGTCAAATTTGATTCTGTCCGGCTGGCCGTCAGTCCATGTGTGCTCTAATTCTCGAAAGAAAAAACCTAGAGTCTTGAAATTTTCAGGTTAGGTTAAGATCATGAATATCCCGGTTAAGTTCGTTAATGGGCCAAATCTGCAGAATGGTTTTTGTGCAACAGCCATTTGAAATTTTGATTTTTCAATAACTCGAAAAATATTCATCTGATCGGAATGAAACTTGGTAGGAAGATGGACAGTATCCATAAGAAGAATTATCCATGAAAAAATTTGAAAAACATTTTTTTTTAAGTTTTCATATTTCAATTAAATTTCATTGAAATTTCCAAGTCGCAATTTCGCAGTGTGAGCAAGCGCGTGAAAGCTGCAGACTTCACGTAAATGCTTTTCTAGGTTTTTGTTCTAGGGAAACAACGTGCTATCGTGTTGTCCAAATGTCTGTTATTTTCGATGATTGAGCCGAAAATGTTCTCAAACGACTAGATTGGACTCACTGATGACGAATCCGGTGTCAAAATCGAATCTGTCCGGCCGGCTGTCCGGCTGGCTGTGGACACGATAACTGTCGAACGGAGTGAGCTAGCAACTTGAAACTTTCAGGGTAGGTCGCGCATTAGAATGCCACGGTTAAGTTCGTCAATGGGCCAAATCGGTCGAATAGTTTCGGAGTTATAGCCACTTGAAATTTTGAAGTTATTTATTTTTTATTTCAGAAACTACTCGAGCGATTTTTTTTTTTCGGTATAACTCAAGAAATACTTATTCAATCGTGATAAAACTTCGCAGCTAGTTTGAGGATGCTGAAAGACAACTTTATGCAAAATTTCGTGATGATTGTGTTATCAGAACAATTCGAAAAAAAAAATTCTGTGATTTTCTTATCATATCATCCTCATTAAATTCTGTATAAACCATCGAACTGTAATTTTCCGATGAAGTACTGGATTTCAATTCGATCTGATCTGTATTTTTGGAAATATTGAGAAAATAAAATTTTGAATAGGTATATCTGCGGAATCATTGGGTGGATTTTACCCATTCACGAATTCGGCCTTCGTAAATAAGGTCCAAACCTTCTCTACAAATATCGAGTTTCTAAGTTGTTGCTTTCGGAAGTTATTGTGTTTATGCAGTTGGCCTTCAGGCCGACCGTAAACACAATAATTTCCGGAAGAAACGACTTAGAAACTCGATATTTGTAGAGCAGGTTTGGGGCTTAATTACGAAGGTCGAATTCGTGAATGGGTAAAATCCGCCCAATGATTCCGTAGATATACCCATTTAAAATTTTATTTTTCCAATATTTCCAAAAATTCAGATTAGATCGAATTGAAATCCAGTAACTCATCGAAAAAAATCTAGAGAAGCACTGCCGTGAAGGCAGCACCTTTCGCGCGCAAGTTCAAATTCGTTGCCGAAACGGTCATCTACATTGAACATGCGCGCAAAAGCTGCTGCCTTCACGGCAGTGCTTTTCTAGATTTTTCGTGAATATGTTCATTTCGAACAGAATAATGTTATATTCTTAGTTTCCAAATTCACGAGTGAAATATTCTCAATTGCTATTCAATCAGTTCTTCCTTGTGCATCGTGATATGCATCTGGACAAAACACATTCAATCATTGCCACGAGGAAAATCCGATATTGTTATCGTCAAACACCACCCACGAAGCATATGTCGCAAAAATTACAAACCGACGTGAAAGTGACGAATACAATGACTAAGAAAACAAACCATGATATGATTGCAATGACCCTGTGAGATGTCATGTGTGATATAAACAGGAAGGCCATGGATGTTCTATAAATCTGATTTTTATCAACGCAATTTCATTGTTGGAATACGCGGATTATGTTTTGAATAAATTGAGGAAAATGATCCAGAACATTTGACCGTCAAACGAATAGTTGTTTTTTATTCTGTGGCTCTGGAGGTAAATTTGGGGATTACTAGAGTAGTACAATAGTGATGAAAAGTACAGGAAATCTATGAAATACAAAATAATTCGAATTTATTGCATGGAACTGAACTGAAAATCTATTTGGTACGTACGTGCAACAATTTTCTCGGATTTATAACCATGCTGATGATAAAGTAATTTCTTCGATTTCTTGAGATCTGATTCAACTTGCCTAATAAGTTCAAAAATGTCAACAAAAACGTTTGCAAAATTTGTGAGATTTTTAAAATAATTCCGTTATAAAAATGAAAAAAAACTTGAAATTTATTGTAGTCTAAAAAGTCAGTGTGAGTTTGAAACCTGAATATTCCGGTTCATTCCGTTAACAAGCAAAATCCGCAAATAGTTTCGGAGTTATAGCCATGTAGGATCGTGAGGTTAATTCCTCAATATCTCTCAAAAAATTTTAGAAGGGATCTAATATGAAGACAGTAGATTTTGCGCGCTTGTTCAAATTCATTGTCAAAGCGGTCATCTTTCCACGTATTGACCCCGCCAAATGCACTTTTAAGTTCTCATGAAAAGACTTGCAGATCCTCTAATCGTATTATCCTCACGAAATTTTAAATGAATCTTCAAGCTGTAATTTTTGCGCGTATGTTCTGGAGAACAGCGTGTTATCGTTTTACCCAAATGTCTATGATTTTCGAATTCTGAGTTGAAAATGGTCTCAAACGACTAGGTTGGACTCGCTGATGACGAATCCGGTGTCGAAATCGATTCTGTCCGACCGTCCGTATACACGATTACGGGCGTACGGAAAATCCTATCGACTTGAAACTTTCAGGGTAGGTTGCATTTTAAAATGCGACGGTTAAGTTAACGGGCAAAATCGGCCGAATGGTTTAGGAGTTAGAGCTATTTGAAATTTTGAGGTTATTTCCTGATATTCCAGGAACTACTGCACCGATTGGATTGAAAATTGGCAGTTAGTTAGAGCATAACGACACACAACCTCTAACATAATTTTGTTGTTATTCGATCTGTCAGTAAATTGAAAAAAAATTATTTTTCAAAATTGTTTTGAAGTTTTTTTTTTCGAAACCATTAACAATTTACTCACATCTTGAACTCTTCACTTCACAGCAGAGTATTCAGTTTCAATTCGATACAGTTTTCATTTTCGGAGATATTGGGAAATAAAATGTAAAATTTCGTGATTTTTTCCTCGATATCGTTGTTATTTTCGGAATAACTCGAAAAATACTGATTCAATCATGATGAAACTTGGCAGCTAGTTTGGAAAAGCTGATGGACAAATTTCGTGATGATCGTGTCATCAGAACAATTTGATAAAAAATTCGAATTTTTGTTTTCAAATAATTGAATATTCTGTGATCTTTTGATTATATTATCCTCATGAAATTCTGTATGAACCTTCGAACTGTTATTTTTCGATGAAGTACTCGATTTCAATTCGATCTTTCCTCTTTTTTTCTTTTGGAAATATTGGGAAAATAAAATTGTGAATGGGTATATCTGCGGAATCATTGAGTGGATTTTACCTATTCACGAATTCGGCCTTCGTTATCAAGGTCCTAACCTTCTCTTCAAATGTCAGGTTTCTTAGTTGTTCCTATCGGAAGTTATTGTGTTTACGTTCGGCCGCTAGGCCGATATCAAGGGTATCACCAAAAGGGCACATGCGCGCAAAAGCAGCTGACTTCACGTCAGTGCTTTTCTAGGTCTTATTGATCAAGAGATTTTTTTACGCGCTTATTCTAGGAAACAGCGCGTTATCATTTCGTCACGATGTCCGAAATTTTCGAATTTCAAGCCGAAATTGGTCTCAAACGACTAGGTTGGACTAACTGATGAAGAATCCGTGGTCAAAATTGATTCTGTCCGTCCGGTCGTGTGTGCTGTAACTTTCGAAAGAAAGAACCTAGAGTCTTGAAATTTTCAGGTTAGGTTAAGATCCTGAATATCTCGGTTGAGTTCGTTAATGGGCCAAATCTGCCGAATGGTTTTTGTGCTACAGCCATTTGAAATTTTTATTTTTCAATAACTCGTAAAATATTTATCTCATTGAAATGAAACTTGGTTGGAAGATGAACAGTGTTGATAAGAAGAATTATCCATGGAAAAATTCGAAAAAAAAATTTTTCTTTGAAATTTTTTTTCGAAAATTTTTATATTTCATTGAAATTTCACTGAAATTTCCGAGGCACCATTTCACAATGTGAACAAGTGCGTAAAAGCTGCTGACTTCATGTCAGTGCTCTTCTAGATTTTTTAGATACCTGGAGTGAAAACCATTAAAAAACCTAAACAATGATGCAAAATCTTCCAAAAGCATATTTTAATCGATACATTATTCCTTCCCCCTTTTTATCAATGTTAATCAATAAAATTCTTCCCCGTTCAAGTTGATGCGGAAGGAAAATTTATCCAACAAACGAATCTCATCCATTCGATGTCGGAAGTAGGCACGAGATTACCTCGATGTCTGCACGAGAACAAAGAAAAAGTGGATTCACACGTCTTTATTAATGGAAATCATCCAAGTAATCAAATAAAGACAATTAAGACCGACACAAATACAGCGGTTTACTGATTCGCACGCTCCAGAAATTCACGAAGAGCAAAAGTCTTTGTGATACTCCAGCTTTGAGAGTTGGAAATACCGATGACTGTTAATCTAGCTTATAAATAAATGAGAAATCCGCATAAACTTGTAGATAAACGTTTCACTGCATTCGTTATCGTTAAAAAAGTTTTGATACGTGTTTTTATTATATTCTTGTGAGAATGATGATGTTGTTTTTCATTGGAATATGGAATATGGTGTTGAAATTTTTCCATTTGTTGGAAGAATGTGATATCTACTTTAACTCTAAATTGCGTTATGTTCATTAAAAGCTATTCTGGCTTAGGTATCGGATAATATTTCTGAGAGCTTCTTTCAGGATGCTATGGTCTTTTATCGATTCTGTCCGGCCGTAGGCACGATAATGGGCGTACGGAGAATCCTATTGACTTGAAAATTGGAGGGTTGGTTTCACTTCGAAATTCAAAGGTTATGTTCATTAATGAGCAAAATCGGACGAACGGTTTCAGAGTTATAGCAATTTGAAGTTTTGATGTTATTTCCTTGATATTTCGAAAAAAACTGAAGCTATCGAATTGAAACTTGACAGATAGTTGGAACGTGAGGACTAGCAACTTTACGCGAAATTTCGTTGATATCGTGCTGTCAGTAAATTCAAAAAAGAGTTTTTCAAAAATTTTTTCGAAATATTTTTTCTCGGAAACTGTTCTTTACATTCGGGAAAAATTCGAGGCATACCTTGATCCCTATATTTCACAGCAGTGTACCAAATTTCATTTCGATACGAATATTATTTCTGGAGATATTGGAAAAATATAGTTAAAATTTCGTGGGTTTAAACTTGGTAACTAGTTTGAACATGGTGATGGACATCAATTCCGTGAAGATGGTGTCATCAGAAAAATGAAAAAAAAACTCTCCATTCAATAGACGACTTCGGCCAAGTTGCCAACCCACAATTTTCTTCACAACTTTACTATTACTGGGGAACGGGAATTTCAGGACAAATTCGACATGATAAGGTTCGCGTTATTCATAAATATCCGTAAAAGATGCATCGGCTCCTCAAACAAGATAATTCCTACCAAATATAGGTTTTTGTTAAGATCATCATTTCGATTGCTGGTTTTCCGTTCTGTAAATATGAAATATTCGGTTGGTTCCTGAAAAAAAAGGTTAATTTCGGAATTTGACTGATGAAAAAGCAATCTTTCTGTCACCAGAACATAGACATATCAAGTCTATGCACCAGAATGACAATCAATATTTTATGGTAGCATAGAACAATCTTTATTTACCTTATGATCCGTAAATCATACTTAGTAATTTTTACATTGTTGATTGTTGTCTCTTCTATGTTCTATGGATCATCAAGTAAATGAAGATTGTTCTATGCTATGGATATGTTACCATAGAACATTGAATGTCGTTCGGGTGACAGGAAGAACGTTTTTTCATCAATCAAATTCCGTGATTAACGTTTTTTTCAGGAACCAACCAAATATTTCATTTTCACGGAATGGAAAACTGGCAACCGAAATAACCAAGTTGATTTGCGGAACATATCCTATATAAATTTGACACTATTAACATGAAATCAGGAATCCCAACTTGAATTTCAGCCAATCGGAGATGATCTTAACAAAAACCTATATTTGGAAAGAATTATCTTGTTTGAGGAGCCGAGGCATCTTTTACGGATATTTATGAATAACGCGAATCTTATCATGTCGAATTTGTCCTAACATTCCCGTTCCCCAGTAATAGTAAATTTGTGAAGAAAATTGTGGGTTGGACCGAAGTCGTCTATTCTGTATAAAGCGTCGAACTGTCATTTTTCGATGAATCACTGGATTTAAATTCGATCTAATCTGTATTTTTAGAAATATTGAGAAAATAAAATTTTGAATGGGTATATCGGCAGAATCACTTGGTGGATTTTACCTATTCACGAATTAGGCTCTACAAATATCGAGTTTCTAAGTTCTTTGTTTCGGAAGTTATTATTATATTAATAACTTCCTGAAGAAACTACTTAGAAACTCGATATTTGTAGAGTAGGTTTATGGCTTAATTACGAAAGTCGAATTCGTGAATGGGTAAAACCGCCCAATGATTCCGTAGATATACCCATTCAAAATTTTATTTTCCCAATATTTCCAGATTAGATTGAAAAATGGCAGGTAGAAGGTTCTTGAAAAATTTCGTGAGGATGATATGTTGAGGAGATGGCCAGAAATTTCCATCAGGAAGTAAAGCTGCGTGAAGAGATGATTGCTTTGCTAACGAATTTCAACAAGCGCGCAGAATCTGCTAACTTCACGTCACTGCTTTTCCACAATTTTTCTAAAAGGTCTTTCAAAATAAATTTTCAAGTTTTTTTTCCAGTGATACCCAAAGTGACTTCGGATACTTTATCAAAAAGTAACTTATCTAGTATCAAGATTCTTTTCCGAAGTTTTTATGACAGCTCACTTCGTTGACACCACGATAATGAATCATTTCGCCATACTGAAAACTTTTCCTCGAAAAATTAAATTTTCATTTCGCCACATTGAAAAATTTCCTCCGAAAAATCAAATTCTCATATTCCACAACTATTCCAGGTGTACGTGAGTGAATCCCTTGCCAACCTCTACACCAAAAAACCCCTAGACTCCGATTGGCAGCTGAAATACACAGGCATCCCCGTGGTCATCCTGGACATCGGAGAATCTCGGGCCAGAGACAAACGGAAGATCCAGATAGCCTTGGCAGAACGTGGCACCAGCTTCATGCTCTGGAACGACACGATCGACAACCTCTCCGACTACAAAGTTTCGGCTAAATCGTTTCACACCATGTGCTTCTCCCAGGATCATTCCCTGCAGGTGGGATTCAGCTTCGATACGGCCCCAGCAGCACACGATCTGTGGACGCACATCGAGAATTTGATTGCGTGCCCGGAAAACATTTCGTTATCTCTGCCAGGTAAGAGGGAAAGTTGGAGAAAGGGTTGTGGTTGGGATGATTGTAGGTTATATATGAAGAAAAGTTTGGGGTAGGATTCGATTATATTTCTATATCAGGCACAAATCTATAGAAATACACTAACTCCACTGATACTCTTCGGTGCGATTTGTCGTAAACTTGCACTCTGTTCGTTGCGGAAATGTTGCAAACGTGTGCAATGCATAGGGCGAAGTTATCTTCTATCATCAGTATGCTTTATCTGTTTTGTCTCTGGTTCCTGGTTGGACGTGTTTTGTTTTGTATGTGTTGATAATTTTGGACGAAATTAATTTTCATCTTATCGTTTTCCCAAATGGATTTTTTCCATGAAAAAATCAACTTCACCTCGAAATAGTGGCGAAAACAAAAAAAGCATACAATTCTGTCATCGTGGGCCAAATATGAGGTTTTTTTTGGTTCGGAAATTCAGAACTGTCCTAGAACAGTTCTAGAACTGCGCAGAATCGATGCCCTGTGGAAGCCCGATTCTGAACTATCCTAGAACAGTTCCAAAAGCAATGAAACCAAAACACGGGATCGTAGAGGAAAAAAAAACTTCCGTTTGAGTTGGCAGAAAAGATGTTAATCATGTCTTATATATTGTGTGTGGTTTGATTAAAAATATGCGAAAGTCCTTGTCGCACCATGCAATATAAAAATGTTTTTGGGAATACTTGCTTCCACTTAATTTTTTTTTCTGAATTGTCTTCATTACTTCAATTATATTCCGAAATGAACCAACAAATTATTGGTTTATATAATCATGAATTTAATGACGAACGTATTTCAGATATGTGCTTCTTAGAGAAGAGTTAATTCGAAACATTAATATTTAATAGAAGAAGAGGACTCTTGTATTCATAGATTTATTTAAGAAGTATACATCCCAGGTGTGAACAATAGAAATAAAATCCATTAGATTATCCTGGTAGGTCGTAGAGAAGGAATTATCCTCAATAACAAAAGTTAAAATTTAACAGTTCTCCGTTTCCTCAACAAATAAAATAATCAAAAACCAAATCAACACGTCTTCGAAAAAGTCAAGTTAACCATTTAAATCGTTGACAGCCACTCTACGCTTGTGCGAACTACCCAATTCTGAAACAGTTCGGACTCTGACGTCCGAACTCCTTTCACAGTTTTAGAACAGTTCGGAATCGATTCTTAAAATAACCAAAACAGGATTACTCAAATCCTGAACCGGTTCTGAAATGAACCAAAAGTCAAAATCGCAATCGCGCATGCGGAACCATTCCAAAACAGTTCTGAAGTCGGAACCAAAACAAACCTATTGTTTCGGAGCTGTAGCCATTTGAAGTTTTAAGGTTTTTTCCCTCATATTTCAGGAACTTCTGGGGCGATTGAATTGAAACTTGGCAGTTAGTTGGAGAATAACGACCCGCAACTTTGAGCGAAATTTCGTCGAAATCGTAGAATCACCCAATCTAAAAAAAACATTTTTTCAACATTTTTTTCGAAAACAATTTCACTCATACATTGAGCTTCATATTTAACAGCAGTGCACCAAGCGTCAATTCGATACGACTATTAGTTTTGGAGATATTGGGAAAAAAAAATGTGAAATTTCGTGGTTTTCTTCTCGATATCGTTGTTTTTTTAGGTATAACTCAAAAAATACTGATCCAATCGTGATGAAACTCCGCAGCTGGTTTGAAGATGCTGAAGGACTACCTTGTGCAAAATTTCGTAATGACAGTGTCATTACAACAATTTGAAAAAAACTTTAAAATTTTTTCTTCAAATATTCGATATTCCGTGATCTTTTCATCATATTTTCCCCATTAAATTTTGTACGAAACTTCTCAATGTCATTTTTCGATGAAGTACTGGATTTCAATTCGATCTAGTCTGTATTTTGGGAAAATAAAATTTTGAATGGTTATATCTGCGGAATAATTGGGTGGATTTCACCCATTCACGAATTCGGCCTTTGTAATTGAGGTTCAAACCTTCTCGACAAATATCGAGTTTCTAAGTTGTTTATTTCGGAAGTTATTGTGCCTACGGTAACACAATTATTTTATCATTCAGTTAGTTACCCAACGCTTTTCTTTACAGGCATAATCAAAACTCTCGGTTAATAATTTTGCGTCGATAATGATTTCAAAGCATAGGAACATAAGGAAATGTATCGTTCAGTAGATTGCAGTCACCGATAATCGTGATGTATTGCTGTTACCGCACTAATATCCAATATTCAAAGGAGCTTCTATTTCTGGACCTTAAAGCAATTTTACCTAGAACGATCAAACTACTTCGATACGTTATCGGCTGAGAAAATCCAAGGTTATCAGTTTGTTTTCATTTAGTCATCGGTTTGTCCATTCTGACAACGTTGCAATGAAAATACATATTGCGAAAATATAAACAGGGGATCGAATGTGGGACTTGTTTTGAGAGTTATTTGTTATCATTGTATCAGATATCATGGGAAAGATCCAATCAGTTGAATCAAGGAATGTTTAGAAGAATAGATCCACTGAATTTTTCTTTAGATATCACATTGATGCATGTTCTTGGGAACAGCGTGCTATCATCATTTTGTCCAAATGTCTGACATTTTCGAGTTTTTTCCCGAAAATGGTCTTAAACCACTAGGTTGGACTCACTGATGACGAATCTTGTGTCAAAATCGATTCTGGTCAAGCAACGTTTCTACTGAAGTTGAAACGTACTAATAACATACCTACTTAAGATCATAACTGAAGCGCAATGTTTCACTTATTCTAATTTTTCACGTGAGGGGGTTGAAAGTTGTGCATGAACAAAACTGTTATGGTCGACTTTCATTCGGTGACAAATTTCATCAGGTACCATCATCTCAAAGTAAACGAGTCATGATAAAGTGCACATACTGAAAACCTCTTTGAACTAACTAATTTTTCCAAAACAAAATTTTTTTCTTGAAAACTTCTGCACGCCCGTAAAGAAGATAAGAAGACCTTGCCAAAAAAAAACCACATGACATACTTTCCCTATTCAAAGAATTTAGAGGGTTGGGGATGACACAGGGTGCAACAAAAATCCTTCAAAAATGCATATAAATTTGGTAAAAGTGAAACAAAAATTGACCTATTTCAGGATTTCGTTGCCAAATATTTTTCTTCTGAGAAAATGAATTCGTTCCATGATTTTGACGCGCACTATGTACTTCTACTTTCGATATTTCTGTAGAATGAAAACTAACATTTTATAGTTTGATGTATGACGTCATCTTCTGCTTTAAGTACGTGTATAAATATAAATATTTCCTTACATTCCTACATAAAATCCTATAACCCTAACAAATATTTGTAGCCTTCAAATGAATGAATGGATCCTAATGAATGAATAAATGTTTACTGACTTGAGGTAAATCAACAGACTGACGTAGTTTCGTTGAAATGCTAAATATTCTCATAAATAATTCGTCCACACGTATGACCGAGAAATATTTCACATTAAAACCTCATTAAGTATTTTTTAAATTTTTTCAGGTAAGAAGAAAAAGAAGGATAAAAAGAAAAAACATAAGCCAGAGCCGCTTCCACCGAAAACACATATATCAACACCATGTTTCTTCAACCACATAACATCTGTGGACGTGGTTGACGCACGAAGATATTATTCATTGAAGGAATATTTACCTAATGCTGCAGAACTCAATACGAGAATTCACGAAGTTGAAGAAATATAAAAAGTGCTAAAGAAAAGTTTCAAAATATAATTTTAGTTTCGAATATGATACTTCGTGTCATCTGTATGATATTTCAGATATAAAGGACTCTATTTCTACCTTATTTTTGTATTAATTTCACATTTGTAGAAATGTTTTATTCTGATATTGTTATGCCATAATTTTTTATGGGAATTCTTTTACCTTCAAGTGAGAGTGTATTGACTGAGATAACTTAAGGTATTATTTTTTATAGGGTATTTCTTTACTTAGTTTTAGTAAATGTTATGCTTTTGTTTCTTGAATATCAAAGCTCTAGATTATTTGCTATTCCAAGCATTTAAAACTGTCACATTTTTCATCTGTATGGAAAAATGCTTCTTTGGATACCCTTGAAATCTCCAGTTTGAATTGTTTTCCATTTCTCAATGATTTCACGAGTTTCTAATGTGTCAAATTCCCTTCTTACACTGATTTGCAAAAATTTCAATTATAAATTAATCTGTGATATCACATTTCAGTATCAATAATTATCGAGGCATTGTGAAAGAAACGTTCATGTTCTGATTCTATTGTAAATAAAACTTAATTTTATCATCAAAATATATGTAGTGTTCCAGAATTATTGCGTTTTCGTTTCCATTTGTCCTATCTTTTTCCTGGAAATTTTTTTGGGTCAAAATGATATCGATGATGATATCATTTTGTACAGTTGTATTTTATATCGGTATTGTGGGAATTAAAATAAAAATATTACAAATACCTTCATATCGCAGAACCGAAAGTTCTATTTTACTTGAAATTTGGTTTCTTGGATACCTTTAAACATTTTCAACCTTGCGGTTTTGCCGCTGATATCAATAATACTTTTGTGGTACAGGTCATTCCATTCGGAGGAACTCACTTTTCAACTTGGACAGTAATTTATTCGAATTTATTCGTGCATCGCCAACGTTTCGAATCTTTCGTGGTTCTTTTTCAAGGCTGGTATTTAGTTTGATTCGGAATATGTCTGGTAAAATAAGATATTCATTTTATCTCCGTGACAGACAATCGAATAACTCTGATTTGTCTCCGAAGTAGGTACACTTTTTAACGTTTTAAGGTATGTCTAGGCAAAAAAAAATAACTCAATCGACTAACTCGAAAACTACTGGACACAACGGTGGATTGAAAAAGCATTAATATACGGCATGTTCCATATAAAATATCGAAGTACTTTTTTATATAAGTGGCAACACCGCTCCGCATTGTATCATCCACCGTGACCCACCCTGTATAAATTCGAGTTATATTTTCATTATCAACTTGGGATGAATTGATCCATTGGATACTGGCTCTTATTTCACCATAGATATTGGAGATTTATGTTGAAATTAATGTGTTATCAATAATTCACTCAAAAACCATATGGAATTGAAAAAAATTACTGGATGACCTGTTATTGCTATCCCTTTGTTGAAGTCTCAATATCTCTCAATAAGTATCTCTTTAAACTCAAATTTCGATTCCTAGCTTTCTAGATATTCGATGAGTTGAAATGAACACCTTTCTCGCAAATCTCTAGGAAATTTTGGCATTCCTGACAAAATTTCCTCACTGTAAGTAAATGATATTTGATTTACAGTTATAAATGTCCGACATAAATGATTGAGAAAACACGTTAATGTTTATAAGTAATTGATTTAATGATAATTCTAATGATGCAGTATTTACTGCCTCAACCATAAATGAGAAGTCATCATCACTTAGCAATTAAATTTATATGCGCCAAGTTTGACAGTTCATCATTAAAACGTTTTCATAGTAACCTAACCAATTTCATTACGAACTTCAAAGAACCATTTATTTATGAATAAAATAATTCACGATTTTTTCAGAATTATTTAATATCCTACGAATATCAAACGATTTGCGAAAAAAAAGCTAGTGTACCTCGTAAGAAAAGCCACATTCCTTGACTGTGTGCTGCTTAGGAATCTTCACAGTCGTCCAGGAATGTTAGGCTCATCCTACACGGTAAACAATGCACTATTGTAGTCAATATCGAAGTATAGGTATTTAGTTTAGAGGACAACATATTATATCTGTGCTTAGATACTCTGGCAATGTATTGAATTGAATTCATAATATAATATTTCACCAGATAGAATGTGAATGTTAAGTCCATTCATGTATAAAGAGTCATTCATTTTACGATGGTTCAATGCAATGAATAAAGGAAAACATGCAGTATTTTATTTCAAAATTTCCAAACCTTGCACATTTCTGTGGTTCCACTCCCATTAAGAACGACTACAAATTCTAACAGTTCATCCGCCAAAACGACTGGTTTCCCAATGTGTACTTCGGGTTGCGCCTCTCATTATGAAAGAAATCAAGAACTACACATCTTCCAACAGAAACAAGTTCAGTGAAACAATGAAACCTAGGTCCTCAAGAATCAAAAGTTGGTAAAGCTGAATTACCTTGAATGCGACATCTTGTTGGTACGTATCTATCGCACTCAAAGTTGAAGAAGCATGAAACATATTCAATTCAAAATCAACATGGGATTATTTACAATAATGTATTGCTGGTTGCCTCCTTGAGAATTAGTGCTTTTTGATTCAAAGCATCTTGATACAGAATTTTTCTTTGTGAATTTATATAGAATCAAATTTTATTATGTATGAATTAATTTTCCAGAAATATTGTGAAGCTGGCATTCAATAATGCATTACAAATATAAATTCAGACCCACAATCATATTGCACAAGGGATTTTCGTTTTGATTGGGAAGCTTTAAATGTAAACCAGTGATTCATTCGGATCTCATACCATAAGCTTCAAATCTGAATTGAAAACCTGTTTTAATCGATAGTAGTTAAAACAATAAAGGTTCTGCCCCTTCATTGTCTTTTGAATAGATTGAATGTATCTGATTATTTAAATAATGGTCTTTATCAAACTTCATCGGTCAATAGAGTTTGAAAGTATTCTCATTTGTTCTATGTGGATGTGGAATATTGAAATATGGAAGGAAATCTACATACCTAATATAACTTTTAACGGGAACTGTAGAGGAGATATCAACCTGTTGATTCTCAAAAAAAATTGACATGTCATATGATACAAACCTCAGATTGTATATTGTATGTGTCATTTTTGCGCGAATGTGCTAGGGGAACAGCGTTTTTTTCTAGAACAGTTTCAAACAACTAGGTTTGACTCACTGATGACGAAATTCATGGTGAAAGAACCTGAGACAATGGGGGTTTTTCCTTTGAACGAAAACGCAGTTATTTTCATGAAAAACCTTCCGAACATCACATTTCAAACATATAATTTCAATATTATATTTCTAAAAAAATGTTTGATCACCTAAAACTGAAAAATAAAAATGGGGATATGCATTTAAAGGGATTTGTCTTGAGTGCACGATATGGCAACGACGAATTCAGCTTTCTCGGAAAGAAAAGGACGTCAAATGTGTTACTTTGCTTTAGGTAGTATACTGTCATGTTACTGACAAATCGCAAACGGAAATTGTTTGGTTATATTGACAGAGAACACGTGTGTACCACAGAATAGGAATAAATATTTCATTATTCTATAGCAGAAAAAGCTATTCTACTAAACAGCGTTGTCACTTCGTGCATGTCTGGCAAATCCCAAACCCCAATTTTGAAAATCTTCTGAAGGTAATTTTGGGAAAATGATGAATCAAACCCATAATAATTATGTTCAAATTTGCATTTGCAGTAATAACCCAAATTCAGGAAAAACCCCTATCGGTACAATTGCAACAACTACAAACTGTTTGGATCTGCAGTATCAAAAATGTGCATGACTTTGATGATTGCCAAACTTCGGAACGGAGACGGTACCTAAAGAAGAAGAAGAAGATGACGAATCCGGTGCCAAAATCGTTTCTGTCCGGCTCGCCGGCCGTGTGCATGATCACGGGCGTACGGGGGACTCCATAGACTTGAATCTTTCAGAGTAGGTGGTATTTTGAAATGCGAGTGTTAGGTTCGTTTCAGGGGCTGAATCGGCCAAACAGTTTAGGAGTTATAGACGTGTGAAATTTTGAAACATAACGACGCGCAACTCTGATCAAATTTTGTTGAGATCGTACCGTCAGCAGCTTTATCAAAAAATGTTCAAAATTTTTTCGAAAAAAAATTTTTTTGAACTATTAACAATATCAAAAAAATCCGCTCAAAACCAGACCTCTACATTTCACAGCAGTGTCAAATTGATAACATCAGAATTTCCAAAAATATGTAAAATTTCGAGATTTTTTTCCCTTTTGTATCGTTGTTTTTTCCGTGATAACTCGAAAGAGAAACTAGAAAAGCACCGACGTGAAGATAGCCGCTTCTGTGCGCATGTTCAAGTTCGTTGCAAAAGCGGTAATCTCCCTTAAACATGCGTGCAAAAGCTTCTGTTTCCACGACATTGCTTTTCTAGGTTTTTCACCTGCATATGTTGAAAAGTGAAGATGTTATAACTTTGAAAGCTTGTTTTCTCAGTGACATTTAAAGTCTGAGCCCAGAAAGAATAACTTCGTGACATTTTTTGTCAATGTAAAAGTACCACATCAAGAATGATGACACTCTTTAAGATTTTTTTGGGATTTCACTTTCAGTATCTGAAACAGAACTATTAAAAATTTAATTCGAAAAAGATGTCAATTCGACGAAAGTCTCAACTCAAAACGAAAAATCGAAAGAAAACAATTCTCAAAATTTTCTACTTCGTCTGATGAAAGAGTCAGATTTGTACTCCGAAACGTCCAGTTTACTTTGTTTATCGGATTTTTCTTTAGTTCATACGAATCTACATACTTCAAAATGTAAACTGTGCAATATTTTTTTTTTAGTCTATCACTAATCGTAGCGTTTGCAGCCTGAAAACGCCTGTTCATAAAACCTTTATTCTTGCTTAAAAACTACATAATCTTCTCGTATGTTTCTCCAATCTAACAACATCCCCTATGTATTCCAGAGTATCCTGGTACCAGTCACGCCCAACGCTGCTTGATTTCCATAAAGCCACATAGTTTTCATTTCAATAATTATAATAAAAACTGCACCCTGTGAACTTCGATTTATCATCATTCGAGAACAATAAACCAGCAGAATGGTTATATACAGTCCGGTCCAAACTAACCATCACCAATAAAGAACCCCATCGTCCGGCCTTTAACTCATTCTCAAATTGTCACATAAAGAACCGAATGTTATTAACTTGGTCTTTCGATGCCATCGCAATTGGGCTTGCACACAGACCCCACTCGGTACTGGGGAAGATAATTGATGCAATAAACAATAGTCGACAGAAAACAGTTAAAAGCATGTTATTGAGCTGGTCCATGATCAGGTTTTGGACCACAGGTGTCGCACCGCACACAGAAACCCGATGTAGAATCGCCCTACCGCAATCTGGGAGCTTTTTTTTGAACGCAGGGAAAAATTTCTCTTCATTAGTTGCTTAATTGTATGCGTGGTACGAATTCAAATTGATTGAGGTGAGTGTCGATGGGGATTTTGGAAAACGATTTGGCCCAGGAAGAAGAATCGGTCCTCCATTAATTTCGGGACAATCGAGTTGATAACAATGAGTAGTAAATGAATTGAATTTCCACAATATTCTTTATTTTTGAACGACAATTGTTTCGCCACACTGTGGCTCATGTTCTACATTTGGACTGATCCTGTCTGAAAATTTAATTTACACAGGTAGGTACTTAAATATGCTAGGTATTACAGTAAACGTGACTAAGGAGCGGTATTATAAAACTTAACTGAAAGTTATCTTTAACTTTAACTGACAGTTTTGACAGATATGTCCTAATATAACTGTCAAAACTGTCAGTTAAAATTGAAGATAACTTCCAGTTAAGTTTTATAATACCGACCCTAAGGGTAGAATGATAAGTATCGGTTTCAACTACAAGCAGATAAGAGAAAGCAATAATGGCACTTAAAGATGGCGCTGGTATTTCCATATAACATGAAAATTTTCAATAGAGGTGATCTAATTGTATCAGTTTGTTCATTTAGTAGAACCTTCTGAGAATGGGGGTTTTTCCTTTAAACAAAAATGCAGTTATTTTCATGAAAAATCTTCAGAACATCACATTTCAAACATATAATTTCAATATTATATTTTTAAAAAATGTTTGATCACCTAAAACTGAAAAATAAAAATGGGGATTTAAGAATGGGGATTTAAAGGGATTTGTCATGAGTGCACGATACAGCAACGTCGATTTCAGCTTTCTCGGAAAGAAAAGGATGTCAAATGAGATAGCTATACTTAGATCTGGTTAGAGCAGAAGACAACGACCAAGGAATAGAAAAAGAAGAGCACAGACTGTCATACTGTCATATTACTGACAAATCGCAAACAGAAATTGTTTGGTTATATTGACAAAGAACACGTGTGTACCACAGAATAGGAATAAATAATTCGTTATCTATAGCAGAAAAAGGAATTCTACTAAACAACGTTGTCACTTCGTGCATGCATGAAAAATCCCAAACCCCAATTTTGAAACATGATTTTGAATACTTTCTGAAGGCTATTTGGGAAATGATGAATCAAACCCATAATAATTAGGTTCAAATTTGCATTTGCAGTAATAACCCAAATTCAGGAAAAACCCCCATTATATCGATTTATTTCAAGTGATTCTAAAAATGTTAATTAAATTTTCAAAAAACCTCCGCAACATAGAGAAAATATTTCTGCGAATTTTTTCCGAATTGTCTGATGAAGGAGTCAGATATGAACTCTGAAACGGTCGCTTCGTTGATCGTTTGAACTATTCTGATATTGTTCATGTAGGCAACATTTATTCTAGAAGCTGCCACTGATAAATAATTGGAATCCGGCAATCCGCAAGGCCATCTGAATAACAATTTTATCTAATTTTTAAAATTTATTCTCCAGATTTTGGAATTGAAAACCTAGAAAACACCTTGAAAATACTGCAAAATCCTCCCAAATTAATCGATATCAACCCTTCACTCCACAACAGAAGTATAAATAAGTTTGCAGATTTTTATATTTTTGGAGAATTTTAGCAAGCTAGTTCAAAAACTGTTGCCCACATTGAGATCAAAGGTAAGTGTAACATACGAAGGCATAGAAGGGCCACTCTTTGTCGACAAAAATTTTTCTACCTAATTCCGAGTTTAAACCCGGAATTAGACTAATTCCGACTATGAACTCGGAATTATAGACTAATTCCGACTTCGAACTCGGAATTAGTCTAATTCCGAGTTCAAAGTCGGAATTCTGTATAATTCCGAAATTAAAGTCGGAATTAGGTGGAAAATTTTTGTCGACAAAGAGTGGCCCTTCTATACGAAGGCGTAGAAGGGCCACTCTTTGTCGACAAAAATTTTTCTACCTTATTCCGAGTTTAAACTCGGAATTAGACTAATTCCGACTTTGAACTCGGAATTATAGACTAATTCCGACTTCAAACTCGGAATTATACATAATTCCGACTTTGAACTCGGAATTATACTAATTCCGACTTTGAAGTCGGAATTATAGACTAATTCCGACTTTAAACTAGGAATTTTAGACTGATTCCGACTTTGAATTCGGAATTATAGATTATAATTCCGAGTTTAAAGTCGGAATTAGTCTATAATTCCGACTTCAAAGTCGGAATTAGTATAATTCCGAGTTCAAAGTAGGAATTATGTATAATTCCGAGTTTGAAGTCGGAATTGGTCTTCAATTCCGAGTTCAAAGTCGGAATTAGTCTAATTCCGAGATTAAAGTCGGAATTAGGTGGAAAAATTTTTGTCGACAAAGAGTGGCCCTTCTATACGAAGGCGTAGAAGGGCCACTCTTTGTCGACAAAAATTTTTCTACCTTATTCCGAGTTTAAACTCGGAATTAGACTAATTCCGACTTCAAACTCGGAATTATACATAATTTCGACTTTGAACTCGGAATTATACTAATTCCGACTTTGAAGTCGGAATTATAGACTAATTCAGACTTTAAACTCGGAATTTTAGACTAATTCCGACTTTGAATTCGGAATTATAGATTATAATTCCGAGTTTAAAGTCGGAATTAGTCTATAATTCCGACTTCAAAGTCGGAATTAGTATAATTTCGAGTTCGAAGTCGGAATTATGTATAATTCCGAGTTTGAAGTCGGAATTAGTCTTTAATTCCGAGTTCAAAGTCGGAATCAGTCTAATTCCGAGATTAAAGTCGGAATTAGGTGGAAAAATTTTTGTCGACCAAGAGTAGCCCTTCTACGCCTTCGTACTTCTACGCTACGAAGGCGTAGTAACACAACAAATATTTTCACAAATATTAAATCCACATTACTCAAACGCAGCTAGTTGACAAGTGACGTATGTCAACAAATTATAAATATATCAATCACTGAAAATACAGATTTTTCTGTAATACCTTTACAAAATATCTTTCGATATACTTTTATTGTCTTTGACGTTCCACGTCTTGAATGACAAATTTGATTATTATATCAACTGGCATATAAGGATTGGAGTAAAAACTTAGGAAAGCGGCAATATAATAAATGTTATTTTTGCGCGCATGTTCTAGGGGAACAGCGTACTATAATTTTGTCCAAATGTCTGTAATTTTCGATGATTGAGCCGAAAATGGTCTCAAACGACTAGATTGGACTCACTGATGACGAATCCGGTGTCCGATTCTGTCCGGCCGGCCGTAGACACGATAACTGTCGAACGGAGTGAGCTAGCAACTTGAAAATTACAGGATAGGTCGCGCATTAAAATGCCACGGTTGAGTTCGTTAATGGGCCGAATCGGTCGAATAGTTTCGGAGTTATAGTTTTTATTTTCAGAAACTACTCGGGCGATTGGATTCAAACTTGGCTATGAGGTGGAGTATAACGACGCGCAACTTTGAGCCAAATTTTGTCAGGATCATACTGTCAGTAAATTCAAAAAAATTTTTTTTTACATATTTTTTTCCAAAAAATTTTTTTTTCGGAAATCGTTGATCATATCCAGAAAAAAATTCTACTCGAACATTGAGCTTCATATTGCACAGCAGTGTATCAAATTTCAGTTCGATACGATCATAAGTTTCGGAGATATCGGGAAAAAATATGTCAAATTTAGAAGTTTTTTTTCGACATCATTGCTTTTTTCGGTATAACTCGAGAAAAACTGATTCAATCCTGATAAAACTTCGCAGCTAGTTTGAAGATGCTGAAAGACAACTTTATGCGAAATTTCGTGATGATCGTGTCATTAAAACAATTTGAAAAAAAAAATTCTGTGATTTTCTTATCATATCATCCTCATTAAATTCTGTATGAACTTTCGAACTGTAATTTTTCGATGAAGTACTGGATTTTAATTCGATCTGATATTTCTTTTTGAAAATATTAGAAAAATAAAATTTTGAATGGGTATATCTGCGGAATCATTGGGTGGATTAGATTAGATCGAATTGAAATCCAGTAATTTATCGAAAAAAAATCTAGAAGAGCACTGCCGTGAAGGCAGCAGCTTTTGCGTGCATGTTCAAATTCGGTTTCTAGAATTTCTTGTTTTGAAATATCCCTTTGTTCTCCTTATTCGCACCCTAATTTTCTATCGAAAAGTCTCTAGTCAAAATATTTACTTTTTCGAAAAAATTGGTGGGATATTTGTTCGTGGGATTTTCTCCTTTCTGATGGTGTAAAAAATATCCATTATTTCAGTAAATTTTCTCAGAAAGTGCAAAAATATACCACTATAGTTAACTACCAAATAAATTAATAAATTCTATATTCAATAGGACATCTTCAATATTTTGAGAAAATTGTGAAATCTTCTGCGAATTATATGCGTAGATATTAATTCATTGCCATTCAAAAAAATTAATATACCTGAATGACCTATGGTGAATTTTAGCCCATCGAAAGGTTTTCATAGAGAAGTGGGGTAAACCCTAGGAGGGTATGGACCTAACTACATTATATTTAAGAAAATATACCATAGTAATGTATATTTTTTTTGACACCATCAGCCCTCCAACTTTGTTGAAAAAGTAGATATTCCGACATGAGACTTTTCTATTGAGAATTGGGGTGCTTTTTCGATATTTATTCAAAATAAGGCGAATAAAAATATATTTCGAATCGAAAGAAAGACAGTGTTTTTAGAACCTAAGAAGGTTAGTTTTCACAGAATTTCCTGTAAAATTATTTTTTGTGGGAGATAAAATAGAAAATTAAAAGCTTGGTTATTTGAATTTTTCACAAGGATTTTGAAGTTATGCGAAAAAAGTGTGAATACGAAAGGTGTAGACCTTTTTAATTCCTACAACTATGCCATTTAACTTTTTCCATGGGACTTGCAGTTTTTCCGGGAATCGAAATAAACCCCGTTTCACCCTTAAACACTCGCACCCCCTTCTACTTCGGAACCTCAGATTCCCCTAATTATTTTTCCTCGAATTTGCGTTATATTCTCTTTCTTTTCTAATGGGTTTCATCTTCCTTTTTTTTTTCGGCTTAAAAAATTATCGACCCTGGACTATACATGTTCATCCTACCACATAGTCCCTCAGATATAAATTCATATTTCAACTCCGACAAATACAGTACCTTCCGGCTTCATACGTCAAGTTACATTTTCGACCGCAGACAAGGTACAATTAACTTTTTTGAGATCTCGAATATCTGCCTGTTTCAATAATTGAACTGGCCGATGCTGCAGCGGAAACAGCCGTCAAAAAATGCTATAAATTATATTCTGAAAAAACTGAACGCATTCGATATTCCTCTGCAGTCAGCAGATGTGCCTTGTTCCAAACCAAGAGGATCGCTAAGTGGATAGTGAAAAAAATTGCGAATATCGAGTTCTTGAAAGGCTCATAATATCGCTGACAGGAGGATAATTTTTGGATATTGCTCCTGAATAATATCCGGACTCAAGAAGGAAAAAAACGACCAGAAATAATTCAACAGATGTTCATCATATTCAGTCATCAGAATATACAGGATGATCCATAATTATTGTGCGCAATTTCCCACAGACGACTTTTCCTACAGAACTTCACGATTTTTTCAGTCTGTGGATTGCTGTGTTGGATAGTGTCATGTATACAGACGGGCGAACAGACAAGATATGTATTGAGAAGAAAACCTCAAACCCAAATGCCTGCAATTTTCGAATTTTAAGACGAAAATAGTCTCAAACGACTTGGTTGGACAAATCGATTATGTCTTGCCGGCCGTTGCCTCGTAACTTGGGAACTGAAATAGATAGCTATACTCCATTCACTTTCATAAAGAATCCCGGTTGGCCATGACACTCTGACACATTTCACCGTATATATTTTGAAAATGTTAGGTTATATTCATTTTCCTGTTAGATAACTAAGGGCCGTATTTATAGTTGTTCCTTGAGGCTTCCTTGAACTGAAGGCCGCCTTCAATTTGCTTTTCTATGTTTCTAGGCAAACAAACTTGTATTTGTTTCCATAGAAAAGCAAATTCAAGGCGGCCTTCAGTTCAAGGAAGCCTCAAGGAACAACTATAAATACGGCCCTAAGCAACGTTGTCCTCTCTACATAGAGGTCATAGTAATTACATATTTATTGACACAAATCTTAGATTTTCATCCAGCGATTTAAACTGTGAAAATTTGCGCAGGAAAGTAATTTTGTCTGTAACAACATGTTTTTGTTCATAATTTTGCGTTCATCTACCCTTTTGTATTCGTAACCCATTGATTTTATAATTTTAAAAAGTGATGTCCGTCCTTCGTTATATTCCAAATGTTCCTTTGCAAAAGTAAGTAGTATATCAATCAAAAAGTCTTCATTTTTGAAATTATAATTACAAATTTGTCGTTTCAAAATGAAGTCTACAGTCAGTGTCTTTTTGGATGCACCAATTGAAGAAAATTCTTTGTCGTCACTTAAAATCTTTCTCATAACTAAATATCTATTCATATAAAATATAATTCCTTGGTTTTCACTCACATACGTCGAAAATGTTGGATAGCTCGCGATAAACTATTAAACTATAATTATCAGGGTTACTATCAGAAAAAGCAGATTTCAATTCTTCATAGCACTTCTTGATACTTTGTCTCTACTTCTTCAAAACTACCTTCGGCATTTTTAGTTTCCGAGCGTGATGATTATGTTGAGATTGTGAGTAGAAATTGGCATTCGCATTCGGCAGCCTCTCTTCGAATTATTTTGACATTGCCAATATTTCACGAGTGCCAACCTGCGTCAGTTTTAAGTAAAAAAACTTGATAGACCCATTATGGCAAACCGGGATAGTTTATTAGTGTGAATGGAGTATACTTGAAACTTTCAAGGTAGGTAAAGCATCAAAAATCGAGGGTCTAGTTTCTAATTCGTGTCTTACGGGAGTTATTTGAGTTTACGATCGGCAGTAGCGTATCAAGCTGTAATTTAGTACCCTGGCTATGAAGTATGAAGTTAAAGGTATGAGCAGACATCTTTCCGAATATGATGAATGGTTTCCGTAAAAAAATATTTTCGAAAAAAACGTTGTTCAAAAATTTCTTCGGGAATTACAGACAGTACGATCTTGGCGAAATTCTGAAAAAAATTGTGCCTTGTTGTGTGATTTGTATCGTGAAAAATATCCAGAAAGAATACATCCTTTCAAATGTATTTTGGCACGATTGCGTCACAACTGAATAACTGAAGGTTAATTTAAGAATATCAACCGAAAAAATATCTTAAGAATACAAAGGTTAAAGAAATCGTCATTTAGGAGCTGTCGGAATGAATCAATTACAGAACATCGACAGTAATATAACAGTAATATTTCTGAGATGAACATTTTCGAAAAACACCCGGTGTCTATGTAACGGTGATAGCTCCTACGTAAGAAGTTGCAAAGAGAATGTTTTTGCAGAAATAGACAATTTTTAACATAAGAAAAGTTATAGCAATATTTCTAAAATAAACAGTTTCGGAAAACACCTGGTAACTATGTAACGGTGACAGCAATGAAGTTGCAGTTTTCGCCGATGAGTTCCTCTTGAAAATTGGGACTCAGACACCGACAGTTTTCATTTGTCTTGTACATAAATAGGAATTCCCCTCCTTAAGTGTTCAATTCGGCCCAGCCTGTACATCGAAAAATCTAGAAAAGCACTGCCGTGAAGGCAGAAGATTTTGCGCGCATGTTCAATGTAGATGACCTCTTCGGCAACGAATTTGAACTTTGCCTTCACTGCAGTGCTTTTCTTGATTTTGTTTTCGATAAATTGCTGGATTTCAATTCGATCTAATCTGTATTTTTGGAAATATTGGAAAAATAAAATTTTGAATGGGTGTATCTACGGAATCATTTGGCAGATTTAACCCATTCACGAATTCGACCTTCGTTATTAAGCCCCAAACCTACTCTACAAATATACACAATAACTTCCAGAAGAAACGACTTAAAAACTCGATTTTTGTAGAGTAGGTTTGGGGCTTAATTACGAAGGTAGAATTCGTGAATGGGTAAAATCCGCCCAATGATTCCGCAGATATACCCATTCAAAATTTTATTTTCCCAATATTTCCAAAAATACAGATCAGATCGAATTGAAATCCAGTACTTCATCGGAAAATTACAGTTCGAAGGTTCATACAAAATTCAATGAGCATGATATGATAAGAAAATCACAGAATTTTTTTTCAAATTGTTCTAATGACTCGATCATCACGAAATTCTGCATGAAGTTGTCTTTCAACATCTTCAAACTAGCTGCGAAGTTTCATCAAGATTGAATCAGGATTTCCTGAGTTATACCGAAACAAACAACGATATCGAGAAGAAAACCTCGAAACTTGACATATTTTTTCCCGATATCTCCAAAACTTATGATCGTATCGAACTGAAATTTGTTACACTGCTGTGAAATATGAAGCTCAAAGTCCGAGTGGAATTTTTTTTTAGATATGATAAACGATTTCCGAAAAAAAAATTATTTTTTTTTTAATTTACTGACGACACGATCCTGACAAAATTTGGCTCAAAGTTGCGCGTCGTTATACTCCACCTAATTGCCAAGTTTGAATCCAATCGCTCAAATAGTTTCTGAAATAAAAAATAAATAACTTCAAAATTTCAAGTAGCTATAACTCCGAAACCGTTAGACCGATTTGGCCCATTAACGAGTTTAACCGCGGCATTCCAATGAGCGACCTACCCTGAAATTTTCAAGTTGCTAGCTCACTCCGTTCGACAGTTATCGTATCCACGGCCGGCCGGACAGAATCGATTTTGACACCGGATTCGTCATCCGTGAGTCCAACCTAGTCGATTGAGACCATTTTCGGCTCGTACATCGAAAATTACAGACATTTGGACAAAACGATAGCACGCTGTTCACCTAGAACATGCGCGCAAAAACTACAGTTTTTGTTGAAAATGCCCACCCTGTACACGCAGAAATACCTCGCACCATTATAATCTGAAACTTGATCTGAACCGAATAGACTTTTGAGGGAAACACACAGTCTGAAATGATTGATTTTCTTGTAATTAAAAGCAATATTGTTTAATGATGCCTGAGTGTATGTCAGTGTGTCAAAGCAGTTGTAATGCCAAGCACGCTTCTACACCTAATTTATAATCTAGTTCTATCGTACTTAGGTAAAAAAATATAACTAATGATTTCCTCTCTCCTCCACAGGAAGTCGCAGACTTGGCAATCTGGCTTTTTATGTTGATCGAATGGTGTATGGTCGAGACTACAATGCATCCGAAGTATTAGAGCATTTCCTTAATGGCGACTTCAACGACATATCTATGTCTATTCATGACGGTCTTTCCAGGAAAGCATTCTATGCTAAATCGCGCCGTGTCTCTCCTTTAGAGGATCTCCCTCGTATCGCTGCGACCTCATCTTCTGCTCTTTCTTGGACGTTGGCCACATTTTCTTGCTTTCGATGATAGGCTTGATGACAGTAACGAAGAATCAATCAAATTCTTCGGTAAACCCGCAAGATTTCCCGTCGCGAAGCTATATGAGATATTCACATCATTGTAAGCAGTGTGAGTTTCTGAACAAAAAATATGGAGGCCAACATAGGCGGTCTCTCTTTGTTTGGAAGATATGGGCCCCTAAGGTTCCAAATTGTTGCATTTTCAGATCCTTTTTTCCGCCATAAAAATGATCTCTCACTTCTCATATGAAATGATGGACAGTTGAAGGATATGATTGTGAGGAAAATGCTTCTGTCACCGAAGAAGAGGTGGTTATTCTAACATCAAAACAAAATCATTGAGAATATTTGTTTAAGGTTTCACTCTCAATATTTTCGTTTGAACTCTCTGTCTATCCCCTTCAAAATACGGAGGTTTTTATCTACTTCGTTTTTTGTTATGTCTTCGAGATGGTTCAGCGTACCTATCACATATGAAAAAAATGTACGTTGAAACATATATCAGGGTGTATTCTCATTCCATTACTATGTGTTTCAACCTTGTAGATTTCATTAGAAACGAATTCTCCTATTGGAAGATTGAGAGTATCGCAGTAAACAGTAAGAACTGAGAACATATTTCATTTTTCTCGCCAGCAATAATCTGTCATTCACGAGTACGCACGATTGCACGATTCCGACCGATGAAATTCGCGCCATTGCCAAACTTCACTTTTAGTCTGAGTCGAAATCAGAAGGAATAGAGGTTTAGTGGTTGTCCAGTAATTTCATTGTTTTTTCATTAAATATTGATTATTCTTGGAAAAAAGTGTTGCTTATTGTTGGTTGAAGGTTCAAAGGTGGTTTGTGAACTATACAGATGAAGTGAGAGATCGTTTTTATGGTGGAAAAAGGGAGCTGAAAACGACTCATTTTGGAACTTTGGGGGCTCATATCTTCCAAATTAAGGGAGACCGCCTATATTCGATTTCACAATTTTTATTCAGAAAATCACACTGCGTACAATGTAAATATCTTTTTAATATCTCGGCGACGGGAAATCTTGCGGGTTTACCAATTCTTCATACAGGGTGTTATTTGAGGACGTGGGCAAGCTAAGGGAGATGATTCCAGGACAAAAAGTTGATATGAAGTTATCAGAGCCTTCAAAGATTCTTTGAAAAAGGATCTAGATAGGTACTAGATAAGTTACTTTTTGATAGAGTATCCGAAGTTACTTAGGGTATCTTGATACTCTTCAAAAAAAGGAACTTAGATACGTATCTTGAAGTTCCTTTTTGAAAAAGATAAGATATAATCCATTCACTTTTATAATCTATCCCGGTTTGCCATGATTTAGGTCTATCAAGTTTTTTTACTTGAAACTGACGCAGGTTGGCACTCGTAAAATATCGGCAATGTCAAATTAATTTTCAGCGACGTTGCCACATGCCAATGCAAATTTATACTCAACATAATGATCACGCTTGGAAACTGAATATGCCAAAGGTAGTTTTGAAGGTACAGAGACAAAATATCAGGAAGTGCTATGTAGAATTAAAATCTGCTTTTTCTGATAGTAACCCTGATGATTTGGAAACAATAATTTATCACAAGCTATTCAACATGTTTGACGTATGTGAGTGAAAACCCAGTATATCGTTATTCACATAGATTCCCAAGAACTTTGTGAATCCGATGAAATAAAATTAACCATTGAATATATTTTCTGCTTTCTAATTATGAACCCTATGAATTTAAATGGGAAAGAACTCAAATTGAACTGGATTTATGAAATATGTCCTATTCAATGAGTTTTTATTGTCTGTGAAACTCCAAATCTTGATAGGTATCAGCCTGTTTTAAGGTAAGGATGATGCTTGTTCTGTATCAACTTCCATGAACTTCTCGCAGTTTTACCACATTCCGTTGTATATGTGCAAAATCTGGAAAAATATTTGAACAAGCTATCGCATGATATCGATGTGTCAGTAGATTCTGTAAAATAATTTCACATTGCTTACCTAATAATTTCACTCCTCGATTACTTTACTATAGTGAAACATCGTGAAATAGTGCATCAGCCAAAAATTGAATTGAATTCTTAGAATATATTCCACTGAAAGTTATTCAAAACATAATATGGTAGAAATTCATTTAATCAGAAATTTTTTCCTTATATTTTGTCTAATGTCAATTCAGTTGTGGCAAACACTTGCCTTGACGACCGATCGTAATTTCCAAATAGCGCCACCTTCAGTGGAAAAAACCAATTCTACCGAATTGCCCAACATTGGCGAAACAAAAGCGCATCTTTGAATTCACCTTATCCTCTGTGCACCCTAACTTTTACTTGATACTACAATTCTGTGTTTCAAAATGTGTCAATTTGGTTTATTAAGCTACCTTTTGTGCGAGGGAGATTCGGGTATTTGGGTAATCGGAGATTCTCTCTCGCACAATAGGCCCCTATAGACGACTTCGGCCCAAGTTGCCAACCCACAATTTTCTTTACAGTTTCACTATCTCTGGGGAACAGGAATTTCAGGACAACTTCGACATGATAAGGTTCGCTTTACTATCAATATCCGTAAAAGATGCCTCGGCTCCTTAAACAAGATAATTCCTTCCAAATATGGGGTTTTGTTAAGATCATCTCTGATTGGCTGAAATTTAAGTTGGGATTCCTGATTTCCTGTTAATGGTGTCAATTGCATATAGGATATGTTCCGCGAATCAACTTGGTTCTTTCGGTTGCTGGTTTTCTGTTCTGTAAGTATGAAATATTCGGTTGGTTCCTGAAAAAAAGGTTAATTACGGAATTTGATTAATGAAAAAACGTTCTTTCTATCACCAGAACGAAAGTCAATGTTCTATGGTGACATATCCATTGCATAGAGCAATCTTTATTTACTTTATGATCCATAGAACATAGAAGAGACAACAATCAACAATGGAAAAATTACTAGGTATGGTCTATGGATTATAAGGTGAATAAAGATTGTTCTATGCTATGGATATGTTACCATAGAAATTTCCGTTCCCCACTGATAGTAAATTTGTGAAGAAAATTGTGGGTTGGCAACTTGGGCCGAAGTCGATTCAGTGCGAAATTTTATTTTTGAAGCTATGACAATATGCACATCATATATTATGGATTCGAACACGTAGATTACGAATCTGTAATTAGATTTTGCGTAACTGATTCGGTTTGGAAAATATTCCGGATTTGGTGAGAAATTTTCGAAATTTGGGTCAAATTTGGGCCGTCGTACAGATCAAACGCGTAAGGCTGGACAATATCGAATTATTTTGGTTATATCTGGGTCCTTTGTGAGTACGGAGCCAATTATTTTATAGACGAAGGTCCTCTAGTTGAAAAATTATGATTTTTTTAAAAAAGGTCCAATTTTTTCGATTTTCTTCTGGCCATAAAAAACGAACCAGACTCTCCACTAATATTCTGATTGGATTTTCTTTATCTACGCCCTCGAATTAGTATATGTTTTAAATTTCAGGTCGATCGGAGAACTTTCGATTTTTGGTAAAATTTTAAGGGGTTACCCTTAAGAAAATATCGATTTTCGAAAAATAATTTTCCGACTCCTATCGCCGTGAAATTTGGCACACTTACTAATTCGAGGGCGTAGAACAAGAATATAAGGTCAGATATTTTTTAAAAAAATCGTCCTGGACGTGAGAGGTCCTTGAAGTTACAAAATTTTGGACCTTTTTTCAAAAAATCATTATTACCGACTCGATGAGAGAAGGACGATGAAATCTGTTTTAATTCATAGATAAAGGATCGAACTGCACGTAAAAAATTCGACATCACCCAGCTTCATTATTTTGGTCGGCACGACGTCTCAAAGTTGACCAAAATTTCGAAATTTTTTCACTATTTCCGCCATAATTTCTAAACGGTTGTCACTGGACGATTTCTAATGACATATTCGTGATCTACGACCTCGATTTAATAGGAAACGATAACAAGGTCGACGATTTTCGAAAAAAAAATTTATTTGGGACTTAAAAAATTTTTCATAAAGAACCGCGAATAAACATCAAAGCGCAGAGGGGTGGGGGTAAGATTTAGCGCTTCCGTGCGAAATTTTATTTTTGAAGCTATGACAATATGCACATCATATATTATGGATTCGAACACGTAGATTACGAATCTGTAATTAGATTTTGCGTAACTGATTCGGTTTGGAAAATATTCCGGATTTGGTGAGAAATTTTCGAAATTTGGGTCAACTTTGGGCCGTCGTACAGATCAAACGCGTAAGGCTGGACAATATCGAATTTTTTTGGTTATATCTGGGTCCTTTGTGAGTACGTAGCCAATTATTTTATAGACGAAGGTCCTCTGGTTGAAAAATTATGATTTTTTTAAAAAAGGTCCAATTTTTTCGATTTTCTTCTGGCCATAAAAAACGAACCAGACTCTCCACTAACATTCTGATTGGATTTTCTTTATCTACGCCCTCGAATTAGTATATGTTTCAAATTTCAGGTTGATCGGAGAACTTTCGATTTTTGGTAAAATTTTAAGGGGTTACCCTTAAGAAAATATCGATTTTCGAAAAATAATTTTCCGACTCCTATCGCCGTGAAATTTGGCACACTTACTAATTCGAGGGCGTAGAACAAGAATATAAGGTCAGAGATTTTTTAAAAAAATCGTCCTGGACGTGAGAGGTCCTTGAAGTTCCAAAATTTTGGACCTTTTTTCAAAAAATCATTATTACCGACTCGATGAGAGTAGGACGATGAAATCTGTTTTAATTCATAGATATAGGATCGAACTGCACGTAAAAAAAATCGGCATCACCCAGCTTCATTATTTTGGTCGGCACGACGTCTCAAAGTTGACCAAAATTTCGAAATTTTTTCACTATTTCCGCCATAATTTCTAAACGGTTATCACTGGACGATTTCTAATGACATATTCGTGATCTACGACCTCGATTTAATAGGAAACGATAACAAGGTTGACGATTTTCGAAAAAAAAAATTTTTCATAAAGAACCGCGAATAAACATCAAAGTCGTCTATTGAACAATGACGTTTCGGAGGGTCGTTTTCTTCCATCTTCTGGTAAATAATCAAATAAAGAGCACACATGCAACACTATAAAACATAGCAATCATGTAATGAAGTCTCTTCCTCATGTTTCATCTGTGTATTTCCGAATATTTGAAGAGAAACCTAAAAAATTTCGTAATAGTAGGCGAGTAAAATTACACATTTTTTCTCAAATTTACGTCATTACTAGTAATCAAAGGATATCCTCACGATCGAAAGCAGCAACTGGTTTTCTCTGACGAAAAATTCACTCTCGATTTCATCGGAGAACCTAAAATTTCTTCTTCAACAAACCAGAAGAGATATTCAGATACGCATTCTTCATATTGATAATCAGGAATCCAATCGCTATTACACAACAGAATGGGACATGAAAGTAGAAAGATCGCATGACCTCTGCCGTCCAATTAATGCAACCATTTTCATACCATAAAACGTATTTGTACCCACATAAATTCAAGCCCTCATGCGTTATTTACATACCAGACTAATTTGAATGTAAAAATAGAAAATGAGGGTATCACTTTCTTCTTTATAGAATTCCTATGCTTCCGATCATTTCACATCGAATAAATATATCACGAACTATGCAGAATCGATAGATTTAATAACAGAAGCACGTAAGAGAGGCCTTATGCGAGTCGCTTTTCGATTTCACTGGGACTTTTGTTTCCGTAGACGGTTAACGACTGCGAACTTTTGGTAAGTAGTGGATTTTCGGATATGGAGTAAGAGAGGACATGAAAGTGTACTAATGGCTATCGAAATGCTGGTTTAATATTCTTAAAGTGTATGCGGTAGTGTTTTGAAACAATGAAGTTGCAAATGAGGAACCATACTCCATTCACTTTTGTGAACTATCCCGGTTTGCCATGACTTTCTGACACATTTCACAGTGTATATTTTGAAAGTGTTAGGTTATAGTCATTTTCCTATCAGATAACTGTACAACATATAGGAGTCGTAGTAATTACGTATTTTTCAAAATGTGAATCTACTCTGGAAAAATAGAGAAATTCAGAAAATTGTATGTGAATCCAATAATTCCAAAGACCTAGCGAATGTTGAAGAAACTTTTTTCTCTGTTAATACTTGAAATACCTCACGTATACAGGGTGATTCCGGAAGAGACCGTCAGATTTTAGGATAACTTTACACTAGTCAAGATAGTCTCGAAACAATGTTTGGTTTATGGTTGGGGTCTCTGTTGAGAATATACAGGGTGATTTGTCCGTTTCGACCGATTTTACTTTCATTGATAACTTTGGTATGGCTTATTCGATTTCAATGAAATTTTCAGCAAAGTACAATATTGATGAGCACATTCATTGATTTTAAATTTTTTTTCAAAATAGTCGGTTGTTATTGTGATAATTCCGGATTAATTGTGCAGGTTGAAAAAACACCCTGTAAATCGCGTTTCCAAAACTACGCTATCTGTTTTCGATTCTACTATAATAAGCCATTATTTGAAAGTTTCAAATCGTTTTGGCGCACTTCTAGTTTTTCGAGAAAATATTATCGAAAAAAGACAATGTCGAAATTTTGCTCAAATCGATTCTACTCTTATTAATGACTCTTGGTATGGCTCATCCAATTTTGATGAAATTTGCAGTGTAGAATAATCTGGATGAGTACATTCAATGATTGCAATATCTCTTAAAATACAGGGTTATAATTAGGATAATTTTAGAATTTCAGATTAATTGTGCAGTTGAAAAAAAACACCCTGTACATTGCTTTTCCGAAACTTTCTTATAAGTTTCAGATCCTACAATAATATGTCATTACTCAGAGGTTTTCAATTTTTTTGGCACACCTCCGGTTTTCCTAGAAAACATTTTTTAAGAAGAGCACAATCGAAATTTGGCTCACAAGCAGTGAGAGTATTCCGCACAAGGTAGGAAAGCTGTATTGTCCAAGGATGCAAAGTTGTTCATCACTTCCAAAATATTCTTTTCAAATCCAAAATATATTCTGAATTGGAGGATTTCATACAGGATATGAGCGATTAAATATGAATTTGGAATTTGAAAAGAATATTTTAGAACTTAAGAACTGCTTGGCATCCTTGGAATATACAGCTCCACTACCTAGTGCAAAATATTCTTACTGCTTTTGCGTCAAATTTGGATTATGCTCTTCTTCAAACCTTTTTTCTCGGAAAACCGGAGGTTTGCCAAAGAAATTAGAAACCTCTGAAGAATGACATATTATTGTAGAATCTCAAACTTATAAGGAAGTTTCGGGAAAGCAATGTACAGGGTGTTTTTTTTTCAACTGCACAATTAATCCGAAATTCTGGAATTATCACAATTATAACCCTGCATTTTGGGAGATTGTTGCAGTCACTGAATGTTCTACACTGCAAATTTCATCAAAATTGGATCAGCCATACCAATGTCATTAATAAAAGTAGAATCGATTTGAGCAAAATTTCGACATTGTCTTTTTTTGATAATATTTTCTCGGAAAACTAAAAGTGTGCCAAAACAGTTTGAAACTCTCAAACAATGGCTTATTATAGTAGAATCGAAAACAGATTTTGAAAAAAATTTTAGAATTAATGAATGTACTCATCAATATTGCAGTTCGCTGAAAATTTCATTAAAATTGAATGAGCCATACCAAAGTTATCAATAAAAGTAAAATCGGTCGAAACGGACACATCACCCTGCATATTCTCAACAAGAGACCCAACCATAAACCAAACATTGTTTCGAGACTGTCTTGACTAGTGTAAACTTATCCTGAAATCTGACGGTTTCCTCCGGAATCACCCTGTAAAAACATGGTTGGAAGATTCAGTTATGCTATTTTCTTGTACGGAAATCAAGAATCGAGTGTTGAAATTTTACTAAAAAATAATGGATAGAGTAGCCCGTTACTTTGTGATAGTTCATTCGAAAAAAAATAAAAGTATGTACTCGAATAACCCTGCAGTAAAACTTCTAAACGAACAGACAAACCTATGGAATTCCCTACTTTTCGAAATTCTCAAGAAATAAGTCTACAGATGACATTTAAATACCTTGTTGCACAACTTGAAATACTACAGTATGAAACTGTAGTAGTACTTCAAAGCCTGTGTAACCTTAAGAACTTATTCAATTTACAATGTGGGAATCTAGGTGAACTGTACACTGTATTGGGATGAACATCTTTCTAAACTGTGATGCAGCTTAGCTTCAGTCTGTTATCTTTGGGCGTTGGATAGCTTCTTATAAATTATGGTTCCAAATTATCGGAGTTACTTTTAGAAAAAGTAGATTCAATTCTACTTAGCACTTCCTGATACTTTGTCTCTGCTTCTTCAAAACTACCTTCGGCATTTTTAGTTTTCAAGCGAGATGATTATGTTGAGATTTATTTATTTATTTATTTTTATTTATTTATTTACATAAAGTGGAACCCCAACAGGATATACTACCCAATTACAGGGGTTCACTACAAACCAATATCTCACTATACATAATACAAGATCGCGAACACTTTAAAATACGTTCAACCTAAACAGTGAACTCTCCAACCTACTTGATAACAACTAATTATAACTTTTATTCAAATACAGAAGCAATTTTTTCTTAAATTCAACTTATGACATACTGAACATATCTATTTCACTAATGTGCCAGTTATAAAATCGAGTAATCCTCAAAAAGATTGAATTATAATACAAAGATGTTCTAGCTTGCGGTATAAAAAATAGGTCCCTTTTGCGGCCACCGAAGAAACGTACATTGAAATGAATACTCTGAATTGAAGGGGAATCAAAACCACTGTTTATAATGCGCGTCCGTTTCCGAAACGGTAATGTAAGTTTTTGGTGAATCTTCTCTGAACCATTTCTAAACTATTTACATATTTATAAAAGAAAGGAGTCCAGATCGGTGTAGTATACTCTAAATTACTACGTAAAAAGCTGCAATACAGAGTCCTAGAGAGGAAATTGTCATTGGCATTTGGCAACGTCGCTGAGAATTATTTTGGCATTGCCGATATTTCACGAGTGCCAACCTGCGTCAGTTTTGAGTAAAAAAAACTTGATAGATCTAAATCATGGCCAACCGGGATAGTTTATAAAAGTGAATGGGGTATATGTTTGCACAATTTTTTTTCCTACATTCAACTGCTCGAAATGCCTGTCTTTTACAGAGTGTCTCATAAATATGGATCGTCAATTGCTTTGTTCTTCAGTTGAAGTTTTTTTTCCATAGCATTCGCTCATTTGAAGATAATCGATAATCGTTCAATAATGTTAGGTAATGATAGATGAGAGAGAGAGAGAGAGAGATAAATGAAAATATCGAGTAATTTCAATTCGCGTCGTGTGCTTTAGTAGCCTCAGAAAGAATTCGTGAAGAATCCGATAACATTTGGCATAGAACTTCATGTCAAAATCTACTGGGAGTGTATCAAATTTCAACATGGTTTGAGAAATATGGAAAAAGGAACTATGAGAATGGCGAAATTTTTGGGTGAATTACACCCATTCATGAACTAGAAATTCAGATCCAACTCTGCTCCAGTGATTCCGAGTCAACAAATTGTTGATTTCGAAATTTATTGTGTTCATTCGTTTTATCGTTTCATTGGACGACTAGTTGACCTTAAACACAACAACTTTCGACATGAATAGCGATAATTGCAACGGAACTTGAGAATGAAGATAAAAATTGATGAATGAGTCAAAATCGCCCGATGATTACTTAGAATATAATTCTCACGAAAATTTGCATGAACATTAAAACCGCAATTTTTCGACTAATTTTCTTGAGAATCACATATATAGAATTATCTAATTTGACATATTCACGAATTCTGCCTGAGTTTGTCCATAAATATAAAAATTCTGTTTGATTCGTTTCGGACGTCATTTCGTTCATGGTCAATCAAGCGTCCGATGAAGCGTTTAAACGTGTAATCATAATTACTTCCGAAAAAAACAATATACAGTGTGTCACCCAGAAAAATCAGGAAAAATTCAAAAAGATGTAAATTTTGGTGTTTTCGACATTGTAAACGGAGGGTTTCAATCAATTTGTATCAACTCTGTAAGCGAGATTTTTGTAAATATTGGGAAAATAAAGTTTCGAAGGGATGTATCTGCGAAATTTACCCACTATTTAATGCAATACAGATCCGATGTGCTCGGGTGAAGGTTCATGCAAAATTACCTAAAGAAATGGTCTTTGGTTAATTCCGTAACCATGTGATTTTGTGTTGAAGAATACCTACCATTGCACATGGAGTTGTTTCAACCTTTGTAGTACTTGAGTATCAACAAATATCTTAACCTAGAACTTGCGCAACTGTTAAAGAGTCAATAAAGTTCGAAATATTATTCTGTATCGAATTGTAAATATACATTCGTAAGTTCATTTGATGATATTTCGTTATTTTATTCCAATAATTTACGCTGCTACTTTCTGGAGCTTGAAGTCTGATATGTTGGTTGAATATTCTTAGATTAATAGTAATAATCAGCAATTTCACTCTCGATATCTTCTGAAGCTTGAATCCTTCAAGGTGATTTCACTTTCAGTATTACTATGATTTATTTAATTTCTGTGTGGGATTGGGTTTTAGAGCATATTGCAAGCTGAAACGATACAAAAATTCTTGGAATTCTATAAAGTAATGGATTTCAGTTCAATCTAATCTTTATTTTCGAAAAGAAAAAATTTGAATGGATATATCTACGGAATCATTTGGCGGATTTTACCCATTCACTAAAGGATTCCGCAGATGTACCCATTCAAAGTTTATGCTCCCAATATTTCCAAAAATACAAATCAGATCGAATTGAAATCCAGTACACTATCTGAAAATGACAATTTGAAGGTATATACAGAATTTCAGGAGGAAAATAGGATCAGAAGATCACAAACTATTGAATAGTTGAAAGACAAAATTTGAAAATTTTGGTCCGAATATGGAATAACAGTTTTCGAGAAGAAAAATTTTTTCTTCAATTTACTGACAGTACGATCTCTTTACTCCAACTAACTGCTAAGTTTCAATCCAATCATTTCTGTAACTCTCGAGTTATCACGGAAATAACCTCAAAATTTCGAAGGGCTCTAACTCCGGAACCACTTGGCCGATTTCGCCCATAAACGAACCTAACCGTCGCCTTTTAAAATGCAGTCTACTCGTAAAGTTTCAGGTCGATAGGAGTATCTGTTTGCCAGAAATCATGCATACGGACGACCGGCCGGACAGAATCGATTTTGACACCGGATTCGTCATTCGTGAGTCCAGCCTAGTCGTTTGAGGCCATTTTCGGCTCAAAACTCGAAAATTACAAGCATTTGGATAAAATGATAGCACACTGTTCCCGTACAGAACACGCGCGCAAGAAGCATCATGATTAATCGTTTGAATAGCAGCCGGATGGTCGATGTTATTTTGCTTGGCACAACTGTCCTCTATTCTCACGTGTTACTTTTTGCGCGCATGTTCTAGAGGAATAGCGTGCTATCGTTTTGTCCAAATGTCTGTAATTTTCGATGATTGAGCCGAAAATGGTCTCAAACAACTAGATTGGACTCACTGATGACGAATCCGGTGTCAATATCGATACTGTCCGGCCGATCGTGGACACGATAACTGTCGAACGGAGTAAGCTAGCAACTCGAAACTTTCAGGATAGGTCGAGCATTGGAATGCCGCGGTTGAGTTCGCTAATGGGCCACATCGGTAGAATAGTTACGGAGTTATAGCCACCTGAAATTTGAAGTCATTTATTTTTTATTTCAGAAACTATTTGAGCGATTGAATTCAAACTTGGCGATTAGATGGGGTATAATAACGCGCAACTTTCAGCCAAATTTTGTCAGGATCATACTGTCAGTAAATTTTCAAAAAATTTATTTTCAAAATTTTTTCCCAAAAATTTTTTTTTCGAGAACCGTTTATCATATCCACAAAAAAATTTCACTCGGACTTCGAGCTTCATATTTCACTGCAGTGTACTAAATTTCATTTCGATACGATTATAAGTTTTGGAGTTATCGGTAAAAAATATGTCAAATTTCGAGGTTTTTTTCTCGATATCGTTGCTTTTTTCGGTATAACTCGAAAAACACTGACTCAATCCTGATAAAACTTCGCAGCTAGTTTGAAGATGCTGAAAGACAACTTTATGCGAAATTTCGTTATGATCGTGTCATCAGAACAATTTGAAAAAAAAATTTCTGTGATTTTCTTATCATATCATCCTCATTAAATTCTGTATGAACCCTCGAACTGTAATTGTACTGGATTTCAATTCGATCTGATCTGTATTTTTGGAAATATTGGGAAAATAAAATTTTGAATGGGTATATCTACGGAATCATTGGGTGAAGTTAACTCATTCACGAATGCGGCCTTCGTAATTAAGGTACAAACCTTCTCTACAAATATCGAGTTTGTAAGTTGATTCTTTCGGAAGTTATTGTGTTTACACAGTCGACCTATAATTAAGGTCCAAACCTGCTCAAAAAATATCGAGTTTCTAAGTTGTTTCTTTCGGAAGTTATTGTGTTTACGCAGTCGGCCGTTAGGTGTTTACGGTCGGCCTAACGGCCAACAGCGTAAACACAAAAACTTTCGAAAGAAACAACTTAGAAACTCGATATTTGTAGAGAAGGTTTGGGGCTTAATTACGAAGGTTGAATTCGTGAATGGGTAAAATCCGCCAAATGATTCCGTAGATATACCCATTCAAAATTTTATTTTTTCAATATATCCAAAAATACAGATCAGATCAAATTGAAATCCAGTTATTTATCGAGAAAAAATCTAGTAAAGCACTGCCGTGAAGGCAGGAGCTTTCGCGCGCAAGTTCATATTCGTTGCCGAAGCGGTCATCTACATTGAACATGCGCGCAAAAGCTGCTGCCTTCACGGCAGTGCTTTTCTAGATTTTAGACAGTGTAATTTTAATGATAACAAAAAAAACATTTGAAGCTTCTCATAGTTCCTGAAACTCCAAGGAGATCAAGAAATTACATGTGTCTATTTACAGTTAAAAGCGCCATGAGTAATAAAAAGTTTTCGAAAGCTGTTAACTCGACACTGAGCGAATATCAGTTTGCCCAAGTTTTCTCTCCGCTAACTACGATATTCGATTATTTCTGAATGTATTAAAGTTGATCAAGTCTTAGAGAGTGCAAATCTCCTTTCAGGAGCCTCTTTGGTAGTTCACTATAAATGTGTTTGTTCTTGTTCAACATACGGGACCCAGTGCCGCTGAGCAGAGTCGCCGAATTTAGGTAATGCAATTTTTGCCATATGATAACTGCACATAGATTTCTGAACAGATTACCGAGATATTTTCTCAAAAAAAAAACGACAAGAGGAATTATTGTTTTTGTGTTTCGATCAAGATTTGGAAATTCAATGATTTATTCTTTAAAGATTATCTTACTGCCTTACAAACCTCGATAAAAATTGGATTCTGAATATGAAAAAAACTGACAAAATACCTACAAAAATATAAAATTCTGATGTGAAGTCAGTAGTTTTTGCACGCATGCATGGAATTATGCAGGATCTTTCAAGCAATAATTTCTCAAACAAGATTATTAATTGATCACATTAAAATCAAATTTCCAGTGTAATTTATCAAAAGAATGATAAAAAATCTAGAAAAGCACTGCCGTGAAGGCAGCAGCTTTTGAGCGCATGTAGATGACCGCTTCGGCAACGAATTCGAACATTTCCGTATGCCTTCACGGCAGAGCTTTTCTGAATTTTTTTTCGTTCAATTACTGGATTTCAATTCGATCTAATCTGTATTTTTGGAAATATTGGAAAATATAATTTCGAATGAGTATATCTTCGGAATCAGTGGGCGGATTGTCCCATTCACAAATTGGACCTTCGTAATTAAGCCCCAAACCTACTCTACAAATATCGAGTTTCTAAGTCGTTCCTTCTGGAAGTTATTGTGTGCGTAAATACAATAACTTCCGAAAGAAACAACTTAGAAACTCGATATTTGTAGAGAAGGTTTGGACCTTAATTACGGGTCGACTGCGTAAACACAATAACTTCCGAAGGAACGACTTAGAAACTCGATATTTGTAGAGTAGGTTTGGGGCTTAATTACGAAGGTCCAATTTGTGAATGAGAAAATCCGCCCACTGATTCCGTAGATATACTCATTCGAAATTATATTTTCCAATATTTCCAAAAATACAGATTAGATCGAATTGAAATCCAGTAATTGAACGAAAAAAAATTCAGAAAAGCTCTGCCGTGAAGGCATACGGAAATGTTCGAATTCGTTGCCGAAGCGGTCATCTACATGCGCTCAAAAGTAGCTGCCTTCACGGCAGTGCTTTTCTAGATTTTTATCATTCTTTTGATAAATTACACTGGAAATTTGATTTTAATGTGATCAATTAATAATCTTGTTTGAGAAAAAAATTTGAATTTTTTTTTAAATTGTTCTGATGGAGTGATCATCACGAAATTTTGTACAATGGTGTGCTTCAACATCGTCAAAATAGATGCGAAGTTTCATCACGATTGAATTCGTATTTCTTGATTTATACCAAAAAAACCGACGATATCGAGAAGAAAACCACGAAATTCTACATATTTTTTCCCAATATCTCCAAAACTAATAGCCGTATCGAATTGAAATTTAGTACACTGCTGTGAAATATGAAGTTCAAGGTATAACTGAAATGTATTTCGAATATGGACGATAGTTTCAGAAAAAAAAAATTTCAGTAAACATACAATTTCGACGAAATTCTGCTTAAAGTTGCGCGAGAGTTGTTTCTGAGATATGTAGAAAATAACCTCAAAATTTCAAATTGCTATAACTCCGAAACTATTCGTCCGATTCGACTTATTAACGAACTCAACTCCGTACGCCCGTTATCGTGGTGACGGCCGGACAGAATCGGTTTTGACATCGGATTCGTCATCAGTGAGTCCAACCTAGTCGATTGAGACCATTTTCGGCTCAATCATCCAAAATTGCAGACATTTGGTCAAAACGAAAGCACGATGTTCCCCTAGAACATGCGCGCAAAAAGTATAAAAATAAGATTAATCGTGTTTCGATGATTTTTGGCCTCTCCGCTTTCGGAAGCCGATTACAACAACAAAAAATTTAATTATTCTTATGATAATGGTAGTTTAGGACCATGCGAAGTTTTTGGGCTCAGCCAAAAGCTGTGAAAATTCATTTTTGTATTTCAAATTGAAGTGAATGCTTGTGTGAATCCTAATGGAAACTAAAGTTCTAACTTTCAAGCATTTTTTGAGTAACTTTGAGTAATTTCGGGAAGCTGAGTTATTTTTGTTAATGGAACAACACTCATGGAGATCATGTCACAAAAGAAATCTGCAAAATACGTACAACATAAAAAGATATGAATTTTTGAAACATCGCTGGAATAATAAATTGAAAAGACACACAAAAATTATTACTCAAAAGCTGCAAAAATCGCGTAACATACACGGGGTATCTTTGGATACCCCCAGAAGAGAGGAATCCAGAAATCATTTATTGACATCACTACTTGGACCCCCCTGTATATTGAAGAATCAATTTCAGGTGAAATAAAAATCAATCCAAGCGGAGAGAATAAATATATTCCGTCAAAACACTGAATCAATGCATATTCATAATAGAGACAATGCACTCAATGGAAACTTGAGACAGTCTTGATTAATTTTTTATTCGATAACATTATCAAAATTGCAAATCATGAATTATACTGAATTATTCAGATAACTGCATCTTCCTAGACTTCCTACGTAACCATTACTAAAAGCTCTTAAATTTCGCTATTTTACCGAAAAATCTAGGACACCTAAAACACACATTCGATTCTGTCTGTTTTCTGATAAGTTCCGATGGAGCGTCTACCCATTAAAAAAATTGAAAATTATCCTAAGTGTGTTCCTATCTGCATATCTCCATCATTCACACGTGAAAAAAATGATGCTGGAGACCTCATAATAAGAGTTTTGCTGTATTTATGACCTGAGCGATCTACCCACAGAATAAGTTAACATAATGAGGATAAATTTCCAGTTTTGTCCATTCATGCGAGAGTCAGTTAAATTTATTGATTGACTCGTATGGTGAAAATTAAAAAATATATAAAATTAAATCGGTGAATATTCATTTGCAGATGGACAGACCGATTCGACTCCGAATAGATGAATTTTACTAGCAATACGATGAGGAAGACATTGTGAAAGTGTTCTCAATAGTCGACCCAATTGGCAGTTTTTCGAAATATGGCGTTTTCAAAATGGTTCTCTACTATACTAATTGACTATGGTTTGAGTCTTGGCAAGCTTGAACTTGAAATAGAAAAATTTGAATGACATTTCGACTCCTTTAGGAGAAAGTTACGAGACAGAGTGAACAAGTAAAATAAGAATGTCATCATTCGACAATTCTAACTATTTTTAAACGATTCTCGAATAAAAATAGTAGGGAATAGATCCTTAAACTTCCACCATTTTGCAATTGTTTATATATAATATATATGTTTTCTTAAGAACGAGCTGTACATTCTCTGGTATATCAAACAATATAAAAGCATGTGTGGAATAGTGCTTAGTATTAGCAGAGAAAATGTAAGCGGGATACCATACATTTTCACGTATAATACAGGAGCACAGATGAAAACCTCGGAGAAAAACTCTGTCTTCTGTTGTTCAATGAACATGGATGGCATCTCTTCGTAATTCTGGTTTTATTTCGACAAAATATCTTGAGATCATATCTGAAACAGGAAAAGGGACAGAAACCCACCAGGAAGCAGTAAATAATATTTCCCTAAATCTGCTCTTTGACCGGGAGGGTCTTTCGACCAGGTCCGGTCCTCACAGCGATGATATTTCAGATCCTCAGGTGTACGAAGAACCCTACAGACCCCTTGAAACGGGAAATCATCTCTCATGGCTCCCATTGAAACTAAAAAAGCCGAAGGAAGTTTTGAAGAAGCAGAGACAAAGTAGCAGGAAGTGCTACGTAGAATTGACATCTGCTTTTTCTGATAGTAACCTTGATAATTTGGAATCAATAATTTATCACAAGCTATCCAACATTTTCGAAGTATGTGAGTGAAAACCCAGTGTAACTTTCACATAGATTTCCCATAGACCGTAGACCTAAAATACCATGGTCTATTAGGTCTGTGCCATAGACATTAAATTCCATACTATATTAGGCTATGAGATTCCCAAAAACTTTGTAAATTGAAGGTGACACAGGTTTTGTAGTACTACTACATTTTAATACTGGAATATTTCAAGCTTTGCAACAAGGTATTTAAATGTCTTCTGTAGATTTATTTCTTGAGAATCTCGAAAAGGAGGGAATTCTATAGGTTTGTCTGTTCGTTTAGAAGTTTTACTTCAGGGTTATTCGAGTACTTTAATTTTTTTTTCGAATGAACTATCACAAAGTAACGGACTACTCTATCCATTATTTTTCAGTACAATTTCAACACTCGATTCTTGATTTCTCTACAAGAAAATAGCATAACTGAATCTTCCAACCATGTTTATATACGTGAAAAAGGTCCAGTGTTGACAAAGAAAAAAGTTTCTTCAACATTCGCCAGATCTTTGTACTTGAATTCACATTATATTTTCTCAAATTCACTATTTCTGCAAAGTAATTACTACGACCTCTATGTAGAGAGGAGAACGTTTTGTAGTTATCTGACAGGATGATGACTATAACCTAACATTTTCAAAATGTACACGGTGAAATGTCTCAGAATCTAATGGCCAACCGGGATAGTTTATAAAAGTGAATGGAGTATAGGTGGAGAACTTCAACGTACAACTGAATGCAAAATTTCGTGTGGATCTAATTCCCGAGATTTGTGTTCGAAAACTCAACGAATCTTTGCTGAAAAAAATTTCCACGGATAATGAAAAAAATTTAAGAATGTCAAAAGGACTTTCCAACCCGATTGAATCAGCTGACAGTCCGCTACCATACACAATGGTAAAGTTGCTGTTTCTTCGTCGCGGAATGAATGAAATCGTCGGAGAAGGCCATGCTCTGTTGGAGAAAATAAATGAAAAGAAGAAGTGGGGAACGCACATTGGTTAATCTTCGGCTTTTCAGTGGTCAGTCTCTTTAAAGACCGTTGTTGAAGAACATATCAAATCCGAGCATAATAGATTGTTTACTGACAGTAATCGGTTATTGAGTGTTACCCGGTGTCCGATAAAAGTCGGTTATATGGCGTTCCGATTTGGTTTCGATCCTTGCCTATGTTGAATTTTTTTTAAGATGTGTTATTACTTCAGTTTTGGATAAGTTGCTGAGGCTTTCCGTTGGTGAGAGGTTCTGAGAGATTTTGGATATTACCGGCTAAAGAAAGTGAGTTGGTTTATAATAAGATGTAAGAATACTGAGGTTGTTAGGGAAACCTGTTGAGTTTTCATCGTTTTGAATTTTAGAAACATATCGGGATATTCATGATGAAAAAAAGATTAAGCAAATCACTTCTTCGCTGTACACAACGTTTAGAATCTATTCCAATAGACGACTTCGGCCAAAGTTACCAACCCACAATTTTCCTCCCAAATTTTACTATTACTGGGGAACGGGAATTTCAGGACAAATTCGACATGATAAGGTTCGCGTTATTTATAAATATCCGTAAATGATGCCTCGGCTCCTCAAACAAGTTGTTTGAGGAGCCGGGGCATCTTTTACGGATATTTATTAATATTGCGAACCTTATCATTCTGAATTTGTCCTGAAATTAACGTTTCCCACTGATAGTAAATTTGTGACGAAAATTGTGGGTTGGCAACTTGGGCCGAAGTCGTTTATTGAAGGCATTCAAATTCTGAAAAAACATGACGTAAAGTCAGGGGGAGCTTCCACGCCCTTGTTCAAATTTTTTGCCAAATAAGTGAAATTTGACTTAAAGTTTTCCATTTATTTTAGGGTCTAAACGACAGATCATCCAGCTGAAATGTGATACACCTTCGTTAAATATCGACTTCAAGTCAAGAAAGTTTCCGAAAAAAGTTATTGTGTTTACTGTCATGCACAAGGCTGATTGTAAACACAATAACTTTCGAAAAAAAAACTTACGATCTGAATATTTGTAGAGTGGGTTTGGATGTTGATTACGAAGGCTGAAGTCGTGAATACTGGTGAAATCCAACCAATGAATCTGCAAATACACTCATTCACAATTTTATTTTCAAAATAATTCCAAAACTACAGATTTAAATCCAGTACTTGATCGAAAACGACAGTTTGAAGGTGCTGAATTTCGTTCAGATAATATGATCAAGAGATCGTAGAATATTATAGAATGTTCGAGAATTTTTTTTTTCAAATCGTTCTAATGACATAATTATCACGAAATTCTGTGAAAGATAGTCATCACTGTTTTCAAACTAGTTACCATGAAAAAAAAATAAACCAAAAAATCTCGAAGATCCCGGACGTTAATGCAAGCTATCATTTTGCGATCAAGTACTGGATTTCAATTCGATCTTATCTGTATTTTTGGAATTATTGGGAAAATGAAATTTGAATGAGAATATCTACGGGATTATTGGGCAGATTTTACCTATGACTTCCGAAAGGAACATCTTACAAACTAGATACTTGTAGAGTAGGGTTAGACCTCAATAGCGAAGATCGAAATATTCAATGGGTAATATCCATCCAAAAGATGCCTAAGAAACACCCATTCAAAATTTTATATTTTCACTATTTCAAAAATACAGATAAGATCAAATTGAAATCCAGTACTTGATTGAAGAATGACAGTTTGAAGATTCATACAGAATTTCGTGAGGATATGATCAGAATATGGCAGAATATTGAATATTTGAAAAAAAATGATATTTTTTTCCAAATTGTCCTAATGACACGATCATAAGAACATTTCGCACAAGGTTGTTTATCAGCATTTTTGTCCTAAAGTTTCATCATGATTGGATCAGTATTTTTCGAGCTATTTCGGAAGAAATATTGATACCGAGGGAAAACACGAAATATGACATTTTTTCTTCCAAATCTCTGGAAATTATGAAAGTGTCGAACTGGAATTCAGTTCACTGCTGCTATGGAGCTCAAGGCATGGGCAATTTTTTTTTCGAATATAAGAAATAATTTCCAGAAAAAAATTTGTTTCAGAAATTTTTTTTCTGATATACTGATAGACCGATCTCAACCCATATCGAATGAAGTTGCCTGTCGTTATGATTCAACTAACTGCCAACTTCCAATCCAATCGCTACAGTTGTTCTCGAAATATAAGTTAAATAACCTCAAAATTTCAAATAGCTATAACTCCGAAACTGTTGGGGTGATTTTGCCCATTAACGAACTTAACCGCGACATTCTGATGCGCGACCTACCTGGAAAGTTTCAAGTCGCTAGCTTGCTTCGTTCGACATCTATCGTGTCGTCGGCCAGATGGACGAAATCGGTTTTGAAGCCGAATTGGTCGTTTGATACCATTTTCGGGAAAATCTTTGAAAATTACTGGCATTTGGAAAAATAATAGCACGCTATTCCGCAGAACTTGATAAGTCGCCAATAATGAACCAAAGTAGGAATGAGCAATTTTTTCCGCATTCATCATCTTTAGTTCACGAAACTGTTACTCAATAAAACACGGCAATCTCATGTTACGAAGATACTGCAATTAATTCTGATGATACGGCCTCAATTGAAGACAACAGATTTGTGAGGATACCAAAAATGATCCACCTACGCCTTGTCTGTTCTCACGGTAAGAGTAGAATCGAGAAATAAGAGAATCTTGATTGAGAGTATCCACCTATGAATGAATTCATTTCGTTTATATCGGGCCAGTGGAAAAATTCTCAATGTCTATAGAGTAATGCACTGAAATGTTGAGAAAATCAAGAAAAGAACTGACTTGAAGTTGAAGAATCTTTTGAGTCTACTCATTAAGTGTTGAATCTACCATGAAAATATATCTAGCAGTTATATCTTTAGATAGGTTTGACAGAGCTGAGGCTCCACTTAGCTTCAATACAAAATTCCAAACTTCTAATCATACAGTTTGACAATTTGAAAATTTACTTGCCTATTGAAAGAAAAGAGGTAAGAATGATTAGTAAGTTTTGTCCAAATATTTGTAATTTTCGAATTTTTTCCCGAAATTAGTCTCAAACGACTAGGTTGTACTCAATGATGACGAATCCGGTGTCAGAATCGATTCTGTTCGGCCGGCCAGCCGACGACACGATAACTGTAGAAAGAAATACTCATAACTAAACTAAATACTCAATATATTGTGAATAAATCGAATACATTCACATGAAACTAATGCTACTTCTACCGTAAGCCTTATTCATTATGGATTGACAAATGAATTTTTCAACACTCATATGATTCGTCTTGAAAAAGCTGTAATCAATAAGCCTTGTACAACTTTGCTTTCATCGGTAAAATCACTTTGAGCGAAGAGTATTCATCACCAGATATTTCCTTCTTGAGACTCTTTTTTTCAATGGTCAGTTCCATCAGTAGAACATTTACGTTGTTCCTTAATGATCAATTCAACAGACAGATTTCTGGAAGGCATAGCATTCCTCTTAAGTAAATTTCTATGCTTGTATTATGGGCCTGGAAAAAAATTGACTTCATGAATGTGATATAATATTTCATGAGCAATTCGTGCTTGCCTTTATAAAAATGATCATCATCGGTAAAATGCAGGTAAATGACTCTCATAAATCTTGTTTGTTGGTTTTTATCGATTCTTCAAAACTTTCAGGAACTACTTCTTAAAGGAAGTTTCTTTCACCCTTACTCCAAATTTTTTACCGGGCTCTAGAAATCTATGGGAAGGGACATTTGATTTTGCTTTTCCTCAGTAAAAGCACTTGTAAAATCGCACAAACGCCAAGAAAAATGCATGATTTTTCTCATTATCTCAACATTTCTTTCAACTTGTCAATGATACCGTCTGTACCTCGGGATATTCGGATAGTCATCAGAGGGAGTAGCGCTCATCTTCATTCGCTAATGGTCAGTTGAAATTTTGAGATTCATTCCCTGATATTTCAGGAACTACTCATGCGGTTGAATTGAAACTCGACAGTTAGTTGAAGTATATCAACGCCCAACTCTCAACGAGATTTCATTGGGGTCACACTGTCAGTAAATTTAGAAAAACATTTTTTTCGAATTTTTTTCTTCGCAAAATTTTTATTCAATCCGAAAAAAACTTCTGCTTATACCTTGAACATCATATTTTACAGCAGTGTAACAAATTTCATTTTGACACGGCTATATTTTCTGGAGATATTGGGAAAAATTATATAAAATTTCGTGTTTTTTCTGGATAACGGTGTTTTTTCAGAGTTAGCTTAAACAATACTAATTCAATCAAAATAAACTTGGCAGATAGTTTAGGTAAGGGTGGTAACTTTCCAATTCGACACACTATTTAACCAACTAATGAAAAATCATTTCCTTAAAACCCACAGTTCCAATAGGAATATCCAACGTATATTGCGTTGTCCAAAAGTGTTGTTCACTAAAATAACTAAATTAAAAACCAATTTGAATCTTCAATTTCATAGTTGCAGTATAATCAGGATATTAGATTCAACTTTTTCAGTGGACGGTGCTGATTTTTCACTTCTCCTCTGTCAGTAAGGCAATCAAATAGGATTGGAAAAGGCATAGTGTAAATTTTGATTTCCCAATTTTATCAGGTACAAATTTCTTCGAATCATTGGGTAACACATTCCAATAACTCGAGAACTAATGTGTAGATTTGGCCCATTTACGAACTCAATCGATGCTTTATACGTCGTTTGCATATTCCAGGTATTCCTCCAAGAGTTCATAGTGACATTCGATGGAGATATTTGATTGGCGTGAAACTTTTAATGTAGATATCAAAAAAAATAAAATTTCAAAAACAATAACGTGATAATATATATGTATGTGTTGATAATGTAATCACTGCAACATAGGGGAAAATCAATCAACTGTTATGCATTTATTAGTGAATGAATATTCCAGCGATTATATTTGCTAATTGAATTAAAAAATATGGCAACAGATTCTCTAACAGACTCAATGAATTGGTTCCACATCGTAGTAACCTACTAACCTTTCAACTTTTCTCGTGAAGATACATTATTTTTTATTACTCAACTATTAAAGATCGGAAGAAATCTAGAATAAGATTGTATGTTCGGAGTGACTCACAATTTTCTCCGTTACCAGTAAGGTAATGAAAACTATATACTAGATTCGACTCATTTAATCATTAGATTCAAGAAAGAATTGGATTAAAATTGAGTTTCGATCACGAGAACACAATATATTGTTGAAAAACTCCTTTGAAAATCACAATAATAATAATATAGCATCCTGTTGCTCTGCTCGTAGAGTTTCACACAAGGAACCTCTGAATTAATTTTGATACGCATTTCATTTTCACGAAAAGAAGGTGCAGATGGACAGTTTACGAATATTCGATTGAATTTAAGTCAGCTTAGATTTTAGATGAAACTAGAAAAGCACTGCCATGAAGGCAGCAGCTTTTGCGCGCATGTTCAATGGAGATACCCGCTTAAGCAACGAATTTGAACATGCCCAAAAGCTGCTGGCTTCACAGCAGTGCTTTTTCCTATAGAATACTGGATATCAATTCGATATAATCTGTATTTTTAGAAATATTGAGAAAATAAAATTTTGAATGGGTATATCTACGGAATCGTTGGGCGGATTTTACCCATTCACCAATTCGACCTTCGCAATTGAGTCCCAAACCTACTCTACAAATATCGAGTCTTATTACAAAGGCCGAATTCGTGAATGGGTAAAATCCACCCAATGATTCCGCAAACATACACCCATTCACAATTTTATCTTCCCAATATTTCCGAGAAATCAGGAAAAATCGAATTGAAATGCAGTACTTTATCGAAAAATGACAGAATTTAATGAGGATAATGTGATAAGAAGATCACAGAATATTGAATATTCGAAAAAAAAATCAGAAATCTTTTTAAAATTGTTCTAATCACACTATAATCACGAAATTTCGCACAAAATTGTCATTAAGCATCTTCAAACTAGCTGCGAAGATTCATTTCGATTGAATCAGTATTTCTTGAGTTATACCAAAAAAAAACGACATCTAGAAGAAAACCACGAAATTGTACATATTTTTCCTAATATCTCCAAAACTAATAGCCGTATATCCCTGCTATGAAATATGGAGCTCATAGTATGCGCTGAATTTTTTCAAAAGTGATGAACAGTTCACGAAAATAAAATTTTTCTCCAAACAGTTTCGAAAAAAAATTTTTTCAAAATTTACTAATAGTATGATTTCCACAAAATTTCGTGAAAAGTTGAGCGTTGCTTTACTCCAACAAACTACTAAGTTTCGATTCAATCGTTTCAGTAGTTCCCGAATTACCGCCAAAATAAAGTCAAAACTTTAAAAGACCCTAACTCCAAAACCGTTTGGCCGATTGTGCCCATTAACGAACTCAACCGTCGCATTTTGAAATGCAACCTACCCTGAAAGTTTCAGGTCGATATGATTCTCCGTACGACCGTAATTGGGCCTACGGACGGCCGGCCGGCCGGACAGAATCGTTTTTGACACCGGATTCGTCATCAGTGAGGCCAACCTTGTCGTTTGAGACCTTGTGAGTGATATCTTTTTGCCTACATATCTGTGATGATCGATTTTTTCCTAATAATGTTTCCAAACGACTTGGTTGGACTCACCGATAAAGAATCCGATGCCGAATCGTTTCTGACCGGCCTGCCGGCTGAATGTAGACACGCTAACATGAAAACTGAGATATTTCGTTATTATCGTGTCATTAAAACCATTTGAAAATATAATTCAAAATTCTCTTTCGAATATTCCATATTCTGCCATCTTTTTCCCAATTATCCTCAGGAATTCTGCATGAACCTTCAAACTGTCATTTTTCAATCAAGTACTGAATTTTAATCCGATGAAATCTGTACTATCGGGAATATTAGGGCAATAACATTTGAATGGGGATATCTGTGAAATCATTGAGTGGATTTTACCCATTCACGAATTTAGCTTTCGTAATCAACGTCCAAACCTATTCTACAGAAACTAGGTTTCTTGAGTAGTTTCTATCGGAAGTAATTGTATTCACGATCAGCCGACTCGGAAACTCGATATTTATTGAGTATGTTTTTGGCTTAATAACGAAGGTTGAATTCGTGAATGGGTGAAATTCGCTCAATGATTTCGTGGCGACCCATTTAAAATGTAATTTTCCCAATATTTCCAAATAAACAGATGGGATCGAATGTAAATCCAGTACTTGGTTGAAAGATCATGCAGAATTTTACGAGGACCACATGAAAAGAAAATGGTCAAATCCTTCCATCAGAAAGTAAAGCTGCGTTTGGCAGGATAATAGCCCTCCCCAACCCATCTTGCACCTCAAGAATGAAGGTGTTGTAAACGTCTCACCTCAATTTTTTAGGAATTTGAAAGTCGAACAATATGCAAAATTGCACTATCAAATACTATCAACTTCATCAAAAGCTTCCAGTTAGAAATATAGGTTGTGTTTATGGTGGCCCCTCAAGTGTTAACAGAGCATTATCCTGACCATGACCTTTCTCGTGGATTATAATTGGTATGGGAACTGATGAAATTTGACCGGCAATTTCACCACGAATCCCATCGTACAATTCGCTACATTGAAAGTTCAGAAATATGCAACTTTATAAGTGTTCGTCCATAAAAGTGAAATTTAATTACTCATTCGTGTGTTGAGGGTTCACTCTTGAAATTTATACGATTTCAGCATTCTGTAACTGACGGTCTTGGTATTCGTTGAAGTTGCGGCATATACATATTGAATTACTTATCCTATGTGGTTCATGGGTTTTCATATTGCTTCGTTAAATTTTATGTCCATTTCATCATTCACACTACTGGTTTATCTATTTCAAACTGTTGCATTTTCAGGGACCCGATCAAATTGAAATCTAGTACTCGGTTTGAAAAATGACGACGCGAAAGTACGTGTAAAATTTTGTGGGTATCGTACGGTTCGAGCTTTGCTGATTTCATCTGAAAGTTTAGCAGCATTGAGTTAGCACGCTCATTCAAATGAAAAAGTTCCCCTTTTAAATATCCTGAACTCACTACAGTGCATTTCTCTAGTTTTTTATTTAAGTATCGGCAAGTTTAGACCAAATGTTCTCAACTATGGTTAGTTCTCTAAAATACTGGTTTCTGTTTTTTGCCTGATAAAAAAAGAATAAGTCCACAGATTTCCACATATTTTCCCATCGGATATATGATGTTTATTTTAGTCTTCAAATGCAATTTAGAGGTTAAATGAAGGATCATCCATTTCTCCAAGTACATGAGAAGTGAATTGGCTCCAACCTAAAATGCACATCGTTGTGACAGTCTGAAAATAAACAAATCATCGAAAACACCTTCAAAATATCACAATGTACGTTTTAATAACAGTATTATTTAGCATTCTCAAGCAGACATGATGTCTGATGGCGTAGAGGGCATAGACATATTAAACTATTTTATACGTCTATGGTAGGGGGCAATAAATTCATAGAAGAGGTATTAATCCATAGACCACAGCATGAATTTATAGATAACAGCATGAGTTAATAGAAGAAAAGTATGAATCTATCAGGGTTCATAGATAGGGAAGTTGAGCAATAAGTGAGCTTTCAGACCTTGGGGGTTCCTGAGGTAAAAGGCGGTCGATGGAAAATTAGGGTTGGCAAGCCTGTTCAGTTATTTTGGTTATTTTTATTGTTTTCTGTTAAATAACCCCGAAATAGAGAATCTTCAATTTTTCATAGGATATGTTTGGAAAATGTCATTTCATTGTCTTAACTTTTGTTTATTTATCTTCCCATAGTGATCAGAAGAATTTGGATCGCTTGTTTTATTGATATACTTACCTGATTCCATCATAATTGAAGCAAATATAGGGATTTTTTGCATTACCAGCAGGGGAATTTAGTGAAAGGTGCCTAGACCCTGTCATGAAATTTTTTCGAAAACTTTTTATCATATTCGAAAAAACTTCTGCTGAGGCATTGAGCTTTGTATGTCGCAGTAGTGTACCAAACTTCAGTTCGATCCCAACATAATTTTTGGAGATATTTGGAAAAAAATGTCTCAAATTGCGTGGTTTTTTCCTCGATATTGTTGTTTTTTTTGTTTCTTAGCAGCTAGTTAGTGAATATGCTGATTGACAACTTTATGCAAAGTTACGAGATGATCTTGCCATCAGAACAAAGTGAAAAAAAAAATTTAATTTTTCAAATATTCAATATCCTGTGATCATCTGAATGTATTATCCTCATGAAATTCTGTATGAGCTTTCAAACTTTCATTTTTCGATAAAGTACTGGATTTCAATTCGATATAATCTGTATTTTTGGAAATATTGGGAAAATAAAATTTTGAATGGGTATATCTGCGGAATCATTGGGTGGATTCTTCTGGAAGTTATTGTGTTTACGGTCGGCCGTTAGGAGATGTCTAGATAACAGCATAGAACCAGAGACGACAACAGAAGACTATGCTCACGATTCATATGCACTCATGATACATAGAAAAATTTTGAATGCACCTTACTCATAACCATCGATGATAGGAAAAAGTATAAATTCATACCATTACATATTCATATAATAAGACCCATGATGTGAGCAAAACATGAAGTGCTCATCTGCTTTTCTGTGATCGTATTTACCAATGATGACGTCACTTTTTTCATTCAAATTCCAAGAAATATATATTCTGTGCTTTGAATTTGAATGAAAAAAGTGACGTCATCATTGCTGAATACGATCACAGAAAAGCAAATGAGCACACCATGTTTTACTTACATCATGATGAGATCATAATTCAAAAATCAAATTTTTCTATGTATTAATGCTTCAGGTATCTATGACCCTATTCATATTTCCATGAATTCATATCTATCATGGCTTTCAGTGACCAGTGTGACCTACGTCTTCGTATCCTATCTGGTCAAAAATCTTCCGGCATTATTCCGTAGATCAGTTTGGTGATTGAATCATCGATATCTAAAGAGTGATCTCTAGCAGATTTCACTTACAGAACCGCTAGATCGCGTGAGATTTCCTTCTGGCAGACAGCTTGACGCTAGTGAAATATTGTGTAACCTCTCACAAGATGTGGGCCTCATCCAGTGTCAATTGATAATAACGATGTTTCTTCAGGTATCGGACGGTGTTTCAGTATCACCGATACATAGTTTTTTCCATCCAATTAGGCATATTTCAGATCTTCGTTCACAGAAGAATCTCACCGATAGTTCTATTGTACGTAGGTCATTATGCCTAATAGTTATATGTGTGTTGTGTGTTCGCTAATCACAAGACATAATAAAGAACTGAGAAGAGAATGTGATCCACTTTTGGGACAACTGAGATACCAGTTTTCGAACTATAGACAGTTGGGTTTAGCACCTTCCTTTTCGCTTCAGAATATTTCCGGATATGGAATTTCGATTCATCACGAAATCTAGTTTTGACGCAGTCGTTTTGATACAATACGGTTTATGCGCGCATGTTCTGGGGTTAGCGGGCTATCGTTTTGTCCAAATGTCTGTAATTCTCGAACTTTGAGCCGAAAATGGTTTCAAACGACTAAGTTGGACTCACTGATGACGAATCCGCTGTCAAAATCGCGCAGGTTCGACAAAATCGGTCCAACGGTTTTGGAGTTATAGCGGTTTCAGATTTTGAGGTAATTTTCCTGATATTTCGAGAACTAGTCGAAAGTTTGGATTAAAACTTGGCAGTTTGTTGGAGTCTGGGGACTTGCAACCTTTCGCCGAATTTTGTTGAGATCGTGATGTCAGTTAAATAAAAAAAAAACTTTTCGAAACTATTTTTTTCTCTCCGAAACTATTCACTACATCCAAAAAAAACTTTCGTCATACTTTGAGCTTCATATTTCACAGCTGTGTACCAAATTTCACTTCGATACAAGCATAATTTTCGGAGATAATGTGAAAAAATCTGTCAAATTTCGTGATTTTTTCCCGATATCGTTGTTTTTTCGGACTAACTCAAAATATTCTAATTTAATCATAATGAAACTTGGCAGCTAATTTGAAAATACTGATGGACAACTCTGTGCAAAATTCTCTGATGATCGTGTCATTAGAACAATCTGAAAAAAAATCAATTTTTTTGTCAAATATTCAATATTCTGTGATCTTCCTATCGTATAATCCTCATGAAATTCTGTATGAACCTTCGAACAATAATTTTTCACTTAAGTTCTGATACTTGGATTCGACCTAATCTGTATTTTTGGAAATATGATATAACCATCTCGCGATCTTGTAATTATAATAATAAAGATAGGAATTGGTTTCACGGAGAAAAAAGATCTCCAGTAATAATAAAATAATATAATCACATGGACGAATATCTGTCGATAAATCAACAAATATTCCCCCTTGATCAGCGCTAATCATCCAATCAACCAAAACACCTGCACCGAAGAAGCGGATCCAAGGAGAATGACTACACCTGTTTCACAATTGTTATTGATCGTCAGGTCAACTTACCTTGCATAAACCGCAGAGGGATCTCTCGATACTCCATAATAATAAAGTTTATTCTGTTAAGAAACATCTACAGATATAAACAATTCATGGAGGCGTGAGCCTGGACGTGATAATAATATCATATGTAACTCACGAAATTTTGCAAGAACCACAAATTTGTCATTCGATCGCATGTGTATTCTTGAAAATACTGGAAAAATACAATTTGTAATGATCTACATAATACACCCCATTCACTGTTATTAATTCAGTCATTATGTTATTAGAACGGAGACAATTGGCACCCGTGAAACCAAATTTTTTCACTTATACGGAGTGGAATGTGTTCAACTCCCATGGCCAACCGACTGACTTTATAAAAGTGAATGAATCGTCAGGCGGATTTCACTCATTCAATAAGGAATGGATATAAGGACAGTTAATTGTAATACTATCCATCAGATGAAGTCATGGTATGATGAAACAATAGTAACTAGATTCATTTCTATTATTATATGTATTTTTATAGAATGAACTGATGAAAACTCGAAAGGTCTTGAAAATAACTCTTCCAATCGAAGAAGAATTGGAGAGCGATTATAAGGTTCAGGTGCATTCGTATTTGGGTGGTCCAAAGCATTTCAGCTGCATGACTGCCAGAGGCTATGTGCGATAATCGAACAGCTTGTACAATCCTTGGGGAGCCTCCAGTCACACTCTGTATGAATAAATATTCTCTACGTTTCGGGAACGTGTTGTCTTATTATAAAAATTCAATCGGGATTTAGGTTGGTATTATTGCATTGAGTGTGTTAAGACTTTAAAAAGTATGACAGGCAATAAGCGCCATGAGAAGGGGGCTTTTTGGAACATGTAGTACTCGACAAGTATGGGTGTTAACATGGTATCTTTACTCCTTTGGTTGTGCCGTTCAGTATCATTGGCAGTTGGAGCACTGAGTGAAAGATTTCGAAATAGTCACCACCTTCAATCTTTGCAAAAGGGTTTCTTTGAAATTCATTTATGTTCAATTTGTAGAGTCGGTTCGGACCAAGATGCATAGAATATATCAGGTGTCGACACTTTGCTAAAATTACCCACTAAAATTTTGGGTCCAAAACGCTACTCTAGAATAGACGACTTCGGCCCAAGTTGCCAACCCACAATTTACTTAGCAAGTTTACTTTTACTGGGGAACGGGAATTTCAGGACAAATTCGACATGATAAGGTTCGCATTATTTATAAATAACCGTAAAACATGCCTCGGCTCTTCAAACCAGATAATTCCTTCCAAATATAGGTTTTTGTTGAGATCGTCCCCGATTGGCTGAAATTTAAGTTCGTCGAAACTGCATGGTTACTAAATTAAAAAAAAAAATTTCTTCAAAATTTTTTTCGAAAAAAATTTTTTTTTAAACTAATGTTCGTATTCGAGATTAATTTCGGTTATACTTCGAACTTCATATTTCACAGCAGTGCACCGAATTTCAACTCGATACTGCCATTAGTTTTGGAGATATTGGCAAAAAATATGTAGAATTTCGTGGTTTTCATCTCGATATCATTGTTTTTTTTGGTATAAATCAATAAATACTGATTCAATCGTGATGAAACTTCACAGCTAGTTTGGAAATGTTGACGGACAACATTGTGCGAAATTTCGTGATGATCGTATCATCAGAACAATAAAAAAAATTCAAATTTATTTTTTTCCAAATATTTAATATTCTGTGATCTTCTCATCATATTATTCTCATATTCTGAACCTTCGAACTGTAATTTTCCGATGAAGTACTGGATTTCAATTCGATCCAATCTGTATTTTTGGAGAATAAAATTTTGAATGGATGTATCTGCGGAATCATTGGGTGGATTTTACCCATTCACGAACTCGGCCTTCGTAATTAAGATCCAAACCTTACGCAGTCGGCCGTTAGGCCGACCGTTAACACAATAACTTCCGGAAGAAACGACTTAGGAACTCGATATTCGTAGAGTAGGTTTGGACCTTAATTACGAAGGTCGAATTCGTGAATGGGTAAAATCCGCCAAATGATTCCGTGGATATACCCATTGAAAATTTTATTTTTCCAATATTTCAAAAATACAGATTGGATCGAATTGAAATCCAGTTATTAATCGAAAAAAATCTAGAAAAGTACTGCCGTGAAGGCATCAGCTTTTGCGCGCATGTTCCAATTCGTTGCCGAAGCGGTCATGCCCATGCTCGCAACAGCTGCTGCCTTCACGGCAGTACTCTTCTAGATTTTTTTATTACCGGAAACAATAAACCAAACGAACACACTGGCGAATAACCATAAAACACCTAGAGAACCTCGACATCCTTTCAACACCTGCAGGAAATACTCGAAAAAGAAAAATCACTATTATCAATTAGCATCGGCACACAAAACACGAGTTCCATCGAAAGTCAACACCGACAAAGTCACAGATCTCAACCGGCGTGGTTTTTCTTTAATTACTTGAACAAATACCAAACGACCACATCGAAAAGTATTGACCCTATTTCAAATTGTATGTTCTTGCCTCTAAACACGAATTCCGTTTAATTTTAAAGCAGTTCTCACAGGTGGGCTGATATATTGCTTGAATGGGAGTCACATATTGAGCAAGACTCTATAAAGTAATCAGATATGAATGAAGACTTGTATGGGGTCCGTAGAAAAAGTAAACATCTCTTGGTATCTTCATACCTGAATGGGTTTCATTCAATATTCTTTTATCCTTGGTGATACTTTTTGCGCGCATGTTCTAAGGGCACAGCGTGCTATCGTCTTGTCCAAATGTATGTTATTTTTTAATTTTGAGCCGAAAACGGTCTCAAACGACTAGGTTTGACTCACAGATGACAAATCCTTTGTCAAAATCGATTTTGTCCGGCCGGCGCTCTGGCCGTCACCACAATTACGGGCGTACGATCAAATTTCATTTGAAATACGAAGGGCGAAATCGGCCAAAACTTTTCGAAGTTAGAGCCCTTTGAAATTTTGAGGTTATTTTCGTGATAACTCGGGAACTACTGGAACGGTTGGATTGAAACTTGGCAGATAGTGGAAGTATAACAACGCGCAACCTTTTGCTGTATTCTGTTGAGATCGTACAGTTAGTAAATTTAAAAATTTTTTTTTTCAAAAACTGTTCATCATATTCGGAAAAACTTTTGCAAGGGCATTGATCTTTATATGTCGTAGTAGTATATCAAATTTCACTTCGATCTGAATTTAAATTTCGGAGATATTTGGAAAAAATGTGTCAAATTTCTTGTTTTTTTCCTCGCTATAGTTGTTTTTTCGAAAAAACTCAAAACTTACTGATTCAATAGAGTTGAAACTTGGCAGCTAGTTTCAAAATCCTGATTGACAACTTTGTGCAAAATTTAGGGATAATCGTATCATCACAACTAATTGAAAAATTTGTTTTCAAAAAATTCAATATTCTGTGCTCATCTGATCATATCATCCCGATGAAATTCTGTATGAATCTTCGAACTGTCATTTTTCGATAATGTATTGGATTTCAATTCGATGTAATTAGTATTTTTAGAAATATTGGGAACATAAAATTTTGAATGGGTATGTCTGCGGAATAATAGGTTGGATTTTACCCATTCACGAATTCGGTCTTCGTAATTTAGGTCTATAAGTTGTTTTTTCCGGAAGTTATTGCGTTTACGGTCGGGCCCATATACTTCGAATTATCTTCAACAGCATACAGATAAGCGACTGGAAATGTTCGCCAAAGTTCAAAATCCACCTAAGCGTTCATATCCCGAAAAATATTTTCAATTTCGAGTAGCATGAGCATGACAAGCTTTCTTCATAAATCATATGCACAATTGCTGACACAGACCAACTGGCCTGTGTTGCTGATCAAGAAACGTTGAATGGGAACACACACACACATTAAAGAAGTTGGAATTTCTTAGATTCATTCAATCATCACTCACTCTTTCTAGGCTCAACTCTAATGTATGTAACCAGTCAAATTTATTTTATATATTTTACTCTTACATTTATACATATTCATACTATTCTTCACACAATTTTAATATTTTTTGAACACACAAACATATACATTCACTCCAAATGGGGGTTTTTGCTTTAAACGAAAATGCAGTAATTTTCATGAAAAACCTTCGGAACATCACATTTCAAACATATAATTTCAATATTATATTTTCGAAAAAATGTTTGATCACCTAAAACTGAAAAATAAAAATGGGGATTTGCATTTAAAGGGTTTTGTCATGAGTGCACGATATGGCAACGTCGAATTCAGCTTTCTCGGAAAGAAAAGGACGTCAAATGTGTTACTTTGCTTAGGAAAACAGAAATAGCTATACTTCGATCTGGTTAGAGTAGAAGACAACGACCAAAGAACCGAAAAAGAAGAGCACAGACTGTCATACTGTCATATTACTGATCGCAAACGGAAATTGTTTGGTTATATTGACGAAGAACACGTGTGTACCACAGAATAGAAATGAATATTTCATTATTCTATAGCAGAAAAAGCTATTCTACTAAACACCGTTGACATTTCGTGCATGCCTGGCAAATCCCAAACCCCAATTTTGAAACCTGATTTTGAATACTTTCTGAAAGTCATTTGGGAAAATGATGAATCAAACCCATAATAATTATGTTCAAATTTGCATTTCCAGTAATAACCCAAATTCAGGAAAAACCCCCCATTTAACCAACGTCCCTGACCTCGCTGAGATTCGAACCCCGTACCTTAAGCATCCTAGTTGATGTCTCAATCAACTAGGCTATCGAGGTTGTCTTGGAATCTCTTTGTAATCTGTGGGAACACAGAAAAAAATCTTCATTACTGGCCTCACCGAACCATAGAGTGACAACCGAAATAACTATAGAATATATAATTCTACGGGTAGAAAACTACGAACTAACTAGCGTTCTGAAAATCACCAAACAGAAGTCTCCATTACCGAAATTCAAAAAAATATGAACAATCCAAAAAAACACAACTAAAATCTGTTCAATTTCCTAGTTAGTAGTATATTTCAAGAGCTTCTGAGCTTCAAATAACAAATATTATTGCAATTAATTTTTTACTTGTATAATCTGGGAGCTAATATCATGATAGTTTTTTTTGAATAAATTTCAGCATATGTCCACCGCTGTTACTAGTTACTCAGTCCATTCGATCAGTCCAATTTTTCACTACTTTTTCCGATAAATCTGGCCGTATGGCATCAATGGTGGCTTCGATATTGGCTTCCAATGCTTCGAGTTGCTGGGGTTATCGGCATAAATCAATGACTGACTTAATATAGAGCCATAAAAGGCAATCGAGAGAAGTTAAGGCGCACGAACGAGGCGGCCAATTTGCAGGACATCCAGAAATGAAGTTGTCACCAAATAAATTTTGTAATAAATTGATGGTTAAGCGAGCTGTATGGCAAGTTGCGCCGTCTTGTTGGAACCAAAATTGTCGATGTTTAGCTAATTAATCCTTGGTAACAAAAAATTATTTATCATGACATGACTTTATAGCGCTTTCCATTCACCGTAAATACAGCTTTTTCTTCATTTCGGAAGAAACGAGGGCCGACGCGATTCCACCAGCGTGTAAACCGCACCAAGCAATCCATTCAAATGCATATAATAGTAATTCTTTAATGACTTCAGGAAAAAACTATCTATAACTGCACGACTTGCTTGCTCACTAGGCCGATTATGTTAACCGGAAATTGAACGAAGTGCTCTATGTTTTTTACGAACATCTTTATTTTTTTCAATGTATTTTTCCACAATTATTTTGCGTTGTCCCGGCGTTAAAAGGCTCATTATGAATTGCTGAGCCTTACTGAACACGTCAACACAGTTTGACACTCTTAAGACATTCTTAACTGTCGGGCTACCTCGGTAGCCTAGTCGGCTGAAGAGGTGGACTAGGATACTGAAGGTACAGGGTTCGAATCCCGGCGAGGTCATGGATGTTGTGTAAAGTATGGGTTATATGTTCGTGTGTCTTAAAAATAAAAATGGTCTATAGTTGAGTATGAACGAGAAGTATGCAATAAAAAAGTCTTACTATGATCTGTGTATATGGTTTAAGCCAGGCACATCAATGAGATGAATGGGGGTTTTTCTTCAGACGAAAATGCAGTAATTTTCATGAAAAACCTTTGGAACATCACATTTCAAATATATTTCGATATAATATTTTTAAAAAAATGTTTGATCACCTAAAACTGAAAAATAAAAATGGGGATTTGCATTTAAAGGGATTTGTCTTCAGTGCACGATATGGCAACGTCGAATTTAGCTTTCTCGGAAAGAAAAAGACGTCAAATGTGTTACTTTGCTTAGGAAAATAGAGAAAGCTTCACTTAGATCTGGTTAGAGTAGAAGACAACGACCAAGGAATAGAAAAAGAAGAGCACAGACTGTCATACTGTCATATTACTGACAAATCGCAAACGGAAATTGTTTGGTAATATTGACAAAGAACAGTATGTACCACAGAATAGGAATAAATATTTCATTATTCTATATCAGAAAAGGCTATTTCACTTAACACCGTTGTCACTTCGTGCATGCCTGGCAAATTCCAAACCCCAATTTTGAAATCTGATTTTGAATACTTTCTGAAGTTAATTTAGGAAAATGATGAATCAAACCCATAATAATTATGTTCAAATTTGCATTTGCAGTAATCACCCAAATTCAGGAAAAACCCCCATTCTTAACTGTCGAACCATAGACAACAACCATCGAAATTTCTCATGGCAGCTAAAAAACACCCATTATTTGCATTTAATGCTTCAAATGGCGACTGCCCCTCGTAGCTACTTGTAAGGAAGTTCTCAATGACAAGTATCTCTCGAGATATTTACTACGAACGTAAATAATATTGCGTGCTGTAGTATGTATCTAGGACGCCCATGATCGCCGGAAATGCAGTTAATAAATTGAGTTATTCAAACACGCCGTGTTCACCGGCGCTGAAACTGATACTATGGTACGGTCTTTGTGACGTGATTGGTCAGATTTGGCTTCAAGGAAATGATAGGGGAAAAGTATCAAAAGTCGAGGCGAATATCCGATTACGGGTTCATTTGTTCTTGCTGCCGTTGTTGTTTTTAGTTTTTTATGATGGGAATGGCGGTTTTTCCTTTAAACGAAAATCCAGTAATTTAAACTTTAGAACATCACATTTCAAACATGTAATTTCAATATTATATTTTCAAAAAAATGTTTGAGCACCTAAATGTGAAAAATAAAAATGGGGATTTGCATTTAAAGGGATTTGTCTTGAGTGCACGATATGGCAACGTCGAATTCAGCTTTCTCGGAAAGAAAAGGACGTCAAATGTGCTTCTTTGCTTAGGAAAACAGATATAGCTTTACTTCTATCTGGTTAGAGTAGAAGACAACGACCATGGAATAGGAAAAAAAAAGAGTACAGACTGTCATATTACTGACAAATCGCAAACGGAAATTGTTTGGTTATATTGACAAAGAACACGTGTGTACCACAGAATAGCAATGAATATTTCATCATTCTATAGCAGAAAAAGCTATTCTACTAAACACCGTTGTCACTTCGTGCATGTCTGGCAAATCCCAAACCCCAATTTTGAAATCTGATTTTGAATACTTTCTGAAGGTAATTTGGGAAAATGATGAATCAAACCGATAATGATTATGTTCAAATTTGCATTTGCAGTAATAACCCAAATTCAGGAAAAACCCCCATTCTGCTTCAACAAGCGAAGGTCGAAATATTTATGATTTCTTGACGTCTTCATGTGTTCCCGGCATAAAGGCACCTACTATACTATTCAAAGGAAATGTCACAGAATGTGAAATTTGATATATCCTTGACCTTTAGGAACACCCTGTATATAAAAAGAGATATTCTGTTGAGAAAGAGCTTTCCATTTTTTGGAATAAAATACAACAAAACATGTGTAAGGGTCAAAGTATGTAAACGGGGCACCCTATATTTTCACGAATGATAACAAAGGTGAATAGATGAATATATTCTGTCTACCTGTTGAATGTAGTGAAATATGAATTTGTTTGAAGAATAAACTGATATATTCATAATGGAATACATATTTTTCATTGCAACAAAATTTCTTCTTCGCTTTCAATTTAGATTGATAACATTTCTAGAAATCATATCTGCAACAAAAAAAGAGAAAGAAAACCTGTAGGAATTAGAAAATAATATTACCCACATTTGCTCTCTGACCGGGAGGGTCATTCAGGTCCTCCAAGCGACGATTTTTGAGATTCTCAGGTGAACGAAGAACGCTACAGGCCTCTTAATTTCGAAAATCATCTCTCATAGATTCAAAATTAGTTATTTTTCACTTGAGAGCTAATAACATATCGGAAACAAGCTGAAACACAATACTGAATGTAGCATACGCCACTTAGGAAGTACCTATCCATCTTTTTGTTGAAGAAATAATATCATATAGTTCGACAATTTTTATGTGAGACCAAATTAGTTCATTGATTTTCTTTCCAGATCATGAGAAGACATATTATGCAGTGGATTCTATGGATATTATTATCAACGTTGTTCCGTGGGATTCTCTGTGATGATGAGGACTTAACAAACAGAGGTAATTAATTCTACAATATTTCAAAAATGCTGCAAATTTTAGTACAATAAAATATTCTACTCGATGCTATGTCCATATATAGGGTCTTTCAATAGGGACGGGTCGATGTTGGCAGCCTGTGGCGGCCATGTTGTTTTAACGTCGTCTTTCTAACCTATATTTTTTTATTCAGTTAGTAATGCCAAATCACCATGGCAATCACCTAACCGCCAAGTTTGAATCCAATCGCTCAGGTAGTTTCTGAAATAAAAAATAAATAACTTCAAAACTTCAAATGCCTATAACTCCGAAACTATTTGATCGATTTGGCCCATTAACGAACTTAACCGCGGCATTCCAATGCGCGACCTACCCTGAAAGTTTCAAGTTGCTAGCTCACTTCGTTCGACAGTTATCGTGTCTACGGCCGGCCAACCGGCCGGCCGGGCGGACAGAATCGATTTTGACACCGGATTCGTCATCAGTGAGTCCAACCTAGTCGATTGAGACCATTTTCGGCTCAATCATCCAAAATTACAGACATTTGATTTATTTCATGTCAAAATCGACCCGTCCTTATTGAAAGACCCTATACAATTGGAGATTACAGATTGATAGATTCATAAAATAGGTAATAACTGAGAAAGCACAAATAAATTACAATTTAAATGCACTGAATAATCAAAATGCGACGATTAAGTACCCACCTTAAAGGGCAGAAACGGCCAAACGATTTCGGAGTAATAATGCTCATTTGAAATTTTGGAGGCTTCACGCAAATGTTTGAAAAATGTTGTTGAGGGTATATCGTTAGTGAATTGAAACAATTTTTCGAGAATTTTTCATATTTTTGTTGAAATTTTTTTCGGGTATAATCGGTCGGTCAATACTCTTTTAACACAGCAGAAAATTTCAGTTTGATTCGATTGCAATTCTATGAGACATTGGAAAAAAAATTGTCAAATTTCGTATCTTTTTCTTGATATAGATGTTCGTTGAACAAAAAATTGTTTTCGAAACAAATTTATGAGATTCCTATGAAATTTGGCACATACATAAATATTCAGCAACAGTGTGCCCAATTTCAGCTCGATGCTATATTGATTTTCTGGAATATTCGGAAAGATAGTTCAAATTTCGCTAAAGCGATGGATTTGAATAAGCGCGTAAAAGCGACTGACTTCAAATCAGTGCTTTCAAAGATTTTTTCAATACATAAGGGTATAATTTATGTTTGCTTTTGTAAAACACACACAATCACCCTAAATCATGCAGGTGTTGAATCCGACCAACGCAGCTTGACTTGCGGATTGAAACGTTCTGGTTATCTCCTATTCTTATGATCATCACAAAATTATGCATGCGCCTACCGGTCGATATTTCACAACTTCAAGTCAGCCCGACTTTTATTTTCGGAAATATAGAGAAAATGAAATTTTGAATTGATATATCCAACGAACCATAGAGCAAATTTCTCCCATTCGCAAATTCGACCTTAGCAATGATAATAGAAAGTGAATATGATTGTTAATATAAAAATCTCTACGAGTCGTACAACACACTTCAAGATATAATCATATGAATAAACTATACAGTGCGCGTCAAAATTATAGAACAAATTCATTTTCTCAGAAGAAAAATATTTGGCAACAAAATCCTGAAACAGGTCGATTTTTGTTTTAGTTTCACCAAATTTTTATGCATTTTTGAAGGATTTTTGTTGCACCCTGTGCCATCCCAAACAACCCTCTAAATTTTTTGAATAAGGAAAGTGGGTCATGTGGTACTTTGTTGGCAAGGTCTTTGTATCTTCTTCACAGGCGTGCAGAAATTCTAAGAAAAAAATTTTTCTTTTGAAAAATTGGTTAGTTCAAAGAGGTTTTCAGTGTGTGCATTTTGTCATGGCTCATTTACCTTGAGACGATGGTACCTGATGAAATTTGTCACCGAATGAAAGTCGATCACTACAGTTTTGTTCATGCACAACTTTCAACCCCTACGGACCCTTCAATGGAGAAAAAAAAATTTCACGTGAGGGAGTTGAAAGTTGTGCTTGAACAAATCAGTAATGGTCGACTTTCATTCGTTGACGAATTTCATCAGGTACCATCGTCTCAAAGTAAATGAGCCATGACAAAGTGCACATACTGAAAACCTATTTGAAGTAAGTAATTTTTCAAAAAAAAAATTTTTTTTCTTGAAAATTCTGCACGCCTGTGAAGAAGATACAAAGACCTTGCCAACAAAGTACCACATGACCTACTTTCCCTATTCAAAAAAATTTCGAGGGTTGATGGGAATGGCACAGAGTGCAACAAAAATCCTTCAAGAAGGCATAAAAATTTGGTAAAAGTGAAACAAAAATTGACCTGTCTCAGGGTTTTTTTTCCAAATATTTTTCTTCTGAGAAAATGAATTTGTTCCATAATTTTGACGCGCACTGTATACTCGAAGCCCGATGGCTCTCAAGATATCCTATATTAGGAAGAATTGAATTACCGCGGGAATATACACCAAACTACTTGACCACTCAACTTCTACAAGGCGTCCACCAATTAAAGATGGGCACTAATACCTGCCTTTGTTGTTATCTCGGAGCTTTTGTGAAATTTAATAACAACACCTAGAGCTAATATTGATTCCGATAATTTCCAATAATCTGAGGCAATTTGTGAGCATTACTTATGGATCTGATAGCGTCAATAATTACACATTGTTAAACATTTGAACAAATAAGCAAACAATACGGCCATTATTTAAAGAGTTAGTCGGAGGAGAGTATGACACACTGACCTCTTCTGTGATGTGAGTTTTACTTGGTATCGGATTGTAGAAAGATTTGATTGAGAATTTTCACTGAATTTTGATCGCGCTGAAGGAATTCGACGATAAAATAAATGTCAAGAATAGTGAATTATTATCGTTTATTATTTTCTCATACAAGTCTACTTAGTTGTATATTTTTTATTGTTGAATACATCATTACTTTCGTACTTATTTTTGGCCTCTAATAAGTTGAGATCCTTACGAAATTCTACACAAGAATGCCAGTTATTTTGCTTAATTCGCGATATCCTTTTGCCTGGATATCTCCGATTTTCAAATCTCAAACTCTAAATGATCTAATATACAGTGCGCCTCAAAATTATGGAACAAATTCATTTTCCCAGAAGAAAAATATTCGGCAACAAAATCCTGAAACAGGTCCATTTTTGTTTCACGTTTTCCAAATTTTTATGTATTTATGAAAGATTTTTGTTGCACCCTGTGCCATCTCCATCAACCCTCTAAATTTTTTGAATAGGGAAAGTGGGCCATGTGGTACTTTTTTGGCAAGGTCTTTGTATCTTCTTTACAGGTGTGCAGAAATTTTCAAGAAAAAATTTTTTTTTTGAAAAATTAGTTAGTAGTAAAGTAGGTGCACTTTATCATGGCTCATTTACTTTGAGACCTGATGAAATTTGTCAACGAATTAAAGTCGATCATTACAGATTTATTCATGCACAACTTTCAACCCCTTAACCCCCTCACGTGAAAGAAAAATGAGACTGTATGAAACACAGCGCTTCAGTTATGATCTTAACTAAATATGTTATTAGTACGTTTCAACTTCAGTAGAAACAGTTGAAAGGGGTTGAAAGTTGTGCATGAACAAAACCATCCTCTTAAAATAAATGAGCACATACTGAAAACCTCTTTGAAGTAACTAATTTTTCAAAAAAAAATTTTTTCTTCGAAATTTCTGCACGCTTGTAAAGAAGATACAAAGACCTTGCCAAAAAAGTACCACATGACTTACTTTCCCTATTAAAAAAATTTAGAGGGTTGATGGGGATGGCACAGGATGCAACAAAATCCTTCAAACATGCATAAAAATTTGGTAAAGTGAAACAAAAATTGACCTGTTTCAGGATTTTGTTGCCAAATATTCTTCTTCTGAGAAGATGAATTTGTTCCATAATTTTGACGCGCACTGTATAATTAGATTGAACTCGGCGATGAAGAATTGGAGACAATTTCCATTGAAAGTGAGGATCTTGAATTGGCAAAATAAATTTAACGGTTTCGATCTATACAAATAAATGTTTGTACAATAATTCCAATTTTTTCAGGGAGAAACAAGACGAGCAGAGATGTCTTCGCCCCACGCATGGACTATGACCAATGGAAACCACTCGGAAGAGGTGATCCACTAAAGAACGATCCAACATACGACTACGTTCCACCAGTTCTCGATAGAGTCCATTACTGGATAGATCCTTCTTCAAGGAAACCTGACTCTCCAATCTCTGAGAACCACAAGACCGAAATCTTACTTCTTGGCGTGTCGTCTAAAAAACCCAGCACCAGCAGTTACACGGCAGATTCCAGAAAAGATGTTTACGATTCTTTCATGAAGTTCGTGGATGGTCCCAAGTTGAACAGTCACCAGAAAATATCAAGACCACAGTTCAACACTGATTACTTCCCTTCTTTCAACAGAAAACAGTTTTCGGAAAGGAATGCTTACTCGAAAGGCAGCGAACAACGAATTCCTTACACTATCTTGGTTCCGCCTCCTTTATCATTCAACAAACCAAGTACTTCCCAACCTCTTCCATTGACCACATTTTCAAATGTGGTATTTTCTTCTTCTCCAAGACCTATGGATTTTCCAAAACCTCCCTCGACAGTATCATCCTTCACGTCATCTACCCACTCAAAGTCAACATCATCCGATGTTACAATACAACCTTCCAACCTAATTTATTCCTCAAGCAGCTATAGCAGTCCTGAAGAATGGAACAAACCTGCCACTGAGAATAGTAGGTACAAATCTACAAGGAAAACGACACCTACGTCAAATTCTATTAATTCTGGTAACAATAAAATCAACAACTACAAAGATATAGTTTTTGCGGAAAAACCGAACCCAGAATCCTTCATACAGATAGATTTCAGTCTTCCTACACTCAACTATTCTCACAAGCCACTTCTGGAAGCTGGGAGTGACCATAATATCAATTTCATAGCTGCGCCATCGTTTGGAAGTAACGTGGAAATCATGCATAAGGGTGAGGTTTCGGATGATAATCTGGATATTTCAAATACTTACGTGAAAATTGGCAAGACTGAGGCTCAAGTGCATGCTTCTGACGATGTGGCTTTGCCTATCATAGCACAGCCTATTAGTCCTCCAGATATGGATAACATGAAGGTTTTTTCACATATAGATCATCCAATCCAAGATGACATCTTAACTTATACACCGTTGACGCTCCAAACTCTTCAAGATATGCAGACGATGCAACCTCCTCCTATAACTATGAGCCCAATGTTCACCAAACCAAATCCTTCTTCAATCAAAAGAGAGAAAAACATGGATTCCAATGAAGTTATTCCAACCCAAACCAGCGATTCCAGAACACACCCAACAAGATCAACAAATACGGAGACAACAACTGAATTTATAACCACCACCTCAACCGCTCTTACTACTGATCCTCTTTTCAAGCATTACAAACAACCTATGGAACCTATGAGAGGTCCTCTGTATCTAATAATTCAAGGTCATTCCAAGGTCAAAACTTATGGGGCCAGCAAAGCTATCCATGGCATAGCCATACAAGAAACCAACGAAATATCAGATGGAAGAGAAGAAAAAGATCCTTATGGGGTTGAGCATTTGCACAACTATCCAATTCAAATGGAGGAAGACAAAAAATTTAGACACGGCAGATCTGAAAGTCTTCAGACGCTGAAACACGTAGTACTAACAGGTTTAGGTGCCATACAAAGTTCCGACCTCAAAGATGGAGAAGTGGACAAATCAGATAAGCAAGAAACAGAGTTGCAAACAGGCTTCGAAGTTTCTTCTGGTGCTGTGTCTGAGGAAAAATATCATAAGGGTATAGTTGAGGCTGCTAGAAAACTGAAAAACTTCAGCGAGAGTAGAAGATGATACGACTGAATATTTGGAATATTCTTAGTTGTTGAATGATTTGTAAATTGCAAAAGAGGCTAAATTTTAAAGAAATTGTGATTTGAAATTAGGTTTTAAGACTTGTATTTAATTCTATTTATTGTTCTATGCAATTTTTATTCAATAAAATTAATTTTCAGGAGTAAATTCTACATTTTTGGTGTGAATAAATACCTTCCTCCTTCAAACCCTTCATTTCTTGTATTGAACATATGGTTCACCATAAATGTACTCATAAATCTTCTGTCGAGTATCTGCGCATCAAAGAATTAGAATTATTAGTCAAACAAATTCAAGCAGAAGTCATATGATAATTTTATACGAAACCAATTATTGGTTTCGTATAAAATTAATAAATTCAATATTAGTTCTTAATATTGAATTAAATTCGATATGCATTCAATACAGTTCGGTACAATTTGAAATTCTTTTCTCGAAACACATCAATAGCTACACTCAAAACTAGCTATGGAATACGTCATCCCTCCTGTTATCATGAAATAAATTCAACAAATTTAATGATTACACAAAAAAGTTGTGAAGGAATGTGAAAGAAAATATATTCCCAATAAAATCAATAGCAATTCACTTGGAGACCCGCATTCAATCCATTGCAGATTTCTAGACTTGTTATTGATTCACCACATGAGAAAAACTTGTCTGAAATGAGCTTTCCATAAATCGAAAGGATGGACATTGCTACTGAATAAACCAAATAAAATATACAGGTGGTCTATTCGAGAGAGTATTTGTGGGGATTACATATGAATCTTCATAGATAAAATACCTAGCTTTCTCTTATAAAATCAGTGAAGACTTGCCCATGATGTTTTGCTTACATCATGGATTTGCACGCAAAATTAAAATTTTACCTTTTTGTCCAAATATTGTGGAGGTTAAATTATTTTGAAAACGGTTTGAGGAATACATTCAATTCATTGCAGATAATACCATTCCACTATTGATAATGATATAAAGATTTTTGGTCAAACAGGAACGCTTTGAATGAATGCGATTACCCAAACAAACATAAATATGTGAATTTGTGCTGCAAATGGGCATATAGCTCATCCTGAACTCCCTCTAGACCGCAACATCTGATATTCCAATACAGGCAAAATTTTCTTGAGCAAAAACTTTGTGCTCAAACTGCCAATGAACATTGGCGAACTCTGACGGGTACAGTCAGAGGGTTGGAATACAACCCACGCTAAATTTGTAGCCCTCCTACTTACTGAGTACAATTTGTTCGAAAAAGTCCCATTGTTATGACGCCTTCTTTGTATTAAACCTTGAAGACATAAAATTTAGCGCTCATCTTATTCTCGAACAGAACAACATTAAATTTGACAACGAACTGTCAAAATTTTAATTTAACTAGCCCCGATGCAACCGTTTTAGAGCATTGTTGAACATGAATAAAATAATGCATATGCTATCCAAGTATTTGGAACAACATGATGAAGTCTCAGTAGAGACGTTCAAAATTTCACCCATGGCTTTCGTGAATATAAACTCCAAGAATCGGATAAATATTCTATTAAGTTATGTTTCTGTGATTGTACTTACAAATAGATAGGTACATCAGGTAGGCGGTAAAAACCAGTACACTGAAATGCCGTTCAGACATTGATTGACTTATTGAAACCAAGTTACGACGAAAATAGAATAAAATAGACTTATGTTGGCTAAAAATACCCCTCGACACGTTTAATTATTATATATGAAGAAATTATCCTTTCATACAGAAATGGATGGCGGAAACGAAGTATAGTTTTTACTGGACAACAAATCGAGAAAACCCATCCTTAATTAGCCGTTCGAGTACCCCGAACGAATCAGGGGTTTTTTCGAAAGGTATCAATGCAATACTTTCTCCTATCAATTAACTCAATTTCCAAGTTGCGTCTAGCCCTAAAAACATCAGAAAGAAAAGTTCCACGTCAATCACTGTTTCTTGGAAACGAAGTCCGGCATAAAATATGGTTTAAAATTGTAGATGACAAGTATACATTTCCTTTTACGATACTATTTATCAACTACAAAATCTTCTCTGTCATATCGGATACCATATACAGCTAGAGATATTTCAATCTACTTACAGGCTCTCGTTCCTTTCTTATTTTGTTTTCAGTGGAATTTTTCCGACGACTGCTTCGATCGAAAGAACTATGTTGCTTCTGAAGTTTCCAGTATCACAAAAAATATAATTAAAGAATATCCTCGAAGTAAAATCACAGAATTTTTTTTTCTATGGTTTCGATTTGTTTGTGAATCATAGAGTTAAATGATAATTTTCCAGGGATGACCAACTTTTTTAACATCGATTAAAACGATTCCAGCTGCACAAAAATTTACTGTTCAAAGGATCAGTTCCGACTTACAGGTCTGATGCAAGTGGCATACTCGTCATTTCACGGATTATCGGATCCATCTGAACTTGATTTGAGCAAATGAGTACAGGTTGACTGAATCTTTGCATTTCATGTCAAATCATCAGACTGTGTATATGAAGGGGAGTTTTGAAATTTTGTCGAATCACGACATTTTCATTGTATCCAGAACTGTAAAGTTGGAACTGATACCTAGAACAGTAATTGTTGTGGAACTGGAATCGTTTAAAATGACCATTAAAATTTTGTTCATCCCCAGAAAATGATGAGTAAATTCTATAGTTCATAAGCAAATAATTAATTTTTTTGGAACCACGTGGAACGCGCACGTAATTGGATTGATTTTATTCAGAATTTTAATTTTTTGTGGAACTTGAATTACCATGGAAATTTTGGTCATCCTTAAAAAATGATGATTAAATTCTATAGCTCACAATAGAATCATATAAAATGAATATGTGAAATATCCAGAGAATCATAATAATTCTGTCTAGTCTATGGAAATATCTGATTTCTTCCAAATTTGCAGTCCTATCTTTGAAGAATTTTGTTTTTGTGTTTAGCAGGATGCCTTAGAGTTTGTCTTCATTTAAAGAAAGCAAAAATTAATCACAATAAAGATACATTACAATGTAAAGTTACTGAAAATAATAACTTGAGGTTTTCCTGGTTTCTGAATCTTTTAAACAGACACTCCTTTCGGTTGAAATCCCAGAAAAATAATTGGAATTTTGCATATATGAGAAGTTTCCATTCAGAGGAAACGGATTTTTTGTACACCACCACCTATCTAATAAATTTATCTGAAGTAAACGGAAGATAAAGATTAATTCAGAACAACATACTTTTGCAAATCGAGATATCACTGAGTTAAGATTTAGAGGAATTCTAGCTTAGTTGGAGTCCAAACGTACCCAATTTTGAAGACCAATGATTATCTGGGATAATATGAAGCGATGTTTATTCATTTCAAGAGGAATTCGCAGACTTCACTGCATATCCAAGAATATTATTCATATATATTTGTATTCCGTCAGTGTGCATTCATCACCAAAATTTCCCTGGATGAGATGGTTCCAAAAGTAAATTTGTAATATATAGTTTTAGGAAAGTTTATTTCAGTTTGGTAGTCCTGCATCACTCATGATGATATTTCAAGTTGTGAATCTCTTGATTCTTTCCGTTTAATAAATAATATTTAGGAATAATTTCAGATATTTTAGATGTTATAAAGACCACTTCCAATTAAGCTATGTGGTAAGAAGCATTCATCAAAATGGGGAAGAATTCTTAACGAATTAATATTGAATGTTTTTTCCATCTAACAAGTTTCATTCGATTTGTTACATATTTATTTCATCTTCTGCTCTTCCAGGTAATTTCATTACAAATTCCTTCATAAAGATATCAGTTATTCGTATTCATACTGCCCATTTCCTCTGATAACTTCTTGACTGTAGGATTATCATTCAACGCACTCATATAAATATCTAATTCATCTTCAGATGAATCCTCTTCGTTCATCTCTATCTTTGGAAGAATTTCAGGTTCCTCGGAATCGAAATATTTATCTTCTTCATCATGTTCCATGATCTCCATGTTGTCATATTTCGAATTGCAGTCCACAGTTTCATAGTCGAAATCTTCATCAGCACCATCTAGAAAACTCTGATACATAGTTGTTATGAATTCCTCCCGGAGTAGTTTCTTTTCTGGGGCTGTTATAAAAACGTTTTTTTGTTTGGCTCTTGGAGCTTTCTGTTCGCCTTGGTATTCCCCCCATAATGACCTAGAAGTGTGAGGACTCATAGATCTTTCATCGTCTTGAATTTCCTGGTAAGAATCAGAATCGCTTTCTTCCATTGCGTTATCTTCATATTTTTCTTGGTTAATTCTTTCTTTTTCAGCATCGTTCCTTTCGATACCTTCCATCAGGATTTTAACAAAGCTTGTTTGATCTTCTGTACAATACTTGTCCCTTTCTTTTATTTCTTCTGCAGTCAAATACTTTCCTATTAGTTGATCATAAAGTAAGGGGTTCCTTTTCATCATCTCAATTTCTGAGAAATATTTGTCATCTGAAATCATCTCTTTCAATGCTTCAAACCTTCGGTTTTTAATATTGCACTTTTTTCTATTAGAGGTTGCGTTTTCTGCCAACCCATTGAGGAGAATACGTATATCATCAGTATCTTCATGGTCTGCAGAGTTGAATTTATTAAAGTAATTTAGATGTTCATGAAGGAGATGATGTCCAAACCTTAAAAGAAATTGAAGTTTGCTCCGGGAAAATATCTCTACACCAATTTTGAATTTTTCTGCTTCTGTTAAATCTGCTTCGCCCCTCTGTTGGCTTTTGAAACTTATTTCTTCAACGCCTGTTAAGTATTTCAGGATTGTAACGAATTCTTTATCTAGTTCAGTGTTTGGATGAAAATTGTTGGGAGGTTCTGCAACCTCTGGGTCAGGCTCAGAATCCATTGTCATTTTGAACCTGGAAAAATAAGTTATGCTGAGTGTTTATTACACATTTCTTTTATTCAACTGTGTAATTTATCGAATTGTTATGTTTAATGATATGATGCTGTCACACACATAGGTAAATTTACTTTATAGATGCTATTCTATTCTATAAGCATTGTATCATTATAATTTAATTTCACATTTGAATTTTAAATCCCGTAGTTTGGCGATAGAGGACAGATAGAGACATCTATCGGAAGTTCAGCGATACTCAGTCAATAGCAACTTAGAAATCTACAACTGGCAATAAAATAAACCGAGGAGCTTTGTTGTGTTGATAAATGTCAGAAGTGATCACACTAACCTAATATTAAGTTGTTAACCATGATAGATAAGAAAAATAATTAGTATATTGATTTGAGAGTTGACTAATGTGAATTCTTACCCTGAAGTAGTGATTCTTCAGTTGAACAAATGTGGTGGATGGAGTGATATTTCCAAGGTTGGTTATTACTTATTATTGTTAACGAATGATTCTTCAGCGTTTTATCAGTAGTGAATTCTGTTATAGTGGAACACTTTTGCTTTAGGTAGTTTTTTCTTCTATTGCTATCAAGTAACACGAAACTAAAATCACTGATGAAGTGAAAATAATCCAATTAATTGAACACTTTTGCAGTTAACTTCACGAGATGTCAACAATGGAACGGAGCTTCGCCAATTTGACGGAGTGGCGCTGGGACTGGGATTTTCTCTGCGGCGCGGGAGGTTTGAATATATGGTCTCCAACAACCCGCGATTTAGGACTTTGTTTCCAACAGCTATGTCTTCAGATACCTGTTCTTTCGCTTTTGGCCTTCACGTCCGCTTATTATTTCGGAAAAAACGGCAGACCAGTGATACGAGGAGCAACTCAAGTTTTGGCTATTAATTTCCGTTGTTTTATGGTTCTTATAATGTCGTCGTTGCCTCTACTTCAAGTTTATATAGATTTATACAAGAGTGAGAATAGAATTTTGAAAATTTCGTACTTCCTGTGCGCGGTGGAAGGTATAGCCTGGATTACGCATTTTTTTTTCTGTTTGTCCCTGAGAAGATTTTTCGGAAAGAGTCCTAGAGGTCCAGTGCTGGTGCGGGTTATTTGGACAAGTATTTTTGTATTAACCGTGATTTCTTTGAGAAGTCATTATTTGAGGTATATCCATGCCGTTCAGCCTGATTTTAGCGTGTACTTGTCGTATACGTTCAGCGTGCTGAATTTTCTATTGCAAATAATGTACGCGATTAGTTTGATTCCTGGCAAAGGTGATACTATTCCATTGATTTATGAGGATAGACAAAGACACCAAGAAGTAAGTACAGTTCGAATATTATAAGTTCTCGAATATTCGAAAAACTCGTATGTCAATCATCACGAAAATTTTTATTCTTGGCACAAGAGTGCCTAGAAAGAAATTCATAACGAAAGGAATATATCATAATAATGTTTATGATATATTTCGTCATTGATTTCCAGAAATGTTACCTGAGACCTGAAAAATATATGATTTTCATGAAGAAAAAAATTTCTATGATGGCTGGCTTTTCAATCTGATTCCACATTTCAGCGAACAAAATTCTAATCAAAAAATTTTCTGTAGACCAATGAAAGTACCCCGCTAATAAGTCATTCATACGTCAGTTTGCTGAACGAGGATGCCGATTCTAGTTACCTGGGTATAGCCATGGAAAACGACAACTGGCTATCTAAACTCCTATTCTCTTGGGCCAATCCGTTGATGGAGAAGGGAGACAATGAAATGCTCAAGGATTCAGAGGATCTGTTTGATCTTCCTGGACATATGCACTGTGGCTACATCAGCGATGAAATGGAAAAACATCTCACTAAAAGAGAAAGTTCACTTTCTGAGTCTTCCCCTTCAGGTAACGGTTTATTTGTTGTATCAGAGACTTCTGTGGCTATATTCTTTAAAAATTTCACACCGTGCTCTATATAAGACAATAGATACGGACTGTTGCTTCATTTCTAAATATGCATGGGCATTTAGCTAATTTTATTTTCTCAAATTTGGTCACCCTTATCATGGATGAAAGAAAAGAAATGTTAAACTATCTTTCTCCCACTCACAGTTACCGCTCCACAGATTTGAAGCGCAGTCCACATGTCTCTATGTCTATGGAAATACCATGAATAAATACCGTACATGCGCTTAAAAGAAACTCATTAATAATTGAGATCATGATGTAAAAAACGTGGTGAGCTCATCTGAAAAAAAGCGACGTCAGCAAGATCAAAATACAAGAAAATATATATTCTGTGCTTTGAATTTGAAGGAAAAACGTCATCATTGGTAAATACGGTCACAGATGAGCGCATTACCATGTTTTACTTACATCATGATTGAAATTTGAATTGATAAACATCTTTTCTTTGAACCATTACCAATTGTATTTTGTCTATGGTCCATGTCTATAGTTTATGCGAAGAACTATAAAAAAATATCTCTGAAAACAATCATAAACACATGGACAGGTCTCTATGTGAGCGGAACACAGAACCATATCTTGGTCTTATGTCCCTAAAAATAGCTTTCAATCGAGTGCTTTTCAGGAGGAAATGAATGTACCTGACAAATTCATGTTTGTACTGTATTTGTTGATAATGGAAACGAATAATCTCTCATTTCTGTGATTCCAAAACCAAAACCTGTAGTTGTGGTTTCTGGAACCGAATCATCTTTCATTTCTGTGATTCCAATACATCCCATCTTGTACTTTTGTTCTGTTTCAACCACATCAAGCAAGGCTCTATATCAAAACGATGCCATCATTACAAATGACGAATGTTATCCCACCTGCAAGGTATGAAAATTAAATCTTTTGTCTACATGTATCGAAAAATGTACAGTGCATCCCATTTTGGGTGAGACACCCAGGTTTCTCGCTTGTTATTTGAGATAGAGCCTTGCGGTTTTCACGTTCCTGTCCTACTTTTTTGTGGAACTCAAGTTGGCCTAATCAGATTTCGCATAACTGTTTCCGTTAATGAGATACAGGGTGATTTTGGAAATTGATACTTTTCGGACCCCTCCTTTATCTCCGAAGTTATTAGAAATAATGATCAGGTAAAAATTACGTCTGATACAGAATTCTGCGTAGAGTCCAGTGGTGTACTCGATTTTTTTTTCCGGGGTATGGTTTTGAAGATACGACACAAACCTATATTTTTTTCAATGGAACACCCTGTATCTCATTACTTCGTTGAATTTGTAATTTTTTTTCCTTCAAATTGATGTATAATACTTTATAGGTAGGATGTTCAGAAATGCTGAAAACACTGAAATATCCTTGTTGTTATTATAGCTACTTTGTATTGGGAGTTTTATCAAGCAGGCATTGAAAAAAAACAAATCTGATCCATCTGTCATCGCTTTGAATTATTTTTGGGTTTCATCATGTTTTGGTTTTTGAACCATGCTCAGAGAGACATTGATTTTGCGAAAAAAGTTATTTGGTCAGACGAATCACATATAAGCAGTGCTGGTATATTCAACAGGCAAAATACAAGGCACTGGTATGATGAAAACCAGCACATAATTTTTGAACAACAACAGGGTCGATTCGGTTTTAATGTGGCATGTTTCATATTAGGGACAAAAATCATATACCGCATTTTTGAAGGATCTCTTACCGCAAATAAGTACCTGACAATTTTAGAAGACGTGTTACCGGAGTTACTGGAGGATGTTCCCCTCGCCTTTCTGAATTACATACATTTCCAACAGGACGGCGCCCCTGCCCATAATTCAAGGTTGATCGGGCGGTTTTCAGATAATAATTTTCAGGGTTGTTGGATTGGAACTCATAGACCCATCAGGTGGCCTCCAAGGTCACCTGATCTGTCTATATTAGACTTTTTCTTGTGGGGTTATTTGAAAAACAAAATATACAGTAACAGAAACAACAGTCCCGAAGAACTTCGTGCATCAACAGAGGCAGCCTTCCAGGATTCACAAAACCACCCTTTTGTAATATTAAATGCACTCAGACGTATTGAAAAGGTTTGTCGATTATGTATTAGGGAAAGTGGACAGCAATTCGAACAGTTTAATTCGTAAGATATTATGCAGTGTTGAAAATTTGATCAATGATAAATATTTTATTGTGTATTTCTTCTGTATTTAATTTGTATTATGAATTTTTGTATTATTTATTTGTTGCTATCAAGTAGGTATTACTTTTGTTTTTCGTGTTAGTGATGAGTGTATTATCTTTGTTTGCTTACTCTCCTATAAATCAAAATCGCAAATGAAAATTATCCAATTGATTCTTTTTTTATTTGGGAAATCCATGACCCACTAACAAAAAATCATCATTATGTGATGTTTTAGTATTTTTTAGCATTTCTGAAGATCCTACCTATATAGTATTATACATCAATTTCAAGGGAAAAAAATTACAAATTCAACGAAGTAATGAGATACACGGTGTTCCATTGAAAAAAATATAGGTTAGTGTCGTATCTTCAAAACCATACCCCGGAAAAAAAAATCGAGTACACCACTGGACTCTACGCAGAATTCTGTATCAGACGTAATTTTTACCTGATCATTATTTCTAATAACTTCGGAGATAAAGGAGGGGTCCGAAAAGTATCAATTTCCAAAGTCACCCTATATATATATATATTCTTTTGAGAACGAGCATTACAATTCTAAGATATATCACAGTGTTAGCAGAGGAAATGTAAACGGGGTACCATACATATTTGCGTATGATACAAGAGCACAGATAAAAACCTCAGGAAAAATTCTGTCTCCCCGTATACGTGTAGTAATTTGTTTATAGAAGATGGATGGCATCTTTTTCATTTGAAAATAATTTTTTCGTCATCTTGAATTCATTTCGACAAAATATCTTGACATAATATCTGAAACAGAAAGAGGGACAGAAAACCAGAAGGAAGCAGTAAATAATATCACCTACATTTGCTCATGACCGAGAGGGTCTTTCGACCAGGTTCAGTCCTCCAAGCGATGATTTTCAGATCCTCAGATAAACGAAGAACGCTACAGGCCCCTTTATTGGGGAATCATCTCCCATAGATCCATAATTGTTCATTTCGAACTAGAAATCTAATAAAATATCGGGAATAAAGTGAAAAACTTGTGACATGTATTATGTCAGGATGACATAATATGTCATATATATATATATATATATATATATATATATATATATATATATATATATATCTCTCATGAACGGAAACAGTTATGCGAAATCTGATTAGGCCAACTTGAGTTCCACAAAAAAGTAGGACAGGAACGTGAAAACCGCAAGGCTCTATCTCAAATAACAAGCGAGAAACCTGGCAGTCTCACCGAAAATGGGATGCACTGTACACTCTCCCGTTATTGTTTTCATCACTTCTATGCACCTACGTTGGAATGGAAACAATGATGAGAAAAAAGGTTTCTGAAAATGAATTCCTCTGCAAGAAGCTTTCATTCCTTAATCTCTTCGTGAAATAATCACACACATACAAAAAATATTTGTATATGGGGATAGAATAGAAATTAATTGTTGTCTTCTGAACACAAATCTGCTGCCACAGTTTGGAAGGTATGGGCCCCAAAGCTCCAAAATGACGAATCGTCAAGTAACTTCTGCCTGCAATAATAGTTAATTTCTAATTCTGAACCTCAACGAAACTGTAAGTGGCGATTTCTTTCAAGAATATTCGATATTTTTCGAAAAAAATTGAGAATTATCGGACCACAATTTGATCTCTATTTCATAATTTTACTGGTTGTGAATCTGAAGTTTGGCATCGTCGCATTTCCATCCTTGGTAATGATCTTTGAATAAAGGACGATAATGTAATGATCTTTGAATAAAGAACAATATGTTCTTTATTCAGAGGTAAAGATGAATACTTTTCTGCCGGTAAATACGAATTGAATCGCGATACAGAATTTCAATTAGAAATATATGAAAGCAAAATCAAAGGAACTCTTGAAGGTCAGGTTATGTTAGTCAAATTCAGGACCATACTCTGGAATTTTGTCTACTGATTTGAGTACAGATGGATTATCCATACTTGGAATACGAAATTGAGGAACACAGCATTCTCTGTAACAAATCAAACTGATTCAAGTGAATATTATTCGTCCCTGAAATGTATGTTTCTGTTTCTAACAAAAAGAGCTCTTTTATATTTATTTATCTGTCATAATATGACAGATGAATAAATATAAGTACTTTGTGTTAGAAATGACCATATTATGGCTATTACGCTGTTGCCAAACTTCACTAGATGAAGGAGTGATTCAGCAGTCTTCGAGGTGAATGTTTGTCAGTTATTTTCGATAGTTTTGATATTTTCACCTTAAACATTGAATATTATTGTAAGTAATCGACCTTTATCGTTGCGATAGGCTATAGGGTGATTTTCAGGCTGAATGAAAGGAGTTAGTGATTATTTTTATAACGGAAAACTCTTCCATTTGAAGGCCTCAAATAACACAAAATTCCTTTTATTATTTCAGATCCCAGATCTCCAGATGTCATATTTTCTAAAGACAGCAAGTTGACCCTTCTGAAAGCACTGCACAAGTGCTTCTGGGTAGAGTTTTACGGAATTGGAATCCTGAAATTCACGTCAGACTGTGCAGGATTCGCAGGACCAATGCTGCTGAATAGGTTGGTTGGATTCATAGAGGACAAAAATGAACCTATCCACTGGGGATATTTGTACGCTGCTGGTCTTGCCTCAAGTACTCTTTTAGGTAAAAAAAAACATGAGTCTCTTTTCAGTATGATAATTTAGCATTCTCCTAGAGATTTTTCGCGCATCTCCTATAGGAACATTTCACCCAAACTTCTGTGATTTAAGAATTTCTTTCCGAAAATTTTATTAAACGACTAGGTTAGACTGACTGATGCAGTATACGATGTCAAAATCGATTCTGTCCGGTCCGCCGTCCGTCTGTAGCCAAGTTAACTGAAAAAAAGAGCTAGGGACACATAACTTTCAGGATAGGTTGCGTATCGAAATGCGAAGTTCATGTTCGTTAATGGGACAAATCAGCCAAAGGATACTATAATTTTTTTGAGGTTTTCCTCAATATCTCAGGAATGACTAATATTGAATCCTAGTAATCAATTGTAGAATATATATATTCTTTTGAGATGAGCAGTACATTTTTTTATATCAAACAGTTTCTGTCATAACAGTATTAGCAGAGGAAATGTAAACGGGGTACCATACATTTTTACATATGATACAAGAGCACACATAAAAACCTCAGGAAGAACTCTGGCTCCCCGTATAAGTGTAATGGAATTGTTGTTCTTTATTGAAGGGCTTCTTTTTCATCGATAAAATTTCTTCTTTCCTATGCGATGCAGGTTGATATCTTGGAATCACACCTGAAAAGAAAAAATTAGACGAAAAAAATAATATGAACTAGTAAATGATTTAGTACTCATTAAATTAATTTGAAGTTCACGATCCATCTCAAAAAAGAATCAGACACCGAATGAATTGCCCCGAAACCATCGTCAAATTTATGTATTGGCCAACTATTAACTAAATGTTCTATTGTTTCCTCTTCTTCTCCACACTCGCACCTTGGACTTTCGACCGAATTCCATTTGAAGAGGAAACTATTACAGCGACCATGACCGGTTCTAAGTCGATTCAAAATGCACAAATTTCCTAGGAAGATTGAAACCATGAACTTTTTCTGAAGGACCGCTGATCAAACCTTTGTTGAAAACATTACACGAATTAGAATAATGACGTGCAACCATTTGCAGAATTGTTAGCAGAAAAAAGATTTTTTTTCGGTGAATATATTTCGGAAATTTTTCATGAATTAAGTTTGGCACATATCTTGAACTCAATATTCCACAACAATGTATCTACTCAATTTCATTCTGTTTCGTTCTTTATTTCCGGACATAATGGAAAAAAAATTGGTAAAACTTCATGGTGTTTTTTTGGCATTGGTGTTATTTCCGGAATAACTCAGAAAAAACTGATCCAACAATGATGAAACTTGGTTTAAAGGGGGCAAATGCTGATGCAAAATTTCGCGATGATCATTGATTAGAACACTCAAAGGAAAAAAATTCTGTTCAAATTTATATGTATGTATTTTATATTCATTTTAACATATGATTCACTCGGAATTCCTCATGAACATTCAAGCTAATATTTTTCAATGAATTTGAGCAAAACTGCTGATTTTACGTCAAGGCTGTTCTAGAATATTTCACTCAAAAGTGAGTTTTCTACAATTTTGTTGTAATAAAAAAGTAAAATGCTTTGGTCTAAATATTCATGTTTTCATACTGTTTCACATTGGCTCTTCTATTTCATGAGATGTAAATTTTCAGGTTCTCTGTGTGACTCACATTTTCAGTTCAAAATGAGTGTGGTTGGACTCAAGATGAGAAGTGCAATTGTGACCACAATTTACAGAAAACTGCTGGCTGTGAAGGGATGTGTCTTGAATTCTTCTTTTTCGGTGGGTGAAATAGTGAATTTCATGTCGACTGACACAGATAGAATCGTGAACTCGTGTCCTAGCTTCCATTCTGTTTGGAGTATACCATTTCAGGTGAGTTTTTGCGATTATCTGCCAGACCGTAAACACAATAATTTCCGAAAGAAACAACTTAGAAACTCGATATTTGTATAGAAGGTTTGGACCTTAATTACGAAGGCTGAAATCATGAATGGGTAAAATCCACCCAATGATTTCGCAGATATACCCATTCAAAATTTTATTCTTCCAATAATTTCAAAATACATATTAGATTGAATTGAAATCCAGTACTTGAAATGACAGTTCAAAGGTTCATACAGAATTTAATGAGGATAATATGATGAGAAGATCACAGAATATTAAATAAAATAAAAAATATAATTAATATGAAAATTGAAATTTTTTTTCGAATTGTTCTAATGACACGATCATCACGAAATTTTGCACTGTGTTGTCCCTCAAAATCTCCGAACTCGCTGCGAAGTTTCATCATGATTCAATCAGTATTTTTCGAGTTATACCGAAAAAAACAACGATATCGAGAAGAAAACCACGAAATTCTACACATTTTTTCCCAATATCTTCAAAACTAATAGCCGTATCGAACTGAAATTTGGTACACTGCTGCGAAATATGGAGTTCAAGGTATATCTCGAATATGAACAATACTTCCCGAAAAAAAATTTTTTTTTCGAAAAAAATTTTAAAGTTTTTTTTTAAATTGAAAAACTGTACGATTTCGACGAAATTTTTCTCAAAGTTGCGCGTCGTTATGCTCCAACTAACTGCCAAGTTTCAATCCAATCGCTTGGGTATTCTCCGAAATATGAGGAAATTAACCTCAAAATTTCAAATGGCTATAACTGCGAAACTATTTGTCCCATTCAGCCCATTAACGAACTTAAGCTTCGTATTTTGAAATGAAACACTTCCTGAAATTTTCAAGTTGATAGAACCTTTTAACCCCCGTAATCGTGGTGACGGCCGGCCGGACAGAATCGATTTTGACACCGGTCATCAGTGAGTCCACCTAGTCATTTGAGACCATTTTCGGCTCAATCATCGAAAATTACAGAAATTTGGACAAAACGATAGCCGGCTGTTTCCCTAGAACATGCGCGCAAAAAAATATATAAAATTTTTTTTTCAAAAACTGTTATATGTGAATTTTCGTGTTTTTTTCCTGGATAACGTTTTTTATGGAATAACTCTGAACTTACTGATTCAATCATGATGAAACTTGGCTGCTAGTTTCAAAATGCTGATTGGCAACTTTGTGCAAAATTTTGTGATGATCGTGTCATTAGAATATTTTGAAAAGAAATTTCAAATTTTTTTTTAAAATATTCAATATTCTGTGATCTTCTGATCATATTATCCACATGAAATTCTCTATAGATATCCGAACTGTCATTTTTCGATGAAGTATCGGATTTCAATAGACGACTTCGGCCCAAGTTGCCAACCCACAATTTTCTTCACAAATTTACTATCACTGGGAAACGGGAATTTCAGGACAAATTCGACATGATAAGGTTCGCGTTATTTATAAATATCCGTAAAAGATGCCTCGGCTCCTCAAACAAGATAATTCTTTCCAAATATAGGGTTTTGTTAAGATCATCTCTGATTGGCTGGAATTTAAGTTGGGATTCCTGATTTCATGTTAATAGTGTCAAATTTATATAGGAAATATTCCACAAATCAACTTTGTTATTTCGGATGCCGGTTTTCCATTCCGTAAATATGAAATATCCGGTTGGTTCCTGAAAAAAAGGTTCATTACGGAATTTGATTGATGAAAAAACGTTCTTTCTGTCACCAGAACGACAGTCAATGTTCTATGATAACATATCCATAGCATAGAACAATCTTTATTTACTTTATGATCCATAGAACATAGAAGAGAACAATCAACAATGGAAAAATTACTAGCTTTGGTCTATGGATCATACGGTAAATATGGATTGTTCTATGGATATGTTACCATAAAACATTGATTGTCGTTCTGGTGCATAGACTTAATATGTCTATGTTTTGGTGACAGATAGATTGCTTTTTCATCAATAAAATTCCGTAATTGACCTGTTTTTTCAGGAAACAACCGAATAATTCATATTCACAGAACCGAGTTGATTTGCGGAACATATCCTAATAAACTTGACACTATCAACATATAATCAGGAATCCCAACTTAAATTTCAGCCAAAAAAAAACGTATATTTGGAGGGAATTATCTTGTTTGGGGAGCCGAGGCATCTTTCAAGGATATTTATAAATAATGCGAACCTTATCATATCAAATTTGCCTGAAAGTCCCGTTCCCCAGTGATAGTAAATTTGTGAAGAAAATTGTGGGTTGGCAACTTGGGCCGAAATCGTCTATTCGATCTAATTTGTATTTTCCCTATTGATCGTGTCATCAAAACAATTTCAAAGAATAATTCAAAATTTTTTATTCCAATATTCTATGTCCTACAATAGTCTTAACATATTATTCCCACAAAATTCTGCTTGGACCGTCAAGCTATCATCTTTCAACGGAACACTGGATTTGAATTCGAGCCGATCTATATTTTTTGGAATTTTGAAAAAATAAAATTTTGAATGGGTACGTCTGCGGAATGAATCATATTCTTCAATTCCCTAGCTTATTCAGCTCTAAATTTCAACGTGATTTCATCTTCAGTTCCAGATTTTTTTTAAAACCTGAGTTTAAAAAATATTACCACTGAAAATATTCGAAAAATTAAAACATTTCCAATCTAGCCCCGAACGTACAGAACAGAATCCTCCCCATTCTCATTAATCCTCAGCCTTTCCAGATCCAACCCCGTAAGTCTCTAACTTTTTCCGTCAACTTTCAGCTCGCCGTCACCCTCTACCTACTCTACACCCAGGTCGGGACCGCCTTCCTGGCCGGCGTCGTATTCAGCGTCGCCCTGATCCCCATCAACAAGTTGATCGCAAACAAGATCGGCCGGCTCAGCGAGAAATTAATGGCGGAAAAGGACGCCCGGGTCAGGGTAATCACCGAAGTTCTGCGGGGCATTAAGGCCGTCAAGCTTTACGTGTGGGAACAGCATTTCATCAGGACCATCACGAGTAAGTAGTTGCCGGGTAGAGAAATTGGGTAAGTTTCGGGGAGTTGATTTAACGTCGGGTTTTCGGCCGGTTGCGTTGGTAGGTCCGACTTTTCGGTGTTTGCTTGTTTGGCGAATCGGACAACTCTGGGGGCCGATTCTGGAATCTCGATCAAGAATGGTGGTTTTTCCAGAATTTGGGTTGTTACTGCAAATGCAAATTTGAACATAGTTAATATGGGTTTGATTCATCATTTTCCCAAATTACGTTCAGAAAGTATTCAAAATCAGATTTCAAAATTGGGGTTTGGGATTTGCCAGGCATGCACGAAGTGACAACGGTGTTTAGTAGAATTGCTTTTTCTGCTATAGAATAATTAAATATTCATTCCTATTCTGTGGTACACACGTGTTCTTTGTCAATATAACCAAACAATTTCCGTTTGCGATTTGTCAGTAATATGACAGTATGACAGTCTGTGATCTTCTTTTTCGGTTCTTTGGTCGTTGTCTTCTACTCTAACCAGATTGAAGTATAGCTATCTCTATTTTCCTAAGCAAAGTAACACATTTGATGTCCTTTTCTTTCCGAGAAAGCTGAATTTGACGTTGCCATATCGTGCACTCAAGACAAATCCCTTTAAATGCAAATCCCCATTTTTATTTCTCAGTTTTAGGTGATCAAGCATTTTTATAAAAATATAATATTGAAATCATATGTTTGAAATGTGATGCTCTGAAAGTTTTTCATGAAAATTACTGCATTTTCGTTTGAAGGAAAAACCCCCATTGGGTAAGTTGCGGGGAGTTGAGTTAACGTCGGGTTTTCGGCCGGTTGCGTTGGTAGGTCCGACTTTTCCGTGTTGGCTAGTTTGGCGAATCGGACAACTGGGAGCCGATTCTTGAATCTCGAACAAGAATTGAAGAGTATCACAATGTCCGCGTCGATTTTCCAAGTCGAATATAAACAAAAAATTTAGAAAAGCACTGCCGTGAAGGCAGCAGCTTTTGCGCGCATGTTCAGTGTAGATGACCGCTTCAGCAACGAATTTGAACTTGCGCGCGAAAGCTGCTGCCTTCACGACAGTGCTTCTCTAGATTTTTTTTCGATAAATTACAGTAAATCCAGTACTTCATCGAAAAATTACAGTTCGAAGATTCATACAGAACTTAATGAGTATGATATGATAAGAAAATCACAGACATTTTTTTTTCAGATTGTTCTATTGACACGATCATCACGAAATTTTGCATGAGGTTGTCTTTCAGCATCTTCAAACTAGCTACGAAGTTTTATCAGGATTGAATCAGTATTTCTCGAGTTATACCGAAAAAAGCAACGATGTCGAGAAAAAACCTCGAAATTTGACATATTTTTTCCCGATATCTCCAAAACTTGTGATCGTATCGAACTGAAATTTGGTACACTGTTGAGAAATATAAAGCTTACAGTTCGAGTGGAACTTTTTTCTGGATATGATAAACGGTTTTCGAAAAAAAAAAGTTTTTGGAAATGAATTTTGAAAAACATTTTTTTTCAAAATTTACTGACGCTATGATCCTAACAAAATTTGGCTCAAAGTTGCGCGTCGTTATACCCCACCTAATTGTCAAGTTTGAATTCAATCGCTCCAGTCTTTTCTGGAATAAAACATGAATAACTTCAAAATTTCAAGTTTCTATATGTCCGAAACTATACGATCGATTTGGCCCATTATCGAACTTAACCGCGGCATTCCGATGCGTGACCTACTCTGAAAGTTTCAAGTTGCTAGCTCACTCCATTCGATAGTAATCGTGGGCACGGCCGGCCGGCTGGCCGGACAGAATCGATTTTGACACCGGATTCGCCATCAGTGAGTCCTACCTAGTCGTTTTAGACCATTTTCGGCTCAATCATCGAAAAAGTCGAAGGAAACGGCGATAAGGTTATGTTTATATTCCGATTTGAAATTACTTCAGCATTCAGTTTATTTCTTGAATATTTGTTTGAAAACATAGTCGAAATGGCGAATAGAACTGTCACAAATTTTACAGATGCTCGAGTAATCTAAGAAAATCGACATAAACATATGACAATTGTCATACTCTTCAATTCTTGATCGAGATTCAAGAATCGGCCCCTTGAACATTTGGCAGAACGATAGCGCGCTGTTCCCTCGAACACGCGCAAAAAATCTAGCAAAGGAGACTTATACGTTTTTGCGCGCATATCCAGCCGGCCGTCACCACGATTGCACAGAATAGAGAAGTATAATAATACTTCTCTATTCTGTGACGATTGAGAGGATTCTATTGATTTGAGAATTTCAGGGTAGGTTCCACTTCATAATGCGAAGGTTATGTTCGTTAGGGGTAAAATCGGTCTAACGGTTTCGAAGTTATAACCATTTGAAGTTTTGAGGTTATTTCCTTGATATTTCGAGAATGGCTTAGACTGAAACTCGGTAGATCGTTTGACCTTAAGAACCCGCAAAGTTATGCGGAATTTTGTTGAGATCGTGCTGTCAGTAAATTTGAAAAAGAAATTAGTTTCGAAAAATTGTTTTTTCGGAAACTCCATCATATTCGGAAAAAATTTTGCCCTGAGCTTTACATTTCGCCGTAGTGTACCAAATTTCAGTTCGATTCGACAATGAGGTTTGGAGATTTTTCGAGAAAATATGTTAAATTTTGTGTTTTTGCGCGCATGTTCTAGGGGAACAGCGTGCTATCGTTTTGTCCAAATGTCTGTAATTTTCGATGATTGAGCCAAAAATGGTCTCAATCGACTAGGTTGAACTCACTGATGACTAAGCTAGCAACTTTAAACATTCAGGATAGGTTGCGCATCAGAATGCCGCAATTAAGTTCGTTAATGGGCCAAATCGGTCGAATAGTTTCGGAGTTATAGGCACTCGAAGTTTTGAAGTTATTTATTTTTTATTTCAGGAACTACTTGAGCGATTGGATTCAATATGGCAATTAGGTGGAGTATATCGACGCGCAACTTTGAGCCAAATTTCGTCAGGATCATGTTGTCAGTAAATTCAAAAAAAATTTTTTTTCTAAATTTTTTCCCAAAAAAAATTTTTTTTCCGGAAACCATTCATCATATCCAAAAAAATATTCCACTCACACTTTGAGCTTCATATTTCACAGCAGTGTTCCAAATTTCAGTTCGATACGATCATAAGTTTTGGAGATATCGGGAAAAAATATGTCAAATTTCTAGGTTTTCTTCTCGATATCGTTGATTTTTTCGGTATAACTCGAGAAATATGGATTCAGTCCTGATAAAACTTCACAGCTAGTTTTGAGATGCTGAAATACAACTTTTTGCGAAATTTCGTGATAATCGTGTCATTAGATCAATTTGAAAAAAAAAAATTTCTATGATTTTCTTATCATATCATCCTCATTAAATTCTGTAAGAAACTTCGAACTGTTATTTTTCGATGAAGTACTGAATTTCAATTCGATCTGATCTGTATTTTTGGAAATATTGGAAAAATAAAATTTTGATTGGGTATATCTACGGAATCATTGGGTGGATTTTACCCATTCACGAATTCGGCTTTCGTAATTAAGGTCCAAACCTTCTCTACAAATATCGAGTTTCTAAGTTGTTTCTTTCGAAAGTTATTGTAGTTACGCAGTCGGCCGTTAGGCTGACCGTAAACACAATAACTTCCGGAAGAAACGACTTAGAAACTCGATATTGGTAGAGTAGGTTTGGGGCTTAATTACGAAGGTCGAATTCGTGAATGGGTAAAATTCTCCCAATGATTCCGTAGATATACCCATTCAAAATTTTATTTTTCCCATATTTCCAAAAATACAGATTTGATCGAATTGAAATCCAGTAATTTATCAGTGAAAATTTTCAAAAAGCACTGCCGTGAAGCCAGCAGCTTTTGCGTGCATGTCATCTACCTCTACATTTCCTGGATATCGTTGTTTTTTCGGAATTACTCAAAAATGACTTACTTATTCAATCATGATGAAACTTGGCGGATAGTTTGAAAATGCTGATTGATAACTTTATGCAAAATTTCGTGGGGATCATATCATTATAAAATGTGAAGAAAAAATTAAACTTATGTTTTCCAAATATTCAACATTCTGCAATTTCGATCATATTATTGATATGACATTTATTCGAGGTATTGTTTGCTCTCAACGATCTTTATCAGCGCTCATTAACCTCAAACTTTTCCTGAAAATTTCCAGTCCGCGGGTTTGTCTTTCGAAACTGAAAGTATGTATGGCAAATTGAAATTGACAGCTAACGAAATGATTCTTTTACGATTATTTTCGCATGAAATTCTGAGTTCAAGGCACTCGGAGCTACCGTCCATAGGAACAAGCGCGCGAGAATAAATCCGAACTGATTCCGACTAAGAAATTGGAAAAGACCCGAATGGTTTCCAAATGAATTTTTCGACTCCGCATCTTAACAGAAAACTCTTACTTCGGGGAACGTTTCATGCGATTGGAACATCACGCTATTTTTCCCGTATTCCGATCTCGTACTGCCTCCGCTCTAAGTGAATTGACTTTGGCGCAAGAGGATCCAGTTGCGGACAATTAGTCTGTTGAGACCTCTCGAAATATTCCCTGGCTAATGTCCTAGGGTTTTAATTTCCCTGGACTATCCTTCGCCCTAAAAAATACTGCTAATAGATAAGGAATGAGGCCTTTTCCTGAATTTAGGTTATTACTGCAAATGCAAATTTGAACATAATTATTATGAGCTTGATTCATCATTTTCCCGAATTACTTTCAGAAAGTATTCAAAATCAGGTTTCAAAATTGGGGTTTGGGATTTGTCATGCATGCACGTGACAACGTTGTTTAGTAGAATTGCTTTTTCTGCTATAGAATAACAAAATACTTACTACTATTCTGTGGTACGCACGTGTTCTTTGTCAATATAACCAAACAATTTCGGTTTGCGAATTGTCAGTAGTATGATAGTATGACAGTCTGTGCTCTTCTTTTTCTATTCCTTGGTCGTTGTCTTCTACTCTAACTAGATCGAAGTATAGCTATCTCTGTTTTCCTAAGCAAAGTAACACATTTGACGTCCTTTTCTTTCCGAGAAAGCTGAATTCGACGTTGCCATATCGTGCACTCATGACGAATCCCTTTAAATGCAAATCCCTATTTTATTTTTCAGTTTTAGGTGATCAAACATTTTTTTGAAAATATAATATTGAAATTATATGTTTGAAATGTGATGTACTAAAGGTTTTTCATGAAAATAACTGCATTTTCGTTTAAGGGAAAAACCCCCATTCTACGAAAAATTGAATTGGGATTTTGGATTTTTTCCAGCTTTCGTTAGAAATTAAAGATGAAAATTTGCTAATTCAAACGCAACCAATACAACGTGGTGATGAATTACGGCTAGGCAACACAGCCACATTCAAGTTACATCAAACATCGTTGATAGCTCAAGGTCAGGCAGATGAACGCCGTCTACGTGTTTTAACGTTGCCAATAGCCGCGTGAAATATTAGAATTCGGAGAAATTTAGACATTTATAGGAGTGAGTATTTCTCTAACATTTTTTTTGGTATTAACTCAATTCTTTCAGTCTTTATTTTCCCGAAAATTCTTCAATATAAAAAAGTGGCAACATTGCGCATTCTTTCGATTTTTTTCAACCATTTGCACCAAAAAAATTTTCTGAAAAAAACGAATTCTGGCCTCTAAAGTATAAAGTTGAATTCGCTGTATTGTTTGCTCTTAACAAATCGCCTTTCGAACACACGTCATTGTGTTTCACGATATTTTCTACACCTTGTAAAATACTGACGCACAAATCTATGCAAAATTTTGTGAGAATCTTATAGTTGAATCGTCAAATTTTCCATAAGCTTTCAAGCCAAGGTCGAATTGAAATGAAGTGTACTTCATCGAAAAATGACGGGTTGACATTTCCTTCAGGATTTTCGTGAAGATCATTTAATTGAAAGATCGCAAAATTGTTTCATTATGAAGTAAAGCTGCATTATGCGGCACCAACATCTGGAAGGGCGACCGCTATTTTTCTTTAATTTTGTTATAATGTACGCTTATAAAAATCAGAAGTCTTGTTGGAAGTAAATAGTAATTACAAGGGCAATGTTTAGTTGAGATGAAAGAGGTCCCGTTAATATAAATACAATGATGATATAATGATATAAACACAAGGACGCAAACTTGTCATTAACTTCACCGAAAAAGCGTTTTTCAAGCAATCAGAACGACTTATCTAGTTGAATGCCGAAAGGGTTACAGATACTGAATTTCTGTCGGATGATGCTTCTGTGAATATAATTTCACTAACGCCATCTCAAAAGCATCTTAAGAACCCTAACCTTCGAGTACAGAGAACCTTGAGCTGTGTGCATGACGTTCATTCTTTCGGCCTTCAATAGGGTGAGTCGTTCTGGTGATCAGTAAAACAATAAAATAGCATTAAATTTGGACAATTCAGTGAGAATGCTTCAGTTAATTGGATCATTAGCTCAGATTTGGATGAAGAAATGTTGATTTATTCACAAATATTCGTCCTTATTTTTATTTCAGTTCATTATTGAACTACAACTCTTTCATTTCTTTAAACTATTTCCTTTGTTCGATATTGAACTTTGCTGCCTTGTAGGAGAACAATATGTGTTTTCTCGTTGTTACGGTGCTGTACAAAAATCGCTGATACTGCTGCCTGTAGTAACAAATGCATGAAAATTGTTCATATCACTTAATGTTCTCTTCACCTCTTCATGTTAGAATTCTCAAACTCTTTTTGGGATGACGATAGTTATATTTCGTTCACAAAAGCTTCATCCAACAAGTATTAAGTATCCAGAACTCTTTTCGACATTCAACAAGATGTTGAATTCCTTGTGCTTCTTCAGTGTAGATGCTTTGATAGATTGAAGGATCAAGTCACATCAAGGTGATAAATAATACCAAGAACAATGGTGGAATTACTGAAAAACTCAAGGTTATCTTAGATTTATCGATTGTACAGAGTGGAATGTGTCAAACTTTCAATGCCAACTGACTTAATTTATAGAAAAATGGATTGAACAATGATTTTCTTTAGTGAGTTAGCTCATTTATTGTCAAACTCATTGCGAAGGCTCAATGAGGTGAGAATACATAGAACAGTGGTGAAATTACCGAAAAACTTAAGCTTACCTAAGATTTCTCGATTATACAGAGTGGAATGTGTCAAACTTCCATCACCAATCGACTGGATTCATAAAAGAATTGAGTAAACAATGATTTCTTCAATGCTCTATTGTCAAACTCATTGCGATCGATGAGGTGGAAATAAATGAAATAGATAATTTACTGTAGTTCAGAAAATTTTCCAACGATTTTCGAGGTAATTGCTGTGATCTTTTGTAACACTGCACCAGATTCATTTTCCATTTGTTCCTTCCTCTCGTATCCATATCACTAGACGAAAACAAAGAGCACGAGGCAAACTTAGACACCAAAGGCCTGAAACCATTTCCATTTCTCACTTCGTGTGAAATTTTAATTTTCCCCACCTCCTCGTCTCTCTTCTCGGTCGCCATTAACTTTCTTTGGCCACTGATAACTTCAAATATAGAAGTGACGTCTGTTTTCGACAGAACCGCCAGCGTGCTCTTGCTTTCATCTAGACTGTGGAGACCACCGCCTCTAGTCTTTCATCTCTGGCTAATGCACCTTTCGTCATACTTACCCCAAACCCTTTAGTTTCGCGTCGCGTCATTACCCTAATTAATATTTTCCACGGTGGTGGATGTTGATGGTGCGGATGCCTGATCTGTTCGGAGTGAAAATTGGACGAGATGGGAGAAAAATTATAGGCATGAAAGAGCGGTCTACTGAATCGTCTATTTAAATCAACAAGACAAATCATTTCATCGTTTGCGGGAATCGCGTCTTTCCGACCTTGAGAAATTCAACAGACATAACCACACTTTCTTCTTCCTCAAAACAGCTGTCAACTCAAATGCTTGACTTTGGAATATCTAAAATAGAAATGTAAAAACGGATTTGTCGGGATTCAGGAATCACAAGATTAAAATCAGACTAAGATTTTTCGAGGAAACCACTTCAAAAGCAAATTTCCAATACCAAAGCGAGTGTTTTCTCACATCTTAAACTCCTATAGAAGAACTCGGTTGGAGTAAATACGAATTTTGGAAAATTGATATGGAAAGCCTGTTTACCTTAATCAGAGAATCTTTGTAGTGACACTTATAGGTCTCTAGGAAAACCCCCAAAATCTTCTGGGAGTTTGGGTGTGTTCTATTACATTGCAAACCTTTTTTTAATATGTGCGAATACAATCGAATTAATGTGTAAGAAATGAAGAAACTTTAAAAATTTATAAACAAATACCCTTCCTTTAAAAACTACATTGTTTATCTTTTCCACAACACTATCAATTATTACTCATATAAATATGTTATTCGTTAAGTTTTCAGTAACTATATTGTACTAAGTATACCATGTTTACGTGAAGTCTGCCAAACTGTTTCAGACACTGATTTTTACATAATTTAACTCAGCAAGTTGAGTATAATTCATAATTGCCTCACTATTTTATCAATAAAGAATATATACAACAGTATTTCATTAAAAGAGGTATTTTTTTGGCGAACACTTCTTTGAAATCAATATATCAAGCAAACAGAAACATACTATTGTATTAAATGGAAAATGTATAGGTTGTGATACTTTCACATCAAATGAGATTCATTTCAATATAAAATCAAACTATGAATAGACCAACTTTGTTCGATTCCAATCCTTGTGGTTGTGCAATCATATACAATTTTATTAGACATCCCATCGTTTTAATTGAATAATGGAGGTTGTAATTCTTTTACTTCAAGTGCGATTCCTTTATATTATATAAAATGAATAAAATGAACATTATGAATGAGTGCACCTAAGTTCGATTCCAATTCTTGTTGTTGTACAATTAAAGCATATGATGAGGACTGTCATCATAAAATAGAACCTCAGAGATGACTAAACAATTGATTTTGTTGTAAAAACTGTTTGGATTATTATATTCTAAAATGGAACACATACGAAATTATTCATCAAATAAATAGGACAAAAATTACTTTCAGTTTGTTTACATGTTTATAACCTCTTCAAACGAGTCCAAAAGCGGCGAGAGTGACGTAATCCTATTCTTGCAATCTGATTGGCACCCCAAAGCACCCCAAACGCCTGCTAAAATTCTGATTAGCTCGATTCAGGGTCATATCTGCCTTGACATAGATTTCCTAAGTAAATGACGCGAGTGGTTCATCTGGTTAGTCTGTGATTTAAATTATGAATCTTCAGTTATTTATTTTCACATTTTGTGCCGAAATAACCAAGTTGATTCACGGAACATTTTCTATATTACGTAATTGACATTATCGACGTGAAATCAGGAACCCCCTTCCCCAGTAGTAGTACATTTGACGAAATTTTCGGGTTTCCAACTTGGAACGAAGTCGTGTATTGCCGAACCTTACTGACGAGAAGTGTCAACATAGTTTGAAATTCTCAAATGTCGAACTATTGACAACAACGATTGAAAATGGAATCGGAAGTTCGAAAATATCGGATAAATTGTGCAGATAAGGAATTACTTATGCCCGTTTTCTGTTAACGATGAGGAAATAATCACCTTGTGCAGAGAGGATCGATCGTACAAGGTATTGGTGTTACCGATCATCAGCGCAACTCACCTTCTTCGACACCGTAAAATTTCTAGGTAAACTCCAATCACCTACCTTACACCCTGTATATCCTATTATTGATAACACGATAACAGTGCTCGGTATTTATTTAAAAATACATGTTGAAGGCGACAACTGCAAAAATTATAGCCTTCATATCGATGATCAATAAAAAAGCATGAATACTTCGGATGCCAAATAAAAAAGCAATTTTCAAAGTGATGATAAGTGGACTGCTATTTTAAACGATATCCTATATACTCCATTCACTTTTATAAACTATCCCGGTTGGCCATGACATTTTGACACATTTCACCTTGTATATTTTGAAAATGTTAGGTTATAGTTATTTTTCTGTCAGATAACTACACAACGTTGTCCTCTCTACATAGGAGTCGCAGTAATTACGTATTTTTCAAAATGTGAATGTACGTTTGGAAAATAATGAATTTGAGAAAATATTATGTGAATTCAATAATGGGGGTTTTTCCTGAATTTGGGTTATTACTGCAAATGCAAATTTGAACATCATTATTATGGGATTGATTCATCATTTTCCCAAATTACCTTCAGAAAGTATTCAAAATCAGATTTCAAAATTGGGGTTTGGGATTTGCCAGGCATGCACGGTGTGACAACGGTGTTTAGTAGAATAGTTTTTTCTGCTATAGAATAATGAAATATTTATTCCTATTTTGTGGTATACACGTGTTCTTTGTCAATATTATCACACAATTCCCGTTTGCGATTTGTCAGTAATATGACAGTATGACAGTCTGTGCTTTTCTTTTTTTATTCCTTGGTCGTTGTCTTCTACTCTAACCAGATCGAAGTACAGCTATCCCTGTTTTCCTAAGCAAAGTAACACATTCGACGTCTTTTTCTTTCCGCGAAAGCTGAATTCGACGTTGCCATATCGTGCACTCAGGAAAAATCCCTTTAAATGCAAATCCCCATTCTTATTTTTCAGTTTCAGGTGATCAAAATTTTTTTTAAAAATACAATATTGAAATTATATGTTTGAAATGTGATGTTCTAAAGGTTTTTCATGGAAATTACTGCATTTTCGTTTAGGAAACACCCCCATTCCAAAGACATGGCGAATATTGAAGAAACTCTTTTCTCTGTTGACACTGGAAATATTTCACGTATATAAAAATAGTTGGAAGATTCAGTTACGCTATTCTCTTTTACGGAAATCAATTGTATTGAAAAATAATGGATAGAGTAGTCCGTTACTTTGTAATAGCTCATTCGAAAAAAAATAAAAGTAGTCGAATAATCCTGCAGTGAATCTTTTAAACGAACAGACAAACCTATTGAATTCTATACTTTTCGAAATTCTCACGAAATAAGTCTACAGAAGACATTTAAATACCTTGTTGCACAACTTGAAATACTCCAGTATGAAAATGTAGTAGTACTACGGAACATGTGTCACCTTAAAAGAACTAACTCAATCTTGAAAGTTCTTGGGAATCTATAAGCGATTACAAGCGAAGGACCAAAAGCTCTGATTATAGTTACGGTTATCCAAATTGACAGATTATCCTTTGCCTTTATGTCAGTTTGGATAATCGTAACTATAACCGGAGCTTTTGGTCCATCGCTTGAAATCGATGTGAACGATACACTGGGTTTCACTCACATACGTCGAAAATGTTGGATAGCTTGTGATAAATTATTGATTCCAAATTATCACGGTTACTATCAGAAAAAGCAGAGTTCAATTCTACATAGCACTTCTTGATACTTTGTCTCTGCTTCTTCAAAACAACCCTCGCCATTTTTAGTTTAGTTTAGTGCTGATTATGTTGAGATTGAGAGTAGAAATTGGCATAGGCCTTTGGCAACGTCGCTGAGAATTATTTGGATATTGCCGATATTTCACCAGTGTCAGTTGTAAGTAAAAAAACTCGATAGACCTAAATCATGGCCAACCGGGATAGTTTATAAAAGTGAATGGAGTGTACTTATTCGCTTTAGGGGAAACTTTTGTGCAAAATATTCCACTAGCATAATCCCATAGGAGCCATACGAAGTCTAACTCGGATGCATAAAACCTTGAGCGTTTGTATCACGTTTAGTTTCGGTCGCTCATTTCCGTGAAACATCTCTTTCATTTCCGAAACCTTCTAACATTCAATCATTTTTTCAGAGCTGCGTGAGAAAGAGTTAAAATATCTCAAGGGCAGAAAGTATCTCGACGCCCTTTGCGTGTACTTCTGGGCAACCACACCTGTACTGATTTCCATCCTCACTTTTGGTACTTACGTACTGATGGGAAACAAGCTGACAGCAGCTACAGTATTCACCGGAATAGCTTTATTGAACATGCTCATCAGTCCTCTGAACGCCTTTCCCTGGGTGCTGAATGGTTTAACAGAAGCTTGGGTATCCATGAAGAGGATCCAGAAGCTCTTAAATGTATGTATATCCCCTACAACAGATGATATGGTTTATTAAAGTAGGTACGAGTTGTGATAGAAAAGTTATGGAACTGTATTTTTCCGCGCATGTTCTAGGGGAACTGCGTGCTATCGTTTTGTCCAAATGTCTGTAATTTTCGATGATTGAGCCGAAAATGGTCTCAATCGACTAGGTTAGACTCACTGATGACGAATCCGGTGTCAAAATCGATTCTGTCCGGCCGGCCGGCCGTAGACACGCTAACTGTCGACAGAAGCGAGCTAGCAACTTGAAAACTTTCAGGATAGGTTGCGCATCAGAATGCCGCGGTTAAGTTCGTTAATGGGCCAAATCGGTCGAATAGTTTCGGAGTTATAGGCACTTGAAATTTTGAAGTTATTTATTTTTTATTTCGGAAACTACTTGAGCGATTAGATTCAAACTTGGCAGTTGGGTGGAGTATAACGACGCGCAACTTTGAGGCAAACTTCGTCAGGATCATATTGTCAGTAAATTAAAAAAAATTTTTTTTCGAAATTTTTTTCCAACAAATTTTTTTTTTCGGAAATCATTCATCATATACGAAAAAAAATTCCACTCACACTTTGAGCTTCATATTTCACAGCAGTGTACCAAATTTCAGTTCGATACGATCATAAGTTTTGTAGATATCGGGAAAAAATATGTCAAATTTCGAGGTTTTCTTCTCGATATCGTTGATTTTTTCGGTATAACTCGAGAAATACTGATTCAGTCCTGATAAAACTTCACAGCTAGTTTTGAGATGCTGAAAGACAACTTTATGCGAAATTTCGTGATAATCGTGTCATTAGAACAATTTGAGAAAAAAAATTTCTATGATTTTCTTATCATATCCTCATTAAATTCTGTATGAAACTTCGAACTGTTATTTTTCGATGGAGTACTGGATTTCAATTCGATCTAATCTGTATTTTTGGAAATATTGGAAAAATAAAATTTTGATTGGGTATATCTACGGAATCATTGGGTGGATTTTACCCATTCACGAATTCGCCTTCTCTACAAATATCGAGTTTCTAAGTTGTTTCTCTCGGAAGTTATTGTGTTTATGCAGTCGGCCGTTAGGATGACGCGCGCCTCGGTCGAAGCGCCAGAAGGCTTCAACTTGTTGGATCTTTATCACATCAGTCACATTCTTCTGATTATCCTCTAGAGTTCCAGAATCATTTACTCTCAAGAAGTATTTCACTCTTGGTAAAGGAGAAATCATCACATAAACTGAGATATGTAGATAGGGTAGCTGACGGACAACAAGGTTTTACTTAGAGCAGAGGTAGGAAATTCCGTGAAATGGCTGTAGTCGATGTCATCAACTCACCCTCCATGCACATGTTTTTAAAACACTGGTTTCCAGTTCGTCCTAAGGAACAATCTCTTCATGAATAATATCCATATCAAAAAAGCAAATTAAGTAAATTGAAGTTTTCCTTAAGCAAGTTTCATCTTCAATGAGTTCTCGGCCATCCATAATTGATAGTAGTTAGCAAAAATCTTGGGCTTTAGATATAGAATGTTCACCTAAGGCCCTTTTCCAACATCTCGAAGGTCTAACTGGAAGATGTACCGAGTTGAATACAAAACTTGATGGTTTAACTTGCTCTGAAGTCTGCAATTCCATTATCGTAGGACAACAAAGGCACCACAGAGCTGAAACTCCACCTGGGCATCTGCCTAAGATGTCCAGGCAGATAGCCAGTTGCCAGATCGTTCACGATTTTTTTAGTCTCCCTACTTTTCTACCATAACTCTTATATGTTTTATAACTTGTTTTTATTTTTATAATCTCATCTCTTGTTCCGAAAGAGGAATGTTTATATTTTACCTTTGCACATCTAGTTCACTTATTTCTTATCGCCATTTGAATGTTCAGTTACCTGAGCTTAAACTGGAAGATTATTACGATGGGGAAATATTGGAACATAGTGGAAACTATGACATAGTCGTGAGAAATGGTTCGTTCAATTGGGGCAAGAGCCTCAGTCCCGAAGAAATTAAACAGTTGCACCCGGAGGTAGAAAAAAAGGCGGGAAAAGGAAAGGGCAGAGGAAAAGGAAAACTGAACGAGTTCTCAGAAGTAGACATAGGAAACGAACAGAGGATGTTCGGTTTGAATGATATGAACATCAAAATCAAAAAGGTAAGTGTGATATTTGTGTCCTGATTGGTACTCCTGATGAGGTCATTTTTCGAAATGGTAAATTTCTTTATCATTCTTGTATTACAGGGTGAATTCATAGGGGTTATGGGATCGGTAGGATGTGGAAAATCATCCTTACTCTCTGCCATTCTTGGAGAGCTTCATATGACCGAAGGAGAAGTCGCTATGAGTCAAGTTGATGGAGGTAATTTTTGGGAACCTGACCACATATATCATTATTTGGCAAACCCGCCAGATTTCCCGTCGCCGAGATATTAAAAAGATATTTACATCATTGTAAGCAGTGTGATTTTCTGAATAAAAAAATGTGAAATCGAACATAGGCGGTCTCCCTTAATTTGGAAGATATGGGCCCCCAAAGTTCCAAAATGAGTAGTTTTCAGGTCCCTTTTTCCACTATAAAATCGATCTCTCACTTCATCTGTATAGTTCACAAACCACCTTTGAACCTTCAACCAACAATAAGATACACTTTTTTCCAAGAATAATCAATATTTAATGAAAAAACAATGAAATTACTAGACAACCTCTCAACCTTTATTCCTTCTGATTTCGACCCAGACTATAAGTGAAGTTTGGCAATGGCGCGAATTTCATCGGTCGGAATTGTGCCATCGTGCGTATTCGTGAATGAGACTATTGCTGGCGAGAAAAATGAAATATGTTCTTAGTTCTTACTGTTTACTTCGAAACTCTAAATCTTCCAATAGGAGAATTCGTTTCTAATGAAATCTACAAGGTTGAAACACATAGTAATGAAATGAGAATACACACTGATATATATTTCAACTAACATTTTTTTCATATGTGATAGGTCACGCCCTTCCCAGATTTCCAATGAAATCGAGGTTATTATATTTTATTGGAATACCCTAAATCTCATTCTAAACTGGGACCATCTCGAAGACACAACAAAAAACGAAGTAGATAAAAACCTCCCTATTTTGAAGGGGATAGAAAGAAAGTTCAAACGAAAATATTGAGAGTGAAACCTTAAACAAATATTCTCAATGATTTTGTTTCGATGTTAGAATAACCACCTCTTCTTCAGTGACAGAAGCATTTTCCTCACAATCATATCCTTCAACTGTCCATCATTTCATATTTCCCGCCAGCAACTACTCTTCGGTCATAATACGTTGGCCAGCGATGAAAAGACGCTGTTGCCAAGCTCCGCTTTAACTTTGAGAAGTATTTCGTAGAGATATAGGTTAAGTGGTTGTCTAATATTTTCAATTTTCTTCCTTTAAATAATGAATTTTCTTGAAAGAAAGTGTCGCTATCCGTTGGTTGAAGGTTCAAAGATGATTTATGAACTAGATTTGAGAAGTGAGCGATGGCGGAAAAAAGGATCTGAAAATGCATCAGTTTGGAACTTTGGGGGCCCATATCTTCCAAACCAAGAGATACAGCCTATGTTGGCCTTCATATTTTTTGTTCAGGAACTCACACTGCTTACAATGATGGGAATATCTTACTTATAGCTTCGCGGCGGGTATTCTTGCGGGTTTACCCATTATTTCAGTACTTGTTGATATTTGTTTTTGCGCGCATTTTCTGGGGAACAGCGTGCTATCGTTTTGTCCAAATGTATGTAATTTTCGATAATTGAGCCGAAAATGGTCTCAAACGACTAGATTGGACTCACTGATGACGAATCCGGTGTCAAAATCGATTCTGTCCGTATGCACGATAACGGGCTTACGGAGGATCCAATCGTACCAAAACTTTTAGGGTAGGTTGCATTTCAAAATGCGTCGGCTAAGTTCGTTAATGGGCGAAATTGGACAAACGGTTTCGGAGTAATAGCCTTTTGAAGTTTTGACGTTATTTTGGCGATAATTGTAAAACTACTCGAACGATTGGATCAAAACTTGGCGGTTAGTTGGAGTACAACAACGCGCAACTTCTCGCGAAAATTTGTTGGGATCATGCTATCAGTAAATTTGTGAAAACATTTTTTTACAAAATTCTTTTCGAAAAATTTTTTTTCGTGAACTGTCCATCACATTTGAAAGAGATTCAGGACGAACTCTAAGCTCCATATTCCACAGCTGTGTACGAAATTTCAATTCGAAACGGTTAGTAGTTTTGGAGATATTGGGAAAAAATATATGAAATTTCGTGGTTTTCTTCGCGATATCGTTGTTTTTTTTCGGTATAGCTCAAGAGATACTGATTCAATCATGATGAAACTTCGCACCTAGTTTGAATATGCTGAAACACAATTTGGCACAGTATTTCGTGATGATCGTGTTATAAGAACAATTTGAAAAAAAAATTCAAATTTTTTCTTTCGAATACATATTTAATATTCTGTGATCTTCCTATCATATTATCCTCATTAAATTCTGTATGAACCTTCGAACTGTCATTTTTCGATAGAGTACTGGATTTCAATTCAATCTAATTTGTATTTTTGGAAATATAAAATTTTGAATAGTTTTATCTGCGGAATCATTGGGTGGATTTTACCCATTCACGAATTCGTCCTTCCTTATTAAGGTCCAAACCTTCTCTACAAATATCCAGATTCTAAGTTGTTTCTTTTGGAAGTTATTGTGTTTACGGTCCGGCCGTTATGGCGACATGTTGAGTTATCACAGAGTTATAATTTGCTTAGAACTGCTTCGGGCAAGAATAAATTTCATCTCAAGAGACCCAGATATTGATATTGTAGACATCTTTTGAAGCACCGCGATCAAATTCTTTCCTTTGGACCAATCATCGGTTTTCAACATTTGTCCAATTATGCAATCTCCAAGAAGAAGAAATCTTTTTGATGTTATGCGAATGAATACTATGCCAAGGCTTGACGCGATCTCATGCCGTGCCACATGACAATCTTGCAGTATAAGTTTATGCACAACATTATCTGACAGAGACAAGTCAGCAAAACACGAAGGCTAGAAATGACGATTCATAACGAAAAGTCTAAGTGAGTTGATCGGCAATCTGCTGTTACTTCAGTCAATTCTGAAATCACTGCAAATAATGAAACCTAGGGATTCATGATTGAATTCAATTTTTCAATCAAGATGAAAACCATATGTCAAAACCTGAGTAGCAATCCTCATATGCGGTCTTCGAACAACCACATTTTCCAGCATTTCCCTATCCTGTTATTCGGAAACCGCCCCTAAATCTCCATGACCATTTTTCTTTCCCCAAACTGTTCACAATCATAGCCAACAACCCCCGAAAGGAGATTAATGTGTCTGACTTCTTCAGGAGTCGGATTCGTTACCCAACAGCCCTGGTTGCAGAGAGGAACGATAAGGGACAACATATTGTTTGGAAAAACCTACGACGAACAGAGGTATAAATCTGTGCTTTTTGCCTGTGGATTGGCCGACGATATTTATACTCTTCCCAACGGAGATCTGACAGGTAGGTGCGGCTATAGAAGCTACCACGTGTATGAGAAAAGAAATTTGATTGATATTCAATCTAATAAAGTTGTTATTCTTTCGAACAAGAACGTACAGAGTGTTCTCTTCTAGAATTATGATTTCAAACTGAAATGAAAAGTTACTACAAAGGATAATGAACATCTTTTCTAGGGACCCTATTCTTGAATGTGATGGAATGAACCTTCTCTATCGTTGCACCGCGTTTCCTTGACAACAGCGTCGACACGCCTATTTTCTTCCTTCCCCGGTTCAAGAATAGGGACCCAGAGCGTTTTCGGAAACATAGAGTTCGATTATAACGAAGCTTAACTAAACACACTTAACTTTTATTTCAAGATCTTGTGTTGTTTCAGACAACACAAACCTAGCAGGGTCGCTCACAGTGTGGTCAGACTTTTCCCACATGCCTCGTACTTGTTTCAATGTTATCTTCCATTCTTTCACAAAGAAATTGCATAAAAATCCAGTGATCTCTTAGTCTTGACAATTTGATGGTTAATTTCTTGACTTAATCATCAAATTTTCAAGACTGACAGTTCACTAAATTCAATGTCATGTTCTCGACTCATATCAATAAATTTATTTCTTAATATTTCATAAAACTATTTCGTTCAACTATCAATTTTCGAGTTTTTTCCTTCAGTAAGATGGAACGAGTTTAACATAAAATAAAATATGAGTGTTCACATGGGTGAACACATTTTTTTTCTGTTAAATTCATTAATTCTTACTGAATAAACAAAGATCTTTATATTATTATGTTGAATCCGATTTATCTTCATTTTCAAGTTTTGTCTTCAGAAACATCAAACGAATTCGACATAAAATAAATGAGCTCTGCCAGTTTTTATTCTCCATCGAGATCAAACGGATCAAACATAAAACAAATGTCTCCAATCAAGCTGTCAAACCGATATGAAAAGAATTCAACATAAGATAAATAAATTTGTTCATCTGGGCGAATAAATTTATTTTATTTTAATCAGTTAGATCAAAATTCAATATAAAATAGAATTAATGTGTTCACCTGGACGAATAAATTTATTTTATGTCGAATCGTTCATCTTTTTGAATGATAAAACTCGAAAATTTGTAGTAATACAGTGGTGGTTTTAGTTGCAGCTTCATAAATCAATTTTCGAGTTTTTTCCTTCAGTAAGATCGGACGAATTTAACGTGAAATCAACCAAATGTGTTCACATGGGTGAACACATTTATTTTATGTTAAATTCATTATATCTTACTGAATAAAAAACTTGATAAACATCTTTAAATTATTTCATGTTGAATCCGATTAATCTTCATTTTCAAGTTTTGTCTTCAGTAACATGAACAACAAATGTCTTCCACCAAGCTGTTTAACCGAGATAAAAGATTTCAACATAGTATAAATAAAATTGTTCGCCTGGGTGAATAAATGTATTTTACTTTAATCAGTAAGATCAAAATTCAATATAAAATTAAATTAATGTGTTCACCTGGACGAATACATTTATTGTATGTCGGATCGTTCATCTTTATGAATGATAAAACTCGAAAATTTGTAATATTACAGTAGGTACTTAAGTGGTTTCAGTTGCAGCTTCATAAATCAATTTTCGAGTTTTTCCTTCAGTAAGATCGGACGAGTTTAACGGAAAATCAAATAAATATGTTCACATGGGTGAACACATTTATTTTATTTAATTCATTATATCTTATTGAATAAAAAGAAACTGAGTAAACATCTTTATATTATTTCATGTTGAATCCCATTTATATTCTTTTCAAGTTTTGTCTTCAGTAACATAAAACGAATTCGACATAAAATAAATAAGTTCACCCAGTTTTTATTCTCCATCGAGATGAAACGGATCGAACATAAAACAATTGTCTCCAATCAAGCTGTCAAACCAAAAAGAATTCAACATAAGCTAAATAAATTTGTTCACCTGGGCGAATAAATTCATATTACTTTAATCAGTAAGATAAAACGAATTCAATATAGAATAAAATTAATATGTTCACCTGGACGAATACATTTATTTTATAATGAATCGTTCAATTTTATGAATGATAAAACTCGAAAATTTTTAGTATTGCAGTACTTTTTTTTGTTATAGTTGCAGCTTCATAAATATTTTCATGAAATATCAAAAAATAAATTTATTGATGTGAGTCTAGGATATAACCTGTCATCGTAAAGAAAATTGCCTTCTTGTTGAACTTGAAGCTTTTTCATTTCAGTAAGCGGTTTTTCCTCTGTAAGCCCTAAGTAACTTCCACAGAAACGTTCAACACAGAATACTCTTCCTTCAATATTTTTCCCTTTTTCATCCTTCTAGCTCTTAAAGACCCAATATTTCTGTTGACAGGCATCGGAGACGGAGGCACGACCCTCTCAGGAGGCCAAAAAGCCAGAATAGCCCTGGCCAGGGCGGTCTATCAGGACAAATCGGTTTATCTGTTGGACGACGTGCTGTCGGCCGTAGACGTTAAGGTTGCCAGGCACATATTTCAGCAGTGCATCATGAAAATGCTGAAGGATAAGACTCGGGTCTTGTGTACCCATCTGGTAGATTATCTGGTATACGCAGACAGGATTATCCTTATGGAAGATGGAGCGGTTAAACAGCAAGGTAAGCAAAGGATATACAGAAGTATATTATCTTTATAGGGTGCGCCATGAAAATGGGACGATATGAAATCGATGGTTCAGTTCAATTTCTGTGTTACAACTGAGATAAATCAAAATAAAGTTGCGTCAACTTTTTGTTATGGTTATTATTATTATTATAATTACAATAAGAGTAGAGGTATAAAACCTATAAACTCAAATTAAAATAGCATCCAAACGAAATATATGCTTTAGCCAGGAAAAAGATTATCGAAAATAACATGAAATAAAATATGGCAGATGCATCGTTCAATCAAGCCAGGAGTCGTAACCATTCCTGAAGGCATCTGTGGAAGAAACATTGATCAGGTCTTCGGGCAGACTATTCCAAAGATTAAAAGCTCTCTTTGTTATAAATTGCTGCCTCTGGTTTGTTCGGAAATCCTCGCTAATGAGTTTTAATACACGGCCTCTGAGATTATTTGCATTTACGGAATAGAGATGTCGTATATCTTCGCCAACATGGCCATGAAGGGCGTGGAATGTGATTATCATGTCCCCTCTAGTTCTTCTCTCCTCAAAGGAAGGTAAATTAAAGTTTTTTAATCTCTCCTCGTACGCAGGACGGACGAAACTAAACGGAAGGCGAGTAACACAGCTTTGAAACGACTCCAGAAAAACCTCCTCAGCTTGAGACGAGGGTCACCAAGCAGGTCCCGCGTACTCCAAGATCCGACACACATAGTACCTATATAGCAAACTCAATATACTCGTGTCGCAGCCTTGGAAAGACTTTTGTATGCGAAAATCCATTTGCTTTGCTCCGTTGGTTATACTAGATATATGTTTGGACCAAGATAGGTCCCCTGTGACAGATATACCAAGATCACAATGATGGAAACGGATGACAGAGTTATATCATCTATCTTATAATCTAGGAGGGGATTGCTTCTTCCAATATGTTGTTTGCCTAGTAGACCAAACTGGAGACACCGTGTTAATGATAATCAGTAACTACGTGATCTAGGATATTCGACAAATATTGGCAGCTTTCAGTAAATCGAGAGATGTCTTCTTACCGGTAGATATCGAAAATATATAAAGGTTTGCCAACGCTGTAGAGCCATGGGAAGAAAATCTTGTTGTCACCACTGAAGCCATCATGTCCAGTGAAATTGATTGTCATTTTGAATTGATTCAAGCTAATGGTATTTCGTTTTGTTATTTCGAACATTTTTCAGTTTCAAGTCAATTTTTTGGATAGTGTTGTTGTCTATTTGTGCGTGAAGAATTCTAGTTTTACTTATAGAGAAGTGTAAGGTTTCCCAAATACAAAAGAGAGAGCCGCTCTCGTAATTTGTGTGTGTAGGTATGTTCCTGAGCACCTCAGCTCCAACTCATTCAAGATCCCTCTTATTCGCACATAATTCACGAGCAAACACGTGGTACTCCAACTGCCAATGATATATGGTGGTTACTAAATATCACAATCAGAGGATTGGAATGTTCAATATATTTCTTTCTGAGTGCTTTTGTCATTTATTTCCGAACACATATATGGTAATTGGTTGGTATCATTCTTAGGGTAAAAGGAATTCTAAGCCTTCGTAAATGGTTTGAGCTTCCCTATAGTGGACATTTTTACGCGCTTGTTCTGGGGAACAGCGCGCTATCATTTCGTCACAATGTATGTAATTTTCGAATTTTGAGCCGAGATTGGTCTCAACCGACTAGGTTGGACTCACTGATGAAGAATCCGTGGTCGAAATTGATTCTGTCCGTCCGGCCGGCCGTGTGCGCTATAATTCTCGAAAGAAAAGACCTAGAGTCTTGAAATTTTCAGGTTAGGTTAAGATCATGAATATCCCGGTTAAGTTCGTTAATGGGCCAAATCTGCAGAATGGTTTTTGTGCTACAGCCATTTGAAATTTTGATTTTTCAATAACTCAAAAAATATTCATCTGATCGAAATGAAACTTGGTTGGAAGATGAACAGTGTCAATAAGAGGAATTATTCATGGAAAATTCGAACAAATTTTTTTTTCTTGAAAATTTTTATATTTCATTAAAATTTCACCATTTCGCAATGTGAACAAGCGCGTAAAAGCTGGTGACTTCACGTAAGTGCTTTTCTTGATTTCTTAAGCAACAAGAACCAGATCATTCAGGTCAATTCTATTCGCAATTAGCAATATGACAAAAAAAGATATTGCTTCTACAACAAGATTAAAAATATTGGTATTCCGACCATCGATTCTGAGCAATACGATCTGTCAATTCAACAAGCATCGTGCTATCAACTAAAGCTATCTTGGCAACCCTAAAATAGTACTTGCTAAGCTTGATAACAAGATCAGTTGGAACGAGGATATGACAGAGAACCATTCGTTCCATTATTATTTCTTCCATGAATTCGAAAACATGGAAAATAGGTAGAGATGATGCATGGAAATGTGCTCAAGGATTTTTAAAATATATATTTCCAAGGGACATTCTTTGACTAGAGCAGTCCAGAGAGTCCAGCAATCCTTTTGAGTTGGTAACAGAAAAAGGCATCTATTAATATCGCTGCCTTCGATTCCTGGTAACCAATATTCTACTTGTGTCCAGGAAATTGGTCTTTGGTCAATTCGACTCTTATTGGCTTCTCTGATTCGAACGTTCCTGAATTTTAAATGAAAATTAGTAATATTAATTCATGTTAAAATCAGGGTTCACAGATCTCCACACACCTTGGTGTACAGAAATAACGAAAACTTTAGATAGAGTTTATGTACGCGAAAAATAGAAAAATCATAGAAAACTGGACAAAATGTTTATGGAGTTGGGTTATTTTGCTCTTCTTTGTCACTCTTTATTCATGGAATACAGTGTTGTCAGCTCTGAAATAGCCGATTCTGGTAGTCATTGATAGCAATTCTGCTATGGCCAAATTCATAACAAACATTTGTGGGGTCGTGTGTCCTGTGAAATCAAACAAGCAATAAAGGAAAGGGATTAGCCTGTTTATTTTACTGTCGAGTGTTACAACAAAAGTGAATTCGAAAGGCAATAAAATTCTTTTTGTTGGAAGGCATAAGCTAACAATTCTTGTTGTAAATCTCCTTGAGTGTTGACAGGTAGTTCTTCGCTGACGCCGGGCTGGGGTCGGTAATGTCGGGAGCGCTTCCGTCGTCGAGGGTGGTAAAAAGCTAGATGTTGGGTCAGGAACGCAGCGTATAATAATAAATCTTAGTAATAATAATATCTCTTAGCGGTGACGTGAATGCAGATGGAGTGGAGTTGAGTGATTTTTGAGAGCGGAGCGAAATATATTTATACGGTTTTTCGGAGATTTGGATTTCGTGTTTAGACTCCGCCCTTTTTTCCGTTTTTCTTGAAGTGGATGAATTCGCTACACATTGCTTCATCACTCGGAATAGAATACCTAATATCATGGCTATATTGTTATGAATTATAATGACAGCAAAATTACTTGCACAGTAAGGTTCACAGCAATACATAAACGGAATCGACCTGATTATTGTTTCCAAATGAAATCAACATTCTCATCTGTCCTAAACAATCCTTACCTTACAATTCCTCCAGGAAAATCCATGGACGTCTTGAGAAGCTTCGACAGCACCCTACCCTTGGATCTAGAGCTCAGCGACGACTCACAATCCACGTCAACTCTCGAAAACTCCTTACTATCCAGCTTACGCATGGAAACCAAACGAGACGACTCCGACAGCGTCCTCTTGGACGAAACCAGCGAAAGAGGAAGCCTTCGATTCGGTGTTCTCAGATCTTATCTGAGAGCCGTCGGATGGTTTCTGGTGATGGCCATACTGCTCTCCATAGTTTCGATGCAGACCTCGAGGAACGCTACTGATCTCTGGTTGTCTTTCTGGGTGACGTCTACGCAGAGCGACAGCAACAGCACGAACCATTCGGAGAACCTGCCGAGGTATCAGGTGTATCTGAGGGAGGCCCCGAATTTCGCTACCGTTGATTTCTATCTGAAGATCTACGTGGAACTGGCGATCTTCAACAGCGTTTTCACGTTGTTCAGAGCGTTTATTTTTGCTTATGGAGGCATTGTTGCAGCTGCGAGAATCCATAAGATGCTGTTGAGATCCGTTATGAAGGTGAGTCTCTTGAATTCGGCGAGTTATGGTAAATATTCTGCCAAAATTACCGCTTCTGCCGAATTTTGACTCGAAAAGGGCCTTGAACGACTAGGTTGAAGAATCCTAGGTCAATTCCGATGAATCCGGCCGGCTGGTCGTTGAGCCTTTTTCAGGATAATTTGTGAAAGCAACTTTTGACGGCTAAGCTTTTATGAGTGTAATCGGCCAAACAATTTAGGAGTTACAGCAACCTAAAATGTTCTCGATATTTCCCTAATGACTCAATAAACATTTATGGGATCAGATTGAAACTTGGTAATTAATTGCGCGAAAGGTCGACCCACAAAACTGTGCAAAATTTTTTAAGATCGATTGGTTAGAAAAATATTCGAAAAAATTTCAACATTTTTGAAATCTTTTTTTGTGAATCTTTCATTATGGCAACTGTCACATTTGGCTGAAATTTGGCATAAAACTTAGTGCTGTCATTTCACAACGTTTTCCTCAATAACTCGAAGAAGTTTCAGATATTCATTATATATTATTATCAGTTATAATATTCAAAAATAGCTCTAAAAATACTGGTTCGATCAAAATTCAATTTTGTGATTAGTTGTGAAATACAAAAACTTTAAAAATAAATGAATTTTCACAAATTTTTTTTTCAAATATGTATTTGTTTTCCAAAGAATACTGATCCAATCGAGTTTAAACTGGATATTTAGTCGTAGCATATCGGCTTGCAAACTGGTGTGAAATATAATGGGGACGTATCCATTCGAAAATGAAACCAAATTTCATTCAAGATTCGTCCGAAAAATTTTTTTTGGTTCAGAAAATAACGACTTGTGCGACATTTCAAGGGGAATATTTTAAATGAAATTTGAAAAACCTAGAAAAGCACTGCCGTGAAGGCAGCAGCTTTTGCGCGCATGTTTAATGGAGATGACCGCTTTGTCAACCAATTTGAACCTGCGCGCAAAAGTTGCTGCCTTCACGGCAGTGTTTTTCTAGGTTTCTCGATAAAGTACTGGATTTCAATTCGATCTAATCTGTATTTTTGGAAATATTGGGATAATGGAATGTTGAATGGGCATATCTACGGAATCACTGGAAGGATTTTACCCATTCTCGAATTCGACCTTCGTAATTAAGGTCCAAAGCTTCTCTACAAATATCGAGTTTCTAACTTCCGGAAGAAACGACTTAGAAACTCGATATTTATATAGAGATGGTGAAATCCATCCAATGATTCCGCAGATATACCCATTCAAAATTTTATTTTACCAATTCGAAAAAAAAATTTAAATTTTTTTCAAATTGTTCTAATGACAGGATCATCACGAAATTTTGCACAAAGTTGTCTTTCAGCATCTTCAAACTAGCTGCGCAGTTTCATCATGATTGAATCAGCATTTCTTGAATTATACCTAAAAAAACAACGATATCGACAAAGTTTACATTTTCACTGAATTTTATATTATTTTTTCCAATATCTTCGAAACGAATAGCCGTATCGAATTGAAATTTGGTACACAGGTGTTAGATATGGAGCTCAAAGTATGCGCTGAATTTTTTTCAAATGTGATGAACAGTTCGCGAAAGTTCGCGAAAAAAATGTTTTTCAAAAATTTACTGAAAGTACGATCTCAACGAAATTTCGCGATAAGTTGCGCGTTGCTGTACTCCAACTAACTGTCAAGTTTCGGTCCAATCGTGTCAGTTGTTCCCGACCTATCGCCAGAATCGTTTTGGACCACGGATTCGTCATCAGTGAGTCCAATATAATCTGTATTTCTGGAAATATTGGGAAAATAAAATTCTGAATAGGAAAATATAAGCGGAATCATTGCGTGGATGTGACTCATTCACGAATTCGGCCTTCGTAATTGAGGTCCAAACCTACTCTATAAATATCGAGTTCCTTAGTTATTTTTTTTCGGAAGTTATTGTGTTTAGCGTAAACGGCAGTGCCTTTCTAGGTTTTTTTTACGCGCATAATTCTGGGGGAACAGCGTGCTATCGTTCTGTCCAAATGTCTGTAATTTTCGATGATTCGGCCGAAAATGGTCTCAAACGACTAGATTGGACTCACTGATGACGAATCCGGTATCAAAATCGATTCTGTTCGGCCGGCCGGCTGTGGACACGATAACTGTCGCACGGGGTAAGCTAGCAACTTGAAACTTTCAGGGTAGGTCGCGGTTAAGTTCGTTAATGGGCCAAATCGGTCGAACAGTTTCGGAGTTATAGCCACATGAAATTTTGAAGTTATTTATTTTTATTTCAGAAACTACTTGAGCGATTGAATTCAAACTTAGCAATTAGGTGGAGTATAACAACGCGCAAGTTTGAGCCAAAGTTTGTCAGGATCGTACTGTCAGTAAATTCAAAAAAAAATGTTTTCAAAATTTTTTTCCGAAAAATTTTTTTTTTCGAAAACCGTTCATCATATCCAGAGAAAAAATCCACTAGGAGTTTGAGCTTCATATTTCACAGCAGTGTACAAATTTCAGTTCGATACTATTATAAGTTGTGGAGTTATAGGGAAAAAATATGTAAAATTTCGAGGTTTTTTTTCTCGATATCGTTGCTTTTTCCGGTATAACTCGAGAAATACTGATTCAATCCTGATAAAACTTCGCAGCTAGTTTGAAGATGCTGAAAGACAACTTTATGCGAAATTTTGTGATGATCGTGTCATTAGAACAATCTGAAAAAAAAATTTCTGTGATTTTCTTATCATATCATACTCATTAAATTCTGTATGAACCTTCGAACTGCCATGAAGTACTGGATTTCAATTCGATTTGATCTGTGTTTTTGGAAATATTGGGGAAATAACATTTTTAATGGGTATATCTGCGGAATCATTGGGTGGATTTTAACCATCCACGAATTCGGCCTTCGTAATTGAGGTCCAAACCTACTCTACAAATATCGAGTTTCTAAGTTGTTTCTTAGGGAAATTATTGTGTTTACGCAGTCGGCCGTTAGGCCGACAGTGAACACAATCACTTCCGTAAATGGGTGAAATCCGCCCAATGATTCCGTAGATATACCCAATCAAAATTTTATTTTTCCAATATTTCCAAAAAGTACAGATTAGATCGAATTTAAATCCAGTAATTCATCAAAAAAAAAATCTAGAAAAGCACTGCCGTGAAGGCAGCAGCTTTCGAGCGCAAGTTCAAATTCGTTGCCGAAGCGGTCATCGATATTGAACATGCGCGCAAAAGCTGCTGCCTTCACCGCAGTGCTTTTCTAGATTTTTTGTTTACTGAGTTTTCATCAATTTCCAGGCACAGTCGACATTCTTCGATATTTCTCCTGTAGGAAGAATTTTGAATAGATTCTCTAGTGACACATACACCATTGATGACTCCCTACCATTCATCATGAACATTCTTCTGGCTCAATTCTTCGGATTGATGGGTAAGTTTTTTGAATCACCCCCATGACTGACTCAAGTGATATTCATTTCTATTCAGGAACGGTGTTAATAACGATTTACGGATTGCCATGGATTTGTATAATTCTCTTCCCCCTGATACCAGTCTACCACTGGTTGCAGTATACGTACAGAAGAACTTCCAGAGAATTGAAGAGGATATCCAGCAAAACGATGTCTCCATTGTATTGTCACTTCAACGAAACCCTTCAAGGTAAGTTGTGGCTACAAAATCCTTACATTCTCTTCTCCCATTATGCTTGTGTTTCTGTATCTTTTCCTAATGAAACAGACACAAAGAAATCGCGGTGTTAAGTTAACCGTATGAATTGAAGACGGTAGATAAGCAGAGGAAACATTCTAGGGTGTTTTTATTCGAACAATCGCTTTTATTTGCCAGATAGAAGGAGAATTGCATTAGCGAATAAAGAACTCTCATCAAACTCATAAAGAAGCGGAATAAATGTTTCATGAGTTCTTCCCCATTATTTATTCAGTTCTTCTTCAGATAGAGATAGTCGACATTTCCCTCAAAAATCCCTTCGAGATTAAATTAGATAGAAAGACAACTTTTCACTTAGTTAAGAGCTGTTTGTGGATGAATCTATCGGAATAATCTGCTTTCTATCTTTCAAGGTTGCGTAGATCCCCTAAAAATCTCTTCCTAACAGACTAAGAGAACTCTAGAAAGGCACTGACGAGAGAGAACGAACCTTTGCTCGCTTTTTTATAACCAGAGTGATCACCCATCCGGGTATTGACAGCGCCCAACATATATTTGAACATCATTTTTCCTGATTTTTGGTTATTACTGTAAATGGAAATTTGAACATAATTATTATGGGTTTGATTCATCATTTTTCCAAATTATCTTCAGAAAATATTCAGAAGCAGATTTCCAAATTGGGCTTTTAAAATTCAAAGGGATTTGCCAGGCATGCACGAACCGGCAACGGCGTTTAGTAGGATAGCTTGTTCTACTATGGAATAATGAAATATTTATTCCTATTCTGTGGTAAAATTTGATATTTGTTACTTGTTTCCGTTTGCGATTTGTCAGTAATATGACAGTCTGACTCTGTCTGTGCTCTTCTTTTTCTATTCCTTGGTCGTTGTCTTCTACTCTAACCAGATCGAAGTATAGCTATCGCTGTTTTCCCAAGCAGAGTTACACATTTGACGTCCTTTTCTTTCCGAGAAAGCTGAATTCGACGTTGCCATATCGTGCACTCAAGACAAATCCCTTCAAATTTCAAATCTCCATTTTTAGTTTTCAGTTTTAGGTAATCAAATATTTTTTTAAAAATATAATATTGAAATTATATGTTTGAAATGCGATGATCTACAGGTTTTTCATGAAAATTACTGCAATTTCGTTTAAAGGAAAAACCCCATCACGGCTTCGTGGATTGCGGAAATACAGCAACATTGAAGTTTCAAAATCTCCTGGTGATATCTCATGGTCAGGCACCTGCTCTGGCCTCAAAAGTTACCCCGTTATATTTGAGGTATTGTTTGCTTTTAAGTACGGACCACATAGGCAAGTTTGGTATGGAAATCATGGTTCTCGAGGTCGCTGAATACATATATTTTAGAACCTAATCGATTTCTCCTACCGTTTAGAATTTCAACTGTCAAATGAGAAATTTTCAGAAATTTGACGTCTCAAACCTTGATATTTTCTCTCGCAACTGGAAGTATCAACTTGAAACTGTATATAATCATTCAGTTTTGAGTCCTCGATCATTATGCCATTTTAAAAGAAATTCTAAATTTTCGAATTTGTACCGAAATTTCACCAAGGGTCTAGATCTGTCAAACAATGGTTTTTTCTGATCTCTGGCAATATTGCTTGTCACTCGAAACTTCATTCTTGGCGCTCGAGAATACAAAGCGACGTTCTGGAATAGCCATTCTGGAAAAAGTGAGAATAGGGCAAACGAGATAAAGTGGGCGTGTCCACGGACTTTGCATTCTTAATCGAATGATAATAGATCTTACGATTCAAGAGAGATCGAAACAAGGAACGCTTATGCGTAGGTTATGTTTGCGGTTATTTTCGGCTATGTCGAAGTGTCCGGCTCAAATTTGATCTACTAGGCATTGAGTTTCGACAGTTTTGCTGATCTCTCACTGCTAGTTTCGATAAGCTACTCAAACGAAATTTTTTATGTCTGATCAAAAGTGAGGGAAGTCGTTGATATTGTTCAAACGTCATTTTCTCTGAATCATTCTGAACACTCCATATGATGTTTGGGACTTCAACACAGTCATTTTTTAAATTTTCCCTGGTATAATCTGCTATCAACCAAACCATATACATATCAGTCTCTGCACATTTTAATCGCTTAGAAACACCTTTTCCTCTTTCGCTTAATTTTTTTTTTGGAAAAGTTTCTTCTCTTCCCTAAATGGCCCTCGAGCGAAACGCTACAACTGTAATGTCAATATGTCACAGAAAACAAGTCATTGATATGTTCTGTGCGAAAAACATGAAGTTAGCTACATATATGAAGTAAACTTAGAGTGACCAACAGACGACTTCGGTCGAAAGTTGCCAACCCTCAAATTTCGTCCAAATTTACTATCACTGGGGAAGGGAAATTTCAGAACAAATTCGACTTGATAAGGTTCGCTTTATTTATAAATATCCATTAAAGATGCCTCGGCTCCTCACAAGAGATAATTCCTTCCAAATATAGGTTTTTGTTAAGATCATCTCTGATTGGCTGAAATTTAAGTTGGGATTCCTGATTTCATGTTGATAGTGTCAAGTTTATATAGGATATGTTCCTGAAATAAACTTGGTTATTTCGGTTGCCGGTTTTCCGTTCCGTAAATATGAAATATTCGGTTGGTTCCTGAAAAAAGGTTAAGTACGGAATTTGATTGATGAAAAAACGTTCTTTCTGTCACCAGAACGACAGTCAATTTTCTATGGTAACATATCCATAGCAAAGAACAATCTTTATTCACTTTATGATCAATAGAACACAGAAGAGACAACAATCAACAATGGAAAAATTACTAGGTATGGTCTATGGATCAGAAGGTTTTTTTTTCCTTTATATGTGCCGGGATACTATGTCCATCTACACATTCTCAAGTATTTGTTTTAGATTCTTACTAAATCACCACCACCTATGCACTTTACAACATCCATGACCTCGCCGGGATTCGAACCCGGTACCTTCAGCATCCTAGAACATGTTTCCACCCTATAGTCTACCGAGGTAGTCTATCAGAAGGTAAATAAAGATTGTTCTATGCTATGGATATGTTACCATAGAACATTGATTGTCGTTCTGGTGCATATACTTAATATGTCTATATTCTGGTGACAGAAAGATTGCTTTTTATTTTCAAGGATACGTACGTGACTAGAAGAAGAAACGCATCGGGGAATGTTCTATAAAGAACGTTCTATACTACCGCAGTCAAGGATTGTGGTCCAAGAAACTTTTTGATGATTATTCATCTCCGGGATTATAAGAGTTAATGTTCGATTCTTGCATAGCGAACGACCGAGCGTGGAGCAATTTCGACAATTCCATCCCGATTTTTTTCCAGGATTATCCACCATCAGGGCGATGCGAGCCAGCAGGAGATTCAAGAAGGGAAACGAGGAAAACGTGGAGGAGAACATTAAAGCCCAGTTTTCGAGTCAGGCGGCAGCCAGATGGCTGGGCCTTAGACTGCAATTTATCGGGGTGGCCATGGTGTCTGGAGTCAGCTTCATCGCCGTCATCCAGCACTCTTACGACGTTGCTGATCCAGGTAAGTGCGGCGTTTTGTTTTTTCTGTTTCGTGGGGATTTCCGGACCGCGTTCAATCATGGTTGGGTAAAAAAATGCGGATCAAGTGAGGATTTTGTTGGGGTTGTCCGGTGGTGTGGGAGAGGTAGATTGGATATGACTGGATTATATGAAATAATGGAGGAAGGCGATGTGAGGCTTGCCGAATTCGTGATGGATTTAAGCTGTTTGTTTCATTTGTAAGATATAACTGATACAGAGGGGTCCAAAAAAAACTTAGGTAAACCCGCAAGATTTCCCGTCGCCGAGATATTAAAAAGATATTTACATCATTGTACGCAGTGTGTTTTTCTGAATAAAAAATGTGAAATCGAACATAGGCGGTCCCCCTTAATTTGGAAGATATGGGCCCCCAAAGTTCCAAAATGAGTCGTTTTCAGGTCCCTTTTTCCACTATAAAAACGATTTCTCACTTCATCTGTTTAGTTCACAAACCACCTTTGAACCTTCCACCAACAATAAGCAATACTTTTTTCAAGAATAATCAATATTTAATGAAAAAACAATGAAATTACTGGACAACCACTTAACCTTTATTCCTTCTGATTGCGAATTTCATCGGTCGGAATCGTGCCATCGTGCGTATTCGTGAATGACAGATTATTGCTGGCGAGAAAAATGAAATATGTTCTTAGTTCTTACTGTTTATTGCGATACTCTAAATCTTCCAATAGGAGAATTCGTTTCTAATGAAAAAATCTACAAGGTTGAATCACATGGTAATGAAATGAGAATACACCCTGATATATTTCCACGTACATTTCTTTCATATGTGATAGGTCGCGCCCTTCCCAGATTTCCAATGAAATCGAGGTTATTATTTAACCCATTTTATTGGAATACCCCGAATCTCATTCTAAACTGGGACTATCTCGAAGACACAAAAAAAACGAAGTAGATAACAACCTCCCTATTTTGAAGGGGTAGAAAGAGAGTTCAAACGAAAATATTGAGAGTGAAACCTTAAACAAATATTCTCAATGATTTTGTTTTGATGTTAGAATAACCATCTCTTCTTCAGTGACAGAAGCATTTTCCTCACAATCATATCCTTCAACTGTCCATCATTTCATATTTCCCGCCAGCAACTATTCTTCGGTCATAATACGTTGGCCAGCGACGAAAAGACGCTGTTGCCAAGCTCCGCTTCAACATTGAGAAGTATTTCGTAGAAATATAGGTTAAGTGGTTGTCTAATATTTTCACTTTTCTTCCTTTAAATAATAAATAATGAATATTCTTGAAAGAAAGTGTCGCTATTCGTTGGTTGAAGGTTCAAAGATGATTTATGAACTAGATTTGAGGAGTGAGAGATCCTTTTTATGGCGGAAAAAAGGATCTGAAAATGCAACAATTTGGAACTTTGGTGGCCCATAATTTTTGTTCAGGAACTCACACTGGTTACAATGATGTGAATATCTTACTTATAGCTTCGCGACGGGAAATATTGCGGGTTTACCAAAACTTAACACCTGAAATTCCGACTTCGAAATGAAAATGTGGAGGATCGCTCGGACCCGTCAATTTGAGGGGGACGACTTTTCCGGTTTTTTCATCCCAGTACCTTCAACCCCCTGGGGGGGGGGGAGATGGTGACAATCTCTTGATTTTAAATAGGCATGAGGGGTGTTGCGCTAACTTATTTTGAAGATCGTATCGATTACTATCTGACCCTGAAATTCTGCTTCAAAATATCCATCGATAATGAAATAACAGCGAAATTAGTGAAGGAGGCAATGTTGAATTTGTCTCGACTATTTCCCTCGTCGTAATTTCCACCAATCAGAAACGCGCAATTTTGAATTACAAATGGTTTCTAGGTGGAAAAACTGTTTGGCAGGAGCTGTCAGAGTTTATTCGAGTTTACCCGCGGCATAACTTGACCGTTGTTGTCACCAAAAATTACAATACGCCTTCCGTGAATCAAAATTGCAATTTATATTTTAATTGTACCATAAATAATTAAGTTTGTAGTATTTTTGATGAAATAAATACCATTTGGGCATCTAATTTTTCCTGTGAAAAAAATCGAAAAAACACGGTGCTAAGTAATATTTCAACAAAAAGCATTCGTGTAGGTGCAAATATCGTCGTCTTCGACTTGGATTCTTCTTGTTAAATATCACTTAGCAACGTGTGTTTTCGATTTTTTTCGGAAAATTTAGATCCCCTTATGATATTACTTAAAGGCCTATTACACTATCCAATCTCCAGGGCCCGGCAGGCAGGGACCGGGTAGTGTAATAAGGAACCGGCAGCTAGGTTCCTGATCAAGGGCGATTGAGTAGACCCAATCTGCCGGACCCGGCATACCGTGCAGTGCAATGAGCGCTAGGGAGTTAAGGAGCTCAGTCGCATAGCAACGCAGAGCATACAATCACAGACCAACAAGACAAATCACTTCATCGTTTGCGAGAATCGCGTCTTTCCGACCTTGAGAAATACAACAGACATAACCACACTTCTTCTTCCTCAAAACAGCTGTCAAATCAAATACTTGACTTTGGAATATCTAAAATCGAAATGTAAAAACAAATTTGTCGGGATTCAGGAATCACAAGATTAAAATCAGACTAAGATTTTTCGATGAAACCAATTGAAAAGCAAATTTTCATTACCAAAGCCAGTGTTTCGTCACATCTTAAACTCCTATAGAAGAACTCGGTTGGAGTAAATAAAAATTATGGAAAACCAGTTTACCTCAGAGATTCTTTGTAGTGACACTAATAGGTCTCTGGGAAAACTCCCAAGATCTTCTGGGAGTTTGGGTGTGTTCTATTACTTTGCAAACCTTTTTCTAATATGTGTGAAAATAATCGAATTAATGTGTAGGAAATGAATAAACTTTAAAAATTTATAAACAAGAAATAGACTTCCTTTAAAAACTACTTTGACTTATCTTTTCCATAACACTATCAATTATTACTCATATAAGTATGTTATTCGCTATTTTTTCAGTAACTGTATTGTAGTAGCTATACCATGTTTACGTGAAGTCTGCCAAACTGTTTCAGACACTGGTTTTTACATAATTTAATTCAGCAAGTTGAGTATAATCAAACTATGAATAGACCAACTCTGTTCGATTCCAATCCTTGTGGTTGTACCATGTTGTACAATCATATACAATTTTATTAGACATTCCATCGTTTTAATAGAATAATGGAGATTGTAATTCTTTTACTTCAATTGCGATTCCTTTATATTATATAAAATAAACATTATGAATGAGTTCGATTCCAATTCTTGTTGTTGTACAATCAAAGCATATTATGAGGACTATCATCATAAAATAGAACCTCAGAGATGACTAAACAATTGATTTTGTTGTAAAAACTGTTTGGATTATACTCTAAAATGGAACAGATACGAAATTATTCATCAAATAAATAGGACAAAAATTAATTTCAGTTTGTTTACATGTTCATAACCTCTTCAAGCGAGTCCAAAAGCGGCGAGAGTGACGTAATCCTATTCTTGCAATCTGATTGGCACCCCAAAGCACCCCAAACGTCTGCTAAAATTCTGATTAGCTCGATTCAGGGTCATATCTGCGTTGACATAGATTTCTTAAGTAAATGACGCAAGTGGTTCATCTGGTTAGTCTGTGGTACAATACACATAAACGTGTCATAAGCCTGAATGCGTTGTTCTGTGAGATGTCGTGCGCAAGAGAGAAGGCGATCTTACTTAATATAATAGAAATATACAGAGAAATGCCGTATCTGTGGAAGAAAGACCACAAAGACTATGTCAATAAAGACTTGAGGAATGTTGGCTATGAGGTGCTCTTAGAAATCTAAGAAAATATATAACAGTCAAGGTTATAATGTTTTATTAGAGGGGTTGAGATATTAAAGAACTAAATCTCAAATCTTGATAAGAGTCTCCAGTGGCTAGAAATCTCAATGTGGCAACCTGTCTTTGTTGTGGACTTAAGCTTTCTCTTGAAATGGTATCATCTTTTTTATTGACGAAGCTACTAAGTTAAGTAGCTCTTCAAATTGTTCTGTTCCTAGTCTCAAGTAGTTCCGTGAATCTGTTTGGTCTAAACAACGAAGTATTTGCATTTTTGAGAGTTTTTCTCTCAGGAGCAAATATTTTTTCACCCATATTCCCCTCTCCTTCCGTTTGGTGGATTTCGAGGTACTGACCGCCAAACTCACCACTAATGCAACTTTTTGTCTTTTCGATAATTTCGGGGACATAACGATTGGATATTTGTAAATGTCCCTACGTTGACGTTCAGATGACAGAAGTCAGACCGGTATCTAGGGTAGTGTAATAAGCGACACCCTACCTGGCAAACCGGGCCCTAGAGATTGGATAGTGTAATAGGCCTTTTACGACTATTTCACACATGTTATTTTTAACCAATCAGAAAGTGTATTTCTGACAGATCACCATCGCAACGGATGAATTTTTGGTTGGATCTATTTGTAGCTTCCGACGCTTAGCATTTTTTGCAGCTCTTGCGTTGACAAATTCTATGTCAGAGAATGGATTAAATTTGCGATTATTTCTTCGAAAAAATATTCCTGCTTAGCTGTAGAGTTCCATAGAACTTTGATAACACTCTCCTTGTAGTCTTCGGAGTTCATTTCTCGCATGTTGAAGTCACAGTCTTCAAGAATAAGCGCCAGTTCTTCCACAGGTATATCCGCTCTGTCGAAATAATATGCTTTTCCTGCGCAAAAGTTTATAAACTGCTTCCATACACTTGCCTTCGATTTCCTAGTATTCGCGGGTGTCAATTGCTTAATATTCTGGCGAATATTTTCTTTACTTTCTTGACCGAAGCTAGACATTTTTCTACGTCGTGCTGTTTTCGACAAATTCAAAACAGGAATAATTTCTATACTCCATTCACTTTTATAAAGTAGCCCAGTTGGCCATGACATCCTGACAGATTTCACCGTGTAAAGTTTGAAAATGTTAGGCTATAGTCATTTTCGTGTCAGATAACTACACAACGTTGTCCTCTCTACGAAGAGGTCGTAGTAATTACTTATTCTTCAAAATGTGAATCTACATTGGGAAAGTAATGAATTTGAGAAAATATTATGTGAATTCAATCATTCAAACATTTTTCTCTGTTAATACTTCACGTATATAAACATGGTTGGAAGATTCAGTTATGCTTTTTTCTTGTACGGAAATCAAGAATCGAGTGATTTGGAATTTTATTGAAAAATGATGGATAGAGCAGTCCGTTACTTTGCGATAGTTCATTCATTATCATTCGTTGTAATGACAAGATATCTGGATAAATTCTCCATGTAAACTACCTATCATTCAGTATTCGAGTCAAAAGCAAGATATGGAATTATGTTTTATGGACATACTTTGAAGGCAACTCAAATATTCAATTTCCAGAAAAAAGCAATTCCTAAAATATTAGAAAAAATAGAACTGAATGAGATATTGTATAATTCATGTTATTTTCATACGTTAAATTTCAATGTTCTGTCAAGATAGGATATACCAAGTTCATTTTAGGTGTACTACTTCCTATCGAAACAATTCCACGAAATATATAACTTTTGAAATTATTCGTTAAGGAATTTGTTCAATTCAAACATGACTACCTACTTAAGGCTCAATATAATACAATCAAAGCGAAATGTTAATTTATTAGTTTATTATGGATGAGGCTGAATTGTTATTTGTTATTGAAAGAGAGTAGAAACTGGCAACCTCGCGTCGAATTATTTTGACATTGTCGATATTTCAGGAGCGCCAACCTGCCCTTGTTTTAGTTACAAAAACATTTATTTATTTATTTTTTTTTTATTTATTTATTTATTTAATTCATACACCTACATAAATGTAATGTATAAAGTTTCGTCATCAAAAAAATACATGACACGTCATTCATCTGACTATACATCGAAATGTACAAATATTCAAAAAAAATATATCAATCTCGACATAGATGCAAAAATTTCACAACAACAAAACAAACATATATATATATATATATATATAATTGTGGTGTGTTTACTAGTCGTTACAAGATATCAGGAAGGTTACGGGTGTTTCGACTATTTGGGCAGTTATTTAAAGTCAATTTGTATTAACAGCTCTATATTTCGTCTAAACTTTGAAGACTTCTTCAGGAGCATACTGTAAAAAAACATCAATTGCAACATAACATTTTACATAGATGTCAATGGACTCACAATACTAAGACGTAAATAGTGGCATAACATCAAGAAAAAAGCATCCTCGCACGGATCGATCAAATTTCACGAACATATCACAAAAATAAGGTGCAGAGTAATTAAATTTCTTGTAATCGAATGGTTCAAAATGTATATATAACCTATTAGATATTAATGTAAGCGCAGCAAAGGAAGTCGAAAAACTCAACAACCGGTTGAGGTCCAATATTTTATCACTAGAAATCAAACAAACTGAGATTAAGATCAGACGCCTTGAAAAACAAATGAAAATCTCTTGCGATATGGCACACGAGCACTTACCTGAACACATTTACCGTGAGTTTAATCACTGTCAGTCACGCTCTTATAAGAAACGTTTCCACAAGATAAAACTCAGACAACTCAAGAAGACGAATGACCTAATGTCTTCACACCTGAACAAAATTAGGAGCAAACCTTCTTGGATAGTGAATATGACCGATGTACATGTGCCTGAGGACATTTCAAAGATGTTGTCGTTTGGACCAAAATTTTCAATACCACCAAATGCTGAACATATTTCATACAAAAGACTGTTATCTGATGTGGAGTACATCATGAGCAATGTAAACGAAGAAATGAAAGATATAGTAAGAGCACAAGCCACAAACATCGTCACCAATTTTTTGTTCAGTAAAAACCACCATCATAATTACATAAACATTCTTTTCAATAAGACGAGATCCTTCCTCAAACAAAACAACGATGTTTTGATTTTAAACTCTGACAAGGGCAATGTTACTGTTATAATGAAAAGAGAGGACTATTTTGCGAAATGTGACACCTTGGTCAACAACACTGACATATATGAAAGACTGAGCAAGGACCCAACCAACACAATAGAAAACCAAACCAACAGATGGATTAAATATCTTAAAGACAAAGGCTGTATCGATGAACCTACATCCAAAAAACTCAGATGTTATGGCTCCCAACCGCCACGACTTTATGGACTCCCAAAAGTACACAAGGACGGCGTTCCGATGAGACCAATCGTCAACACCATCTCGTCACCCACATCAAACTTATGTAAGTTTATTGCCAATATACTGGATATTTCTTTTCAAGGCTACAATGAATTCCAAATACCCAACTCCAAAGAATTTTCTTCTAAGATTAATAATAAAAAACTACCAACAGACCATGAGATAGCATCCCTAGATGCCATATCACTTTTTACAAACATTTCTCTAGAATTGACTGTTGATATAATAGATAACAACTGGGAACTCATCATGCCTCATACCGAAATCCATAAAGGCGATTTTATCCAAATAATAGAGTTCATTTTCAACTCGAATTACTTCCTTTACAATGGTTCTTTCTATAAACAAAAGTTTGGTAGTCCCATGGGAGGTCCTCTGAGTTCCAGCTTAGCTGACATAACAATGTCCACCCTCATCAAAACTATGCTCAGGAAGTTGTCTTTTACTCCATCGTTCATATACCAATATGTTGACGACTTAATACTGTCTATACCCGCCGACGGTGAGGAAGAAATTTTAAAGGTTTTCAACAGTTTTGACGACCACATACAATTTACGATAGAGAGGGAATCAAACAGAAGCGTACCATTTCTGGACACGAAACTAATCAGACAAGAGGACAATACAATAAAATTGGACTGGTACCGAAAACCCAGCAGTTCCGGCAGATACATCAATGCATCATCATATCACAACATAAAAATCAAGATCAATACGATCCTAGGACTCAAGAAGAAGATAGAAGACATTACACACCCCACGTTAACTAAAGGTGCCCTCCAAAGATTGTTCCAACTTATGAAAGATAATGGATACTCCACCTTACTCCTCAAAAAACTCTTGTATAATACAGCGCATCCACCAGAATCCACCAGGGCAATCGACAGCACAAGTACTGAGATAGACACTCATGACCGGGTCACCTTCGCAAAGTTGCCTTACATTAAAGAACTGACATTTGAACTTACGAAACTTTTCAAAAGATATATTAACATAAAAATTGGAAGATATACTATGGTAACCACTAGATCACTTTTCAATAACACCAAGGACAAGTTAAAAAACTCTCAAAAACGAAATGTGATATATCAAATAAAATGCACACATTGCCCACTGGTATACATAGGTCAGACTTCACAGGCCCTATCAAAACGAACTTCATTGCATAAAAGTGATTCCACCATAAGACCCGAAAGATGTGCACTGGGTCAGCACATAAGAAGCACAGGTCACAGCGTCGACTTTGAAAATATAACAATCCTGGAACAAGAAGATAATTATATGAAACGACTCTTCCTCGAAATGTGCTATATAAAAGAGAACAACACTATGAACACAAAATCGGATACGAATGGCCTCAGTAACATATATAGTTTCCTTTTAAAATGCGACCAGAAAGAACGGCCACAATAAGTTGAGAATTGAATAGACCATATCACAGAAATCAAAACTTAAAGAAAAAGAAAATGCTGTTGACATATTACGCAGTTATCAATGCGTGGAAACCTACATTTCTCTGCGCCGTCGTTGAAAAGACAACTTAATTTACAACCTTATAGTTTAATTTGTGAAAAAAAACATTCGATTACAAGAAATTTAATTACTCTGCACCTTATTTTTGTGATATGTTCGTGAAATTTGATCGATCCGTGCGAGGATGCTTTTTTCTTGATGTTATGCCACTATTTACGTCTTAGTATTGTGAGTCCATTGACATCTATGTAAAATGTTATGTTGCAATTGATGTTTTTTTACAGTATGCTCCTGAAGAAGTCTTCAAAGTTTAGACGAAATATAGAGCTGTTAATACAAATTGACTTTAAATAACTGCCCAAATAGTCGAAACACCCGTAACCTTCCTGATATATATATATATATATATATATATATATATATATATATATATATATATATATATATATATATATATATATATATATATATATATATATATATATATATATATATATATATATATATATATATATATATATATATATATATATATATATATATATCGGTTTTATAACGTCTTCCGTCGTTGTCCGATGCCTAATTTCCATGCCCTTCGATCATTCCACTGGTTCGCCGCTAAGCTTCTAGATCTCATCGCTCTTGAAACTCCTTCCATCCAGGTTTTCCTCGGTCTTCCCCGTTTTCTACGATATGGTGATTTCCATTCCAAGATCTGTCTTGGTAGTCTGGTGTCATCCATCCGCTGAACATGTCCATACCAAATGAGCTGTTTTCGTTCAATATCTGTCATTAGGGATCCCTCTATTGCTATTCCCATTCTTGCTCGAACATCTTCATTCCGTATTCGGTCTCTTCTAGATATTCCCAATGACCGTCTAAATACATCCATTTCGGTAGCTTCCAGTTTCCTTCGATTGTTCTCTGTTATTCTCCAGGTTTCAGCCCCATACAATAAAGAACTCTTTATCATTGTTTCATAGATGTTATGTTTCCGTTTTTTCCCTATTTCATTCATTCAACTGTAAATGACAAATCACTATAGGAAGAGACAAACGATGTTAAAAATTCATTGAATAAAAATCCTCTATGCAATAAACCGTCTTCCCAAGTAGAATTCTTTTCATTTCCCTTTCGAATTTGAATGCATGATAGACCTAAATCATGGCCAACTGGGCTACTTTATAAAAGTGAATGGAGTAATGTTAGTACCTTAAAGTTTCACTGGGTTATTGTGTTCACGGTCGGCCGTTAGGCTTATTTTGGGAGTATTGTGCATCATTTTGTAGGTTCAGAACTATTGAAAATTGAATTGAAATTGTTTTTCCAACCCCTTGCGGATTGCAAAATTAAACTATTTCGAAAACAGGTTGTCTAATGAACGATACCAGAGGTGTAGAATTTCTTTCATTTTTTTGTACAAAAGACTTATAAAACGAAACATCACAAGAAAATGATTTTGCAAATATTTTCGTATGTCTGATGAAGGAGTCAGATTTGTACTCTGAAACGTTATAGTTAGCTCTGTTGATCATTTGCATTGTTCTGGTACTGTTCATTAGGCAATCTGTTTTGTAAGAAACTACCCTTGACAGTTTAATCCTGCAATCCACAAGGGCCTATTCCATAAAAAAACAATCCATATTGGGAGTGCAAACCCAGCAAAAAACCCCACAAAATAAAGGAAACATTTCCCCGCTAAATTCCAAATAGATGTAGACGTCCGAGATCATAACCCGTCCCTTTGTGCATGCCTCTTCTCGACCGCAAGAGCAGTCACCGAAGCGCGTCCTCAGTTCTTCTTCTTTGTTGCAGGGTTAATTGGATTGGCGGTGTCGTACGCACTTTCTGTGACCGGATCCCTAGGCGGGGTGATCAGCGCCTTCACGGAAACGGAAAGGGAGATGATAGCGGTGGAGCGTGTTAATCAATATGTCACTCAAGTGCCCTCCGAGACGACTTACTACTCGTGTGAACCGCCCTTCGGCTGGCCGAACCAGGGAGTCATCCACTTCGATAATGTGGTGTTGAGATATAGGTAAGGGATGCGATGTGTGTTTGGGGTTTTATGAGGGGGTTTTCAATAAGAGGTGTTATTTTGAATAGCCTGCTATTTCGGTAGATGTCACTTTTGAAGCTGTCATTTTTTGACATTTGACAAGTAGAAACTACGCCTTTGATAAAAATGGAACGATACACGCTTCAACATCGCATTGAAATTTTTTGCTGATAAATTACTGGATTTCAATTCGATCAAATCTGTATTTTTGGAAATATTGGAAAAATAAAATTTTGAATGGGTATATCTACGGAATCATTGAGCGGATTTCACCCATTCACGAATTCGACCTTCGTAATTATGCCCCAAACCTACTCTACAATTATCGAGTTTCTAAGTTGTTTCTTTCGGAAGTTATTGTGTTTACGCAGTCGCCCGTTAGGCTGACCGTTAACAAACGATATTTGTAGAGAAGGTTTGGACCTTAATTACGAAGGCCGAATTCGTGAATGGGTAAAATCCACCCAATGATTCCGTAGATGATATGATAAGAAAATCATAGAAATTTCATTTTTCAAATTGTTCTTATGACACGATTATCACGAAAGTCCGCATTAAATTGTCTTTCAGCATCTCAAAACTAGCTGTGAAGTTTTATCAGGACTGAATCAAAATTTCTCGAGTTATACCGAAAAAAAATTCAACGATATCGAGAAGAAAACCTCGAAATTTGACATATTTTTTCCCGATATCTCCAAAACTTATGATCGTATCGAACTGAAATTTGGTACACTGCTGTGAAATATGAAGCTCAAAGTGTGAGGGGAAGTTTTTTTTGGAATGATGAATGGTTTCCGGAAAAAAAAATTTTTCGGAGAAAATTTTCGAAAAAAATTTTTTTTTATTTACTGACAATATGATCCTGACGAAATCTGGCTCAAAGTTGCGCATCGTTATACCCCACCTAACTGCCAAGTTTGAATCTAATCGCTGCAGTAGTTCCTGAAATAAAAAATAAATAACTTCAAAATTTCAAGTGCCTATAATTCGGAAACTATCCGACCGATTTGGCCCATTAACGAACTCATCCGCGGCATTCTGATGCGCAAGCTATCCTGAATGTTTCAAGTTGCTAGCTTGCTTCTGTCGAAAGTTATTGTGTCTACGGCCGGACGGACGGCCGGCTGGACATAATCGATTTTGACACCGGATTCGTCATCAGTGAGTCCAACCTAGTCGATTGAGACCATTTTCGGCTCAATCATCCAAAATTACAGTTATTTGGACAAAATGATAGCACGCTGTTCCCCTAGAACATGCGCGCAAAAATGGTGAAAATTTGGCAGAGACGGTTCGTAAAACTCGAACATTTTTAGTTGTCGTGAAACACCTTGTCGGACCGCAATAAAGAAATTGGTGGAAAAATTCGAGCTGTTGGGACAAGATAGTGATGTGAAGAATAAAATCCGTGCACGTCGCGCAAGAACAGCCGTCAGATTCATTGGATCTTACTTTTTCGAAAATGAGGCTGGAGTAACAGTTACGGTGAATGGATTGCGCTACCGAGAGATGATAAATGATTTTTTATGGCCGGAATTGGATGGTATTGATCTGGACAATGTTTACTTTCAACAAGACGGCGCTACGTGCCACACAAGCAACGAAACCATTGATCTTTTGCGGGAAAAGTTTCCGGACCGTGTTATCTCTCGAAGAGGTGATCACAATTGGCCACCGAGATCTTATGTTTGAACACCTTGCGACTTCTTCCTTTGGGGCCACGTGAAAGAAAACGAGATCACAAACATTCTATGGAATAGAGAAATACAAAAATCCCAAATGGCAAAACATGTTTAATCGACTTTGGGAATCACAGGATAGATTAGAACAATACAAAAATCTAGAAAAGCACTGATGTTAGGTCAGGAGCTTTTACGCGCTTGTTCCCTTGCCAAAGCGGTCCTCTATACAAGTATTGACCCTGCCAAACGCAGATTTTTTCATATGGTCCGCACGAAATTTTGCATAAACCTCAAGCTATAATTATCGATAAAGTACTAGATTGCAATTCGATCCAAAATTTTGAATGGGTATAACTATCTAAAGAATAATCGAATTGAACCCATTCAAGAGCATTTGACCTTCTTAATTAAACTGAAAACGTACTCTACAAATATATTCCCTATGTCGATTCTTCCTAAAGTTACTGTGTTTACTGCCGGCCTAACCACTGATAGTGAACAAAATAACTTTCGGAAGACTCTACTCAGTAGCTTGATAATTGTAGAGTAAGTTTGGACTTTAATTACGAATGCCGAATTGGCGAATCAGTAAAAACTATCGAATGATTCCGCAGACGAACCCTTTCAAAATTTCTGTTTCACGATATTTCCAAAAAAATAGATCGAATCGCGCTTCAATGAAAAATTCCACCTTGAATTTTCAGCCAAAATGGGCCTACAGAACCATGAGCAAAATAACTTTTCCATTCAACAGAATGCAGGAGGATTCTTTAATTTTTTTTTGTTCATTGTTCTGTAGATCCTATTTGGCTGAAAAAAGGTGGTATTTTTCATTGAAGGGCGATTCGATCCATGTTTTTGGAAATATCGGGAAACTGAAATTTTGAAAGGGTATTTCTGCGGAATCATTCGATAGTTTCAACAAATTCGGCATTCGTAATTCAACTCCAAACTTACTCTACAACTATCAAGCTACTGAGAAGACTCTTCCGGAAGTTATTTTGATCACAATCAGTGGTTAGGCCGTCCGTAAACACATTAACTTTAGGAAAAATCGACATAGGGAATATATTTGGAGAGTAGGTTTTCAGTTTAATTAAGAAGGTCGAATGCTTGAATGGGTTGAATTCGCCAATTATTCTTTAGATAGTTATACCCATTCAAAATTTTAGATCGGATTGCAATCTAGTACTTGATCGAAAATTATAGCTCGAAGTTTATGCAAAATTTCGTAAGGACCATATGAAAAAAATCTGCGTTCGGCAGGGTCAATTCTTGTATAGATGTCCGCTTTGGCAAGACAACAAGCGCTTAAAAGCTCCTGACCTCACGTCAGTGCTTCTCTAGATTTTTTTTTCTGTAGTAATGGACTAATTTGGCTGAATCTACTCAAGAAAGAGGAAGAATTAAAAAAAAACTTCCAAACCAAGTAAATCTGTGTGCTGTGATTCCGTGAAAATGACCAATTTGACGAAAACTGCAAAAAATCGAAAGAAAACAATTCTAAAAATTATCTCGTTTGTCTGACGAAAGACTCAGATCTGAACCCTGAAATGTCACAGTTCGCTTGGCTTATCGTTTGTATTGTCTCTATATTGTTCATTAGATAATCTATCTTCTAAGAACCTGCCCACGACAAATAGTTTAATCCTGCAATTTATTTAATTTCTATTAGTTCTGTTTCAGATATTGGTAGTGTAAATTCAGAAAAACCTAAAAAATGAAGTTTTTTGTTTTTTTAATCATTATTCTCTTCAAGTTGTAAGAATTTGATGAGTCATATGCTCAATTTTCCTTTAGATTCTTTAGAAAATCAATATTTTCGCCCCAAGCGAGTTTATCACCATAATCATGAATCCCCGATGAAAAAATCACCTAGACGAAGCAATCATCAATTATACCATCATTGTCATCGTCCCGACATCTTCCAATCAATTCAACATCATCTAACTTCCCTTCCTCCCTTCTTCCGTTCCTACCACCCCGTCAGATCCCAAAAATTGCGACCTTATGTCTTCCCTTCACGCACGCAATTCATCAAATCATCTATAGAGAAGTCCCCCAGGTCTCGTCGCTAATCAAATTACAAATCGGCTATTTTCTCCCGCAGGGAAAATCTTCAGCCCTCCTTGGCCGGCGTGAGTTTCGAGACCAGACCCTCGGAGAAGATCGGGGTGGTCGGCAGGACGGGGGCCGGCAAGAGTTCCCTGATAGCCGGTCTGTTCCGGCTGGTCGAGGTGCATTCGGGCAGTATCTACATCGATACGGTCAGGATCAAAGATGTGGCGCTGTCTTCGTTGAGGTGAGGATGGAATAGTCGAAAGGCTCGTGACACATGTTTGAAGTTGAGATTTTTTATGGTGGTTTACACAAACTTTGTTCGTTGTGCCTGTATGAACTACACTAACTACACCAACTCCAGTGACTTCCAATAGACGACTTCGGCCCAAATTGCCAACCCACAATTTTCTTCACGAATTTACTATCACTGGGGAACGGGAATTTCAGTCGACATGATGAGGTTCGCGTTATTTATAAAAATCCGTAAAAGATGCCTCGGCTTCTTAAACAAGATAATTCCTTCCAAATATAGGTTTTGTTACGCTGAAATTTAAGTTGGGATTCCTGATTTCATGTTAATAGTGTCAAGTTTCTAAAGGATATGTTCCGCAAATCAACTTGGTTATTTCGGTTGCCGGTTTTTCGTTCTGTAAATATGAAATATTCGGTTGGTTCCTGAAAAAAAAGTCAATTACGGAATTTGATTGATGAAAAGGCAATCTTTCTGTCACCAGAACATAGACATATTAAGTCTATGCACCAGAACGACAATCAATATATTATGGTAATATATCCATAGCATAGAACAATCTTTATTTATCTTATGATTCATAGACCATACCTAGTAATTTTTTCATTGTTGATTATTGTCGCTTCTATGTTCTGTGGATCATAAAGTAAATGAAGATTGTTCTATGCTATAGATATATTACCATAGAACATTGACTGTCGTTCTGGTGACAGAAACAACGTTTTTTCATCAATCAAATTCCGTAATTAACCTTTTTCAGGAACTAACCGAATATTTCATATTTACGGAATGAAAAACCGGCAACCGAAATATAACCAAGTAAATTTGCGGAACATATCCCATATGAATTTGACACTATTAACATGAAATCAGGAATCCCAACTTAAATTTCAGCCAATCAGAGATGATCTTAACAAAACCCTACATTTGGAAGGAATTAACTTGTTTGAGGAGCTGAGGCATCTTTTACGGATATTTATGAATCACGCGAACCTTGTCGTGTCGAATTTGTCCTGAAATTCTCGTTCCCCAGGGATAGTAAATTAGTGAAGAAAATTGTGGGTTGGCAACTTGGCCGAAGTCATGTATTCTCAGTGCAGCTGAGTGTAGTCACAGATAACTGAATGAGTGGACTTAGTGTAGTTCAATCTGTTTTATGCTTCTCATAGAATACAAATATATGATAGATGATTTTACGCTAACCCAAGATGACAGAATTGTATGTTTCTTTTATTTTCGCTACCACTTCGAGGTGTTGTAGATTCGTCGTAAAGTTTTTCTAAAGTCATCACGGACAAAAATTCCATTTCAAATAACGATATGATGAAAATTAATTTCGTCCCAAAATAACCACACATAGAGAACAAAACACGTCCAACCAATAACCAGAGACAATCACAGATGTCTATGATTATGAATTGTATTCACGCATAACCATCACAGAAGATAACCTCACTCTAAGAACTGCACACGTAATCTGTGAATACACTGACTCCCAATATGAAATCTGGCAACAACGCCTTATCGTCGCTGGAGAATGTTTATGACTGGAGTATTTCTCGTCAGCTGTCATTGACGAATACACAGATTTCGGACCGGTTAATTTGCGCTAACACCAAACTTCACATTGGGGCAAGTTAAAATCAGGATAAATAGAAGTTCGGTGGTTATCTGATATTTTCAATAGACGACTTCGGCCCAAGTTGCCAACCCACAATTTTCTTCATAGATTTACTATCACTGGGGAACGGGAATTTCAGGACAAATTCGACATGATAAGGTTCGCGTTATTTATAAATATCCGTAAAACTTGCCTTGGCTCCTCAAACAAGATAATTCCTTCCAAAAATAGGTTTTTGTAAGGCTGAAATTTTAGTTGGGATTCCTGATTTCATGTTTATAGTGTCAAGTTTATAAACCTGGTTAGTTTGGTTGCTGGTTTTCCGTTCTGTAAATATGAAATATTCGGTTGGTTCCTGAAATAAAAAGTTTATTACGGAATTTGATTGATGAAAAAGCAATCTTTCTGTCACCAGAACATAGACATATTAAGCCTATGCACCAGAACGGCAATCAATGTTTTAGGGTAACATATCCATAGCATAGAACAATCTTTATTTACCTTATGATCCATAGACCATACCTAGTAATTTTTCCATTGTTCTATGTTCTATGTTCTATGGATCATAAAGTAAATGAAGATTGTTCTAGGCTATGGATATGTTACCATAGAACATTGATTGTCGTTCTGGTGACAGAAAGAACGTTTTTTCATCAATCAAATTCCGTAATTAACCTTCTTTTCAGGAACCAACCGAATATTTCATATTAACGGAATGGAGAACCGGCAACCGAAATAAGCAAGTTGATTTGCATAGCATAGAAAAATCTTTATTTACCTTCTGATCCAAAGACCATACCTAGTAGTTTTTCCATTGTTGATTGTTGTCTCTTCCATGTTCTATGGATCATAAAGTAAGTAAAGATTTTTCTATGCTATGGATATGTTCCCATATAACATTGACAGTCGTTTTGGTGAAAGAAAGAACGTTTTTTCATCAATGAAATTCCGTAATTAACCTTTTTGTCAGGAACCAACCGAATATTTCATATTTACGGAATGGAAAACCGGCAACCGAGATAACCAAGTTGATTTGCGGAACATATCCTATACAAATTTGACACTATTAACATGAAATCAGGAATTCCAACTTAAATTTCAGCCAATCAGAGATGATCTTAACAAAACTATATTTGAAAAGAATTATCTTGTTTGAGGAGCCGAGGCATCTTTTATAGATATTTATAAATAACGCAAACCTTATCATGTCGAATTAGAACTGAAATTCCCGTTCCCCAGTGATAGTTTATTTGTGAAGAAAATTGTGGGTTGGCAACTTGGGCCGGAGACTTTATGAAAGAAACTGGTGATCGTCGTTATGGAGGAAAACGTTACTCGAATATACATCAATTTGGATCATTTCTTCCAAACTATGAGAGAACGCGTTGACTGCCGATTTATGAGAAACTGGGAAAAAAGTATGTCAAACTTCGCTTCCACAACTGTCAATGTTTCAAGAATTAATTTTTCTATGAAGCAACATTGGATAGAAATAGTTATATCCTTGCACCCTGAAATCGAGCATAATCTCAAACTGAATCTATACAAACCGTCTGTCCTCTCTCTCTAGGTCAAGACTCTTCTGCATCCCTCAGGAGCCATTCCTCTTCACCGGAACGCTCCGTGACAATCTGGACCCTTTAGGGGAGTTCAGGGACAACGAAATTTGGTCGGCGCTGGCCAAGGTCAACCTGCTGGACACGATCAGATCGCTCGGAGGGCTGGAAAATGAGGTCGGTAGCGGTGGAATGAATTTTTCGGTAGGACAGAAGCAACTGGTGTGCTTGGCCAGGGCAGTTCTTCATAATGCCAAGGTAAGTGCGCATTTTGTAATGTTTTGTGGGTTAATGTACTGTAAAATTAAACACGCAATAAAGAATGGCTATCCAACTGGTTTATTTTGAACTAACATTGACACTAAGAAGTGAGTTCTTAAGGTAATCATTTTTTTTGTTGAGAGATTAAGGCTCACAATTGTTGTTGGTCGTGATGGAATGGTGGTCGGTAGCATTTCCTCGCTTAGCGCTCCGTCGGGATGCTGCTCAAATTTGTGCCTGCGCAGTCGGAGATGCTGACCAGAGGTGGGTTTTGAAGTGTTGGATCTATCGAAATGCAGACTCTTTTCTTGACTTCGATAGGAATTTGCTACAGATTTGAAACAAGTTTGTGAGCCCTTGTTCCATTTTCATAATTTTTCAGGTTATTTCTGGGATTTTACTTACCAATATCTGAAACAGAAGTATTAAAATTAAAATAATTTTTTTTTCATGGAAAATGCTACTTCGCATTGGGTTACTAGCTTTTAATTGGTAGATCGCTTCATACGTCACTCGTCACAGGACGATTCTACTACCAACGAGTATCTGGTGATGCTGTCCGTCCACGTGGTAGAGTGGAAGGTACATGAGAAGAGAGAGAAAAATGTTGAAATCGGTTAGATCTCCTCAGTATGTTCATATGGATATATTAATCGATTCCGATAATAAAAAAATACATATTCTTCCTGACTAGATTAAATCACGATAGGTTTCAAACTGAACGAGTTGGCGACATGAAAGTATGGGGGCTTATACAAATACAACGATTATGTTCGATAATGGGCAAAATAAACCAGACAGTTTCGGAGCTATATTCATTTCAAATTTTGAAGTTACTCCCTCGAATTCTCAAGAAGTAGCTACACTATAAGATTAATGCTTAATAATTGGTTGAAAAATGCCGCCATGCAAACTTGTGAAAAATTTCGTGAGAATCGAAAATTTTTGAATTTTTCGTACTTTTGAACAAAGTGCACCGAGCTGGTGCACTTTGGTTACTAGTTGGGAAATGCTTACATGCAAGCTCGTGCAAATTATGAGACGATCTTGTCGGAGGAAAAATTCAAAAATATATCATTTTTGAATATTTTTTATTTCTAAACTACTGATCCAATCTGAATCTAAATCTTGATAATTTGTTGGAGGATACTGAATTTGAATATTCCTTCGAGATATTTTGAGGTTCGTGACACTACCCAAATGAAAAAATGATCCCAATGAATTTTCTCTTGAAAATGTTATATTTCGGGAAATGATGACATAATTGATTTCGAACTTGTAACGAGCTGTGAAATGGCGTCGCGTTGAATTGTGTAGCATTGAAAGTGATAGCGAAATCTGAACAGATATTAATACATAAATTTCTCTAAAAAAGATGTCGAAAAAGTTTAAAAACATTTTTTACAGTTTTGTAACAAAAATGCACAAATCTGCATAGTCCTAATTTTTGCGCGCATGTTCTATAGAAAAGCGTGCTATCGTTTTGAATAAATGTTTGTTATTTTCGAATTTCTTCCCGGAAATGATCTCAAACGACTAGGTTTGACTCAGTGATGACATATCGGGTGTCATAATCAATTCTGTCTGGTCGGTCGGCAGAAACAACTTCTGCTCATACCTTGAACATCATATTTCACAGCAGTGTATAAAATTTCATTTTGATACGATCATAATTTCTGGGGATATTGGGAAAGCATATGTAAAATTTCGTGTTTTTTTTCTCGATATCGCTGTTTTTCCCGGAATAACTCAAAAATTACTTATTCAATCATGATGAAACTTGGCAGCTAGTTTGAAAATGCTGATGGACAACTTTCTGCAAAATTTCGTGATGATCGTGTGATTAGAACAATTTGAAAAAATATTCAATATTCTGTGATCTTCTGATCATATTATCCTCATGAAATTCTGTATGAATCTTCGAACTGTCATCTTTCGATAATGTACTGGATTTCAATAAGATCTAATCTGATCTTTTGGAAATATTGGGAAAATAACATTTTGAATGAATATATCTGAGGAACCATTGGGTGGTCTTTACCCATTCACGAATCGGCCTACCGTTAACACAATAACTTCCGAAAAAAACAACCTAGATACCTACTCGATATTTGAAGCGTAAGTTTGGACCTTAATAGGGGTTTTTCCTTTAAACGAAAATGCAGTTATTTTCATGAAATACCTTCAGAACATCACATTTCAAACATATAATTTCAATATTATATTTTTAAAATAATACTTGATCCCGTAGAACTGAAAAATAAAAATGGGGATTTGAAATTTAAAGGGATTTGTCTTGAGTGCACGATATGGCAACGTCGAATTCAGCTTTCTCGGAAAGAAAAGGACGTCAAATGTGTTACTTTGCTTAGGAAAACAGAGATAGCTATACTTCGATCTGGTTAGAGTAGAAGAAAACGACCAAGGAATAGAAAAAGAAGAGCACAGACTGTCATATTACTGACAAATCGCAAACGGAAATTGTTTGGTTATATTGACAAAGAACACGTGTGTACCACAGAATAGGAATAAATATTTCATTATTCTATAGCAGAAAAAGCTACTCTACTAAACATCGTTGTCACTTCGTGCATGCCTGGCAAATCCCAAACCCCAATTTTGACATCTGATTTTGAATACTTTCTTTAGGTAATTTGGGAAAATGAGGAATCACACCCATAATAATTATGTTCAAATTTGCATTTGCAGTAATAACCCAAATTCAGGAAAAACCCCCATTACGAAGGTTGAATTCGGGAATGTGTGAAATCCGCCCAATTATTCCCAGAAAAGCACTCACGTGAAGTCAGCAGCTTCTCTGGGTTTCTCAACTAATCAAATTATCAAGGTCATGAAGAACAACCATCATCCAAAGTTTCACGTATAAAATTGATAGGTAAGTTCCGTGAACCCACCTCAAGTATGTATCACTCTTCCCAACTCCACCGAAAACCCCTTTCCGAATTTTTCCCAGATATTCCCGCGTGACCGGTACGTCATAACCGAAATCCCATCCCGTCCGGACGAGTTTAATGGAGCCAGAAACTCCCCGGTGAAATATGAAAGTCGCCACGGAGTTACTTCCGTTTAGCCGACGCAAGTTTCACTTTTTTAAGAGTCGAACTTTTTCGCATTCGGAAGATTCACGACGCTACTCCGTGTGCGAGTTCGAATTCCGGAATGAAGTGGAAAAGTCCGAGAAGCTGATTAATCTTGTACGTGGATGAATTCTTTTGATGTTGTGTATGAGAAAATTTTTAAGTTCGACGGACTTTTCGGTTGAAACTTCCTCGAATCTCCCGAGGAAGAAAGTCACTGTTCGTCCCACCTTCATCGAGATATTGAAAAAATCTAGAAAAGCACTGCCGTGAAGGCAGCAGCTTTTGCGTGCATGTTCGAAGTAGATGACCGCTTCAGTAACGAATTTGAACATGCACGCAATAGCTGCTGCCTTCACCGCATTGCTTTTCTAGATTTTTTTGATAAATTACTGGATTTCAATTCGATCTAATCTGTATTTTCGGAAATATTGGAAAAATAAAATTTTGCTTGGGCATATACGGAATCATTGGGCGGATTTTACCCATTCACGAATTCGACCTTCGTAATTAAGCCCCAAACCTACTCTACAATTATCGACTTTCTAAGTCGTTTCTTCCGGAAGTTATTGTGTTTACGGTCGGCCTGACGGCCAACTGCGTAAACACAATAACTTCCGAAAGAAACAACTTAGAAACTAGATATTTGTAGAGAAGGTTTGGACCTTAATTACGGAGGCCGAATTCGTGAATGGGTAAAATCCACCCAATGATTCCGCAGAAATACCCATTCAAAGTTTTATTTTTTAAATATTTCCAAAAATGCAGATCAGATCGAATTGAATTTCAGTATTTCATCGAAAATTACAGTTCGAAGGTTCATACAGAATTTAATGAGAATGATATGATAAGAAAATCACAGAAATTTTTTTTTCAAATTGTTCTAATGACACGATCATCACGAAATTTTGCATAAAGTTGTCTTTCAGCATCTCCAAACTAGCTGGAAGTTTTATCAGGATTGAATCAGTACTTCTCGAGTTGTACCGAAAAAAACAACGATATCGAGAAGAAAACCTCGGAATTTGACATATTTTTTTCCGATATCTCCAAAACTTATGATCGTATCGAACTGAAATTTGGTACACTGCTGTGAAATATGAAGTGGATTTTTTTTTGGTATCGAAAATGGTTTCCGAATAAAAAAATTTTTTGGAAGAAAACTTTGAAAGAGAATTTTTTCAGCATTTACTGACGATATGATCCTGACAAAATTTGGCTCAAAGTTGCGCGTCGTTATACTCCACCTAACTGCCAAGCTTGAATCCAATCGCTCTAGTAGTTTCTGAAATAAAAAATAAACAACTTCAAAATTTCATTGGCTATAACTCCGAAACTATTCGACCGATTTGGCCCTTTAACGAACATAGCCTCGGCATTTCAATGCGCGACGTACCCTGAAAGTTTCAAGTTGCTAGCTCACTTCGTTCGACAGTTATCGTGTCCACGGACGGCCGGCCGGACAGAATTGATTTTGACACCGGATTCATCATCAGTGAGTCCAACCTGGTCGATTGAGACCGTATTCGGCTCAATCATCGAAAATTACAGACATTTGGACAAAACGATAGCACGTTGTTCCCCTAGAACATGCGCGCTAAAATCTAAAAAAGTCAGCAGCTCAGGCGTCCATGACCAAATTAGTTGCCGCATCTGTCATATTTGGTGATCATTTAATCATATTATCCTCACAAACTTCTGCATGAACCTTCAAGCTGTCATCTTTCGATCTAGCACTTCACTTCAATTCGATATGATCTGTATTTCTGTAAATATTGGGAAAATAAAATTTTGAATAGATATATCTGCGGAATCATCGGACAGATTTTACCCATTAACGAATTCGACCTTCGTAATTGAGCCCCAAACCTAGTCCACAAATATCGAGTTTCTAAATCGATATTTTAAATGGCTATAACTCCGAAACAATAATTTGCCGATTTTGTCCTCAACCCGCGCTACCTTCCCGGAGTTCCCGGAAAGTTTAAAATCAAATTTCACACCGGATTCGCCATCAGTGAGTCCAACCTAATCGCTTGAGACCATTTTCATCGAATTTCATTTCGAAAATTACAGACATTTGAACAAAGCCTAATCGCTTGTGACCATTTTCATCGAATTTCATTTCGAAAATTACAGACATTTGAAAAAAGCAATAGCAAACTGTTCACTAGAACATGCGGTCTGTACTGAGAGTGAAATTTCTAGATGTTTCTTTCATACATCTTATCCGTACTGTTGAACTCGAGAGCGAATTGTTATTTCAGTTAATGCATATTAACGAATAATTCGATAGTTATTTGGAAGTTTCGTGTAGTGTTTCACCTCATCACTATATTTAGTTACTGCGGAATCGTTCCTTTGACTAGTACTTTTTTACTCTAATCTTTCACGTAGGGGGCGTAGCTCAGATGGTAGAGCGCTCGCTTAGCATGCGAGAGGTACCGGGATCGATGCCCGGCGCCTCCATAAAGTTTTTGAATCATTTCAGCTGAATAATGGATTTTTCTACTGGTACCATGATTATATTGTAGTATGTTCATCTTTTGCGTTCATGTTCTGGGATACGACGTGGTTTAGTTTTGTCCAAATGTATGTAATTTCCTAACGGCCGACTGCGTAAACACAATAATATCCGGAAGAAACAACTTAGAAACTCGATATTTGTAGAGAAGGTTTGGACCTTAATAACGAAGGCCGAATTCGTGAACGGGTAAAATCCACCCAATGATTCCGCAGATATACCCATTCACAATTTTATTTTCCCAATATTTCCAAAAATACAGATCAGATCGAATTGAAATCCAGTACTTCATCGAAAATTACAGTTCGAAGGTTCATACAGAATTTAATGAGGAAGATATGATAAGAAAATCACAGAAATTTTGTTTTCAAATTGTTTTAATGACACGTTCATCACGAAATTTCGCATAAAGTTGTCTTACAGCATCTTCAAACTAGCTGCGAAGTTTTATCAGGATTGAATCAGTATTTCTCGAGTTTTACCGAAAAAAGCAACGATATCGAGAAAACAACCTCTAAATTTGACATATTTTCTCCCGATATCTCCAAAACTTATGATTGTATCGAACTGCAATTTGGTACACTGCTGTGAAATATGGAGCTCAAAGTGTGAGTGGAATTTTTTTTTCGATATCATAAAGGGTTTCCAAAAAAAATTTTCTGGCAAAACATTTTGAAAAATTTTTTTTTAAATCTACTGACAATATGATTCTGACAAAATTCGGCTCAAAGTTGAGCGTCGTTATAATCCACCCAATTGTCAAGTTTGAATCCAATCGCTCGATTAGTTTCTGGAATAAAAAATAAATAACTTCAAAATTTCAAGTGGTTATAACTCCGAAACTATTCGACCGATTTGGCCCATTCAATAAACTTAACCGCGGTATTCCAATGCGCGACCTACTCTGAAAGTTTCAAGTGGCTAGATCACTCCGCTCGACAGTTATTGTGTCCACCGGCGGCCGGACAGAATCGATTTCGTCACCGGATTCGTCATCAGTGAGTCCAATTTAGGCGTATGAGACCATTTTCGGCTCAATCATCGAAAATTACAGACATTTGGACAAAACGATAGCACGCTGTTCCCCTAGAACATGCGCCCAAAAATAGAAATATTACTAGGTATGGTCTATGGATCATAAGGTAAATAAAGATTGTTCTATGCTATGGATATGTTACCATGGAACGTTGATTGTCGTTCTGGTGCATGGACTTAATATGTCTATGTTCTGGTGACAGAAAGATTTCCTTTTCCTCAATCAAATTCCGTAATCGACCTTTTTTTCAGGAACCAACCGAATATTTCATATTTACAGAACGGAGAACTGGCAACTGAAATAACCAAGTTGATTTGCGGAACATATCTTTTATAAACTTGACACTATTAAGATGAAATCAGGAATCCAAACTTAAATTTCAGCCTAACAAAAACCTATATTTGGAAGGAATTATCTCATTGTTTGAGGAGCCGAGGCATCTTTTACGGATATTTATAAATTACGTGACCCTTATCATGTCGAATTTGTCCTGAAATTCCCGTTTCCCAGTGATAGTAAATTTGTGAAGAAAATTGTGGGTTGACAACTTGGGCCGAAGTCGTCTATTCGACTACAATAGAAAAAATTACAACTAATCACCCTGTATAAAAAATTCAATAACTCTCATGAATTGAAAAAAGGACTTAATATTGATTTTATTTCAGATTCTCTGTATCGACGAAGCCACAGCCAACGTAGATCAGGAAACCGATAGATTGATTCAAGTGACACTTCGTACGGCCTTCAGACAAAGTACAGTATTAACCATAGCCCATAGGGTTGAGACTATTTTAGACTGCGACAGGGTGTTAGTCATGGGGGATGGCAGGGTATTAGAGTTTGATACTCCAGACATTTTATTAGCGGATACCAATTCCCATTTCTACCAGATGGTCAATCACGAGTAATCCCTCCACTTCTTGTTCGATAGGAGCCAGTGGACTGTGAAGAATTATGAACTTTGAGTGTTTTCGTGTACGTAGGGACATTTGAAGACGAGTTCCTGTGGAAATAATTCAAAAAATGTTATTGGAACTAAGAACATAATCAAATGAAATAACAGTGTATTACGATAGTTATTTATGATCATTTAGTTCACAACTATAATGTTTTCTACCTACGAAGATATTCTTCATATTCAAGGACTCCAACAACAAATGTTTTTTAGGACAAATGAGACGTGTTGTCAAATTTGAAAGGGAAAAATGATAAAACACATGGGAAATAATTTATGAGCCATATTATCGTTGTTTACTTGTTGAATGATCTCACTGTTATATCCGTGTTGTGTTTCACTTTTCAATTCCTTTGTATCTTTTTGTCCTTATTTTTATTTGTTGTATGAATCTTCTTCTCGAACCTGATCAGTTTTGAGGAGAAGGTTTCGTGGAAAATTCTAAATTAGTCTCTATGTTAGAAAAATTCTTTCAGAATTTTCAGATGATAATTTTTCTTGTTACTGTTTATATTGATTTTTTTCGACTATAATTTTTATGATGAACAGGTGGATTGAGAGTAGATGTTTATTCATAATTAAAAACTAATGACATTTCAAATTAGATAAATGCAGGGTCATTTTGATTTTTTTGACTGAGAAAAATCATTAATTTTGTTTCGTTCGTTTTTAGTTTCCACGTTTTGTATAATTGTTCCATGATCAAAAATAATTTTTTGATCCGATTTTTCGGAACATTTGCTTTGACAAAATTTTGTACTGAATTTTCACAACGCATTTATGTTTGATTTTTTCTGACAACTACTATAAAATGATATGTTTTCGTGAAAGGTCATTCATATGTGACAATATAAATAACTTTTTTAACAGTGTAGACTCTCGAATTGATCCTTCTGAGAGTTATACATTGTGACATATCAATCAACATCCAAATCATTATATATATTCGATAAAAAGCCATTATTGAATCATCGAATTTTGGTTTGACATATTGAACATTAAATTGGATATAAATTTTAATAATCGAATTGATTTTGTACTGAACCTTTTCGATAATTTGAGTTTTAATATTAATAAGACAATGAATGAAACGCTTAAAATGTAAATACATTATTTGATTTATGAAAAATAAATACTTGGAAAATTCACCATTATTTTTTTGATGAAATATCATATGAAAGGGGTTTGAACCAATCTCACTGTCCTCTGTCCTCTGAAGTAAATGAATAAAAATGAAGAACTGAAGTAAACTAATAAAAGTACACAACTAAGCAGTGAATAATGAAATCTATTTCACACATTACACTATAACATAAAAAAATCGGGGGTTGTATTTATTCCTTTCAGATAGCTAGGCGGCGTTGTCCGTTCTACATAGATATCGTAGTTATCACGTATGTAACCAAACCATAGAGTCGTTGATAAAACATCTCAATAGGTAATTGACAACGTTCCACCAAACCATTTTGACCTTGACGGCATTTTACAAGTGCTAACCTTACAATCAGACTCATTTGACAACTGACACTAAACAAAATAGCAAACGTCCGTCAAGATTTGTTGCAAAATTTTCATCGCCTACTGGATACGCTCAGTGGGCAGAAACAGCCCTCGTATATCCAGAACGAGGGACAAAACCTACGAACCAAGAAACTGACAGATGACAGCTCATGATAATCATAGCCGTCCCCTTATCGCGATCTGAGACCTGCAACTCCGTCTCTCTCTCGCATGTCATTCGGAAAGAACCAGACAATGAATAAAAGCCCTAAGTGGTTTTTTAAGGGGATATTTTACATAGTGCAAGGTACTCATTCAGCCATTGTGCTACGCAGTGAATGAGACAGGGCCCCCGAGTAGGCAGGCCCTAAGTTTTACAAGTAGTATTCAGGACACTTCATTGTACGTAACCCCGCACGAATCGGTCAATTTTAAATTTTAATGTAGGCCTACAAGAAACTGAGAGAGATCACTTATCAACCAGCCATCAGGCGAAGTTGTTCATTATTAATCAGCAATTTCCAGCTTTCTTCCTTGTGTATGATGCTTTTGGAGAGCTGTAGGCCTATAGGACGTCGATATGCATATGGATATAGCAGAAAGATTCAGATTATGGAATGTACGAGGTGAGTTGGAAAATTGAAAAGGGTATCTGTACTAGATTTGACAGAATTATCATTTTCCCTTCGATTATTATACATAAATAAACTAATAAAAACACAAGGACGAATATTTCACCTTGTTCAGAGCTGATTATACAATTGAACGAAATTCTACACCAAAGACGCAATTTCCATGGAGTACGGTTTCTGTAGTTTCTCGGTCATTACCGATCATCAGACCGACATACCTCGGAAACCTCAGATGAGATTCTAGATATTTAGCCTGATTATTAGCTCTGACCAAGATCGACTTATCGAGAGATATTCTTCCTTGTGTTCTGGTTAGTTTATTATTTCCGAAGCACTTTTTTCTCCGTGAACCTATTCCTATGATTATACATAAATGTTTCACAACGATGAATGATAGTAATACCAATGATGGCTATCTGTAGGTTCAACATTATGCTAGTGTTCTAAAGTAGATCAGGTGATATAAACTCATCCTAATTTTAAACTTTTCATAATCTGTAGAATTTTGGCGCTCATACCTGTGCAGAATTTCATGAAGATACTCTCGTTGGAAAAACTCACATATTTTCGAAATCTGGTTGGAAATATTTTTGATTTCAATCACACGGAATTCACTTAAAATACTCATAAATCTCCGATGTGAAATTTGACAACCATACACAAAATTTCAGCACCCCCCTCTTTCTTTTTCGACATGAAGTCCAGTGAAATATTAAAAAATATATGTTCTTATTTGAAAAACTTTTGATGAATTTGGTTTGTCCAATTTGACGATCCTTTCATGAGCACCCTGTTCATTTTCGTTCCAAATAGCATGCATTGTTATAACGTACTACATACTGGCGAAAATGAAAATTGAAAACATTTTCTGAAAACACTTATATTGCAGAAATATTCAAGAATGTTTCAGTCCCACTCGTAACGATTTTCACATAAAAATTCAAATTTGTCAGAAACCATTGAGCTTTCACCTAAAGCATGGCACATCAATCTGAACTTCACAGGCTATCTGAGGATGCGAACATATACTGGATGCGCCATTTGAAATAAGAAAATTGTAGGCTGTTTCCGGTATAACCGGAAGTTAAAGAGGACTGGAAATAATTCAAAAAGAACGTTTATTGTCGGAAACCCTCAAATGTAAATTTTCAGCACAAGATTATGGGCCATCCACCGTGGGACACCCTGTATATCTGCGGAAACATTGAGTGGATTTTATCCATTCACAAATTGGGCCTTTGTAATCAAGCCCCAAATTGGATCCACAAATATCGAGTCTCAAAGTTGATTTTCCGGAACTTAATCATGCCGTGTTGTAGAAATGAAAAACCATCGATGAAATTATGCTTAATGCGAACAAGCAGAAAAATTCGAAAACCATCACACGTTTATTTTTCATGACCATTTAAATACTCATAGCGAAACACCCTGTATATTTCAAGAATATAATAATAATCTATCGATGTGTGCCTTCCTGTAACAGTCCTAGCTCCATGAAATTGCATGTTCAATAAATTCACTAAACCTCGCTAGGTAAGTATATGTTATAGGAATAATAAATATTCAACCCTTCAATACTCGTTGAGCGTGATAATTGGAAGATGCATTTAGGACATGAATTTACATAATTCTAGCCAAATATATCGTAGAACGTAGGATGAAGATATTTCACCTATATAAGACATAAGTTCACAGCTTTAAAATAGTCATTCAGTAACCCTCAGCAAATATGGTGAGTGCATAGATGTAAGAATACCCATACTCCATTCACTTTCATTAGGTCAGTCAAATGGCCATGGGAGTTTGTCACCTTCCACTTTTTACAATTTAAAAATATTATGTTCATTTTCCTAAAGGATATTTACGCTACGTTGAACGTTCTACATGAATTTAATGGTAGTTACGTATGTAACTAAATCAAACCATAAAGTCATGGACAAAAATATGTAAGAATTGACAACGATTTTGATCCGGACTCAATTCAATAGTTACAAAAACTCGATATACCTATTACAAGGCCTTCTGACTGTGAGTAAATGGAGAGTACTTTAACCGAAAGTTATCCAACTATCATGTGATACAACATTCGTAACTCTGTAATTCTGGAATTTTTCCCCGAAAATTATCTCAAACGACTAGGATGGAATCACTGATGAAGAATTCGATGATAAAAAAAAATGAAACTATTTAGTAAAAGAGAAACGAAAGTACAAAAGTGTGTACCATTAGGTTCGTTCGGTATACCTGCATGAACCTACACTAACTCCACTGATACTTTTCGGTGTGTTTTATTGTAAACTTGCTCTCTGTTCTTCGCGGAAATGTTTGGCAGTTAGTGTAGTCACAGATTACGTGTGCAGTTATAGAGTGGGGTTATGCCGAAATATAAGTCATGATCATAGACAACAGTCTTTGTCTCTGGTTTCTGGTTGGGCGTGTTTCATTCTGTATGTGTGGTTATTTTTGGACGAAATAAATATTCATCATGTCTTTATTCAAAATGAAATTTTCTCCGTGACGACTTAAGAAAAAGTTCACGACAGATCAACATTAACTAAATGGTAGCGAAAACAGAAGAAGCTTAGAATTCTGTCATTTTGGATTTGCGTAAAATCATCCATCATATATTTTGTGAGAATCATAGAAAGGATTAAGCTACACTAACTACACTCATTCTATAATCTGTGAATACACTCAGCTGCTCTGAGAATCGAAAGCCAGTAGAGTTAGTGTAGTTAGTATTGTTCATGCAGGTACAACGAACAAACCCTAAGTGCAAGTCAGAATATGTTGAGCTTTAGTCTACATTTAGACTTCCGAAAATCTGTTTCTTGGTTTGGAGAAATAAATGAAAATACTTTCAGACTCTCAATCTGATAATCAGCACCATAATAACAGTCGTCCTGGTTCTGTTCCTAAGTTCAAACTCATCACAAGAAAGTGTAAGAATTTGTGGTTCCACCTTGACGAAACAAGTCAACTATATATGTAAAGGAGTTGACACAGACAACAACGAAATTGATTCAGCAAATTATATACCTGTAGAGTCAAATAGAGGTAAGGCAATGATTGATCTCACAAAAAGATTTTAGACTAGAGACAAAAATGCAAAATATCAATACTCGCTGTATTTTCTGAACACACGTGTTTCTTAATTGGAAGTACGCTTCGTTTTCGATATACACATTGTTCCAAAAAAAATTCACAGTCAATTGAAATTTCATCTGATAATAACCTCAAATTACAGCTAAATGTGTTGAGATATGCAAATGCTATGAATACTAAAACTGTTTGTGGGACCTGTACCTCCGACTAAGGGAAACCTGTATATTTCGATATTAAGATAACTAGATTTTGACTCTTGAATTCCCTTCTTTTTCTGAGATTCCTATTGAGAATTGATTGAAATTTATCCTTCTATATTTCTAAAGGTAAATGGTTTTTTTGCATTATCATTTGGGCAGTATTTAATTGAAGACTAATCAATATTTTCAACAGTGAACATCTACAGAAATAAAAGACTCATCATTGAGGTATGTTGCAAGAAACCATGCGACACTGCAGTTGTGAGAGAACGATTTTGTCCTAATAGAAACTTAGGATATGACGACAACGATGAGATTTAATTCCAGGGATGAGAATTCTACTTAGTGACTGGACATATTAATATTTATTTGATTTTGTGAACCAATTAATAAATAAATCTGAGATACCGTGTTAATCTTATCTACTCTTTCCAGATGATATAGTCATCACTCAACTGCTTTCGAGCAGTTGAAAGTATCTGTAAACGCAAAAAGTGAGTTATGATAACTCACTACTATAACTCACTTTAATAAAATGAAGAAATGGGACGAAAAAAAGTTAATAGTATCTGTAAACGAAATATGAGTGAATAGTGAGTTATGATAACTCACTATGATAAATCGAAAAAATGGGAGGAAAATCGCCGACGGCAAGTGTCTTCGGTTCGGTCCGAGGGTGGGGAGAAAACATACAAGGACAAGGGGGGTTTGCCGGTCGTATTTTATTCCTTGAAATTGAACCAGAAGAACGAAAGAGAGTTGGTAGTTTTTAACCGTTCTCAAATTTACAAAAAAATCAGACAACCATCGAAAATTAATGATTTTTTAATAAAGTTCTTATTCTTTACCTGTATCTTATTATTAATTGATAGATCGTAGATGAAGTATATTATAATTCAACTTGCAACAACTTCATCCGAGTGAGTTATGACCTATATTACCGCTCGTTGAATACTATTGTATAGTAACCCATTTGACCCTCACTACAATGAATAATTATGCATAGAAATGATATCAATCATTAGATTAATGTCTTAGAAATTCTAAGACACGTTCTGTATATAGGTGAAGTCAAAATACAGCGAATACAATAACCTTTCAAATATTATCAAGATGATTTTATCGTTCTGCCAAATGTCTGTATTTCGGCTCAAAATTCGTAAATTTTGAGCCGAAAATGGTCTCAAACGGCTACGTTGGACTCACTGATGACGAATCAGGTGTCAAAATCGATTCTGTCCGGCTGGCCGTCCGCAGACACGATTATAAGCGTACGGAGAATCTTATTGACTTGAAAATTTCAGGGTTGGTTGCATTTCGAAATGCGAAAGTTAAATTCGTCAATAGGTAAAATCGGTCGAATGGTTTCGGAGTTACAGCTATTTGCAGTTTTGGGGTTTATTCACCTGATATTTCGAGAACCACTCAAACGATTGTATTGAAACTTGGCAGTTAGTTGGAACATAAGGACACGCAACGTCTCACTGAATTTCGTTAGGATCGCGGTGTCAGTAAATTTAAAAAAAAAAATTTCAAAAAAATTTTTTTTCTGAAACTATCAATTCTATTCGTAAAATGGAAATATGAATGGCTAAATCTTCGAACCCTTAAGTTTTACCTATTCACGCGCCCGGCTTCATCCCATATTTACCCCTTGAATATCAAGTCTCTGAGTCGTTTTTTTTTCGGAAGTTATCGTGTTTACGGCTTACCTATACGCCAGTTGCAAACACAATGTCTACCGAAATAACATACTCGCAGAGGATTGAAAATTGTGGACTAGGTTTGTAGTTTTCTTAAGAAGGCTGAATTCACGAATTGGTAAAATCCACCCAATGATTCTGCAACGATCAAATTATTTCGATCATTATCGACGGTTAGGCCGGCCGTAAACACACTGTTTCCCAGAACATGTACGCAAAAACTGAAAATAAGAACTAAGCTTTAAAAGTACGAAATGCCAAATTAAAATGAAATAAAAGAAGCGTTATCATGACAAAAGCGTTATCTTCTTCAGAAATCATTTCTAATGAGCTACAAATACTTTCAATTATAGATTATACAAATAAAGCCATCAGTTGTATTGATTTTTGCTCTGAACATTGTAGTACATCTGAAATAGTAGGTAAGTGTTTTTAAATTTTCCATGAGCTGTGCAAGCATAGATGTCTCTCTAGTTATTGTAGTAGTATATTTGTGAAGTCCTCATAACACTGAACATTTCTTCGTGTAGAATGCATATCTATCTTGTGCATCCATGTAAATAACATAAATTATTTCAGATATACCTATGAAAAATTCTTTGATTACGATGGTGAGTGAGAATTTTATATATTTGTAAACAATATTCACGTGCAATTTTTGGGCTTGGAATAGGTATAGTTAATCATAGGAAACATTCATTTGACATTCACGTTTGTTCTCATCGATTTATTAATATTATTATTTTACTTCATAGGATTTCAAGATTTTTCTCTTCATCCTAGTAGTTTTATCGATAGTTGAAGCTGCATATCTAGAACAGGGTCGAAGAAAATATTGTGGTGAAAGGCTACACAGAATCATGGAAATTCTTTGTTCAAAAGAATTCGAGAGTATGAAGAATCACGGCAACAGATTCCGTAAGTAATTATAGGAAATGTAGTTGTATTGTTAAATATTTGTTTAGAGGTTGTTTCATTCAATTCAACTCATTCTTTTAAAGTTTTCACTATTTTTATTACCTACTCGGTAGAAAATTCACTATAGAATATTATTAATAATAATAATAATAATAATAATAATAATAATGTTGTTTATTAAGATAATCAAAGGACAACAACAATGTTATAACGACAGATAATAAGTCGTATATCCGTAAAGACAGCTTCATACTATGTCTAAACACGTTTGTAGGATTTGCTTTTACTTTTTAAGTTTATGTTATTGCTCTGTCTCAATGAGATATAGTATAGGTGGTTGTCAAGTTAGTTTTGATTGGAAGTAAGGTTCGAAATACGTTATTTCATTTCATTGCCTTTTTAAAAAGAGTGTCGCTGATAATTCGAGATGAGACTTTTCCTCAGTATATGAACAATTATAATTGAAACTCTACGATGCAAATTATGATCCCTTATTCAATTATAGTTCGTTTCAAAATTATTGACATCAGAGCAGGCCATGCAAGTCTAGTCGCGGCTTTATTTCTAGTTACAAAAAGTAACTAAAAATTTCTGTGTGTTGATCATAGATTAAAATATACAAATATAACCTATAAAATTATTTCTATAGTAAATTTGATTTGAAATTGTTGAGAATATTTATAATACTCTCTCTGATGCTCTAAACCGGTACAGCGGCAGTATATTATTTTCATTATTATTTCACTGACGACTGAAAATACACAGCCACATTATTTCACTGCAGATCAAACATGGAAATTCAGGATTGTTGATGAAAATAGCATGGAATGCTTCAACATAAAATCATTCAGGCTTTCGAGAAACTCCAATTTTGAGATATTATTCATTAAATAATGAAAACTTAGGTTATCAGAGATCACTTGAAGTTCCTGTTCAATAAAGATTTCACTCTTCAGCAATCTTTGTATTCCTGATGACTATTAGAAATTCATCCATGTTCTAGCCCTGTGCTATTTTTTCCTCAGAATTTAGGGAGGAAAAGAATATTCATTGCTTTTGATTTTCACATAAATATCGTCGTTCAACGTCTCTGTGAAGGTATAATCATGTGGAATAGGTTTCCTTTCACTGCTATCTCCTGGCTGTCCTGACTTGCCTTCTTTTTTCTTCAAAATTTTTTGGACAGTACTTGGAGAAATCTAAAAATTTTAAGACTTATTTATTAATCAGAAAACACCTTGCTCGAATAGGTGAATGATTGTTTACCTGAAAAACTAGCGAAACGCGATTAATACTAGCAGAAATATCTGATGAATCCCTGAAAAACTCGCAGTAACACCGGTACACTGCCCCACGTTCTCTTGTAAAGGGTTTTTCAATAAGAACTTTGTTTTTTAAAACAAAATAAAACAAAGAATTTAGTGGAAAATGAATAAAATTTTTATAGTATTACAAAGAGAAAAGTTCGGCAATTATGAATGAAAAATGATATCTGACAAATGTCCAACACGACCACGCTGACAGACGTTGATTCTTTCATCAAACTTTTTAATCACTTTTTGGCAAGATGGAGGCTCTATTTCGTTAATGACATCACGGATTTTGAGTTTTAAGGCTGCAATCGATTCGATTGGCTCCTTATAAACTCTGTCTTTAACATAGCCCCACAAAAAATAATCCAGTGGTGTTAAATCACACGATCTGGCCGGCCACTTAACAGCTGAATTTCGCGAAATTATGCGATCGGGAAATTTGGTTTGCAATAAATTGATCGTTTCATTGGCTGTGTGACATGTGGCACCATCTTGTTGAAACCACATTTCAGTGACATCCATGTCATCAATAATAGGCCAAAATTCAGTTGTTAACATCTCGCGATAGCGTGATCCATTGACTGTTACCGCATTTCCAGCCTCATCTTCGAAAAAAAAACGGCCCAATCACACCTCCAGACCACATAGCACACCACACAGTGACACGTTGAGCATGCAAAGGCTTCTCAATAATTGCGTTAGGATTTTCAGAAGCCCAAATGCGGCAATTTTGCTTGATAGCGGTCTCAGAAGGACGTTTATGTTGTCCGAAAATATCACGAATTTTACGAAATGTAACTTTAACAGAACGACCATTTTCATAGTGGATTTGAATTATTTTAATGCGATTTTCGAGCGAAATTGAATTCATTGTAACAATTGCCAAAGCATATACTGCGAATACGTCAAAAAACTAAATGTCAAAACTGTCATGTAGTGCCGGTGTTACCACATTGAAAAACAAAGTTCTTGTTGAAAAACCCTTTAGTTAGGCGAGAAGTATCTTGATGAATTCCAGCTATTTTCAATTTGGTAAGATTTAAGAAATACTAAAATCCAAAACTTATTTGTCGATTGAATCAAATAGGTACACAATCAGAAATGAATTCCAAATATTTTCCACAGAATAAAAATTATTTCAGTAAGTTAACTCAAACTTCAAAAATTCAGTATTATTCTCAATACCAACATGAATCCTGCAAGACAAATGTTACTGACTGGTCTATTAGCAACATGATTTCGAGTTCCCACAGCCACCAGAGATGTCAATCCTTCTGAAACGGACTATATTTATATCATTAGGTTCACTTGAAATATATACTTTTTTCAAACAAAAAAAATGAGTGATCTGCTTGTTCCCCTGATTTGATACAAATCGATTTTTATGCCCTGTTTTTTTGGAAAATTTTTTCTCCTTCAATTTATTATGAGTGTATGAATCGAAAACCTCTTACAGGCTTCAAAAGAGACGACGCTGGAGAATCTGATGACGTACCATACGCAGAACTTGATAAAATTGTACCATTGTGCTGCAGAAGGGGGTGTTCACAGAGAACACTTCTACAATTCTGTGTTTACGATGTGGATAGCTTGAGACGATGAAGAAGTTGAGGGAAACTGAACCGTGTATACGTATTTATTAGAAAAAGGTGGAAACTCCAATTTTACATTTTTATTCTTCTTTCAGTTCAATCTAGTAATATAAATCCATCCGTAGGAGTTTCAATAAAATATTTTCTTGTACAAGTTTCTGAAGTTTTAGTTTATTTTTCATATTATCCTTGTTTTATTCGGTACTATTGAAGAGTTGAACTCTTTATCTCACTTTTATTTTCAATTCAGCTATTACATTAAATAGAGGCTGCTCTATTCCATATTATTATACTTCAGGGACTAACGTGATTAAGTTCCATAATTGTAATAACTTGACAAAAATTGCTCTTCTAATCTCAATTATATATAACTTTGAAATAAACTTATTATACTGACTATTGAATCATTATTATTTCTATAACTGTTAGAGCACTAAAAGGATGGAATAAAAACGTAGTGAAAATAATTTTTGCACTTTATTCTTTTTTCGAATTGTGTTGGCCGTTACTTCATAGAAATTTATTGTATTTACTCGAATAAAATATATATGTGTTGATTTCTGTTTATTTTGAGATGAAACATGAGGGGTTTCAGATTATTGATATTAATAATAAAAGGGAATATTTCAAAATTATTCCTTCAAGTATTTTAAATTTGGCGACCTAGTAATCTCAAGGAAATTTCGCACGAACCTTCAAACTGTCATCTTTTATTGCACTTTATTTTATTTCGATTCGATTTATATACCATTCGGCCTTCGTGATTTAACTTGAAACCTTTTCTACAATTATCAAATTCATATATTGTTCCGGAAGTTATTTTGTTCACTATTGACGGTTAGGCCGGTCGTTAACACAATAACTTCCTAAAAAAAGACTTAGTCACATTTTTGGAGTAGGTTTCCGGTCAAATTCTCCCTAAAATGGGATAAATTTACCCAATGATTCCGTTGAAAAAGGTCCTCATTCAAAATTTCATTTTTCCAATATTTCCGAAAACATAGTGGGCCTAATGGCCGACCGTAAACACAATAACTTCCGAAAGAAACACTTAGAAACCCGATATTTGTATAGTAGGTTAAGACCTTAATTATGAAGGCCGAATTCGTGAATGGCTAAAATCCACCCAATGATTCCGCAGATATACTCATTCAAAATATTATTTTCCCAATTTTTCCTGAAATACACATTAGATCGAATTGAAATCCAGAACTTCAATCGAAAAATCGCAGTACGAAGGTTCCTCCAGAAATTCATGAACATATGATCAGAAAACCACAGAATATTGAATATTTGAAAAAAATTTAGAATTCTTTCAAATTGTTCTAATGACACGATCTTCACGAAATTGCACAAAGTTGTACAACAGCATTTTCAAATTAGCTGCCAAGTTTCATCATGATTGAAATAGTACTTTTTAAGTTATTCCGAAAAATAATGATATCTTGAGAAAACCCAAAATTCGACGTATTTTTTCACAATATCTTCAGAAATTATGATCGCAACGAACTGAAATTTGGTAGAATGCTGTGAAATATAAAGCTCAAGATACGACCAGAATTATCTCCAAATGAAATCTACAGTTTCCGAGAAAAAAAAATTTTTCAAGAAAAATTTCGAACAAAAATTTTTTCAAATTTTACTGACTGTACGATCTCAACAGAATTTCGCAGAAAGCTGCAAGTCCTTATGTTCTGACCAACTGCAGAGTTTCAGTCTTATCGCTTCAGTAGTTCTCGAAATATCAGGGAAATAACTTCAAAGGACTATAACTCCTAAATCATTCGACCGATTCTACCCATTAACGAACTCAAACTTTGAATTTTGAAATGCAACCTATCCTGAAATTTTCCAGACGAAGGATTCCTCCGTACGCCAGTAATCGTGCGTACGGACCGCCAGCTGGACAGAATCGGTTTCGTAATCAGTTAGTCCAACCTAGTCGTTTGAGACCATTTTCCGCTCAATCATCGAAAATTACAGACATGCTGCACTAGAACATGAGCGCAAAAATTGTTTCATTCTATAGGAGGTTGAAATTAGAGTACAACTTGTCTCGCCCTGTATAAACTTCAAATACGGATACCATTTATACTGGGTGTCACAGACATTTCCTTTAAAACTTCATCCACCAGTTTCACCTTTTTGACAGAAAACCTGCTGAAATCCCATAAATCCCGCAGGCAGTTAGGCGCGAAAGTTATTTATAAGTGGCGGAAGAAACACGGCTCTATGTTTTTCTGTTTTACTCATGTCGTCACAACATTAAAAAAATGTTTTGAGTAGGATACCGCGGTTTATTATTGTTTACCGTGTAGTTTCTATAAATACGTAACTTGAATTGGAAGTCTTTAGGGAGATTGATTCGCCACGGTATAAGTAAAATAAGGAGTTCTCCCATTAGGTATAACATGACGTTTTTATGTAGTGCAGGCACATAAAAGTTTTCAGTATCTGTTTCCAGCGATTGGGTTTCTAAGGGGAAGACGATATTTTCCTCTGGGAAGAATTAAGTTACTATTAATGATTCTTGATTAATTCGTTCCTGAGAAAATGGGATAAGAGTCCCTTGGAAGATATCGAATGACACTACACCAATCGTTGGTATCTGTCGAAGGAAAGAAATTTTATTTCGTCATACGAACAGAAATGATTTTTTGAAAGAATTTTATATTTCAGGATTTGATATTGAGATATATATATTCTTTTGAGAACGAGCATTACATTCTTTGGTATATTACAGTGTTAGCAGAGGAAATGTATACGGGGTACCATACATTTTTACGTATAATACAAGAGCACAGGTAAAAACCTCAGCAAAAACTCTGTGTCCCCGTATAAGTGTTGTAATTTGTTTGCAGAACATGAATGGAATCTTTTTCATTGAAAAATATCTTTTTCGTTATCTTGAATTTATTTGACAAAATACCTGGACATAATATTTGAAACAGAAAACCGACAGGAAGCAGTAAATAAAATCACCTACATTTGTTTTCTGACCGGGAGGGTCTCTCGACTATGTCCGGTCCTCCAAGCGATGATTTTTCAGATCCTCAGATAAACGAAGAACGCTACAGGCCCCTTATAATGGGGAATCATCCCCAACAGATCCATAATTGCATATTTTACACTAGAAATCTAACAAAATATCGGGAATAAATTGAAGAACTTGTGACATATATTATGTCAGGATGACATAATGATATTGAGATGAACTGTGGGGACGATATAGTTTGAATATAATTTTGTCCGAATGTCTCTAATTTTCGAATTTTTTCCCGAAATTGAGATCTAACGGCTAGGTTGGACTCATTGATGACGAATCCGGTGTCGAAATCGATTTAGAGAGGCTGTCGAACTGAGCAATAACTTGAAACTTACAAGATAGATCGCGCATCAGAATCCGGCAGATGAGTTCGTTAATGCGCCAAATCGGCTTAATGGCTTTGGAGTTATAATCATTTGAACTTTTAGGATTCTTTCACCATTATCTCCTAAATTATTCGAGAGATCGATTTGACACTTCGCAGATAGTTTGAGCTTAACGAGGTGCAACTTATTGTCCAGTTTTGTTCGGATCGTAAGGTTAGAAATCGGAAAAAAAAATTTTGGAAATTTTCCTTGAAAATTTTTTTTTTCCGAAAACTGTTCCTCTGATTCCGAAAAAATTCCGCTCACGCCTTAAACTCTATATTTTATAACACTGCACCGAATTTCAGTGCGCTAAGGATTTTACTTTAGGAGATATTGGGTAAAAAAATGTAAAACTTCATAGTTTTTGCCTGAGTGTATAGTTGGTTTTTCCGAAATAACTCAAAGACACTGATGTTACTATGATAAGACTTAGTAGCTTGTTGAAAAACGCTGATTCACAACTTTGTGTGAAATTTCGGGACTGGAACAATTAAATTTTTTTTTCGAAAAATAATCTGCATATTACAGAAAAAATTCGCACTGACTTTTATTCATTATTTATTGCATAACAGTGCACAAAATTTAAATACGATCCGATTAAATTTTTCGGAGATATTGGAAAAAAATATGTCAATTTTCTGTTTTTTTCCTCGGTATCGTTTTCATTTCCGACATTACTCAAAAATACTGATTCTATCATGATGCACTTGGTAACTTCTTGGAAAATGCTGATGCACAAGTTTGTGCAAAATTTCGTGATGATCGTAATATAGAGAAATATCCAAACAAAATTTTTTTCGGAATTTTTTTGGAGAAAATTTCGTACCATTTTTTTTTGAGTTTCCTCAAAAATACGAACATAAAATTTTGCACTGACTTGCGCATTAGCATTTTCGAACTAGTTATCAAGTTTTATCATGATTGAATCAGTATTTTTTGAATTATTTCGGAAAAAACAACGATACCGAGGGAAAAACCTCGCAATTTGACATATTTCATTGAAACCCATATATCACAGCCATATATTAAATTTGAGTTTCATTCGATTTTAATATTCAGAGATATTGCGAAATCAGATGTCGAATTTAGTTTTCTTTCTGTTTTTCTTTCTCTTTTGGAATGGATATAGAGGCTGAATCATTGTGTGGATTAACCCACTCACGAATGAAGCCTCTGTTATTAAGGTCCACATCAACTCCACAAAAATCGAATTTCTAAGCTGATTATTTCGGCATTTATTGTAAAGTGAGTTTGGGGTTTTATAAGGAAGGTCAAATTCGTGAATGAGTAAAATCAGCCTTATGATACCGTAGATATGCCTTTCCAAAATGTTATTTTCCCAAAATACAGATTGGATCGAATTGAACTGTAGCACTCGATTGTAAAATAATAGCTTGAAGGTTCATGCAGAAACTGAACTAAAAAAGAATATTCCCTTGATTTCGCGCGTCTCGTAAAAACATACATCTCTTCATTTTTCCTTCTCAGTTTTTCGAACCCAAATCACACCGCGAAACCTACGTTCATCATCTAAAACTTCCCTAATGGCTCTAATCTGACATCCAGCAGGCAGCAGTAAGCAGGCGTAGAGCGGGAGCCTGCATCCCATGTGCTCCGCTGCCCGAGCGCCGGACGCCGGTAAACACAACAATCGTTCGCGCCCTACCGTCACGGCAGCATATCGGAGCGCCTACCGCGCTGCGCTCTTTGAGAAATACGCGTCCCGGTGCACCGGACGCGGTGATTTTTTTTGATAGTGCCCACCCGCACGTGGTGTACATGTGTTTCTAACGTCTATTAATTCGTAGATGGACCTCTATCGTTGATTGATTGAAAGCTAGGGTCTGTTACGATCTCGGGTTGGTTTAAAGACGTTTTTGTTTTGTTTCGTGTGTCAGACTTTTGGTTACGTAGTTCGGATTTTTTTGAGTGTGTGAAGTACAGTTTTTTGGGTGTTTTTGTGGGTGATTTTTGTTACTGGAGTACTTCGGAGGCATTGTCAAAGGTACGTGTCAAGTTGCTTCTTGAACTGTTATTTCCATTTATTTATTTAGAAATCCCACAGATATGCGTACAGATCAATGATTCATAAAGTTTTTGAATTTGCTTGTACGAAATCAACAAATGGAGGGAATAGAATATCATCCTTAAAAAGCCAGAAAAAAGTATTTCCAAAAAAACATAATTTCTCTCACTACTAAAAAATAAAAACAACTCATTCCCAAACAAATATACCCCAGCCCTAACATGCACATTAAAAATGAAAAGTTTGCAAAACTGACATTTTTGGACCAATTTCGAAGAATAAAGCTTAAATGATTAAAAGAAATAATAAAAAATTTGCCTCGTTTATACTATCATTATTAAAAATCCAAATGCAATAACGCATCAGAAGTTTATGAATTATTTTTCCAAGAATGCAATACCGTTAAGATCAAACAGGTAAAAACTTCTCAAAAAGGTTCAAAGAGCATCAGGCAATATTTAAACACGAAAAGATAACTTTCGTCTTGCGAATCATTTCTTCGAAACTAATCATACCTTCCCAGACCTGAATAATCTTGAAAATCCACATATGGTACCGAAAAACAAGGAATTAGACATTTTGCAATTGTTGGAAATCGACAAATACCTCAATAACCTGGCAGTAGAACTTCTGAACGAACAGACGAACGAACGAATTCCCCAGATTTCGGAATTTTTGAGAAGCAAGCTTGCTGCACAAATTCAAATACCTTGTTGCACAACTTGCAATACGCCAATTTGAAAATGAGGTAGTACCTACTACGAAATATGGTCACTGTTAAACCTTTAAAAAACATAGTGAAAAAAAATTAATTTATTTCATTCTATTTTTAAACTGTTGTTGTTTCATTTGAGAATAGTTGAAACTGTTCTCTAGGTGTTTCAAATCGGGTGATTATGATGGCCACGTAATGTTCCAATCAAACCAGTTTTCACCCAATATCCATGAGATATTACTATGTATGTTTATTGTTATCCGACTCGAAGGACCAAATATTCCAAAGTTCATATTTCGCCCATTAAATCATTGTACAATATTTTGATAAATACAGCAAAATTGTGGATTATGTTAGGTATATATTCGTTCTTTGATGTATTTCACTAAAGATCAGAAGATCTAACAATCTTCGATATCTTATTGGATTTCGTTTATGACAATAAAAAAGTTACCTCTGACTGTCGAACATTTTGTAACACCTCTTTGATTTGGGGTTAAGATTTGTGATGCTACTCTGCAACATTTGTACCATGAACTATTTATTGAATTTCTTTACCTCCACGTGTGACAGGATATGAAATAGTTCCAGGATCAGGATACTTTTCGGATAAACAAATACCTTGGATCTTCTTCGACGATGAGTGTATTTAACTACAGCAATGGACGTCCTAGAGTAAGTTGATTGTTGTCGGTGTTGTCAGAGTGGAACAGTGGTGTTCATCATCATAAAAAATCATCAAATTTGATCTGATGATTATCGGAAGAATTTAATATTGACCTCCATTTTTTCTTTATATGCACGCTTTTGTCATGTTGTCTTGTTGGAAATGTTTCATGTTGTTAATGTGGGGGTATAAGTGAAGGAATGATTCAAGAATTCACCAATTATGCAGTTATGGAGTCTGAATCCTTCATAAAGTTTCCTCGAAAATTTTCGTCCAGTGGAGAATATCGAGGCCTTTTAACCACAGATATTATGATTTTCTTCTATGGCCAGCGAGATTGCCAGTAACAACCTTCTTCTTGGAAGGTTGTGACTATATGACAAATTAGTTCTGTGTCTATTGGACCACTGACTCGGTTTTAATTGTCAAATTTGTACTTCGAAAAATAAAAATGACATGAATATATTTGATTGATAAAATTTTCGAAAAGTATACGAAAAATTCATTATTTTGTTATTATGAAACAACAATTATTTCTACCATTTCATTCATATTTTTAATTCTATGATATACGATATCTTGAAAATTGAGCCATTATACTCAGAAAGAATCCAATTTTATTACGGCGAAATCACAATTTCTCTTATCCCATTTTTGCGCGCATGTTCTAGGGGAACGTACGGAGAATCCTATCGACTTGAAATTTTCAGGGTTGGTTGCATTTCAAAATAAGCAGGTTAAGTTTGTTAATTGACCTTCAGTTAGAACATAGTGACTCGCAACTTCTCGGAAAATTTTGTTGAGATCGTGCTGTCAGTAAATTGAAAGAAAATTTTTTTCAGTGTTTTTTCGAAAAAAATTTTCTCTCGGAAAACATTCATTACATCTAAAAAAAATCGGGCATACTTTGAACTCCATATTTCACAGCAGTGTACCAAATTTCAATTCGATAAGGTTATTATTTCCGTAGATATTAGAAAGAAATATGTAAGATTTCCTGTGTTTTTTCTCTATATCTTTGTTTTTTTTAAATAACTCAAAATATGCTGATATCATCATGATGATACTTGGTAACTAGTTTGAAAATGCTTATGGACAACTTTGTGCGAATAATCAGAGTAATTTGAAAAAAATTTCGAATCTTTTTTCAAATATTCAATATCCTATGATCTTCTGATCATATAATCCTCATTCAATTCTGTATGAATCTTCGAATTGGGTATATCTGCGGAATCATTGGGTGGCCTTCACCATTCACGAATTCGGCCTTTGTAATTAAGGTCTAAACCTGCTCTAACCTAACGGCCTACCGTAAACACAACAACTCAGATATACCCATTCAAAATTTTATTTTTCCAATATTTCCAAAAATACAGATTAGATCGAATTGAAATCCAGTTATTCATCGATGAGATCTTAGAAGAGCACTGACGTGAAGTCAGCACCTTTTGCGCGCATGTTCAAAGGATATCACCAAAAGTGAATATGCTCGCTTTTTAGTGAAAATATTGCACTGTAAATTTCATGAGAAACTACTGTCTCTGTAAAAGTCAAGTCATAACATTTGGATCACGAATTTCTTACATAACCACTCGAGCAGGAAAACAAGCATAAGAAACTTCAATCATAATCAAGCCAATAAATTTAGTTCAGCCCAGATTCAGGAAGCCAACTCACTTGGCTTTCGCGCTCTGTTGCAAATGCAACAATACCTTTAATCCATTCTAAATGAAGGTTTAAAGCACTCAGTCTATCCCTTTTTGTACTAAGCCCTATTTTATTATACCCAGTAAATTTCTATGGGTATAAATCGAATGTTAATGCACATTAACGGCGGGAGATTTTACATTTCATGTGCTTTATGGTGCTCTTAGTCATAATTGTCGATTTCACGCTGTTTCTTACATCAACTGCGATATCTACTGCATGCATATAAATTACCTGCCTTGCGTTCTAAGGTACTTGAGGTGAGGGTGTCTTATATTTTAATTGCACGAGTTTTTAGAGAGTATTGTGTTTCTAGTTTATGTCACTGTGATCAGAATCTCCGCAAGGAGTTTATAAATGAAGAAATAGTGTTCTATTCTCCTGCATCATTGCATAGATTTCAGAATCTCCATGAATGCGATTGATTTGGTAAAGCTGTTCATGGAACGTTATACTTGTTGACAGGAAACGTAGTTTTATCATGAATGCGAAAAGCAAGTACAAAATTTAAAATCTTGTAGAGTTGAATTCTGTTGGATCGGCATTTTTAGGAATATTGGGAAAATAAAATTCCGAATGTATTTTATATTATGTAAACCTATTGACTTTATCATTGTCTGGGTGCATTCTATCCATTCACGAATTCAGTCTCCGTAATTATACAGGGTGGTTCAAGAAGTGGAGTCAATAATTTTTGCGCGCATGTTCTAGGGGAACAGCGTGCTATCGTTTTGATCAAATGTCTGTAATTTTGGATGATTGGGCCGAAAATGGTCTCAATCGACTAGGTTGGACTCACTGATGACGAATCCGCTGTCAAAATCGATTCTGTCCGGCCGTAGACACAATAACTGTCGACAGAAGCAAGCTAGCTACTTGAAACTTTCAGGATAGGTTGCGCATCATAATGCCGCGGTTAAGTTCGTTAATGGGGCCAATCGGTCGAATAGTTTCCGAGTTATAGGCACTTGAAATTTTGAAGTTATTTATTTTTTATTTCAGAAACTACTTGAGTGATTGGATACAAACTTGGCAGTTAGGTGAAGTATAACGACGCGCAACTTTGAGCCAAATTTCGTCAGGATCATTCTGTCAGTAAATTAAAAAAAAAAATTTTACGAAAATTTTTCCAAAAAATTTTTTTTTTCGGAAACCATTCATCATATCCAAAAAAAATTTCACCCACACTTTGAGCTTCATTTCACAGCAGTGTACTAAATTTCAGTTCGATACGATCATAAGTTTTGGAGATATCGGGAAAAAATTCGTCAAACTTCGAGGTTTTCTTCTCGATATCGTTGATTTTTTCGGTATAACTCGAGAAATGCTGATTCAGTCCTGATAAAACTTCACAGCTAGTTTTGAAATGCTGAAAAACAACTTTATGCGAAATTTCGTGATAATCGTGTCATTAGAACAATTTGAAGAAAAAAATGATTTTCTTATCATTTCATCCTCATTAAATTCTGTGTGAAACTTCGAACTGTTATTTTTCGATGAAGTACTGGATTTCAATTCGATCTGATCTGTATTTTTGGAAATATTGGAAAAATAAAATTTTGATTGGGTATATCTACGGAATCATTGGGTGGATTTTACACAATAACTTCCGGAAGAAATGACTTAGAAACTCGATATTTGTAGAGTAGGTTTGGAGCTTAATTACGAAGGTCGAATTCGTGAATGGGTAAAATCCGCCCAATGATTCCGTAGATATACCCATTCAAAATTTTATTTTTCCAATATTTCCAAAAATATAGACTTGATCGAATTGAAATCCAGTAATTTATCAGTAAAAAATTTCAAAAAGCACTGCCGTGAAGGCAGCAGCTTTTGCGTGCATGTTCAAATTCGTTGATGCTGAAGCGGTCATCTACATTGAACATGCGTGCAAAAGTTGCTGCCTTCACGGCAGTGCTTTTTGAAATTTTTACATGCCACACACCTAGGGATATCTAAAAATACCCCGTGTATGTTACGCGATTTTTTGTGATTTTAGAGTTAAAATAATTTTTATGTTTTTTCAATTTATTATGCCAACGAGGTTTCAAAAATTTATATCTTTTCAAGTAGTATGTATATTGCAGATTTTATTGGGAACATGATCTCCCTCAAAGTTGTGCTAATAACAAAAATAACTCAGCTTCCTAAATTACTCAAAAAAGGCTTGAAAGTTAGAATTTTAGTTTTCTGTAGGATTCACTCAAACATTCAACTTCAATTCATAAAAATAACAAGGAGTTTTCATAACTTTTGGCTGAGTTTGAGAACTTTGCACGGTCCTAAACTACCAAAATCATAAGAAAAAAATAGTACTTTATTAGCCATTTTTTGCTATAATCGGCCATCGAAGGCGGATAGGCTTAAAATCATTGAAAAATGAAGTTATTTTTCCTATCTTTATTATTCTTATGGTAAATTAAACCAAAAATGTGATTTCAAAGTAATCTAAATCGGAACTCCTATAAACTAACTGGAGCTCGTGTAATTTTCACAATTATTTTGGTCCCACTACTGATCAAAATGTAAGCATATTCAGAAATTGGTAGTTTTGGAATAACTTGCACAATTTACTGAAAAATCACTATTTGCTACAATAAATCTTCAAAATCTCTTGCTCTAACTTGAATACATAATCGGCAATTTTTTTTGTTCCATTTTTCTTTCCACTTCTAAAAGTTTTTGTCTTAATTCTGTTCGTTGTTACTTTCCGTCGCTTACACCTGCTACAATTATTTTACAGGAATTTCAATCAAAATCACTCCGGAGTCACATTTTCATGTTTAATTCACCATAAGAATGATAAAAAGTAGAAAAAATTGTGTTTCCATGATCTTAGCCTTCGAAGGCCCATTGCAGCAAAAAAGTCCGATGAAGTACTATTTTTTATGATTTTGGTAGTTGAAGACCGTTTTTCAGCAGGGCAAGGAGCCATGAAAACTCCTTTTCGTATTTTTAAATTGAAGTTGAATGTTTGAGTGAATCCTACTGAAAACTGGAGAATTTATAGCCTTTTTTGAGTAACTTTGAGTGATTTCAGGAAGCTGAGTTATTTTGTTATTGAAACAACATTCAGGGAGATCATGTAACAAGAATTTACCTGCAAAATTTCCTCTACATAAAAAGATATGAATTTGTGAAACCTCGCTGGCATAAAAAAATTAAAAAAAAACAAAAAAATTATAACTCGAAAACTACAAAAAGTCGCGATACTTACATGGGGTATTTTTGGATACCCCCTAAAACAAAATTATTGTCGTCACTACTTTGACCACTCTGTATAAGTTTTGCGCCAATCCAGCGATTTCCCTCAGCTATTTCTTTCTATTAGATTTGATTCAAAATTCTTCATCAGTAAGGTTCATATCAGAGACCAGTTTTGGCTACAAATTCGAAAATTATTTAAAATTATTTGGTGGCCATTTTCGTTCTTGAATAGTTTCTATTCAAGGATTCCATGAAAATTAACCCCAGAATTTCCTTTTATGAACTCATGTACAGAACCCTCTGCAAATCCACTGAAAATTACAAGAAAGCATAGCGATAACGAGACCATTTTCAATTTCGCTGATGCGTTGGAAAAACGCGTTTTTGAAATTTACGAGATAGCAAATGAGTGCAGAAACCGTTGAGAATAGCTCTCAGTTTCAGCCCAGGTCTCTATGTGGAGTGCCTGTTTAATTAGAGTAGGTTCTGAACATCAAATAGGTACAATTTCATGTTTCTGCTTTTCTTTTTCATACGAACTTTCCTCAAACCTTTATGTTTCTCCTAGGTCAGGTTGTTCCACATGAACATGAGATAAAAACGTACGAGAAGCTCTTACGTGATTACATATAAATGCCCTTATGACCAACAAGGAACAGAGTGCTATCGTTTCGTCCAAATATCTGTAATTTTCGAATTTTTTCCCGAAAATGGTCTCATTCGACTAGGTCGGATTCACTGATGATAAATTCGATGTCGAAATGGATTCTGTTCGGCTGTCTGGCAGTTCGAAGGTAAGAATAGGGCCAAATCGGCCAAACTCTTTCGGAGTCATCTCTAGAACTACTCGAGAGATGATATTAAAACTTCGAAGGTAGTTGAGGAATATTGACTCACAATTGCCTGCAAAATTTTGTTGGGATCGTATGGTTGGATAACTTCAAGAAAATTATTTTCGAAATTTTCCTTGAAAACAATTCTTAATCGGAATTGGTTCTTCAGATTCCAGAGAAACTTGGCACAAATCTCGAACTTTACATTACACAGAAGTGGACAAAATTCCAGTTGGATCAGATCTTAATTTTTGGTCATATCAGAAAAAGTATGTCCAATTTCTGGGTTTATTATTGAATAAAATCAAATAATGAACCTAAGTGATCGACGAAAAAAAAAAGTGTAGAAAAACGCTGCAAATTTTGGGGTGAAAAACCAATGAGTTATGAATAGTATAAAAGTTTTATTTAACTGAGAAAATAATAAACACTGGTGTAAAATTTGCAGCTTTTTTTTCTCCGTATCTTTGTTCTTTCCCGAATAACTCGAAAAATATCGAAACAATTATGATGAAATTTGGTAACTGCTTCAAAAATGCTGATGCACAACCTTATGCCGAATTTCTTGATGATATGGATTTTGTGATTGAATTATCCTCACTAAATTAAGTATGAACCTTCAAGTTGTCATTTTTGCACGCATGTTCAAGGGGAACAGCGTGCTATCGTTTCGTCCAAATACCTGTAATTTTCGAATATTGAGCCGAAAATGGCCTCAAACGACAAGGTTGGACTCACCGATGACGAATCCGGTGTTAAAATCGGTTCTATCCGTCCGACCAGCCGTGGACACGATAAATGTCGAACGGAGCAAGCTAGCGACTTGAAACTTTTAGAGTAGTTCGCGTATCGGAATGCCGCGGTTAAGTTACTGGGCCAAATCGGCCGAATAGTTTCGGAGTTATAGCCATTTGAAATTTTGACGTTATTTCCATCATATTTCAGAAACTACTGGATCGATTGGATTGAAACTCGGCAATCAGTTGAAGCATAACGACGCGCAACTTTGAGCAAAATTTTGTTTAGATATTTTTTTTAGGAACTCAATCATATTCGAAAAGATTTTTATATCTTGAGCTTCACATCCCACAGCAGTGTACCAGATTTCAATTCGGTACAGTTTTTAGTTTGGGAGATATTGTGAAAAAATATGTAAAATTTCGTAGTTTTCTTTCCGATATCGTTGTTTTTTCGGTATAACTTAAAAAATACTGATTCAATCATGATGAAACTTCGCATCTAGTTCAGAGATTCTAGAAGACAGCTTTGTGCAAAATTTCGTGATGATCTTGTCATCAGAACAATTTGAAAAAAATTTCAATTTTTTTCTCAAATGTTCAATATTCTGTGATCTTCCTATCATATTTTCCTCATCAAATTCTGTATGAACCTTCGAACTGACAGTTCTCCATAAAGTACTGGATTTCAATTCGATATAATCTGTATTTTCGGAAATATTGGGAAAATAAAATTTTCCCATGATCTGCGGAATCATTGGGTGGATTTTACCCATTCACTAATTCGGCCTTCGTAATTAAGGTCCGAACCTTCTCTACAAATATCGAGTTAGGTATGCTAAATCATATAAAACTCACGGAATGTTCATGAAGTAGGGTATTTTCTTCTTCCTTGTAGTCACGAAATACAGTGTTGTCAGCTCTATAGTGTGTCCACGGATTGGGTGCCAGAAAGGTGTGAATGACGAAAAATTTTCGAGTTAGACTCTGATATTCTAGAAATCGCTCCTGCTTGGTCTCAAACTAAGATGTTGAGAATATGAGCCAAATCAATTAATATACAGGGTGGTTTAGAACTTATTTAAGGAAAATTGTTTAGAATGAAGCACCTTTGTTTTAGAAGATATCGAGAAAGTTCATTCAGAAAAGTTGTTTAGAATCAAAAGACACGGCTAAATCTCGATTCTCAGATAAATCGATCAACTTTGATTTTGTCAGTAGGTTATGAAATATTTGATAATATCCATGGTTACAAATGCCAGACGTGACTTGAACTGAAATTTTATTCGTCATAAACCAAAATTTTTCAGTTAAAAACATGCTGACCATTAAACAAAGAGTGTTTATTGTGCAGTGCTACGGCTTAGGTGCAGACATTTCGTATCAGGGAGAAAGACAAGTAAGACAATTCCATGAACGATGGCCAAATATTGCGGTATCACGTATCCCTGTTGAAAAAATAGTTTCAAAATTTGAATTTTGTTCATGAAAAAATGTCACGTATACAAAATGTTCATGACCAACTTATAAAGTCAAGGTAGGCTGATTTATATGAAACTTGAGTTCCTGCAGCAGCTCGTCATTCCAAACAACTTTTCTCAAAAAACTTTCTCGATATCTTTAAAAATAAAGGTACTTTATTCCTAACAATTTTCATTAAATCAGTTCTAAACCACCCTGTATATAAATTGATTTGGCTCATTTTCTCAACATCTTAGTGCGAGACCAAGCAGGAGCGATTCCAAGAATATCAGAGTCTAACTCGAAAATTTTTCGTCATTTACACCTTACCGCCAATCCGTGGACACACTGTATATTGATTCATAACAAACATTGCTGTAAGACTCGGAACAGAAAACGTAATATCATGGCCACATTGCTATAAATTAGAAAGATAGCAAACAGAATCCACCTGTTTGTTATTCGCTCGAATTCATTCAACCCATCACCAAATTAGGATGCATATCTCGTATTCGTTACAAAGAATCGCCGACATCACAATTCCAAGCAACAAATACCGCACAAACCTACCGACCTAGAATAACGTATCCTTTTTCACATTCTATAAAACTCCAAAAATTCCGAATTCCCCAGACGTATTCCTCCTCCGCCATATCCTGCTTCCTTCGCAGAAGAAAAGGACCAATTTGGATCAACTCCTCGACTTTTCTCGTTATATTGGACTTGGCAAGTTTCATTGTTAACATAACGGGAAATTTTCGGATGGGCCTTGTTAAACTTACGACGTCGAGCAACAGCGCCCTCCCTAATCTTGTCCCCTTGTGCAGACGTTTCTTGAATTGACGTTGACAAACGACTTTCTGTTGATTTTTAAATCATTTTTGGGATTTCGGGGGGTGAGTATGTCGACAAATTGGCGTGTTACGGGCGGACGGATTGAGGAAATAGACCGGTCGGAAGTACGACATAATTCGTAGGTCGGATCCATTAATCTTGGTTGAGATTTAAGGGATTTGGAAGAAGCTATTTTCGTGACAGTTTGCCCAATTTGTTCGTGATGATGTGTTTTAGTTTTTCTGTGGAATAATGGTAGTTTCCTAGATGGAATGATAATCTATGTTTTCAATGTTAGTTCTGTTTCAAAAAGTTCATGTACGGATCATTTATTGCGCGCATGTTCTAAGGGAACAGCGTGCTATCGTTTTGTCCAAATGTCTGTAATTTTGGATGATTGAGCCGAAAATGGTCTCAATCGACTAGGTTGGACTCACTGATGACGAATCCGGTGTCAAAATCGATTCTGTCCGGCCGGCCGGCCGTGTACACGATAACTGTCGAACGGAGTGAGCCAGCAACTTGAAACGTTCAGGGTAGGTTGCGCATTGAAATGCCGCGGTTAAGTTCGTTAATGGGCCAAATCGATCGAATAGTTTCGGACTTTTGAAATTTTGAAGTTATAAATTTTTTATTTCAGAAACTAATCGAGCGATTGGATTCGAACTTGACAATTGGGTGGAGCATAACAACGCGCAATTTTGAGCCAAATTTCGTCAGGATCATACTGTCAGTAAATTCAAAAAAAATTTTTTTTTTAATTTTTTTCCATAAAATTTTTTTTTTAAATATGTTCATCATATCCAGAAAAAAATTCCCTTCGGACTTTGAGCTTCATATTTCACAGCAGTGTACCAAATTTCAGTTCGATACGGTTATCAGTTTAGGAGTTATCGGGAAAAAATATGTCAAATTTTTTTTGTGGATATCGTTGTTTTTTTCGGTATAACTCGAAAAATATTGACTCAATCCTGATAAAACTTCGCAGCTAGTTTGAAGATACTGAAAGACAACTTTGTGCAAAATTTCGTGATGACTGTGTCATTAGAACAATTTGAAAAAAAAATTTCAGTGATTTTCTTATCATATCATCCTCATTAAATTCAGTATGAACCTTCGAACTGTAATTTTTGATGAAGTACTGGATTTAAATTCGATCAAATCTGTATTTTCGGAAATATCAGAAAAATAAAATTTTGAATTGGTATATTTGCGGAATCATTGGGTGGATTGTACCCATTCACGAATTCGGCCTTCGTAATCAAGATCCAAACCTACTCTACAAATATCAGCCGTTAGGCCGACTGTTAACACAATAACTTGGATTTGTAACCATAGAAAATTTAATGCATAGAAATTTGAACGTTAAAATTTTTTTCGACGATTCAGACGAAATTTTGCACAATTGTCGAACTCTATTTTTCTCAACAGTGTACCCTCTGCACTCACGGAAGTCATGAGTAACTTTGTTTATTTACAGTACTACATTTCGTCAGTACATCCCAACTGTGTTTCGCGATTGACATAATGGATAAAATATTGAACGAAGAATAAAATGATGAGGAAACCACGAACTCTTATAGAATTCCTCTAAAAACTAAAATATAGTTTCAAATCAAGAATATCCCTTGATGTCGGTCGAAAAAAATCAAATACATCATTTCTAATTACCCAGATACTTGTGGATGGTGTCCTCTTACAACTCGTTTGTCAAGCGTGTATATATAGAACTCCACCTAGCTGACTAGATGTGAATAATAGACGGCATTACAATGACTGAAGTTGATAGATAATGACAAGGTATAGAAGAAATTTGGTATTTTGGGCCTTGTGTTCAACATTGATGCTGGCGTCTTCATTCGGAAGGACATTGGTATCTTTCAAATGGCTAGTTAGTAACAGAATTGATGATTTATGTACTGATTACTCTTGGTCAATTTTTTATCGGTTGAGAAATTATCCTATACTCCATTCACTTTTATAAACTATGATGATTTAGGTCTATCAAGTTTTTTTTTTACTTAAAACTGACGCAGGTTGGCACTCGTGAAATATCGGCAATGTCAAAATAATTCTCAGCGACGTTGCCGAATACCAATGCCAAGTGCTATGTAGAATTGAAATCTGCTATTTCTGATAGTAACCCTGATAATTTGGAATAAATAATTTATCACAAGCTATCCAACATTTTCGACGTATGTGAGTGAAAACCCAGTGTATCGTTTACATAGACTCCCAAGAACTTTGTAAATTGAGTTTGTTCTTTTAAGATGACACAGGTTTTGTAGTACTACAACATTTTCATAATGGAGTATTTCAAGTTGTGCAACAAGGTTTTAAATGTCATCTGTAGACTAATTTCTTGAAAATTTCGAAAATTAGGGAATTCCATAGGTTTGTCTATTCGTTCAGACTGCAGGTTTATTCGAGTACTTTAATTTTATTTTCAAATGAACTATCACAAATTAACGGACTACTCTATCCATTATTTCTCAGTAAAATGTCAACACTCGATTCTTGATTTCCGTACAAGAAAATAGTATAACAGAATCTTCCAACCATGTTTAAATAAGTGAAATATTTCCAGTATTAACAGAGAAAAAAGTTTCTTCAACATTCGCCAGGTCTTTGGAATTATTGAATTCACATAATAATTTCTCAAATTCATTATTTTCCCAAAGTAAATTCACATTTTGACAAATACGTAATTACTACGACCTCTGTGTAGAGAGGACAACGTTATGTAGTTATCTGACAGGTAAATGACTAAGCTAACATTTTCAAAATACATACGGTGAAATGTGTCAGAGCGTCATGGCCAATCGGGACTGTTGTAAACCAGGCTACTTCCTTGTTTTCTTTTTTTTTTACATTATTCAATTTAAATTTCGGGTTAATTATTCATGCGAAATGCTCTTCTTTTTTTGGACCAAAGAACATATATGTTGCGATACGCAAAACCGGAGAATGACCAGTATCAATCGAGATCGAGTGCGAGCATACCTACAGTTATCAACGGCTTTTGCGATTCAAAAATTTGTGGAATATTATTTTTGGTTTCAACGCTGGTGCAAGTTTTGAAAGTGGAAACAGAAGGGATTTCTGCAGTGAATGGTGAGAGCGCTCTCAGGAATTACAACACCAAAGACTGGGTAATTCCATGAAATCAGGGAGCATTTCGCATCAATCAGTGTAAAATTACGGTCCTTCGAGAAACGTCTGTTTACGACAGGGACAGTTTATAAGAATGAATGGAGTATACATTAGTTTTCCCTGGTCATCCTCGGAATGTTTCTATTCTATTGATCTTTAATATGAAATAAACAATTTTTTAATAATTCATGAATCGAAATTCAGGTACATACAGGTATAGAATTTGACGCCTATGAATTTGTTACGTTTGGATTCCTATGAATTATTATTGAAAAAAAAAAGGGAAAACAGTGTAGTTTGCATTGGAATGACTGATGATACTTTAATGAATACACATCCTTGTGAAGAAATATTCGAACACTTCAATCATAACTGAAAAAGTATAGTGGAGTTCAAGTATACAGAGCTGGATGTCCAATCATCTTAATAACCCCATAGAAAGAACTGAAATCTCTCGTATCTGGTTTCTATAAGTCATTTATGTAACAGTAAATATATATATACTTGATATTCTAATCGGTTCTTATCGTACTTATTAGTTTGTATTTGAGATACAGAGTGGTCATAAATTAAAATAGATGTAATTGACTGTCTGATAACTCAGCGGCAAGTGGTTGAAGTTAAGCAGAAAGATGTGTAATAAAAAATATTCATATATTTCATAAAGGATGGTAATCGATGCAATGAATACAGATGAACGTTTGTCTGCTTAGGGACAATATCTTACTGCACCTGGAGGTTGTTTATTAGATTACCCCATGTGATGAAACATTGAAAATCTTATTACATTTTGCTTTCTGTGCACATGATTTCGCCCTGATCTCTGTCAATTTCGAATTAAGTTCGTTTAAGGGTGAAACAGTTTTAAGTGCGATAAGAATTAAACTTGTTAATTGATTGTAGACCATCGATACGTGAATCTGTGTCTAACGGCCGACCGTAAACACGATAACTTTCGGAAAAAACAACTTAGAAACTCGATATTTGAAGAGTAAGTTTGGACCTCAATTACGAAGGCTGAATTCAGGAATGGGTAAAATCTACCCAATGATTCCGCTCATATAGCCATTCAAAATTTGTTTACCCAATATTAACAGATAAGATCGAATTGAAATCCAGATTTATATGACATTTCGAAGGTTTTCACAGAATTTCATGAGGATAGTATGATTAGAAGATCACAGAGTATTAAATATTTGACAAAAAAAATTGAATTTTTTTTCAAATTGTTCTAATGATACGATCGTCACGAGAATTCGCACGAAGTTAATTCATCACCATTTTCAAATTAGCTGTCAAGTTTCATTGTGATAGAACCAGTATTTGTTGAGATATTCCGAAAAAAACAACGATATCGGAAAAATTTGACATATTTTTTCACAATATCTACGGCAATCATTATTGCATCAAACTGACATTTGGTACACTGCTGCAAAATATGAAGCTCAAAGTATAGTCAGTATTTTGTCTGAATAGAATCGATAGTTTCTGAAAAAAAAATTTTTTCGAAAAAAATTTTGAAAAAAATTTTTTCAATTCACCGACAACACGATCTTGACAAAATCTCGCGAAAAGTTGCCAGTCCTTATGTTGCAACTAACTGCCAAGTTTCACTTCAATCGCTTGAGTGGTTCTGAAAATATTAGGGGAATAAACTTAAAACTTCAAATAGCTATAACTCCGATACTATTCGATCGATTTCACCTATTAACGAATTCAACCTTCGCATTTCGAAATGAAACCAACCCTGAAATTTTCAAGTGGATAGGATTCTCCGTACGCCCGTAAACGTGCCTACATAAGGACGGCCGGACTGAATCGATTTTGACACCGGATTCGTCATCACTGAGTACAACCTAGTCGTTTGAGACCATTTTCGGCCCAAAATTCGAAGCTTACCGACATTTGGACAAAACGATAGCACTCTGTTTCCCTAGAATTCGCGCAAAAACAAAATTTTTATTTATTTATTTCTCAAAAACTTATCGTATCAGTAGAAAAATTAACAAAAAACCAAATATTTCATACTGATTTTGAGAAGCACCTTTACTTCTTTATATTCGAATAAAGTCACATGGTACTCACAAAATTCTGCAAAAACCTTAAAACGTTCATCCTTCGACCAAGTGTTGTATGGATATATTTGCGGAACAGTTAGGTGAATTTCACCCATTCAAGAATTCTACCTTCGCTAGGGACCGCTAAACTTGCTTAGAAAATATCTAGGTCACAATTATTTAATCGATAAAAACCAACAAACAAGATTTATGAGAGTCTGTTACCTGCCTTCTACCAATGATGATCATTTTTATAGAGGTAAGCACGAATTGCTCATGAAATATTAGATCACATTCACGAAGACAATTTTTTTCCAGGCCCATAATCGAAGCAGAGAAATTTACTTAAGAGGAATGCTATGCCTTCCAGAAATCTGCCTGTTGAACTGATCATTAAGGAACAACGCAAATGTTCTAGTGATAGAACTGACCATTGAAAAAAAGTCTCAACAAGGAAATATCTGGTGATGAATACTCTTCGCTCAAAGTGCTTCTGTCGATAAAAGCAAAGTTGTACAAGGCTTAGTTATTACAGCTTTTTCAAGACCAATCATATGAGTAATGGAAAATTTATTCGTCAATCCATAATGAATATGGCTTAGGGTACAAGTAGCATTAGTTTCATGTGAATGTATTCATTTAATTCACAATATATTGAGTATTTAGTCCTTCCCTATAAAAATAGTAAAGTTATGAGTATTTGTCTATTATTCCAAAGAGTATGTTTGACAATACTATCTGTTTTTTAAATTTCAAGATAGACTAAGAAATCCACCATAGACAATCTTGCCATTTGGATCTGAAAATAAATAATATTAAAATACTGTCTAACCTTGGAGTTATCTCCGTAATTTTAGAGATGCTACACTCAATTAGATTGAAGGATGATACATACCTACTTTATAAGAATGGAATATGTACTCCCAGTAATACTCTCGTCAACTATAAAAGTCTAAAAAGTCTTTGAATAAATGCTTTTGGATGCTTTTCTCGAATTTCCAGAAATTGTTCCTAAAAAATATTGTCCCTTCATAATACAATTATAGGCAGTGTACATATTTTTCACTCCGAATTTTTTTCCTTTCAATTTTCGCAACTTTCTCATAGAGGTGAACTTTTCTTCAAAAGAAAAAGTACTCAGCAACTGGGATGACATTGTTAATTCATCCGCATTCGGGCCGAAATATGCAGATTGGATTATATCCGATCAGATAGAAAGGAGCCGAAGTGCAAAGCGATGTAATGTAAATTTCGCATGCCTCGCTTCTCCATTTATCGCCCTAGATTGAAAACATGACTGGCTCGTTTTGAATACATGCAATAAAAACGGTGCAGGTGTAACTCTGGGAACCCTGCTAATTCATGATATTTCTTCGCGATGGGTTGACCGACATCTTTCTCTCACGATTCGATGAACCGGTAGTTCAGATGAACCGATAGGTCAGATGAATCGGTAGTTTAAATAACCGGTAGATCATACGAACAATAGTTCGCGTTGTTGGAAAAACTATGTTGAAATGAAAGAAAGGTTTGTCTTTCTTATGCAATTTCTTTATTGGAAATAAATGCACTTGGAAGGTTTCTTCACTCATCGAGTATTTAATGAGGACTAACTCTAATAATCTAGAGATAATCTCCCTAAAACAAGAAATGTAAGCTTTTCTTCATGGTCCCTCGGCTCCTGCACGTGTATATTGTAAACATTCTGAAGAGGCATTTCTGCTCGAAGTCAACTATAACAATCCTAATCTCAAAATTTATTACTTCGGAGTGAACCACAAATAAACGTATCAATGATAAACTAATGCGACTTAATTTTTGAACATTCAACAGGGACTTGAAAAACCAACACGCGTATTACCGCAGTTCTTATGAACCGACAGTACATATGCAGTTCCGAATGAATATTCAATTCCAAAAAACTTTATACAAAGTGTGCCTGTAGGTTGTAAATATGATTGTTAAAAACGAGTACTTGTGCACACAATAATATTGCCACAAATTCCGAGACGTTGAAGACAATGAAAGTATATATCGTAATGTCAATGTGTTACAGAGAGATCTGTATTTTTAATGTTAGCTTTGCATGAAATCTTTCTATATTGATATCTTTCGATATTCTTTTATGGTCTTCGCCGCATCACCCCTTGAATGACAAATATACTTATCATATCAACTGGAATATAATGGTTGAAATAAATAATTCGAGTAAACTATAACACAATAAAAAACAAATCAAAAATAATACTAGACACAGTATTGTATCTTTTATCTTTCGATTCAGAATGATCAAAAACATACTCTTCCTTATTGTACAGGGTGAGTCTTCAAGTTGTACATTAATTTCAACCACAGATTCCTCTCATCGAATAAAACACTTTTTTCATTCACCATTTTTCCAGATTCGGCTCAGGTAAAAAGTTATAAGCATTCAAATATTTCTAAATGTGCTAATACACTCCCTCGCTATGTTTGCAAGTTCACCACAGATATCTCTTACGGTGATTTCTTCTGGAGAATAACCAATCCAAGGTTTGAAATTCAAAGAAACAAGATTGAAAAAACTTATTTACTCACTTAATTCTTATGATTTGGTGCTATTTGCCATATTATCGTAAGGAAAACATTCCACTACACTGGACTTAAACACTGATCTTCAACTTTTTGTTAATGCAATATCCAATTTCATTCCACTTTAAGATTAAACACAATTCCATACTCGTCCATTCTCATATGGAAAACTCAATAATTATACTTTTTTCACGAAATTTATAAATGAATTATATGAAATCAATCAACTAACCTAAAAACATTCTCTAAAATGTTAGGGTTATGAAATGTCTAGTTTGTAGACAGGGACTATTTCTGTGGTGTGGTCACAAAATAGCATATACCCATGGAAATTATAACTTAATGTTATATCTATGCATGTATCTAATATTAGTTCTATGCGAAATAGATGAATATTTCTGTGTATTTAATTGTCCAGATAAACGTGAACCCAGCTTAATTTACTTCTTTTACTAGATCAGGGGCGGATTCATAAATATAAGGAAGTTTTTCGAATTTTTATCCGATTTTATAATATTCAATGTTGAATATCTGCAAAATGATGCGTTTAAGGAGAAATTATAATGAATAATCAAATATTTTGAAATTATTGAAGATTCTTATGATGACATGATCTAAACTTTATCTGCATCGGCGAGTCTATAACTCGGAAACTGTTTGAACCAGGATGAAAGTGACTACTGAAGAATAGGTGTCATTGTTATAGAAAACTTCAAACTAAAATTCATCTTATTCGGAGTTCCATATCAAAGCTACAAAAGACAAACTGATTTTTTTGGAAATTTACACAGCCTGTATCTTTTTGGTGGAACCGAATCTAGAAAAATGATAAAGGAAGAAAGTGTTTAATTCGATGAGAAGAATCTTTGGTTGAAATTAATGTACAACTTAAAGATGTATGTCAAAATTGTGCATGTGCTCTCATCAACGGTGAAATAACATTTTACGACAATTTCGACCGACTACAGGGCCGCAAATGAACAAATTTCATATTTCCATTCCACCCAACTAGCTGATAATTCAGACCACCACTGGGTCATAAAAATTGATCATAGAATACTGATAACCCAAGTTCCTACGAAATTTGAATTCCACACACCCCTTCAACACAGATCAAAATGAAACATAGCGATATTGCAGCAGTTATCCAATATTAAACGAGGGTACGCAGGTACGTATTCTAAAGCGGGCCGAAATTCGCCAGAATTCAATCTTCGCCTGCGAACTGCACCCATGGGTAATCGCGCGGGAAAGTTACGGAATCACTGGGATGAACCCGTAATAATTTATCGAATTTTCGGCTTTGACGCGTATCATGGATTCAATAATACTGAATTCTAGCTTTCGGTCTACTTCCGAAGGGAATTTGAGATCAAATCGATGAAAGAATTTGAGAAAAAACTGGAAGTGGAGTTAGGAGATATCACAGGTTGGTCCGAATTCATAGACAGAGCGTTCACCTAGCCAGCGGTTGAGCCCGGCCGTTGCTGCTTGATTTCCAGATTCAAAGATTTTTATCATCTTTTCTTTTGTGTGATACTCACAATATTTTGCATGAACCTTCAGACCGTTATTTAGAAGCCAGTTTCCAGATTCGAACTTGGTCGGGTATCTATTTCTGGGAATTTGTACATAGTAAAATTAAACTTCCAATAGGTATATCTATGGAAATTGGGTTAATTTCACATATTCGCGAGGTAAGCCTTAGCAGTTGAACTCCAAACACAACATGAAACTGTTCAGCTTCATTAGACTCATAATTTGATTTTCACAATATATCAGTCCTGAAAATCCTCGATGCACATCAGTTACCAGAAGTTCATCGTTTGAAACCATTTTCGGCGCAAAAGAAACTAAATTTGTCTGAAATCTTAACACTTCAATTCAACAAACGCAAAAATTTCAAAACACATGTAATAGGGACAAGGAATAGATAACCTTTTCTTTGACTAACATAAAACCAAGAAAGAAAAATCGTTTGGATCATTTTTGCTTGACATCTAGGTATATTACTAGTTGAGACGTGGATCTACCTTGCGCCCAGATCTACGTTTTTTAAATTTAAAATAATGATATGACGTCATCGAAAAAATTTTTCGGGCAATTGGCGCCTGAATTTAAGATTGCAGTGCCACGGTGGCCAGTTTCAGAACCTAACATACAGACATAGATTTTGTTTTGATAGTCGATTTTGTACTGTTTGTTAATGTTTGGTTTGATAATTATTGATTTCACGGTTTATTCAAAAACTTTTTAGACTTTTACAGTTGACGAGAGTATTACTGGGAGTACATATTTAATTCTTATAAAGTAGGTATGTATCATTCTTCAATCTTATTGAGTGTAGCAACTCTTAAATTACGGGGATATCTCCAAGGTTAGACAGTATTCTAATATTATTTATTTTCATATCCAAATGGCAAATGACTTTGGTGGATTTCTCAAGCTGTCTTGATAGATTGTATTGTAAAACATACTTTTTGATAATAGACAAATACTCATGACTTTACTATTTTTATAGGGAAGGAGTAAATACTCAATATATTGTGACTAAAATGAATATATTCACATGAAACTAATCCTACTTGTACCGTCAGCCTTATTCATTATGGATTGACAAATAAATTTTCCAACATTTATATGATTGGTCTTGAAAAAGCTGTAATAAATAAGCCTTGTACAACTTTGCTTTCATCGGCAGAAGAACTTTGAACGAAAAATATTCATCACCAGATATTTCCTCGACTCTTTTTTTTTTTAATAGTCAGTTCTATCACTAGAGCATTTACGTTGTTCCTTAACGATCAGTTCAACAGGCAGAGTTCTGGAAGGCAGAGTATTCCTCTTAAGTAAATTTCTCTGCTTGGATTATGAGCCTGGAAAACTATTGTCTTCATGAATGTGATCTAATATTTCACGAGCAATTCGTGCTTACCTCTATAAAAATGATCATCATCGGAAAAATGCAGGTAACAGACTCTCATAAATCTTGTTTGTTGGTTTTTATCGATTCTTCAACACTTTTAGGCCCGACTTGTTAAAGGAAGTTTCTTTCACCCTAACTCCAAATTTTTTACCGGACTGTAGAAATCTATGGGAAGGGACATTTGAGTTTGCTTTTCCTCATTAGGAGCACCCGTAAAATCACACAAACGCCAAGAAAAATGCATAAACTTTCTCATTTTCTTAACATTTCTTTTAACTTGTCAATGATAATGTCTGTACCTCGGGTTACTCGGATAGCCACCAGAGGGAGTAGCGCTTATCTTCATTCGCCAATCGCAACAAAAGCTCTGTACCCTGGCAAAAAAACGCTCTGTGACCTCCATAGAAATTTCAACGTTACTTCAGAATTATTTATTTTTCAGATCCATTTTCTTGAGAAAAGGAAATAAATATCGTTGAGAGGGGATCGGAAATAAATAAAAGGATCTTTTATCTTCAAAAACTTGAAACCAGAAAAAGTAACCTAGCTTGTACACAACGGTAGGATTCCAGTAAGAAAGATCGTTCTGAACCGTCCCAAATTATGCTGAAATTTTGGATAAAACTCAAAGTTTGTGGTAAAATACTTAAACCAAATCAGTACCAACATCTAATCAATCCATTTCAATATAAGATATCCCATATTTCCGTCGATTTCGTCGGATTTCATGTTAGAATTCCGTATAAGGAGCTCTCGGTCATAGGATAGATTTATGGAATTTCCTTTGTAATTATCACCAATCGCTTCATTCTTCTGCTTGAAATCGAAACCGTGCTTAGTTTTTGCCATTTCATACAATATTTGCCAGTATTTCGGCGTTTTTCGGTCAATTTTATTCAATTTCCATCTGACAGCACTGACCCAGGCTGTCAGACCCGTATGTAAACACAGATCGGACTCGATGGTCTGTCAGAATTTTCCCGAGAAATAAGAAATGTCAAAAAATTATCAACTTTCTTACGTATTTTTCGTACATTTCCGTTCGTTTGAGAGGAATAAGAATAGGTTGTGATTGCCCTACGGTCTCCCTCTCCGTAGGTTCATTTGTCACCCTCGGTCTCGGCCGAAAAGCTTCGTCCTCCGAGGAGACTGCGTTCTCCTGACTCCACTCGACGAAATTCGTCAATTTTTTTCGGTATCTTGAAAATTTCGTAGTGGAATTTCCAGAATTGTCCTTTGATAACAATATGCATTCTTTCGATATAAAATCGTTAGATCTACTGAAAATCCTTCAGATGTGACAACATTCCCGAGTCAGCGTGCAATTGCAATCCTCCCCATTTCTTCTCCCCTTCCTCCTGTCATCGCATCAGGCTTGTTATTGCCAGTACACTTTGGATTATGAGTTGTTGGAAACACCGGGGCTATTTACAATCAAGCTTTTGTGTTCGAGTCACTTCACTCGAGAAAAATGGGGAAATATTCATATAGGTGGAAGCTGAGTGCTCCGTCTGGGGTGCGAGCCGTGTCATGGAACGAGTAACACTCGCCCCTATTCGTTCAGGGCTGACTAGACTGGGGAAACGGGAACCTTGACGCATATTTCTTATCTAATCCATCAGATTTATCGTTTAGACGGATGGAAAGCAGAACCTTTCGAAGATGAACCCTCATTTGTGCATACCTACGGATGTATGAGTGGAATTCTGAATGCTAGGCGAAACAAGGTATTCCAAAATCAACTTGAGATTTGAATTTGCCGCTCTTTGTGCTGTTCGAAGGGTTTTCAATCGTGAAAAAAACAATTCGACCGCTGACAGTTTGAGGTTATTTGAAACGGATCGTTAGCATAGACAAGATAAAGAAGCGTTACACAATAGGACACCTTATTGCTCGAATGTCCTAGGAAACAGTGTGCTGTCGTTTTGCGCAAATTTAATTTTTGAATTTTCACCAACAATGGTCCTGAAAGAGTAAGATGACTCACTGATGAAGAATCCGTTTCCAGATTCAATTCTGTATGGCGATCATATTTTCAATGAATTTTTACACCAATTTTCAAGTCAATAGTGTAGCAAATTTCCATCCGATAATAATTTCGAAGATACTTTAACGTTTTTCGTATGGATCCAGTTGTTGGAAATTTTTTTAAAAATGTTTGTTTTAAAATATATCGTTCGAAAATTCTTTTTGCTCGGAAAATGTTGATCAGATTTTAACGAAATAAGGCGGTATTCAACAACAACGTTTCGAATATCAATTCGATAAGATAATTAGTTATGGAGCTATATGGAAAAAAATATATCAGATTTCGTTTCTTGCGTCTTCAATCGTTAAAAAATGTTGAAAACATGTTTTTTCTAACATTATCCATATTTTTATCGATACAAAATATTTTCTTTAGAATATATTGACCAAATTTCGATGAAACTGGCCACAGACCTTGAAGTTTGTCTACCACAACAGTTTTTCACACTTCAATTTGATCTGATGTTTATTTCCGGAGATATCAGGAAAAATTATGTCAAATTTCCTTGTTATTTGGAATTTTCCCAATATTTCCTCAATTTCTCGATAACTATTGACGCGATGATGCAAAACCTGTTCTTTAAATTTCAGTTCGATCTGATACTCATTTGCGGAGATATTGAAAGATGAAGGTTATGTCCCTAATATCTCAAGAACAGACGCGATCAGAGTCAAACTATATAGTAAGTTGAAGAATACCAACGCACGACTCAATGCAAAATTAGAGAATTGTTTGAAACTATTCGAAAATGTTAGAAATATTTGTAGAAATTTTTTTTTAGCGGAAACCATTCATCAGATTTCAAAAAAATTGGCAAAAACCTAGTCAGTATTCAGTTCGGACTCTAAAGTCCGAACTCCTTTCACAGTTCTAGAACAGTTCGGAATCGATTCTGAAAATAACCAAAACGGGATTACCCAAATCCTGGACCGGTTATGAAATGAACCAAAACACAAAATCGCAATGGCCCATGTTTGATCACCTGAAACTGAAAAATAAAAATGGGGATTTGCATTTAAAGGGATTTGTCTTGAGTGCACGATATGGCAACGTCGAATTCAGCTTTGTCGGAAAGAAAAGGACGTCAAATGTGTAACTTTGCTTAGGAAAACAGAGATAGCTATAATTCGATCTGGTTAGAGTAGAAGACAACGACCAAGGAATAGAAATAGAAGAGCACAGACTGTCATACTATCATATTATTGACAAATCACAAACGGAAATGGTTTGGTTTTATTGACAAAGAACACGTGTGTACCTCAAATAGGAATTAATATTTCATTATTCTATAGCAGAACAAGCAATTCTACTAAACGCCGTTGTCACTTCGTGCATATCTGGCAAATCCCAAAGCCAAATTTTGAAATCAGATTTTGAATACTTTGTGAAGGTAATTTGGGAAAATGATGAATCGAACCCATAATAATTATGTTCAAATTTGCCTTTGCATTTATAACCCAAATTCAGGAAAAAACCCATTCAAATAGGTATTCATTTTGGGACGCTCCCGTTAATCGAGGAGGTTTTCCACAACTCATTCAACCAACCTTTGTTAACCAGGTCTATTCTCGTACCTCGACCTCTTTCAGAATCGCACATGAAATCAATTTCCTTACCTAATTCGTCGTAAAGACAGGCTGAGTTTCTTTACGACATACTCAAAGTAAACATAACTGTCAGAAACGTATTAAAAGAGCCGAAAGTCGAAGAAAACCCAGCTTGTGTATACAAATCTTGGCGAAACTGGTTTACTCACGACGGATACATATAATGGTAATGGTTTATAATCTCGAAATTTTAATTGCTCCGACTGCAAGAATCGTTATATCGCTTCTGCATGTAAATTTTAATTAGAGAGAATAAAAAGATGTGTAAAATTGCTGAGAGACCAATTATTGTGGATGGGTGCGATGTCAGAGAAAATGAGGATTTTGGTGCAAAGGACCTTTGGGGCTTTTTCAAATCAGTTAACATGTTGGAAGAATAATTTGAGATTCTGTGATTTTCACTTCTTTGCGGTATATTTTCTTGGATTTTCCTCAATCTGAGATTATTTGTCTTGAAAAGTGGATGTCGCGAAACTTTAATTGACTCAGGTTATCGTTGATTATATACAGGGTGTAAATAAATAGTTGTGAAAAAAAAATCCAACAAATATGGCAGGTTCGAATACATTAAAGTATCAACAGGGGAAATTTAAACTGAGTACCATACATTTTTACGTAGGTATAATACAAGAACACAAAAGAAAACCCCAAAAAACTATGTCTTCCAATATGAATGTAGTGAAATTGAAATTGATTCAAGAAAAAAGCTGACATATTCATACTGGATGGCATTTCTCACTGAAACAGTATTATTTTTTCATTTTGAAAACATTTTAACAGAATATCTTGACGCAGAAAACCAGCAGGGGGCAATAAATAATATAACGTTTATATTTGCACTTTGACTCTGAGGGTCATCGAGCAGCCAAAATCCTCAGCTGTTTAAAGAGCGTTACAGGCCTCCTATATTTGGTAATCATCTCCAATAGATATCTTATCCACATTTTTCACATAAAATCTAATAAAATATTAGGAATGAACTGAAAAATGTATGAAAGGAATATAACGGTAGTTCAGACCATCAGAAAATAATTTGGAGATCATGGAATTTCTGTTTATTTGACATACTCGATTTCGTTGAATCGGTGATAAAAATCTTTCGAACTCAGAGGTTTTTTGATTTCAGATTATTCGGTTGAAATCTTTCAAAATAACTGTAATCTTGCAATCGTGAGAATTTTCGAAATATTTTTTTAAATTTATTAATATTCGATCCTCTCAGAAGTTTCAGGAATATCAAGGAAACAACCTCAAAAATTCAAATGAGTATACGATAGTTTCTTTCCTCAACAAGTTATCGTGCCTATGTCCGGCGGTCCTGACAGAATCAATTTTGACATAGGGCCCTTCATGAGTTAGTCCAACCCAGTCGATTTAGATCCGAAAACAGACATTTTGGGATAATGATTAACATACACAAAAAAAGTGATGATAGAGTTTTCCAATATGAGGTATTATTTTGAATAGCCTGCTATTTCGGTAGACGTCACTTTTGAAGCTGTCATTTCTTGACATTTGACAAGTAGAAACTACGCCATTAATAAAAATGGAACGATACACGCTTCAACAACGCATTGAGGTTATTAAATGGTGTCTCTGCTGATTGGTTCGTTGAAATGCATGGAAATGTTCCGGAATTCCATGGAAAAATCATCTTGAGTGATGAGGCCCATTTCCACCTCGGTGGCTTCGTCAACAAGCTAAATTGTCGCATCAGGGGCTCGGAAAACCTGAGAGTTATTGTCGAAAAGCCTCTCTATCCTCAACGTGTGACTGTTTGGTGCGGTTTATGGTCCGGCGGGGACATTGGACCTTACTTTTTCGAAAATGAGGCTGGAGCAAAATTTACGGTGAATGTATTGCGCTATCGAGAGATGATTAATGAATTTTCATGACCGAAATTGGATGGTATTGATCTGGACAACGTTTACTTTCAACAAGACGGCGCTAGGTGCCACAAAAGCAACGAAACCATTGATCTTTTGCGGGAAAAGTTTCCGGACCGTGTTATATCCCGAAGAGGTGATCACAATTGGCCACCGAGATTTTGTGATTTAACACCTTGCGACTTCATCCTTTGGGGCCACGTGAAGGAGAAGGTCTACGCCAATAGCCCAGCGTCGATTCAAGACCTCAAAGATGTAATTCGTAAGGCTATCGAGGATATAGGGCAGCCACTTGGCGATTTGGTTATGGAAAATTTCATTAAAAAGATAGGGTCCTTTGAACGTGGTCGTGGTGGTCATTTGCCTGATGTTATTTTCCACTATTAACGGCATAGCTTCTTCTTTATAATGAAATAAACATCCGATCATTTATATTGACAATGGCATTTCACTTTGAATATCAAAATATCACCTTTTATTGCAAAACGTTTCAGTATATTATTCAATGAGGATATAATGACTGCTATTATTCACAAGGGTGAAGTTAGCTACACTCGCCTGCGGCTCGTGTAGCAAATTACCAAAGCTAATTAAAACTATTATATACGAGTTCAATACTACACTTTGTCCAGAATTTCATTGGTAAAATTGGAATAATTTTGCATTTTCTAAAACTCAAAATAGAGTTATCAGAATGGCCAACTTCATTCTATGTGAATTATGGAAATTGTCAGTCTTACGAGAAACGTCAAACCTTTTATTTTATCTATGCATGGAGTGTATAATATTAATTATACACGCCTATTATGACTGTCATTTTTCTCCAAGAAGATCCATCGAAATATATATCAGACCCTGACAACACATCAAGGCTTCTCTAAACCAAGTTCGACCCCCTTCAGACCACCGTAAAAATACCACATAAATTTCCCATGAACCAAAGAACATATTCTCCACATTTTCACCATATACTCAACCACGATATATCACAGACAAGAGGCCGTTAAAGTTCCCGCAAACGTTGTAGCGAAATTCTGCAAATAAAGGACGACTACACGCGTGTGCATAACCAACGAAATTAACGGCCCACACACGGTGTGGTCGTTTTATAGACCACCATTTCACGACATTCAAAAGAAAACAACCAATTTAGCGGCGCACTAAATCGTCCCTTACAGACGAACCTCGGAATTCGATACTTTATTTCGGATGTTTGAATTTTATTGTTGCTAATTAATCTCCTGCTAGAAGGGGCAGGGGGAATGGGATTAATTGAGGGCTATTTAAAACAACGGTTGAAACCTTTGAATGTTGTTTTATTTGGAGTTACGCACTTTGATGAGAATCATAAATTTTGCTTTTATTTCTTTATTTCGTAAGTTCTAGACGCGATGACGAGTGCTTAACTTTTATTGCTGGAACACTGAAAGCAAAACTGTTGTGGAATAGTAACCCAGATATTTTTTGTCGCATATGCAGCTTCGTGCGTTGGAACTACTGATATGGTATAAACTTAATTTCGAGGTTTCACCCTTCATAAACAGGGTGCTTCAGTACCAAGTCCAATTTAGGAGAAGGAATTCAATAAAAGGAACACTCTGGCTAAAGTTGAGAGCTTTCGAGCGCTTGTTCATATTGGTAGCCTATCCAGGTACTGAACCTACTGATCGCTGCTCGACTTTCCATAAAAACGATCTAATAATCTCACGAAATTCGGCATAAATCTCAAATTCATCTATAGTCAACCGATACGGTACACGAAATTATTGATTCGATTTTACTCTGATGACATAAAATACTTTGCATTTGCTATTTTTCAAGGTTAGGCGCTGGAAAAAAAGTTATAAGCTCTCAAAGATTTCTTATTGTGCTGTTACACTCCCGCACTTGGTTTCCAGGTTCAATAGATATTCGAGCAATCCTATTGTATCCACCATTTCATCCTCAGCCAGATTATTCTATAATTCTCTTGATTTCCATGAAATTTATAAATTAATTACATAAATTTACCCAATCAGTGTGAAAACATTATTTTTCGATAGTCTAACGAATTTGGGAACAGGAATCATTATACTATCTATGAACACTAAGAACTTCGCAATCTGTAGTGTGGTCACAAAATAGAGAAGTAATTCTGTCTATTCTGTGGCCTGGATTGTTGATGGAGCTTTATTCGAGGCATTTGCAAGCCCAGGGATGGATTCAACTTCGAATATCCCGAAAACCGTGTGTTTCGGTAGAAATTCTGTGGAAGATTTTTATAACAACGTGAGATGAATTTCATCAGCATTCTCAATGCTTATATCTTATGGCTTTATAAATCGTTTAATTTTCAATAACTAGGGAATTATTTGAAGAAGGCTGAAGGGATTTTTGGAAAATATACGCCATAGGTATAGAAAATTTCAAATGGAAATGTATATAATTGGAAATAACATGTCAATGCTATGAATATGGAACTGATTTTTGCGCGCATATTCTAGGGGAACAGCGTGCTATCGTTTTGTCCAAATGTCTGTAATTTTGGATGATTGAGCCGAAAATGGTCTCAATCGACTAGGTTGGACTCACTGATGACGAATCCGGTGTCAAAATCGATTCTGTCCGGCCGGCCGGCCGTAGACACGATAACTGTCGACATAAGCAAGCTAGCAACTTGAAACTTTCAGCATAGGTTGCGCATCAGAATGCCGCGGTTAGTTTCGTTAATGGGCCAAATCGGTCGAATAGTTTCGGAGTTATAGGCACTTGAAGTTTTGAAGTTATTTATTTTTTATTTCAGAAACTACTTGAGCGATTGGATTCAAACTTGGCAGTTAGGGGGACTATAACGACGCGCAACTTTGAGCCGAATTTCGTCAGGATCATATTGTCAGTGAATTTAAAAAAAAAAATTTTTCGAATTTTTTTTCTGGAAACCATTCATCATATCCATAAAAAAATTCACTCACACTTTGAGCTTCATATTTAACAGCAGTGTACCGAATTTCAGTTCGATACGATCATAAGTTTTGGAGATCTCGGGAAAAAATATGTAAAATTTCGAGGTTTTCTTCTCGATATCGTTGATTTTTTCGGTATAACTCGAGAAATACTGATTCAGTCCTGATAAAACTTCACAGCTAGTTTTGAGATGCTGAAAGACAACTTTATGCGACATTTCGTGATAATCGTGTCATTAGAACAATTTGAAAAAAAAAATTCTATGATTTTCTTATCAGATCATCCTCATTAAATTCTGTATGAAACTTTGAACTGTTATTTTTCGATGAAGTACTGGATTTCAATTCGATCTGATCTGTATTTTTAGAAATATTGGAAAAATAAAATTTTGATTGGGTATATCTACGGAATCATTGGGTGGATTTCACCCATTCACGAATTCGGCCTTCGTAATTAAGGTCCAAACCAAAAAATAAAATTTTGAATGGGTATATCTACGGAATCATTGGGCGTATTTTACCCGTTCACGAATTCGACCTTCGTAATTAAGCCCCAAACCTACTCTACAAATATCGAGTTTCTAAGTTGTTTCTTTCGGACGTTATTGTGTTTCTTCCGGAAGAAACGACTTAGAAACTCGATATTTGTAGAGTAGGTTTGGGGCTTAATTACGAAGGTCGAATTCGTGAACGGGTAAAATACGCCCAATGATTCCGTAAATATACTCATTCAAAATTTTATTTTTCCAATATTTCCAAAAATACAGATTAGATCGAATTGAAATCCAGTAATTTATCAGTGAAAAATTGCAAAAAGCACTGCCATGAAGGCAGCAGCTTTTGCGCGCAAGTTCAAATTCGTTGCCGAAGCGGTCATCTACATTGAACATGCGCGCAAAAGTTGCTGCCTTCACGGCAGTGCTTTTTGAAATTTTTTCTGTAAATTTCGACAGCCTTTGTATTTTGTTGAGAAAAAAGAGGAGTATTTTGTTGGCGGAAATATATGGTTGAAATTCCTGTACGATTTGAACTTTCATACACAAACTTACTGGATTAATTGCTCAGTGAAATGAAAAAATAACTCAAAACAAGCT